>OZ005650.1:97324563-97957063 GCA_963930645.1 Salticus scenicus
CGATTTTAGCTATAGATCGATTTTTGCATTACATTGATGTAACGCCCAGTGCTAGTCAGCACTAATATTATTTTATAAAAAATGATCTTTTTATAATTCCCCCCCCCCTCCCCCGATATTTTCAGTATTATTTTAAATGACTGCCTGTACTTGGTTTAAATACATACATACTTATGAAAATAAGAATTAAACTAATATGTTGTGGCCACCACATGACTTTTTTCTATATTTTCCTATACAAATTCACTCAGAAAAATTATTTATTAAAATTATTTTAAAAAATATTTTCCATGATAATGCAGACGGTTTTTCCATATTAGAGAAGTAGTATAATACTAAATTTCCAAAAAAGTCAATTTTATTTTCAATATTACATTAAAAAAAAAAAAAAAAAAAAATTGTTTAAAATGAAAAAATTTGATGAATTTATTTTAAATTATCGCAGATCGATGGTTCAACCATTTGTTTTAAAAGGTATTGGCGAGCTCTTTTGAAAGACACCCATCATGAAAATTTACTCCCCTTGAGGGGGAACTCCCCTCCCCCCCCCAGGGAAGGGGGGGGGGCAGGCAAGGCTCCTACATACACAATTTTTTTTTCCCAGTTGACTATCTCTATTACAAAAAATATATATTCGTTCGAAAAAATTTAGAAAAAGCGGGATGGCAATGTTGGACAATTTAAAGTTGATAGGCACTAATTTATGTCAATGTGTAACTACATACCAATTTGTGTGAAATTCTGTACAGTAGTACCTGAGATATAGTCGCCACAAAATTTTGTCACACACACACACAGACAGACATTTTCTAAAAATGGTCAAATTGTGTTCTACAGCTCTCAAAACGAGTAAATCCATGAAAAATCCAAGGTCGAAAATTTTTACAAATCCAATACTTTTTTCTATTGAATATAGAAGTAAGTCAAAATTGTGCATACTTTTACTTCAAACCTGGAATAAATTAATTCGCAAAAGGGTTAATGAAATTCTATTAACTTTACATTAAACATTATATTCAGTGACAGCTAAAATTTTAAAGTTTACTGAACATTTTAATTTTTACAAAAATGAATAAAAATATCACGAACATATTAATTTTTCTCACACACACACACAAAGTGCTTCAAAAATTAAAACTTGGATCCACTTTTGAAGCATTTTTTGAAGAAATATATAAGAGAAACTTATGCAGAAAGTTATGACTCACCCATTCCATACAATTGTTTTTGCCCTGGAAACAGCAGCAGAATATATTTCTATGCTTTTTGGACCACAATCTAATCCCATCCATCCTTGAGGAATACCTGATTCAACAGTTGCAGTACCTGTAGCTGCATCTTCTGCAAACTTATCAGCTGTAACAAAATCAACCGGCAAGTGAATTTGTACGTTATTTGTTTTGGCTTTTTCCATGAGCTTTCCAACAATTTTTGAGCCATCTTCATCAAACAATGAGTTACCTATCTAGAATAAAATTAACTTAGTTATGAAAACTTCTGTAGGTATTTTAAAGACTGTTTACAAAATTAGTATTTTAAGTAATTTTAAAAATATATTGATCAAAAAACAAAAATATTGAAGTTACAAAAACTACATAATGAATGTATAAGCAAATATTTATTTATAGAAAAATGTAATTTAATTTTTTTTGCTAATAAAGCTAATTCATAAATTGTGAAGCCATCCCCACAGCAGAAGATTAAAATTGGACCACTCCTAGCAATAAGTCTCAGACTGTCGCCAACTACTCATTGAGTAGCTCTGGTGGCAATTAACTCCCACCTTGAGTCTTTTACACGTTATGTTAATTACATAACACATTAATTTGACATTTAATTTGGATACAAACCAAGTTTCTTAGTGTTTTTTAAACAAAATTGTATGTAATATTACATTTAAGTTAGCTGTAAGCATCATTATAATTTTATTTTAAATGTTCAAAAGTGTTTAATTTTGAATGATGACTGAAGAAAGTAATTTCTTTTTCATAAAAAGATAAAGTTGAGGTTTCCTTGCAGATTTATCGGATAATAAATTAAATCTGTGTTGTTTTACCTTTCTTTTGAACTTTTGCAAGATTCACATTTGTGTGAAAATTTCAGTCTTATTTTACCATCACTTTGTTTTTCAATATTTTCTATTATTTTTATTTAGGTAATGTTGATATGAAACAAGAAACAAAAATCATACAATTAGTTTGCATCTGTATAAAACACTTATCAGCTGCACTTATTTGTTGCATAAAAATAAATAATTAAAAATGAACACAATTACGAGTGTGATGAAACAATAAGAAAATCAATTAATACTAGTTTAAAAAAAAAAAAAAACGCACAATTTTAATGTAAGTTAAACACATTAAGGAGTGGATGAGTCAGTGCCTGAGGTGCAGGAATTGTTAGACAAGGCTTGCTGCCTCCTACCTAAAATAAATACCTTTAATGTATTTTCCTTCTGTGATGACAAAAAATTTTTGTAAGCAAGACACCACTTTGAAAAAAGACTATTTTAACCACTTCACCAGCCATCCCAAGATAACTCGGAGAGGGGGGAACGTAGCCTTTCACACACTACAGTGGCCGGTGAAGTGGTTAAATTTACATGAACTTCTGAAAATTGAAAGAGGGATTTTTAAACGTTTTGATTTAAATTTAAATGAGATCATTTTTACAACTGTAATAAATTGATGTTAAATTAAATGTTTATGATGCCATATCATCAAACATTATTAAATTATTGTTGAATGCAGCACAATAGTTTCTCTAAATGCTTTTAAATAGCAGTTTTAAATGCATCAATATTACTTCTAATATTTTAGACTGAAAATATCTTTGTATTCTAGCGAGAATGTGTAAACTGGCTTATTTTTAGTCAGAATATAGATTTCAAAAGTGAAATATCTTTAAATAAATCAATCAACAAAGCCATACAACAGAATTTTTTAAAGATCTTTTTGACTTAGTTTATAAGACAGCATATTTCGCAGGACATGCAATCTGTGTTGACAATTTTTGTAATGAAATATTTTATATGAATAAAAGTGCATATTTTCTTTAAGTTAATATCACCAATAAAAGCACCTTTACACATGTTTTTACATTGTTTAATAAGAAAGTATATAATTTAATATTATCATTAGTTAAAGGGAGGAATAGGGTTGGGGTTTCAAAAATCCCTCCAAAATTTTGCAGATTTATTGAAAGTTTTGAGTTATATATATTTTTTTTAACACACAATATTACGCACTAAAATTTGAATTCACTCTAAAATTTTTTTCTGGCTGTGGCCTTGATCAAAGCATTTACTTTGGGACTATTTTTATTATTCAATGGCTCAATCACATCACAGTAATACTTGGCCTTAAAAAAGCCACTTGTTATGTGATGTGACAATAACCACATATGCAAAGCCACACGTTTGCAATTAAAAATAAATTTGCTAATAAAACAAATAATTTTTTCTCAAAAATATTACAATTTCCATTTCATTGCATAGTTCAAATACTTTATATTTTAGTATTCTTAAATCATCTAAAAATATTAAATATACAAGCACACACAAAAAAAAAAAAAAATCAAAAATTATACATACTTCCATATTATTCAAAACTTTCAGGAAAGTGAAAGCCATTCCACCACCAATGATCATTTCATTTACTTTATCAAGCATATTATCAATTAACTGAATTTTATCTGCTACTTTGGCACTGAAAAGAAAAAAAAAAGTGAAATGCATTACAGTAATATTATTGTGTATATCACTACATTTTCTAAATAAACAGTTATTAGAAAATTTAGTTTAGTTTATTATAGCAGCAGAATGTATTTTTGCATCAAAATATATATATTGGGGTTCATACTCAAGAGTGTTGGGAGTGAGAATCAGAACTTAAATGATTGTAAGTTTATGTAAAATGCATCCATTTAACTCTATAGAAATTTATAGTTTTACAGTAAGGTTAAAAAAAAAAAAAAAAAAAAAAAACACTTAAAAAATAAATAAATAAACTAAAGTAAAAGAAGATAAAGATTACAAAATCATCAATCATTTAATAAATAAAAGTTTTTATATTAATGAATACTAGTATCTAGTATCCCCAGTAACAAGTTGACCTTTTTTTTTTTTTTTTAAGTAAGTATTTATCAGGGTCCATACTCAAATATGGGGAAAAAAAAATCCCTGAGTTTTCACTGAATTCCCAGACAATTTTCAAGAAAATATTAGTGACATATTAAAAGAAACGCTCTTCTAGACAGGACAAAATACTGCTATTTCCACTGTATATCATATTACTGCCGATCATAATAGAAATTCAGGCAGAAATCATTATTTACATGCGTATTTTCACAATACTTAATCATTTAAATTTTGATATGAAGCTAAACAAGAAAAACATAACTTGAGAGGGAAAAAAAAAAAAAAAAAAACATTTGTTTTTTCCAGGTTTTATAACTGATTTTCCCTGACTTTTAATGAAAATTTTAATTTTCCCTGACTTTTTTAAACAAATTTCAAATTCCATGAGTATTCCCTGTTTTCCAGGATGAGTATGAACCCTATTTATATAAGGTATATAGAAATTCTAAATTTCTGTGTGAACAATGATTACTTAATAATTACTTTATCCCTATCTATGCCACTCTCATTGTGCTTATTTCCAATCCTTTTTTTTTTTTTTTTCTTTTTCTAAAGCATTTTGTTTCCTTTCCAGCTTTTTCAGAAAATTACTCATTACTTTTATCTTTGATAGTTAATATATAAACATGAACTTCACACTTTGAGACTCTGGCACTGAGAAAAACACATGGGATAAATTATGCAAATGCAAAAATCAAAAGATCATTTGAAAAAACAGAAACATTTATCCTTAAACAATCATCGTCAAATAAAGAACTAAATCACCTTTTACAAATAGATTAACAGGCTAAAAAGCATATAAAATAAACAGGGATAAGCAAACAAAAATTGACCAGTTTTACACAGTGATGATATGTGCAATTTTTTTTTAAATATTCATTGAATTTCAGGTAAGAACAAAACATTTAATAAAAATCATAAAATGCAGTTATTTTATATTTTAATGATTTCAGTAAAAATAAGTTGAAAATAATTACAGGGTTGCCACTCAAATAGGAGAATGAAATTCCCTGACTTTTCCAGGTTTTCCAGACGTGTTCTAAGAAAATTATAGTCAAGCCATATATTGTGCATTAGCTGTGTTGAGAGCAAAATATTTACGGTACGAACTGAAAACACAAAAGTTACGTATTACTTTGACCTAAGGAGAGATCGTCCTCCATGGGGTTCTTTCTAAGAGTTCTTGTTTAAAAAATGGCGGAAGCTAAGAAAAAAAATCTGGAGTGACTCCACTCGACTTTCCGAACATTGAGTAACTAACAGTTTTGTAGATAAATTAAAGAAAGAGGAGTTGCTAAACAAACAAAAGAGAGAAAACCATAATAGAGTGTTTTTTTCTCCATATATCACACGAGGTTTTATTTAACGCTACTGAACTTTGAGCCCTTAGATCATTATGATAAAGAATTTTTCGTTTTGTCCCTGTAAAAATCTATAGATGCTAGATTCACCAAAATGCTTATAGTTAGTGCAACAGTGATTTATAATATTCATACAAATTTTCAGCTCAATTGAATAAGGCGTTTAGATGCTATCGCACTTTTAAAAATTTGGTCTCATAGGCCATAATGATAAAGAATTTTTCTTTGTGTCCCTGTAAAAAAACTGTAGTGCTAGATTCACCAAAATCTATACAGTTGGTGCAAATGCGACCTATAACATGTGTACAATTTTTTTGCTCAGATTAATAAGGCGTTTAGACGCTATCACACTTTTAAAAATTTGGCCCCATTGGCCT
Source organism: Salticus scenicus (assembly GCA_963930645.1). Taxonomy (NCBI): domain Eukaryota; kingdom Metazoa; phylum Arthropoda; class Arachnida; order Araneae; family Salticidae; genus Salticus; species Salticus scenicus. Next base: position 97,330,440 of record OZ005650.1, read on the forward strand.
TAATGATAAAGAATTTTTCTTTGTGTCCCTGTAAAAAAACTATAAGTGCTAGATTCTCCAAAATCTATACAGATTGAGTATCTGTGACCTATAATATGGGTATAAAATTTTTGCTCAATTGAATAAGGCGTTTACATGCTATCGCACTTTTAAGATTTTGGTCCCATAGGCCATAATGATAAAGAATTTTTCTTTGTGTCCCTGTAAAAAAACTATAAGTGCTAGATTCACCAAAATCTATAGGGTTCGTACTATGGTGACTTACAATATACGTACCAACTTTCAGGTTAATCGAACAAAGCCTTTAGATGCTAGCGTGTTCACAAACATACACACACACATACATATATCATCGTAAAAATAGTGAAAACGGACTCAGGGGACCTCAAAACGTATAGAAACATCAAAATCTCGAATTCGGATTTTTGACATGATTACAATACTTTCCTCACTATAGTGTTCGGAAAGTAAAAACAGGAAAAATGACTCTACATTGGAGGAAAAATTATCTTTTTTTTGGCAATCATCCTATGAAATTCCCAGACTTTTCCAGATTCTGGCTAAAATATTCAAATTCTCTGACTTTTTCCTGACTTTCATGGTCAGATTCCCTGACTATTCCAGGTTTTCCAGGTAGCGTGACAACTCTGTAATTAAATTCTCTTACAACTCTTTTTCGTTTTTTTTTTTTCTGTCTTACTTTCAATAAATTAATTTTGTTTTCTTTATATATTCAAATTAACAAGTTGTCTGTATTTGGAAATTAAGAAAACTGACTTTAATATGTAATCCTTGTAGGCATGAAATATAATCAAATTTCATTAATTTATTATGGTTATCAATTCTTAAATTCTTTTACTTAAGTGAAATTCTTACCCTCCTAAAATTGCAAGGAATGGTCTAACTGGATTGTGTAAAGCTTTAGCAAAGTATTCCAATTCTTTTTTCATTAAAAAGCCACAAGCTTTCTGGGGTAGATCAACTCCAACCATAGAACTAGAAAAATATACATGAAAGGGCGTAAGTAACTTAAAATAATAATATTAATTAAATGCACTATTTTCAGAAATATTTGACCAGTAACATACCTATGTGCTCTGTGAGCAGTTCCAAAAGCATCATTCACATATACATCACCAAGTTTTGTAAGAGAAGCTCTAAAGGCTGCTACATCTTCTGGTTTTGCCTTGACCTATCATAAAATTTTTAAATTTAAAACATTTTAGAACATACAACCTTAATTCTTCATGTCAATTTGCCAACTAGTTTCGCATGGTTCGAAGTTTCCTTGAACTTCGAACACCGTATCGCCGGAGAACAAGCTGGGGCGCCCCATGCGAAACTAGTCAAGGGTCGATCCAGGCAAAATTTGGGTCCCTTTTGCGGCCCCTTCACAAAATTCCCCATAGTAAAAAGGGACCCTTCACAAAATTTAAATTCATAAAAAGGGACCCTTCACAAAATTTAAATTCATAAAAAGGGACCCTTCACAAAATTCGAATTCATAAAATGAGTCCCTTCACAAGATTTTTTTTATAAAAATGATCCTTTTATTAAATGTTTTCAGTATTATTTTTAATTAATGTCTTAATTTGGCTCAACGAAACTATTAACTTGATATTGAACATTACATAAAATGATTGTAAAAACGAAAAATTTTACACAATATTTTACTTTTTCACAAAAATAAATAAAAATTTCACAAAAATATTTTGTTTTTCACAAAAAAGGGACCCAAAAATAAAAACCTGGATCGACCCCTGCTAGTCGGCAAGTTGACATGAAGAATTAAGGTTGTATGTTCTAAAATGTTTTAAATTTAGATATTCACTTCATGGTTTAGTTTTTTGTAAAGTATAAAATTTTTAATTTGTAACAATTGAAAATAAAACTAAACTTGGTACAGTTTGTTTTTTAAATTGATATTAATTAAAATATCTTTATTTCTTCATACACTACTTTAAAAATATGGTTGTTTTACGTTAAAATACCACTATCACAGTAATTCTTAGACGTGCACTTTTATTTTAAAACACTTAAAATTGCTTTAATAACTTACTTTAGCTCCACTGGCATCTACTCCTTTCCCTTCTTCTTCTATATGAAATCTTAAATTCTCTAGAAGGATTACAGAACCATTTGCAGGATTTGCACATGTTGCTTCTACTTCTGGTCCAACACAATCAGATAAAAATGTTACATCTCTTTAAAAAAAAAAAAAAAACTGCAGATTACCAGTTTTGTTATAGAAATTGCAAAATTATATACAAGTGAAAAGTAAGGTTATTTATGAAGGTGCTTAAGATTATAGCTAATTTATTATATCGACCTGAAATTAATTTTATTTGGTATCATTAAATAATATGAAATATTGCCTAATAATTACTGATACCTTAAATATTACTCAAATCGTATCTTTATTTCTGAATATTGGGTATATACATATGAAAATACTTGTTATATAGTAATATATTTATAATAAGCTACTTTTATCCGATAAAGTTTTAAGTTTACATGGCAAATATGATAATTCATTTTTTGTAAATTAATTAAGAAAATACAAATGAAATTTTATATAAATTGAAAATTTATGCTTTAATAAATTAGGTAAATATCCCATATACACTCCTTCTCATATTTATAAGGACACTTTAATAACTAATGTAAAAATAATTGTAAACAAGATTATACCTAAGTGCACTTAATATATCTAGCAGGGGTGCAGAATATGTCTGAATGCCCGAACAAGGTTCGGGGGAAATTTAAACTGACTGGGGAAATTTTGAATATTTTTTTAAAAGAAAATAAAAATGTAAATCAAAAATAACAATTTGCTAATTTGAAGTGCTTATACATTAACAGCGATATTTTTATGTTACACTGTATACTTATTCTCTTAAAGATTTATTACATAGAACAAATGACTTTGTATAGCAAAGTAGATTTTTGCATTATTGAGGGAAACTTCCGAGGTTTGAACATTTTCTGTACCCCTTATATCTAGTATTCTAAAAACCAAAACTGCTATAATTTTTTTTAATATGAAACAAAATTAATAAAAAATAAAGCAAAATATTTTTTTCTCCACGTTTTAGATGTTCATAATTACAGGGACAGTCAAGATTTTTTTGTTTTATTTAATTTACTAGTGGATAAATTACAGTTGACATGCGAATTTGTTAACTACTGGGCTAGATTAATTCAAACATAAGCCTTCAATTTTTCTTGGATGGACATTACTGATAATTAATTCCTCGAAAAAAAAAAAAAAGTTCATGTAGTGAAGTATGATAAATGTGTTTTTTAAGTGGAAGGATAATTTCAATCCGCAGAAATTCTAATGAAATTCGAAGATCTAAAATTGCTGAAGGAAATGTGATCAAACATTGAACTGCTGGTTCGATAGGGGAGATATCTGATGCAAACTCAGAGTTGTTTTACAGAGATCGAAGACTCATAATTCCTCTTACTGTTCTACACATAATGACTGCTGCTGAATTTGCTCGTAATTTGTAACGAAAGGTTAGGGTCCACATTTATGCATGTTTAAAATAATTAATAATATGTTAAAATGAATAAAAAACCTGTAATAATCAATAAGCATTTAATGGGGGAAAGAACGTCTGTGTTAATGTTGAACAAAGACAATATTAAATGGCAAAATGTTGCATTTTCGAATGAAAAACATTTTATTCTTGATTAACCAAATGATTTTAACAGTTACTGGCACAATCTGAAGATACCGAAAGACAGAGCAGATTTTTTAAAGGCAGATATGAATTGGGCATTTTAAAGGTGGATCTATGGTGCTCTGGGGATATGTTTCTACTGAAGGCAGAATGAATTTAGTAATTTTCTATTATTATGAACATCAAGAGAATATCCGTAAATTTTAAACGTGGAATTCTCAGATTTTTGTTAGATTTTGAGGGGTAATAATATTTTTTTTCAACAAGACTTACATTTTTGCTCTACTTCTAGAGCAATAGGAAATAGTCTAAAGAAAGAAACTTCTGTATTATTGCCTTTCCCGTGGCCTAAAAGTAAAAAAAAACTTAACTTATGATATTAGAAATGTGCATGCAAGTGGAAAGCAATTTTATGCTGTATGAAATGGTATTGAAACTGAATATAGAAAAACGGGTGTCCTTATAATTATGAGAACCAGTGTATATCATAAAGTACTATATATTAAGTATTAAAAATTAAAAAAAAAAAAATTAAAGTGAAATTATAATGAAAAATTACAGAGAACAGATGATATTGAGAATTCTAACGAAGTATTACACTTACCATTTTCATAACATACTATTCTATTCTATGACAGATTAACAGGTAATTTTAAAGAAAAGTAAAAAAATAAAAATATTGAAGAGTTTCACTGGTCTGACAGACCACCAGACCACTACAATTTATATTTTGCTGGTCCTTTTAATATATTTGTGGTACTAAACCAATGGACCATTGTTAATTTCGAGCCCTGTAAACACACACCAGTCTCAAGAAATAACGTTCAATGAAATTTTTGTAAGTGTCACAACTAAGAAAAATGGCTTTTTTTAGTAAGGGTCTCTTACACTGGTTTTTACAATAGCTTTCTAACTTTAAAAGAGGAGGTCAAAAATTTTCAATTGTAAAACACAGAAATAAATTTTCTGGAAAAAAAAAAAGATAGAGAGAATTTATTAACAAAAGGAGGGCGAAACTCAATTGACTAAAAGGCAAGGAGGGAGGGGTTTTATCAGAAAGGGTAATTAGGGCAGGCCACTTTGTTGAAATGCTCTAGAATGGTCCCTGAATTTATTATATAGTTTAATAAGGCTTAATAAGTATTTATAGTTCATTACACAATAACATACGAACAGAAGCTACCTTTAACAAAATTGACTGTTGTAACAGAAAATTCCTTGGACAAATTTGATACAAAAAGCATTTCTTCATGCTGATAAGCATTTTATACAGTTTTAAAGTGTAGAGTACAAATTGATATGAAAGTTTCTAATTTTTTTTTTAGCGCTGTTGAATAATATATTTACAGTTTTTACAATAAGGAACTAGAAAAAGTCTAATAATTTTTTATGTCAATTTTTAAAAGTAATAATCTGATCTGCTTACTTTGTTTAATATAAAATAAAAAATAATAAATCATTAATTATAAAATAAAATGCTGTAAAATTCTGATAGTGAGTAAAATCAGAAGTTTTGCGATCTTTTTCTAAAACAAATTTTATTAATAATATAATAATATTTATTAATAGTTACTAAATTTGATTAATAATAAATATAATTTTTATTAATGAGTTTGATTTTTATTTTAGAAATAAGATTTAAAAAAAAAAAATAAAATAAAATAAAATAACATGCCATGATAATCAGAAAAGCCATCAAAATCTTTATCATCAACATCGTCCCAGTAGCAGAAATTTTTCTGCCAGTCTGCGACAACTATTTGAGCATTAGAAAATAATCTGCAGCATAATTTCACAATAAGTTAAAGAAAAAAAAATTACTAGATTCAGTATATTTTTATCACAAGTTTGCATTTATCTAATGATATTAATCTGTTAGATATGTCAAAGCATTGTAGTTATAAAATTTCAATTACATAGAGCTAGGTAAAGAATTGGCATTATAAACATTATCCTTCATTTTGTATAAAAACTTATGACTTTGTCGTACTGACTCTTGTAAAATACTTGTAGTAAGAGACTCTAAACATTGAAATTAATGCAGCTTGCTAAAATTTTCTGGTTCCTGTGTAACCAGATGGACGGATATTAAGACGTATAATCTTTCTTTTAACAATTACAGCTTGTTTGTCATTGCCATCTCTACATCTTAATTGCATTTTGCTCACCATCTAAATGTCTGAGCCCCAACTTTTACAGAAATCCTTCGATACTGGAATTGAAACTGCAAATTTAAGTAACTTAATAAGCAAACAGGTATTTTCTTTGACAGCTCACTAAAAGACTTTTCATAAAGAACCTGTGATCCTTTCAGATCCACTTTCTTCTTCTATAGAGCTAGCGATTCATTTACAAAAACACTGGCATTCAAGCAAAAAGGTGTCAAGATCATCAAACTTTGAAATTTATACAAAATCTTGTATATATTCAAAGAAGCAACAACAAAAATTACATGAGTAGTGAGTGATATTGAACAATTCTACCTCTAAACAGGTTCTGCAATTTAATGAAATAAGTTTAAACAGAATATTGACAGTTAGGCTGCATACAGAGAAAGATTGAGAATCACAACACTTCTGCAGGAAGTTTCATTACCGATCGGTTCTAAATGGTAATGGGGAGGAGGGGGGAGGGGAACCAAAATATTATATGAATGAGAAATATTGAACAACTCTACTTCTTTATACATTCTAGAATCTAATAAAGTAAGTTTAAAATGAAATTGACATTTATGCTGTTGATGGAAAACGATTGAAAATCACAATGCTTCTGTGAAGCGTTTGCTTGTCGATCATTAGCGTAGTATGGAGTTGGGGGGTGGGGAGGAAGGGAGTAAAATAAATATACGAGTGAGAGATATTGAACAATTCTACCTTCTTTTAATATGTTCTGCAATCTAAGTAAATAAGTTTAAAATGAACATTGAGGTTTATGTTGGGGATGGAGAAAGATTTGAAATCAAAAGAATTTCGCGAGGGGGTGGGGTGGGGGTCACAAAAAATTACATAAGTGAGAGATATTGAACAATTTTACTTTTCATAGGTTCTAGAATATAATAAAGCGTGTTTTTAATGAATATTGACATTTATGCTGCGGATGAAGGAAGAGTAAAAATAACAATGCTTTTTTGAAACGTTGGATCACTGATCGTTATTGGGAGGGTGGGGGGGGGGGGGGTGAGACTAAAACAAATAGGAGTGAGATATTGAACAATTCTACTTCTTTATAGGTTCTGGAATCTAATTAAGTAAGTTTAAAAATAATACTGACATTTATGTTGCTGATGGGGAAAGATTTTTAAATTGCAAAGATTCCGTGATCTGTTTGATCGCTGATCTTTAATAGGTGTAAGGGGGCGAGAGGGGGGGGTCACAAAAAATTACTTGAGTGAGATATTGAACAGTTCTACCTCTTTATAGGTTCTAGAATTTAATAAAGCGTGTTTAAAATGAATATTGACAATTATGCTGTGGATGCAAAAAGATTGAAAATCGCTATCTTTCCTGCCAAAATCGAGAGATTTGGGAATTTCTGCATAATGCTGATTTGGAAATAATCTGCAGACTAAAAAAAAAATCTGCGACGCACGTCGCGCGTCTCGCATTTTCTGCTATGGGGAACATCGTTTTCTAAAATAAGTTCTAAACGTTCTTCACTATTTAATAATTTATAATTATAAAGCGAATTTAATAAGTAGAAAAGAGTTGTGATCGCAAAAACAGAATTGAATAAGAAAGATTGTGAAAGCAATGGTCGCTTGCTGATAGCAGTTAATATTTCAGAGTTAGAAGAATATAAACAAAGCAGCATTTTTTGATTTGGAGTTATTTTACCTTAAAAAAAAAAAAAAAAAAAAAAAAAAAAAGAGTAAAATTGGCACTTGGATACGTTTACATGCAAATTAAAGTTTCTAAATAAACATATAAGACATTGGAGATAAAAAAAAAATATATATATATATATATATATATGTTTGCAATGCTGATGGGGAAAAATGAAAGAATGGCAAACTTAGCCACCAAGACGGTGTGGTGTGTAGGGGGGTTAAATGTAATTTTATGAAAAATTTAAGTACGTCAAATTTCAGGGGGGGGGGGGCATTTATAATCAGGAGAGGAGAGGGTTATTATCAGAATTTTACAATATATTAAACATACAACTACATATATACACATAAACAATTACCGTCCAAGAAGCTTTTTTAATTCTTCAGCAACAATCTTCAATGAATATTTTTCATTTCTTTGGCCATCTGGACGCCCTAAATGACTCATTAAAACTAAAGATTTAGCTCCTTTATCTAAAGCAAATTTAATAGAGTCAAGAGCAGCTACGATTCTGCAAGAAAAATTTAAATACATTATTTTCTTTCTTATACCATCTTACATACAAATTTAAAATGTAATAAAATATCAATTTTTATAAATGTTTATACCATCAACATTAATATATTATGATGTGAAATTGTGCTTCAAATAAGAGATTCTTTAAGCATGTAGTTCAATTGTGTGTCAATCATGTGTTGATCATTATTCAACAAAATAAACACAGACAGTATCCTTAAAAGGGCTCGGGCTCATTTTCATGCGTCAATATCGCATAGGCAAACTTTCACATTTCTCTTCTCTCGGATAGTGGGCGATGGGCAAAGAGGCTCTCTGCTCGTCTATTTTCCCTCTGCTTGGAGAAATCACAGTTGGAAGAAACGAAACTTCTGAAAAGATTAAAACTTTTATGCATGCACTAAGCATTTTCCCTTTCCCAGGCTGGGGCGATCGTCGAGCAGTGCACACACAGACACAAAAATCCGAGAAGAGAAAAAGGAGAGGTTAAATGTGAGGTTATAAGATGGCAAGATTTTTCTATAAATAAAACGAATGCCTTCTGTCGTCTATAGTGTAAGAATTCTATCTATAACTAGACCAAATTTTTACTCGCCACAGTTAAAAATTTGAGTGGAAATTTTGTGTCCTGTATATATATTTTAAATTAAAATACGTGAATAATTTATGAGAAAATCAATCTTGACTCGCTACCATGGTGCAATATTTCTGCTAATGGGGTCATGGTGTTACCATCATCAGTGTACACAGAAAGTCTAGCACCTTTAAGGCTTGACATCAGTGAACAAAAATTCCGTGTTTGCTCTTCGAGTGAAAAAGTCCCGTTTAGCCTTGAACTGTCGTAGGTGCTAGAAAACGATTAGCACTGACCCCCAAGACATCTGGTCAACCTGTGGCTATCAGTGACCAGTATTTATTTATGTTACCTACAAGGAAGTCTGAATTATCTGTAATCTCTCACCTTCATTCTTCCACTGAGTTTTTCTGAAACATTTTTTAACTTTCGAATATCTAAATTTGTATCCAAAGACACGAAATTTTCTCTTTTCACTTACGAAAGATTAAATATAGTTAGATCGACTGCTTCGTCTCTTCTTATAAAGTGATTAATATATTTAAACTGAAACGATATTTTACTGTAGTTGAAACAGTACGTAAATTTATGTAAAAACTGTTATTTTATTCATTATAGAATCGTAATACGTAAATCTTGCACCTTTTTTATTTATTTATTTTTATTTATTTATTTTTTCACGAAATTGAAAATAGTTAAAGTTTATGTATACAGCACCCGCTGCTTATCAAAATCACATTCGTTCTGAACAAAAGTGATTTTATTAAGTGTTTTTTTTTTTTTTTTTTTTTTTTTTTTTCCAGCGACCGTTCATGCACTCAAGAAAAAGGTATTATTTACCTGAATTTGGGAAGAAATTTCAAAAAGCATCAGATAATGGAACTATTAAACAATATTAATTAACTTTTAACAGATAATTATTTGACTGTTTCTTCAAAGTAAGTGAGTTGAACACATCCGAAATTCAGAGGCGTTTTTCTTTGAGAAATATCGTCAATACTTTGCTAAACATTCAAGCTTTTCTTTTAAATTTAAAATCTTTTCAAGATTTTTGCTTATTAATTTTATTAGAATAAGAACTAGAAATTGATCTTTTATTAATTAAACATTAGAAAAAACATCACTTGCTAATCAAATTAAATTTGTAATTTATTATTGCGCTTTGAAGAATGCGTTCCTTGAAATTGTCACTAAGACAAGTGATGGGCGTGCGTAAATACTGTAAATGTGAAATTTACTACAAAGAGAGATAACGAAGGGATTGCTGTATTTTATCTTCTATTTTATTCAAAAATAAAGAATCGCATTGTAAATAAAAATTTATTTGGTATGCATAAATAAGATTTTTGTTGCTGAATAGATTTTTTTTTTTTTTTGAGTTTATTAACCAGCGATGCTCATTTTATTAAGCGGCGGTTTTAAAATTGTTCTGCATTAATTACAAAATTGCATTAACTTTAGTTCAACCTATATATTGTAGATTAATAACCATGGACACGAATAATGTGTACATAGTAATAATTGCAGACGTAGTTTTACACAACAAAGCATCCTGTTGTACTTGGAATGGCCCATACCATTTTTTGAAGACAGACTGCTAGTTTTTGTATGTATGTATGCAGAGACCCATCATTATTTCAACACACTATGCAAGTTTTCTTCTACTAGAATAGACATTGTTCAATATCAAAACAATAACTGATTGGGGGAACATAAAACTTAAAAAATAAATAAAATAGAAAATGCAGAAAACAGTACAGATTGGAATCACCACGTAGAAAATGTCTTCATCCTGCAGTGGCTTTATGAAGGCTGACACACACACACACACACACATATATATATATATGATATATATATCGTAATAAAATTTAACCTTAGAATTTAGCAATTAATAGATTCAAAATAATACCAACACAACAAAAATAGAACTGATTATAACTTATAGGTAAGACTGGCACAAAAATGTTGCGATACAGATTACAAACCAATAAGAGACAAAAACAATTTAAATTTATATATATATATACACATATACATACACACACACACATATAAGTATATATAATATATATACATCTGACAGAGATGCAAGTTTCCTGATGGTGATCATTTCTGGTTTTCAGCATTTAAAATTATATTTTTAATTTCATGAATTCTCTTTTCTTTTATCTGATCATTTTGGTTAATTTATCTCTTTCCATTTCTATTATTTGATCAATGTCTCTATTGGTTTAATGGTTTTTTGCAAATTATCTCATCGTTAGGCTTATGTGTTATGTTTGTGTCATTTCTCTTCTGCGTAAGTACTTTAACATGTTTTTACTACTCAGTGTAATCAAATTATATTATCATCGTGACAATAATTTTATTCAAAATACGTCTCATTTAAAATTTCATATGTTGGTATTTTCATCTATCTTTCATTTGCTGAGTGTTGTAAAAGAATTAAATTATTCAAATTATATATATATATATATATATATGTGTAATAATAAAATTAATATTTCATTAATCCGGATAATTAATTTAATTTAATTACTGTTATTTATTAAGAATTTATTATTTTAACTATATATTTCATTCGGGTTTAGATATTGCATCAGCCTTGCCACGTGTCGAAAAGATGATTGCGTAAGATCCCTAATCCTTTGTCCATATTTCATTACCATATAAGGTTATAAAGAGTAAACACAAAGTTAAAATGTACATGTACTACCATGTAGATGTAGTCTATATCTACTAGCTTGTATTCTTCGCACTTCGGAGTTAGACACTGAAGAATAAAGATGTGCGATATATTGGCTCATGAAATTCATTTACTTTTTGAGTATTTAATTTTTATTAAATTCAAGTAACATGCGAAACTAGAATGTTACAAGTCGACAGGGATAGAATGCCATGCGAGGACTATTTCATCTAAAATGGACTTTATTTAAAAATATAAACTTTAAATATTTTACTTTCGATTTGAATCAGTCATAAGTTTCGGATGAAAAGTCAAGTCAGAGGAGCGGAAATGCGCTTTGGCCCCCCTCTTCTGTATTGTGGGGGAAAAAAAGAATTTTTTCGCCTCGATATGATTGGTAGAAAAAGGAGGAGTGACAGATTAGATATCACCGATGGTTTTATCTTAAGTTATGCCGTAATCTCGACGGTAAGGTACCGCGGAACGTTTCAGGAATTTTCCGATGAATTGTATATTCTGATATAATTTTTTAAAAATGGAAAATTTAAAGAAACAAAGAAGATTAGTTAGAACACAGGTGACGAAACTTCTCGGAAAAGAAGATTTAATTAAAAATACAGAAGATATAATGAAGTTAGAAGTTTTAAAAGAGCAATTACAAGAGAAGAAAACAGAATTGAAGAATCTTGACAAGGAGATAATTAGTATAACAACAGAAAAAGATGAAGATATTCTGAAAGAGTGTGATGCTTCTGAGGAATACCAAGAAAAATTATTGAAGCCTTGAAGAAAATTGAAATTAACTTAAAAGAAGAAAAAATGAAAAAAGAAAAAATAGTAGAAGTTTCAGAAAGTGCCGCTGATACAACAGAAAGAAACAGACAAGCACAGACGATTTCAGCACGTCTTCCGAAAGTCGAACTTCCTGTTTTTGAAGGTGATATTAATACATGGAACTCTTTCTGGCAAATATTCGATGCTACCATCAACCAAAGGCAAGATTTGGCTGTGATAGAAAAACTGACGTATTTGATATCTTTATTGAAAGGAGAGCCATCAAGATTAGTAGCTGGCTTTGCCATGACTGCAGAAAATTATAAAGATATTATTCAACTTTTACAGAGTCAATATGACAACAAAGAAAGAGTAGTAGACTTAAACGTGAAGAGAATTTTGGAAATGAAGCCTGTGACATCTGTAGCGCAAGTGAAGGAATTAAAAAAACTTATTACAGAACTCTCTATTAACTTAAGAAATCTGAATAATGTTGGAATAAATATTCAAAACTGCAGCCCTGTTATTAATACTAAAATTAAACAGTTGATACCTTCGGAACTTCTATTGATATTTGAACGTCAAAAGGAAAAAAATAAAGAAACAAGTACAGAAGATTTAATTGCATTTTTACAGAAAGAAATAAGCTACAGAGAAAATCTGCATGCTACTATTTGTTCTTGAGATATGCACATAACAGACAGACAAGCAGACACACAACCACTAGGAACATGTTTTAGGATTCAGGTCATCTCCCAACTTGTAAATATAACAAAAAATTAGTATCCAAAAACCGCACTTTAGGTATTTTCGGTGAGAGAAAGTGAAAAATGCTACCAGTTGTACACTCATCGAAATCTATGTAACTCCTGTGCCCCGATGTTCTATTATTGTAGCATACCTACCGTCTTTCAGCTCAATTGAACAAAACCTTTAGATATTATAGTGTTCAGACACACACACACACATGAAACAATGCGAAAAAAAAAAAAAAAAAAGAAGAAGAAGAAGAAGAAAAATTAACTCATTATTGTTATTATAGGTCCCCCCCCCATAATTACAATACTTATAGCTTACTATAATCTAGAAGAACAGTTTGTTGCGGGTACTTGTACCTCTCCTCTTACATTGGCCTAGCAAGCCTGTGCGAATTTTTCGCACTATATTTCTTTCTAACCTTTAAAATTATCATTATTATTTAATTTTAAAGTCATAGAAACGTTATGTTTACATATGCATAAGCAAATTTATTATTTAACTTTTTTTTTTTTTTTTTTTCACATGAAAGCATATTTTATTTTTTTATAGATATAGTTATAAGACATAGATTGATCATCGAGGGTGAAAAAGTGATTCCTTTTCATTTGGGAAAAGTCGGCCATTTTACTTTCTTATGGATATTTTTCCTCGAGTTAATATGCACGGGAATACACACAGATAATTTAGCTAATAAAATTTATGTACTAAAAGAGAATAAAATCTCTAGATACCCATTTTTCATTCATTATTATTATTATTAACTATACTCTAGTATACTCATATCTGCACAAAATTGACTTTCTTTCGGCATTTATTATTATACTTCTTTGATATAAAAATTGTCTGCATTCACCGTGGAAAAAAATTTTAATAAATTATAATTAATAAATTGTATTGCGTAAATTTGTATAAGATTATATATAGAAGAAAGTCTTGTGGTGGCCACAAGAGTGGCCATTAGTTATGTATTGAAACTTCCGCGACTGCTAACTACATATTTAAAAGAATTTTGAAAATTTCATATTACTTACTAATATAAAATCTTAAAATTTAAAGGGAGTATTTCATCAAATATAAAGACAATAATTGTTTCATAATAATAACAAAGAACTGATTTAAAAATGATATTTTTCGTAAATTACTTGAATATACCTTATTTATGAAAACTTATCCAGTTTCTTTTCATATATTTATTACAACACTTAAAAGCCGTGCAATATTTCGGCATTTTAAAAATTCATTACCATTCTACTCTATTACTATTTCCGAGTTTTATACTCCCTATTGTCTGATGCCAAAATTTTTTTCGGCATCAAAAATCTTTGCACGATAACATGGGGATGATAGATCTATATAAAATACTATATCAATGTATTTTATGCTGGGAGAAAAAAATAATAATTCGTAATTTTATTTTATTTATTTATTTATTATTATTATTTTTTTTTTTTTGGCAATAATTAAAAATTTATATGCCCATTTTTAAAGTTTTTACCAAGTTATTATTTTTATATTTTAATTAATTTCAAAAAATCTAATCAAAATTTCGTTACAAATAAGGTACCAAATGAAAGGGACATTTTTTCTGAATCCGTCGGTTTAATCAACTTATCGATCGGACAATTAGATTTTTAAAAATTAACTAAAGTATGAAAAGCTGGTGGCAACTTGCGTCAACGCACAGACAAACAGACTCAAAAATCTCTTAGCCATTTATATAGAGAGAGATAATAAGCCAAGTGGTTTTTGGATTACAGTATTTTTTTTTTTTTTTTAAAGCTTTATTTTTTTTCCCAACAGATTTTGATAAAAGTTAAGATTTGGGTATAAATACTAATTATGGGTTACAGTCCAAAAATCTATAAATTCGGTTGAAAGTTAGAAATTAAAACATATAAATATATTAAAATGAGATTAAAAAAAAAAAATTATTCTTATTTTAAAATTTGCAAATTTACAGTGATCAAATTTTCAATTCGTGTTACATAAATCACATAGCTTTTGGATTGCAAAACATATTAGCTTTTCTTAAAGAAAAAAGAAAGAAATGAAATGAAATGGGAAAAAGAAAGAGAAGAAATGAAATGGAAAAAAAAAAAAAATAGATGTTTTTGCACAAATGAAAAAATTGGCTAAAGACCGTAATCGCAGTCCAAAAATGTCTAGATTCAGTTGAAAATTGAAGATTTTTATAGAAAAGTAATATTTAGCTGAGTTCAAGGCTACCCATGCGCTGACATTTATAGTTTTTCAATTAGCGTTAAATTTAAATAACATGCAATTACACAGAAAAAAAAAAAAAAAAAAAAATACTTGGGAAAAAAAAAAAAAAAAAAAAAAAAAAAAAGAGGAGGGGGGGGGGGGGAGAAAGAGGATAAGATAGGTTGAAAGAATCAATAATAACTTGAAATATTGAAAAACAAAAAGTAACACACAAGTTCCTTGTACCTTTACATCGGTAGTTTTCAAAACAGATAACTATTACACATCTATTTATAGATCCCTTCCCTCCACCTAATTAACGAAAGGGGAGGTCGAAAAACTCACACTAAAGTGGGGAGCGACCACCTGTGAAGTGATTAATTACTGGTCTTGGAGTACGAAGATTCAACTTTAAAATAAAAATGTCTGTTTCATTATTAAAATATCTCTTTTTCATTTTAATAAAAATTCAATATTTTTAAATCAATGCACAGATAAAAAATTGAAGTTATTAGCCTCGTGATTAAAATTTCAAATATCTCAAACAGAACTGAGTAAATTCCAGTTTTTTGATGCCTTGTCTAATTTTCATGATAATGTTTGAGTTTTGAAATTAAATTAAATATTATTATTAACTTTTTTTTTTAAAAATGCCCACTAGTCTAAAATCTAAAGACCTTCAAGGATTGCATGAAAAAATCCAAATTAAAAAATCACAATTTCCTTTTGAGATATTTTTAGAAAACTGAAGGTCCTTAATTCTAATAGGATTAACATGGAGAAAGGATTTTGGAGATTTCACTGATGTACAGCCTTAATAATTATAAATCTTGAGAGATTTCGAATGCCATTGATAATCTTCAAAAGCATGCATGTACTTGTTTAGGGTGGCTACAGAAATTCAGAAAAAAATTTCCCTGATTTTTCCATGATTAATTCTGACAGATTTCCATGATTTCCGTTATCTATTATATACATTCCATAATTTCGTGTATATCGCACTCTTGTATAACATGCTCACTAAACCACTGCAATTCAAAATCTATAGTGATAGGCAAAAATATCTCAGTCTTTTCATTTTTTTCTTTGTTCACAAAATGAAAAATTCAGAATTTTGGAAAAATTAGCAAAATTAATCATGGTCAAGATAACATCTGTTTGGCGATCTTCCAGCCATACTTCCTGGGCCAAAATGAAAATTTTCATGATTTCCCCGATTGTCGCCACCCTGTAGTTTTTCTAAACTCTAGCTCTATATTAAAATCACAAAATTTTTAAAGGTTTGCTTTCTGCCCCCTCCCCCTCCCATTTTGTTTTCCAACCACATTAATTTTACAGCTTTGAAATCATGTACAATCAATTTCTCAACCTCAAATATTTGTTACGCTGTTCTAACCTCAGCTAATTAATTATCATTTTTTAACTAAGTACAATAACCTAGATAGTGACAACCAGGAAATCTTTCATATTTTCCGAGAAATAAAAGAAATATTAAACACATTAAAAACATCTCTAAATTAATGTTTATGTTCTAATGAATTAAATATCAATAATGATGGCTAATCCTTTAAATTTTTACTTTCAAACTAAAATTATTTTTTCTGTAGTGTTTATTCAATTATATATATTTTAATTTTGTAACTTTTAATTTAAAAACTAAAGTAACTTTTGGGTATATGCAAGAAGTACGAAGAAAGGTAGGCAGGGTATTTCGAAATTCTAATCATATATAATTTTGAATTTGAACACTTTGTAAGAGCACAAATTATTATTCCAAAATCTAAGACAAGATAAATAATAGGTTCTTATTTTGTTTAAAACATTTATCTCCTTCTATAAGACAGTTAGTTAGTCAGAAAAATCAATAAGAAGCTGGGAACACAGATAATAATAAATACTTAAATACTAATAAATTTTTTATCGAGACAAAATGTAAATTAATCTTCCTAGTGTATTTTAAATAACTGTAACATCTAGGAATCTATCGTTTCAACATGGGCAAATAAGCTGAAACATACTGACTTTAAAATAAATGTTAAAGGAAGAAGAAGAAAAAAGACAATTTGAAAAATGATTGATAGGAATGAAAAATAATAAAATATGATGTATATGTATCAGGCTCAAAATTTTAGCTTCCACGATGCTTAAATTTTGAGGGAATAATTACTTTGTTAGCTCCTCCACCCCTCACCTAAAAGAATTATAGATGACCATGATGCAAAAATGTTTCATTTACATATGTTTATCATGAAAGTAATTAAAACTGAAATGGAAATATTATTTTCAACCGAAGATGGTGTTGGTGGGAATAAGACCGATTAACTGCTCTAGGGTCCTAGGCCTGAGGAGAATTGCCTTCTGTGGAGGTCTTTCTAAGGGATCCTAGACCGTATATTTATGCAACTTTCAACTGAAGAATACAGATGAGTAAGATTCAACATTAAGATCTGATAACAAACATTAAGTGAAATATATTCGGTATTTAGTTAGTTGCATTGTACAAAGCACAATTTTTGCATAAAATAATTCGGACAAATTTTAATTTAAATCTATTTACCACTATTAAAAATTTGTATTACCTCTGAGTGTTTGATACAGCCCCATCTTTTATTGGTACATTGAAGTCGACCCTGCAGAAGACAAAGCAAATTAATTTTTACCGATTATTTTTATTTAACATAGTATCTATGTTAAAAAAATATTTATAATCGAAAAAAATACCTCATCAATACACGTTTGTCTTTCAGATCAACAGCGTCAATGCTTAACTTGTTTAGAGCCATGACTATTTAAACACCTTACAATAAAAATCTTAATATAAGACAAAGAAACACACGCCGGCAAATGTATATCGTCTGTCAAAAAGTGAGGTGAGTTGACCTTAAGCACGTTCTTTCGGTTTCGAATGAAGGTGACTTGTTATCGATGCCATTCAATATATATATATGTATATAAAATCTAATAGTAATTGCATTCAATTATATATAGTACATATCAAAATATTTCATTCATTTTTAAGAACAAAATAAATATAACTATATTTTTAAAATTTTCATTTGTTTTCCCTATCGTAGCACAAGAATGATGTAAAATACACTCATTCACATTTGTTTTGCATTTTATCTTTCAGTTGTGGCAATAGGCTCAAAGGTGTTTTTGTTTAAATTTTGCACGGCTTTTATTTTTTATTGTCACACAGTCATACTGTCTTTCAGTTACTGCTGTCGATATTTATTTGTTTAGCAGTTTCATTATCAAAAACATTTTGAAAACTTACCAAAGTTAAATAATGGCGGCTTCGAGTATTCCCAATCCTTCTACTTTGCTTCCACTAGAACTTATCGATAAATGTATTGGCTCTAAAATACATATTATAATGAAGAATGATGAAGAAATAGTCGGAACCCTTTTGGGGTTTGATGATTTCGTCAATATGGTTCTAGAAGATGTGACAGAATATGAAAGTACTCCAGAAGGCCGAAGAATAACAAAGTTGGATCAAATATTATTAAATGGAAACAACATAACTATGATGGTTCCTGGTGGTGAAATGCCTGATGTGTGATTCGTTTTTACATTACATTTGACAGTTGATTTATCTGTAAAGATAATGTATTGTAATTCAATATGTGATTAAAAGCCTTCAATTGTATGCATTCCGTTATTAGTTATAGAATTTTGGTGTCTTCTTTCTTTTATAAATTCTTTATTAATTTTCTGTGCCTATAAATTTATAAATCTGAAGATACTTCTAACTCAATTGCAGGATTTTCAAAGAGAGTTAGGAAAGAATTTCCTGAAGTTTTTATTAGTATTTTTTAAATATTTTGTACTATGCAACAGGATTAGCAAGTTTCTTCCAAGGTGGAAAAAGCCGCCTGGAAGAAATAGGTTTTCAATTTAACTAATGTAAAGTTTTATTATTTAAACAATATTATTTTTTAACTGGTTGTTAAATAGTATGGATAACGTGCCTACTTTCTGATAGAAGAACTTTTAATTAACAACCACGTAATTCAGGCGACAGATACATGATAATTACTGTATATTACAAAATGTCATCATTCTCATTTTCTTTATTGCACAACAACACTGTATAACAAAAAGTTTTTAGCAGTTGAATATTGTAATCAGTTTCTCAACTTAAAATAAATGGATGCAAAATATGAATGAACAAAATAATAATAACCCTGGAGAGTTTAAAACATATTCGTATAGTTCATTGGTGTACCAGCTTGGATGCTCATACGAAGTATTGCATCCTAAAAATAAAAGTGAATGAAATATTTTGGCTATAAATTATACTATCACTTGCACTATTTTATTTGAATATATAGGGAAGACTGGGGGCTAATGGGACACATTTTACATTTCACACTCCAGACAAGTAATTTATATAAATTTCTAAAAGATTCTTCACATATTGTTAAAGCAAATAGTATTCTGTTTATTGAAATTTTATTTTTTCGACTGAGTGAAAATAATTAATGGACCGGGAGTCGAACCCCGGATCATTGACTTACAAGGTCAAGGCTCTACCAATTGAGCTATCCAGGCTGACAACCGATCGGCATTACTCACTCAGACAACCTTTAGGCAGAAACATCTGGTCTATCATGTAGATAGCTCGACAGAAATATTCAGAAAATTACCTGTGGCTTATTTCTGTCGAGCTATCTACATGATAGACCAGATGTTTCTGTCTAAAGGTTGTCTGAGTGAGTAATGCCGATCGGCTGTCGGCCTGGATAGCTCAATTGGTAGGGCCTTGACCTTGTAAGTCAATGATCCGGGGTTCGACTCCCAGTCCAGGCATTATTTTCACTCAGTCGGAAAAATAAAATTTCAATAAATATGATTTTCTTCCAATCAGTTGATTGTGTGGTTTTAATAAAAATAGTATTCTATTAATGGGTCACAGAATGTAAAACATAGTTTAATTATTAAAAAAGAAATAGACTTATTTCGAGAAAATAATTTTTGTCCCATTAGATCCCGGAGTCGGGGTCTAATGGAACACATGAATTGAACAATTTTTATGCTTTTAATTATACATTTATTGTTTAATTTCAACAAATTAATCAAAAGACACTATTCTACATTATACTCTGTGATATTTTCAGAAAAAATAATACAAGCTGCACCTCGCAATGTTACACAACCATTTTCCAATGGTGTTAATACCATTTCTACATCATGAAAGTCTACCCAAGACCCATCTACTTTATCTGGATACACAAACTTCATGTAGTCTCTTTTCTTTTTTAAAAAATCAACGTGAATTTCATTGTCTTTTTCTTTTAAGTTAATTTCATCAACAATGCCAACAAAGAATTTCGGAGTTTGTTTACTAACAAACGTTATTAAAACGAAATCATTTAATTTAATTCTTAAATGAGGCTGATCTTCCTCTAATGAATCGTGCAGAGATATGTTGTCACTGTCTTTGGTGTCACTATTTTTTCGTTTTTGCTTTCTAGACACTTTTCGGGTTTTTATTTATTTTTTTTTAATGCTTTTTGAGCTTATTTCTTTGATGCTTTTTCCAAACACTTTTCGAAAGCTCTTTCAATTTCCATTTTCTCAGGTGTGTCTGTTAGGATTCTGCATTTTCCACACTTTCTACCTGATGTGGTGTTTTTTCTTGCAGGTGCTCTCAGATCCTCAGTCTTTTGCATTGATGTAGGAGGCTCATTTTTATGAAATGATGTAGATGACGTCAGAATCTACTATTATTCTATCTACTTCATTAGCCTTAAAATTTAAGGCTTCTTTTAATCTGTTAATCTAAAAAAAATAATGTCTTCATCCTTTTGTACCATGTGATTTCTTTTAAATTGTTAAAAGAAAAATTGTCATATATTTTTAATACTATAAATAAAATAATAAGGCACTTTGTTTTTGTTTACAAAATTTGTTATTTAAAATATATTTTAGGTCTAATAATTTTACAACTTAAATTAAATCATTTAGGGGTCTCCCCATGTAAAATGTCCCATTAGTCCCCACACCACTTTGCACTACAATTAGGCCTACTGCAAATTAACTACTTGAAAATAACACAAAATGAGGATTGCAAATGAAGAACATTAAATAAAGCTTCATAATAACTGGTATTAATCTTTTAAAAAAAGAGATAAAAGTTGATTCAACGAACTATTTATTCCCAAAATGAAAAAATTACTACATTGATACTTAGTAACAAAATGGTTCATACACAGTGTTGCCAGACTGAATTTTTCTTTTTACCCTCCGACACCTATAAAAATACCTGCAAGACAAGAGTGGATTGATAGCGCCATCTAGTGAAGAAAAGATGTACTTGTTTACAAGTAGAAGGGTATTGAATTGTTCCTTGTTCTCGAAAAGCATTGTTAAATACATATTACTGGTATTACCACTATAAAATTACAAATTAAATTTTTATTAACCTTTAGCAACATAAATGTATCGCATATTACATATGTTTTATGACTTTGATTATATTACATATACATATATTCTTTATTTATGCATTTATATCATATTTGATATAAGTATATAATTTCATATCATCAATATCATATATGATATTTCATATACTTATATCATACACCTTAGAATCTTTGATATAGCTTTCCCGAAAATACAGAAGAAAAGCTTAGCATAGCAGCAACACCTGTTGGGCGATGAGTGCCATTGTATGTCCAGATGCAATTAAATATGAATTCATATGAAATTATGTGCGCTAGTTCGTCATATCGTGATCTGTAACTGACACAAAATTTAGATCACATACAGACGTACATTTTCTAAAAATAGTCAAATCGTTTTCGAACTATCTCAAAACATAAATCAAATGAAAACTTGAAATCCAAATTTTTAGGAATCCAATACTATTTCTATGAATATGGAAAAAAAAAGTGTATTTTATAAAATTAAAGAAGTGCTTAAGTAAAGCAAGAAACAGGATGTCTTATTTTGTCATATTTTAAAAATTAAAAATAGTATGATGTGGTCATCAGAAAATTTTCTTTTATATTTTTCTTTTCAAAAAAATTACCCAGTACAAATAATTTATTAAAATTATTTTCTATGATGAAAGCAAAGAATTTTTGTAAAAGAAAAAGTTTACCGCTAAATATCCAAAGAAAGTGAATTTTATACTCAACAAATACATCATACAGGCTTCTTTTTATTTGTTAGAAACGAATATATATATATATATTGCATTCTTTTGAAAGGTATTCATATTGAAAATTGGTCTTCCTCAAGAGGTGCGTGTGTGTGGGGGGGATTCGATGCTCCTACATGTACCTTTTTTTTCCTAATTGATTTACTATTGTCAATAAATATTTTCAATTCTAGAATGATTTGTTGAAAATAATTCGCATTTTGCCCATTTATACGAAATTTCGTCCTATACTTTAAAAATTTAGGGAAAAAAAGGAAAAACAAGGTCGTAACACCACTTGTTGGGCGATTTATATTGGAAGCTGATAGACACTAATTCATGTCAGAGTGCAACTATATATCAATTTGAATTAAATTCTGTGCATTAATTTCTGAGATACATCAGTTGCCAGAAAAATTTGTCACAAACACAGACCATTTAAAAAAAAAATGGTCAAACCGTGCTCAATAAATCTCAAAACATGTAAATCTATCAAAAACTAAAAATCGACAATTTTTATGAAACAAATACTTTTTTATAATGAATATAAAAGAAAGTAAAAATGGCAAATGATTTTTTTTTTTTTTTTTTTTAAGTTTTTGACTAAAAATCAAATTAAAATAATCAGTTCATAAATCACTTTTCTTATATCCATGTGTGTGTGTAGTGTATGCCAGATTACAAGTGGGCATATGTGTATGCCCATATTAATTATTTTTGCATGAAAAATTAAGTTAATATTTAACATTAATATATTTGCAGATAACATGATTGAGGAACATTGTATCAACATGCACATGATAAAATCGAATACAGATTTTCTACTTGGAAATTTTCGATAAAAGAAATCTTGAATAAATTGATCTTTATTCTTTGTAATCTTGTTTTTAAAGGTAGAAAAACCTTTAAGCTGCCTTCAAACTCTGGCAACGATGCAGAGTGGCAAAGTCGTAAATTATCCACTGTCCGAAAGTGAGCCTTGAAATTTTGCACATGTTTACAATGAAGGACATTATTTTTTATTGCTCTTTTACAAAAGAGACCCAAGTTCACCATGCAATTATCACAGTAGGAGGTTTGTTAGCTGAGGAAACCTCTCTCCAGCTTTGCGACAACCCAAATCACACATCAAAGAAATCTCAAAAGAGCCGCACGTGACACTTTGCAGTTGCCAGAGTTTGAAGGCAGCTTTAGGGTTTTCCAAAGGACGACTAGAACAAGGTGGAGCTTCCACTGTTTGTGGGGGAAAATTGTGCTATGACTGGATATATTCCATTATTTGTGGGCTAAATTAAGACTCCAATCGGTTAAATGAAAGAAAATAGTCATCATTACGTTGACTGGCGTGAGAAAGTCGCATCATCAAAACAGTGTTCGCGTCTCGGGTGATAATTAAGAACTGCAGATTCCCATTCGTTTGTCATTAATCAATGGCATTTTAAAGGAAAAAAAAAATGGTATGCGAATCCTTCCAACTTCCAAAGCAGAACTCGGAGGAAGGATGCCATTTCTCTTTCCTAGAATTCTCCCTTCCCTTATCCCCTGAGCCATTAAACGTAAATCAATCCCCTTTCCTTTACCATATATTATTTTCTTACATCTCTATCTGTTATTGTTGTTATCACTTACTTACATTTACATTCATCTTTCGTGAGTCATGAGACCGGGAAAACTATGGTTACTCCTTGACAATTCCTGAGAAAAATTACACAAACTGTAAATTGACTTTTCATTTAACTTAAACAATACCCAAAATACCCTCATGTCAAAAATGCCCGCAACTCTATCAAAATACCCGTTTTTCGGGTAATTACTCGCAATCTGGCAACATTGTTCATACATGTAGATATTCTGTTCTGGTGGTGCCATCTATTAACAAAAAACAAAAAAAACTATACACAGATTTATTTTATGAGAAAATCCACTTGTCCCATTAGCCCCCAGTCTCCCCTATGCAAAAGGTTTTAAAAAATTAGTCTCTTAAAATCAGCATTCAGATATGAATGCTAGTACATATAAAAAATAGCAGCTAATGTAGTATAATTAATTACATTTTTATTATTATTCAATGTGCTGCACTATAAAATCATGTCTTTTTATATTTAAAAAAAAAAAAAAAAAAAAAAAGTGGTGATTTTTTTAAAACAGAAATGGTACAAATAGTTAAAATCACCCTACCCCTAAAGTAGTAAAAATCTATCATCTGTAGATATTTGAAGTTTGTGAATGTGATAACTTATTTTTCCAAAAATAAAAAATAATATTTTTAATATTAATTGAATTATAGAGTTTAGATTTGATATTATATTATGCTTTGAGTTTAATATTTTTTAAATTGGTAGTTAATATAGTTTAAACTTGAACAATTGTTTTGTGTTCTGTTAGTATCTTCCATTTTTTTTTCCGATTTTCTTCCACTATCCTGGAAGAAACCCAACCCTGCTAAGCAATAATTTATGGAAATAACATATTAATCCAAATTCATTAAGCATTAAATCATGTACATATTGCAAAAATGTTATGTGATATATGCATATTATATAAATACCTATAGTATATAGTTTGTTACTTAGAAAAAGAAAACCACAATTATTCTTCGCATTTGATTGGGAAAACTAATTTAAAGATTAATTTACATAAATGAATGGATTTACTGAAATAAACATTCACTTACTATATCGATAAATTTAACATAAGTTTTAGAATACACTCTTCAGATTTTTTGGTTTTTCTGTCAAGTTCTGGTAAATTAGAGAGAGGGGGGGGGGGAGGGGGGGGGACTGATTTGGTATATGTCGTCCTTGGCAAAAAAAAAAAAAGTAAATTATCTGGTGAACATATTTAATTCCTTTAAAAATCATACTTATTTTAATAAGGTAATATTAAGAGAAGAGTTGCATTAAGACTAAATTGTGATTTTTGCCAAATACCGAATATTCGATTGAATACTTAAATTTCAATGTAAATATTTTATCATATGCAGAATAGCTTAATTACAGTGGAGCACCTTTTATACGTTTCTCATTTATACGTTTTTCTCATTTATACGTTTTTCGACTTCGGTCCCAAATCATTCCATTGAATTCTAATGTTAAAATATCTCGTTTATACGACACAAGTAAATTCCTAATTTCACTTATACGTTTTTTTTTTCCTCCTTGTAGAGAATCCCAAGTTTGAGTTTCATTCCAGGATAAAAAAAAAAAAAAAAAAAAAAAAAATGAACGCTCTTTATGTTTTATTCTTATTTTTTTCGATTATTTTTTCTTACAACTATAGTAACAAAGTGCAGCTATAGAACAAAGTGCGACTTGCATCGATAGCCTGGGGGGAAGGGGGCTAGATAAATTTTCAGGGATAAGCCAAGTAGCCAGTGACCGCTTGAAGACCTCCCACTTTCTCTTTTAATTGATTCCAGGAATGGGGTATGAAAGGAAAAAAGCCCACAACTTTATAGGCATTTTGTAAACTTGAAGATTTATTACTCACTTCTGTAGAAGATTTTTTTATCGTGTTTATTTGACATTACGCTTGGAGAAACATTTTTATTTATTTTTCCTTCCTTTTAATCGTTTGCAAAAATGTCATCTTCATTTAGAGAACAAGTTTAAAATCGAAATCTTGAAAAGAATTTCTGAATTTCTATATTTTTAATTTTTATTTAATTTTTATTCAACCTTTTAAAAATGTTTTAAATATAATTAAAAATATATCTTATTCGAATAAATGTAAAGGAAATCATGAAAATTGATTAGACTTTTATTATTAATATGATACTTTATTGTGTATTAATGTTAAACGAATTTTCAGTTGTACGTTTTTTTCAGTTATACGTTTTTTAGGAACGGTCCCTTGAAAAACGTATAAACGGTGCTCCACTGTATTTTTATCATTTTTTGTATATAAAAAAAGAATACAATGTGCATTAAAAAGTATTAGCATAAAATCTAAGCATTATAAGATAAATTTTATAATCAAAATTTCATGTTTTTTAATAATTTTCCCCTCCCAGTAAAAGCTCGAGTAAGAAAAAATGAAATTAAACAAAATTATCTATTAGATACGAAAACAAGCTCAAACGCTTCTAGGAGAACAAGTCTTGTATGGAATATTTTTTGAAATTTTGACTAATGATGAAATGATGGCTATATAAATAAAATAGGATATATGTTCTTATTCCAAAATACAGAAATAATCATTAAATGTAACTCATAAATTGTTCTTTCTTTACTAATTTATTTAAATGTATTATTCATAAAATTATTGATAATAAAAAATAAATAAAATAAATCAATTTTAATTTTTTACGATAATTTGTTTTTATTTTTATTAATTATAATATTTTAACTGAATTAATAACTCCACTATTTGGTCGACAAATATCAAAATATTCATCAGAATCGGATGTTTGCTGCAACTCTAATTAAAAGAGCAGTCAAGAATATGAAACAATGCTTTGTACAATATATATATTGTGAAAATATACATCTGGCGTGTATATTTTTGTATTATGTTTTTGATCACCACCAAATCTAAAAACTGCCAAGGACAACATATATTAAAGTTATAGCATTAAGGAATAAAATTTTACTAAAATCCTGAAAATAAAGATTTAAATTTTTCAGGTCCTCCCTCTTGGTTCTAGCAGGGGTCTGTCCAGACTTTTCAAACAGGGTCCCGTTTTTTATAAATTGTGAAAAAATTACACATAATTTTGTGAATATAAATTAAGCATGAAAATCACATTCTTACAAACTTTTTGGCTACAGTCCTCTTTTTATGTAATTATGAAAAATGTAATTTTTTAAAACTAAAATTAAATAAAGATTTCCTTTTAGTCAGTGAAGGTTTACTTTTATAGAACTAAATTCACACATATTGCACTGAAACCTTTTATAAATTAGAAATTGAATATTCAATAATTGAATAGTTTTTCAGGGAAATTTGCCAAAATTCAAGTGTCCTGTTTGCTCCATGCAAGATTACTTTTCAAAATAAAAGAGATTTATCAAAGATCTGTTTATAAGAGGAAAATTTTTTTGAAGAGACTAGTTTTAGAACAAAAAATTTTGTAAAGGGTACTTTAATGGGCTTAGTTTTACCTCTGGACAGACCCTTGTGTCTGGTATGGATGTTCACATGGGTTTAAATCAGCTTTGAGCCGTAGTTCCTGGTTTAATGAATGAACCTTAATGTGTAAAGAATAACCGTTGATTGACAACGTCAAATTCTCCCATTGTGCATGGCTTTTTTTTTTTTTTTTTTTTTGTCAACTCGCAAAAATTTACTTAAGGTTGCACATTATTGGTCAGATTCATCCTTTCCTCTTTCCTATATTATCCTATGGAATTTTTGTTGCTTTGTATAATAAAAATATCTCATTAAAAAATAAAGTTTTTCAAATTTTATCTTTTTTTTACTCTTTGAACATATTATCATTTACCTTACTGAGCAATTTTTAAAAATAAATTTTAATACTTTTTTTTATTACTCTACTTTTCAATGTCTTAAAGAAATATTTAAATTTATTAAAAATAAATAAATAAATAATAATAATAATGCTCACTAAGATAAAAGGCAACATATGTTCAAAGGGTAAAAACAAAATTTGAGAAACTTCATTTTTAAATGAAATATCCTTATAATACGAAGCAACAAAAATTCCATAGGCAGGGCACGGAACTAACAGCCGTTAGTTGTATTTTGCAACTAAATATTTCATTTTGATGACCCCAATTTTATACCTAGACATCACTTTGACGTCTAACATTCTTTTCCCCCTTCAGTGTGGAATTATAATAAATGCACATGTAACAAAGTATAATAGAATTAAGCTCCCTACTTTCCTAGAAAAATATTAGCTCTTGCACATTTTTAAAATAAAAAAACTAACTAGATAAAGTAATTATAGTTTATGTACAATGTTTATGCATGTTTTTCTATGTGTAAATAACAATTTTAAAATGGCACCTTAGTACAAACATAATGGCAACTAAGAAAACAATGTTAGTTGCCATTTGACACCCAACTTGCTGATTCTAATTTTGACCCCTGTCCATAGGATAATATAGGAAGGAAGAATCTGATGTGAAGCCTTAAACATGCATTATGAGGTTTATTTTCATTGTAAAAAAGTTATAATACTTTTGGAATATTATTTATTTGATTTGACCTTGCATGAACTTTAAAGAAATAAACTTCAACATTCTATTTTAAAAACTTCACTTTTGTAAAATATTTTGTAATAAGATTGAATAATAGAGCATTTTGTTTTGTGAAAACTGTAAAATCATTAAAGCAATAAAATAATGCCATATATCTTTAGAACATGTTTGTAGAAAAAAAAAAAAGAAAGAATTCTATTGGACAAAAGCAGAGTCAACAAAAAACGAACTTAGCACTTCATGACTTCATCGCTGTACTTGTTAAAGATACTTGATATTATGTGGAAAATTAGCATTAGCAGGGCTCAAAATGTTTCTATATATTTCAAAAAATCATGAAAAAAAAAAAAAAACCTATATTTTATAATTCTTTACATTTTCCCTATATTTCACAATTTTCCTATATTCTAATACTTCATTTTGATTTCTTCTTGTTTTCTACTTTTCCTGTGAGGCATGCTATTTAAATTTTCTATCTTTCCAAAATACCATTCATAGCAAAAATAATTACTTTTTCTTCTCAACATTCACTCTGCTAATGAAATTGGAAATCATATGTTGCATAATTTGTCATATGTAAATAATGCACACATTATAATTTTAAGAAAATAACAAGATAACCTTACTTATGGTATGAAAGACATAAAAGAATTAACAGAAAATATGTTGAAAAATAAAGCAAATTTTTACCTGTGGCTTCAAATGAATTAAATAAAAAAGGTAATTTAAAATAAAAACTAGTATGTTGTGGTCATCACAAGAGTTTCTTTTATATTTTTCTATCTAAATTCACTCAGTTCAAATAACTTACAAAAACTATTATTTATTAAAATTATCTACCATGATCAATGCAGGCAATTTTCATCTTACAGAAAACTAACACTAAATATCCAAAAAAACACAGTTTAACTAAAATCTTAAAAAATGCACTTTCATAATGGTTATCTTATGTATCAAGTTTCGTACAGTCAAATACCATAGAAGTTGAAATATAGCATTCCTGTTCAGTGGCGGATCCAGAACTTGACTTTTGGGGGGGGGCTGAGATTTTTCAAAATGTTATTCTAGACAAATAAAAAATTTACAATTGCAATATTTAGTGGTGAATGTCAGTGTTTTGGGGGGGGGGGGGGCTTCAGCCCCCTAGCCCCTCCCCCCCTTAAATCCGCCACTGTTCCTGTTCTCAGGAAAAACTGCACTATAGCAGCACAACCTATTGGTAGATAGGTTGGTAGATAGGTCACTTATACATCCAAATTGAATCAGCATAATGCCTCATAATGGCTTTCTTTGAGCGGTTGATACCAAAAGTTGATAGGCACTAACTTATATCAAGTTGCATCTATTTTTGAATTTATATGTATTTTTGTGCAGTAGTTTCTGAGATATAGCCTTCCCTGAAATTGTGGAAATAGCGCCACCTGTTGAGCAGTTGACACCAAAAGTTGATAGGCACTAATTTAGGTCAAGGTGCATCTACATATAAAATTATATGCAATTCTGTGCTGTAGTTCCTGAGATACAATCACCACAAAATTTTTGTCATACTCACACATACACAGACACTTTCTAAAAATGGTCAAATCGTGTTCTGGACCTCTCAAAACGTGTAAATCCAACAAAAACTGGAAGTCGAAAATTTTTACTTTCCCAATACTTTCTTCTATTGAATTAGAAGAAAGTAATAATATATCCTAATGTAAACATATTATTAGGTGTAGCAATAAGTTGTAAAGTGATTTTTGTATGACATGTACTGACAAATATTGTAACAATGGATACACTGATTCTCTGTCAAATTATAGGAATTAGTTCAGAATTATCAAACCGACACAGAAATATTAAAAAAGCAAAAGTAAATTTGAAATTTCAAATGTGAAAGGTGTAATACAATAAGTATATTATACGTCATACTGCATTCATAATGAATTTTAATGAGTAAAAGTGCTGCAAAAGCGTGCCATTCAATCTGTTCTGTTCTCAAGGAAGAAATAGTAAATAACATGCAGCTTTTTGTTTTGACATTTTATAGACGGCTAATTTGAAGTTACCGATCAAGAAGCTTCGGTGCTTTGCTGAAAGTATAATGACTTAGACGCATTGCCCAGTAAATATGCATCTCAAACACAAAAAAGCTTGCCGATCAGTTAGAAGTACTATCACAAACTGGAATGTTGTGGCCACCACAGGACTTTCTTCTATATTTTCCTATGCAAATTCACTCAGTAGAAATAATTTATTAAAAACATTATTTAATAAAATTATCTTCTATGATAATGCAGTACGATTTCCATATTAGAGAAGTAGTATAACACTAAGTATCCAAAAAAAGTACATTTTATTCTCAATATTTTTTTTTTTTTTTTTTTGTTAAAAGTGAAAAAAAATCGATAACTTTATTTTAAATTATCGCAGATCGATGGTTTGACCATTCCTTTTAAAGGTATTAGTAAGCTCTTTTGAAAGATACCCATCATGAAAATTTATTCCCCTCGAGGGGTACTTCCCCCCCAGGGGGAGGGAGGCGATTCTCCAAAATATACAAAAATTTTTTCACAGTTGACTATCTCTATTATAAATAATTTTTGTAAATTTCATAATGATTATCAAAAAATAATTCTCTTTATGCACATTTATACAAAATTTTGTCTTATATCACCATGTTAAAAATTTAGAAAAAGCAGGATGGCAACGCAACCTTCAGACAATTTTTACCAAAAGTTGATGAGCACTAATTTATGTCAAGGCGTAACTACATACCAATTTGCATGAAATTCTGTGCAGTAGTTCCTGAGATATAGTTGCCATAAAATTTTGCCTCACACACACACGCAGACAGACATTTTCTAAAAATGGTAAATCGTGTTCTACAGCTCTCAAAACATGTAAATCCATCAAAAACCCAAGGTCAAAAATTTTTACGAATCGTTTACTTTCTTCTATTGAATATAGAAGAAAGAAAAAATGACTTATATCGTTTACACTAATGGAAAAGATTCAGAAGAAAGAAAAATGGGTATGCCACACATTGATCCTGTGTGTCTTTTGTGCATGAATCTGCTCAACACACAAAACAAAAAGCTTTTTGTGGAAAATCATGAAGAGAGATGTTAGGACAATTCACAATGCAAAAACATTAGATGAGTCCCGGCAAAGCAAAAGCATCAATGCTGAGTTGAGCCTATTGGTGTAAAAAAATATTCTCCTATGCATGTCTTAGGAAAGGTGTTATTGATTACGGACTGTTGAACTCCAGTGCAACTGTAACTGCTAAATGCTGTAAGGAAAAATTGAGGCGAATAAACTTATTGCTGCTTAGTAAAAATAAAAAGGTATTAGTTTTTCCCTTTAAAACAGAAAAGTTCTACACTCATGTAAATCTTTACGGCTCTTGTGATGATAACCTACAAAATGCTAAACGATTTATATTTTACTCAAATGTACAGTGTAGACGCTATCAAACTTCAAAGAATTCAACATTCAAGTCAGCCTGTCATGATAAAGAAATTCTATTTTGTGTGTCCTTGTATATTAACTAGTCCTCAAAAATACAATCCTCAAAAATATAAGTCCTCAAAAATTATAACTCATAAAAATCTATACAAATCAAATCATGCAACCTATAACATATACTGACCAATTTTTTGTTCAATCAGTTAAAGCATTAAGACACTATTACATTTAAAATAATTTGACTTCATTATGATGATTAAGAATTTTTCTTTTTGTCCCTGTAAAAGAACTATGAGCAGACATGTTACTTTTCAGCCTTAAGTCTGAATTCACCCTTTTTAAGCTTGAAAATTATTATTCTTGAGATCAATGCAAATCCACATTAAAACTTTTTAGACATGTGTGGGGGGGAGGGGCAGCCTGAATTTGTGCAATATATTATTAGCAATTTCTATGTGATTGGCTTTTAAGAAATGTCAAATTCAAACTTGGAGAAAATGAAAAAGAAATAGCACTTCAACTGAATTTTCCTAATGAACTTGAACTACATTATTTTGCTAATTAATTACCCCAGCAAACAATGCTTCTATAGAATAAACTTATTTTTAAGTATATGTAATAAGTTTGTCTGTTTTTTAAGCAAGATTTATTGTTCTGATTTTGTTTATTGTGTGTACATGTATGCAATCAGATTTAACATTTTTATTATTGAAAAATTTATATTGTGTCAGTTGCCTGATTCCACTTTTGAGAGGGGGGAGGGGTCGTGAAAAGTTTAGCCTTTTTTTCTGTAAGCTTGTACCATGTCTGTATGAGTCATACACTCATCAAAATCTATACAAATGGTATGACAGTGACCTTTAACATATCTACAAATTTTTAGCACAATCAAATAAGGTATTTAGACACGATCACACTTTGAATAATTTGAATCCATAAACTATAATGATAAAGAATATTTCTTTGCGTCCCTGTAAAACAAAAGTGCTGGACTTACCAAAATGTATACAGTTTGTGTGACAGTCATCTATAACCTACCTATTAATTTTCAGTTAAATTGAATAAAATGTTTAGGTATTATCACACTTTAAATATTTTGAGCCAACAGAACAAAATGATAAAGAATATGTTTGTGCCCTTCAAAAAAAAGTATTAGTGCTAGACTCATCAAAATCTATAGAGTTTGTGTGACCTATAACATACCTACAAACTTTCAGCTCAATTGATCAAAGCATTTACATGTTATCATATTTGCACTCTCTCTCTCACACACACATATTATTAATAATTAATTATTATTATTATATATATATATATATGTATAATAAAGATGATCTATTAAGCATAGTAGAAGCCAAGCAACAGATAGAAGATCACTGAAACACCAATGACCAATAAGATTAAAAAAAAAAAAAAAAAAAAAAAATCATCAGTGGATGAAATACACTAACTTAAAGAAACCATATCTATTAATTAACAGCCTGCAAAACAAACGAATCAATAAAGTAAAACAACAAATCTTAACTTAAAACCATAAACTTATCAAAATTAATGAAAAAACAACCTAAGAAACACAAGGTAGGAAGTAGGAGGCAGGCGGCAAGACTTGTGACTTGCCTGTGGGGTTACACTAGTTTTATGCCGGCAACACTCCCCCAGCCTGCCACAACCAGAACAGGAACCATATGGATTTAAAAATGCAAATTTCAAAGCAGATGAACAACAATGAAACCACGAAGCCACAATGAAATTCACCGATTGATCACATTGTGTTTAACAGTATAATTAGAACATTAAATATAGTTGACAACTCAAAAAGGAAAAAACTGAAATTTTAATGGAAAATGAAAGTTTGCATAGTAATACAAAGCAAATGCAACAAGCCATCTACTTACTTTTTTTTTTTTTTTTATTATTAATTTAATTTCACAAACCCACCCAACCATCCAGCCTGTATATAATAATGATTTATTAAGCGTAGAAAAGTCAAGCAACAGATACAAGATCACTGAAACCACAAAGACCAATAAGAATGAAAAAAAAAAAAAAAAATACGTAGGAGAAGCTCAGAAATAGGGATGAAACGGATAGTGATTTTGCCGGATACCGGATATCCGGAGCTCTTCTGCCTGCCGGATACGGATATCCGGACCGGATATCTGTCGGATATCCGGCAATAGTTTTGTTTTTTGTTGTGTTGTATATTTCTTTTCTTTTTCTTTATTTTAAAACAATAAAATATAAACATATTTCATATACTATTCTTTTAAAAACATTTTAAATATAATTTATTTAAACATATTTATTTAATATTCTATTTATTTGTGCAATATTGCCATGAAGAATAAAATTTTAAGCCTAACATACTCATTCCTACACTTGCAATTTTTGGTGAAAAGCACTATCACAAAAAGATAGGTTTTGTTCAGAATTATAAAACTAAAACTTATTATTTACATATTTTTTACTATACTATTATTAAAAAAATGAAATAAAATATTTTACTAATATAATCACAGTTGAAGGGTTATTTTCACATGAAAACTAATATGTTGTGGCCATCACAAAACTTCCTTCTACATAATTCTATATAACAGCGCCACTTACGGTTTAAAATCGTATAAAAGTTTAACCATAGCTTCTCACAATAAATATTTTACAAAAGGAGTTTATGCAATTTTAATCAACAGATGCTGAGATATACGCTTGTGAAAAATCATAATAGAAGCTCCACCTGTTGGCTGATATACACATAAATAAGGTCAACTTTTGCTTTCATAATGGTTGTCTTATATATTAAGTTTCATGCACATATGTCATAGAAGTTGGGATTAACTTAGCCTATTCGTTGGGTAAATTGTAGTGCAGTATTGCCACCTGTTGGCCAATATACACCTAAGCTAAATCGCAATAGTGTTTCACAATGGCTGGTTCTCTCACATACCAAGTTCTATGCAATTATACACAATAGAATAAGAGATATAGTCTTCCCCTTTTGGGGGGGAAATTTCTGTATTGCAGAGCCACTTACTGGCCAACATGCACCCAAACTGAACCAGCATAATTTCTCATAATGCCTTTCCAACATGAAGTTTTGTGTAGTTACATGAAATAGAACCTAAAATATAGCCTTCCCTAAATTGCAGAAAGCACTGTATAACAGCACCACCTGTAGAGTGATTGGCACCAAAATTTCATAGGCACTAATATATGCCAAGTTACATGTACATATATATTTATACGAAATTCTGTGAAGTAGTTTCTGAGATATAGCCTTCCTCTAAGTTGCAGAAATCGCAGTATGGCAGCACCACCTGTTGAGCCATTTGCATCAAAAGTTAGTAGGCACTGATTTATGCCATGGTGCAACTACACATAACTTTATATGTAATTGTAGTACGCAGTAGAGGTACAGTTGAACAGAATTTTTGTCACCCACACACAGACATTTTTTAAAAATTGGTCAAACCAGGTTCTGGACTTCTTAAAATGTGTAAATCCATCAAAAACCAGAAGTTGAAAATTTTTATAA
Source organism: Salticus scenicus (assembly GCA_963930645.1). NCBI lineage: Eukaryota > Metazoa > Arthropoda > Arachnida > Araneae > Salticidae > Salticus > Salticus scenicus. The sequence continues at coordinate 97,365,772 of OZ005650.1, forward strand.
ATCCAATACTTTCTTTTGAGACATTTATAAGAAAACATAAAAGAAAGAAGAAAAAAAAAATAAATAAATAAACTAAAAGCTTCAAACTAGTATGTTATGGCCATCACAAAACTTTCTTCTATATCTCTCTATATAACAACGCTACATGCTGTTTAACATGCAGAAGAAACATAATCATAGCTGCTTACAATAAAGATTTTAGATATTGAGTTTAGTGCAATTTTAATCAAAAAAATTTCAGATGTAGCCATGCGGAGAATTACAGAAGGTGAGGAACAGCTGCACCACCTATTGGTCGATATACACCCAAATTAAGCCAACTTTTATTCTCATTTTATTTTTATCTTGTTTATCTCTTAAATTTTATAGATGTTGAGATTTAGCCTTCCTATTCACAGAGTAAATTGCAACATAATATAGCCACCTATCGACCAATATGCACCAAAATTGAATCAACATGATGTTTTATAAAAATGACCCTTTCCCATACTAAATTTTTAGCAATTATACATGAATGAATCTGAGATATAACTTCCCCATTCACGGGAAAATTGCAGCATAGCAGTATCACCTATTGGCCGTTATGCACAGAAATTGAATGAACATGTTTCATAATAGCCCTCCCTGTGACACACTTAGTTTACTTTTTTTAATTATACACAGTATAAGCTGAGATATAGTCTTCCTTTAAATGGGAGAAATCACAGTATAGCAGTGCCATCTGTTGAGTGATTTGCACCAAAAGTTGATGGGCTTTTTTTTTTTTTTTTTTGGTAAGATGCAACTATACATAAATTTATATGAAATTCTGTGCATTAACTCTTGAACTGCACAAAATTTTTGTCAGACAGACATTTTCCAAAAATGGTCAAATTGTGTTTTGGTTTCCTCAAAATGCATAAATCTACCGAAAACTGGAAGTTGAAAATTTTCACAAATCCAATACTTCCTTCTATTTAATATAGAAGAAAGTAATAATTCAAAATGAATTTATACTTTTTACTTATTTTATATTTTTATATTCTGTACAGATAAAGAAAATTTTACATTAGTTATTAAAGTTCTCTAAGTAAGTGAAGTTTTTCTGCAGCACAAAATCAAAAACTTTAAATAACTGATTTTTTTTTTTTTCTTATGAACAATATGAAAGTGAAAGTACAGAGTTTCTGAAAATTTAAATATGTACTTTTATTTGAAGTAATTTTAATTTTTTGGGATATATCTATGCAACGCAACAGGGAATTCTAAATTTAGGTGCTTTAGTCAGATATTCCATTAAAAATGCAAATTTATATAAATTGGAGGGTTTTTTAAAAAATCCAAATCGAATAGATAGATGGCGCAAGTAATGCCGTGTTTCTGCTAGTATAAATATATGGTCACAAAAACAACAGCTTTATTGTGTATGGAAAACTGGATTGTAAATAAACAGGTTCTAGTCAATAAATGCACATTATTTGACTCATTCTCGAAACAATCTAACAACTTTAACTTTCAAGACTAACAATATTACTAAACAATCTAACAACATATTAGCAAAAGACATGAAAACAAAGTTATATATACACTGCAACTGCAGAGAATAAATATCATTTGTTCATGAACAACAATGAACAGCTCTTTTTATTGTTATGGGGAAGATTAGGGGGAATGTTATAGAAAAAAAACTCTGGAAAAAAAAAACCTAGCTAACTCTGTACAAAATTAAAATAGGGCTTCTATATTTCTTAGACCTGAAGCTACTTTTGGCTAAATTTGTTTGCTAATGAGTCCAAAATCGATTTTCGCAGAAGCCAACTTAAAAAAAAAAAAAAAAAAATCCTTTACAAGCTACAACTGATCTAAAAAAAAAAAAAAAATTGTCGCAAAATTTTCATCTGATTGGAGTTTAAGCTTGAATTTTCTCTTTCGGATATCCGTCGGATATCCGGCTTGAAATTGTCGGATATCCGTATCCGGTGTGCTGATATCCGGTACCCCGCCGGATATTTAAAACTCAGCCGGATAGGCCGGATACCGGATAGTTACCGGATATCCGTTTCATCCCTACTCAGAAAGGTGAAAAAAATTCATCAGGGTATACACATATATATATATACACATCCCCATAAAAATAGCAAAAATGAACTCAGGAGACTTAAAACATATAGATGCTCTAAAATCTTATTGTCAAATTTTTTCATGATTACAATACTTTCTTTACATAATGTATATTCTGAAAGTAAAAATGGCTCAAAGTGCATTTCAAGTTATGTCATGATTTATTTATTTATTCATTTTTTGTTTGTTAAATTTAAGTACACGGTTTGGTGTGTATGTAATTTACAGATAAGATAATATATAGGGCTACTCAAAATGAGTTTAAAAGAGTGGTATTGGCAGCTATTCTCTGAATAATTTGTATTAATCTTTTGAATTTAATAATAGCTGCTAAAATGCTTTAAGCACATAGCTATACTACTCAAACAAGATGTTGAGTGGGTCAATAGACCCCTCATACAGAAATGTTACAGATCTCTTATCTTACATCTTAAACTGTAATAATATGCCTATAGTAATTGAGGATAAGAGAAAGTAGCGTGAGTGCCACACTAATTTTGATTTCAAAGATGACACATATAGAAGTGGCGTCTTGGGAATGACATTTTGGGCCATCTCCATATGCATGCAGATACACCAACATTTTAATTTATTCCAGAGCATTATTGGTACCCACCCTTTTTCACACCACTTTTCTTGAAGGATATATTTCTTATTTGATTGTAATTACACATTGCAGAAAATTTCACTATAAATAATGTGGGGTTACTGACAATGCTCCAGAATAAATTTGAATGATGGCATGTCTGTGTGTGGCTAGAAACAGTTGAAAAATTCACTCATCTGATTGACTATTGAAATGTCATCATCAATGTTTTTCCAAATAAGAAAATCAACCAATAAGAGGAATAAATATTCCATTATAATGTGCTATTTTTAGCCTGAAACGTCATTCACAAGACATTACTGACAGATAGAAGATATATGCAAATGATATGAAACTATGTAAATGGTAGTGGAAAGAAAATATAGGCACAGAAATATTCTGGAATTGCCAAACTTTTTTTTTTCCCAAAACTGAGTAATACCACACTACATAATCCAACAAAATAACAATTTAAAAATAACTTTTATTTACAATTTTTACATTTTCAATGCAGTCAATAATATGATGGTGGGGCAAATTCAGTTGGACGATCAGATCTTCTATCTTCAACCCAATCATTCTGACTTTCTAATAATAAATGAAATATTATATAAATTAAGTATATAAGGATGTAAGTTTATATATATAATTTTTAATATATACTATTATGTAAGGAAATACGTTTGTAGAATTACTCACTACCTAATGTATTTTTTAAAATTCTGAATATTTCTTTTTAAATCTTTTTTAAAAAAAGCAAAAAATGCACTTTTTTTATCACTTTAAGGCTTCAAAATGAAATATCTATGTATTTAAAAACAAAAACTATTTTATTTACGAGACAAACTTTAGTTAAAATACATTTAAAAAATATATATACATTTAAAAACATTTAAAATTTAGACGTTTCGAAATCCGTCCAGGTTTCCCCATCAGTATCACTACAACATTATTTGCAAGCATTACATGAATACACAAGGAATTTATAGAAGTATTGAATATTGAGGAGCCATATCTATATATTTGTATGCAACATGAACTTTGTCGCATATTTTTAATCTTGTTTAAATGAGAGGAGTGGCTTAAAAGTAGTATCATTCAAAAAGTATGGTTAATGTAGGTTTCAGAAAAAATACCCCCCCACCCCCCAAAAAAAAAAAAATAAAAAAAAAAAAAAAAAACTTACAAAAATACCTTTATTTTTATACACTTTATAATTTTATAAACAGATTTCTTTTGTATTTAAAATTTCTACAAAAAAAAAAAAAAAAAAAAAAAAAGTTGTTAAAACAGCATGTTTTTTTTTTTTTTTTTTTTTTTTTTTTTTTTAAATACAATACACAATTGGCCGTTGATTTAGCTAATTTTCTGGATTTTCTTTTTAATTTGTCTGGCAACAGAAGTGTGTATAATTAAAAAAAAAACTGTTGCCATATTATTTTTATATAGGCAGTGTTCTTTGCTATTGAAATGCCCAGAAGAAGAACCTTTATTGGTCAGATTGATAAGCAAATAGAGGATTTCTTAAGGATATGCAAATGTCATGTAAATGAAGATGTTGATATATATTGTTACAAAATTGTAAATAATTGTGTTTATTTTTGTATAAATTCTTTCAAAGAGGCTTAGTAAGTTGATAAAGTGCTAATTTTGTGCATTTCTAGTCGTTTTAGCGCTGAAATAGCCTTAATTTCCCTTAAAAAACACATTAAAAAGCCCCAATAAGGCAGGTAATGGATTTGGCACCAAATTTGGCGACTTTTTCCCACCTTGGCGATTTTTTTTGGCGACCTTGGCAAGAAAATCCTTATTAGGGATATACCAAATATGGAAGCTGTAAGTTGATTGGTTGACCACTTTCTAGAGTTTTCTCGAAAAATCTGGGTTCCATGGAACAGTATATAAGGAGCACTTCTCGCCAAGGCAGAGAGTCAGTTCAGTTCAGATCTCAGCCAGCTTCGCTAATGCTTGTATTGGTTTGAGCCTCTTTGAAAGAGACTTGCTTCAAGTGTTATTGCTATACAGTTTGTACTGTGGATTCGCTATTGACAGCTGTTGTTTAAGCTGTGGTTACTGCTTGAATTGAAGCTGATAATTGGTTTATTGACCTGTATTTTTCTGGAACTTTCTGTGAATAAATTACTGAATTTTTGTAAGTTTGGCCTTTCATTCCCGGACAACTCACGAACCCTCAAGTACACAACATTTCTGGTGTCAGAAATGGGATTGTCTGTGAATGGTGATAACGAGAGCTATGGAACAAGAAATGAAGAAATTTCTAGAAGGACTCACTGCTCAGATGAATGAGTTAAGATCTGGATTGATAGAGGAAATGAAAGCCGGACAGGAAAAGATGGAAACCGGATAGATAGAGAAAATAGAAACAGGACAAAGAGAAATGAAAGAAGGACAAAAAGAGTTGAAAGACAGATTGGGTGAAGTTCAAGGAGAAATTAAGTCAATCCAAGAAAAAGTTGAATGCAATCAAGAGGAGATGAAGGGAGAACTTTCAGCAGTAAAGGAAGTGATTGAAAGTAAATTACTGGATATGGAAAGCAGAGTAGATGGAATAGAAGAGAAAGTTTTGAAAATAGAAGAAAGTTTTGAAGAAAAAGCTATGAAGATAGAAGAAAATGTTATGAAGGTTGAAGAGAGTGTTACGAGGATAGAACGGAGTGTAGAGGAGACATTTAAAGAAAACTTTGATCAAGAGCTGAAAGGAAGGTTTTCAGAGATAGAAAGCAAGTTTAAGAGAATGGAGGAAGATCTTGAAAGAAAAATGAAAGAAGAGTGGAACAGAGAGGTAATAGGGAATGAACTGCAGAGCAAGATTCGGAATCTCGAAGAAAAGTTAGAATCCATGCCGCAGGAAGCTGAAAAGAAAGAGAGAAGAAGCCAGAATCATGAATTTATTAAGCTATCCACCTACGACGGCAGTTCCTCCTGGCATGTATATAAGACGCAGTTTTCCATCATTGCTGAAGCTAACGGCTGGGACTCTACCGCCAAGTCAGTCCACTTAGCAGCAGCATTACGGGGAGATGCAGCCGAAATCCTGAGAAATGTTTCTAAAGAAGAAAGGAACGACTTCGAGGCCCTGACTAGAGCACTGGAGCTACGGTTCGGAGAGAAGTGTTCTAAGGACTATAGTCGCCTTCAGCTAAAATCTCGTTACCAGAAAACGGGCGAAAGTTTGCAAGAGCTGGCAGCGGACATTCAGAGACTGTCACACCTAGCATTCTCAGACTGTCATGCTGACACTCGAAACGACTTAGCTCTTCAGTACTTTATCGATGCTGTTCGTGATCCAGAAATTCAAAAAGCGCTGAGACTCTCCAACATCAGACACGTAGAATCAGCTTTAGGCTATGCACTTAGGATAGAGGCAGCCCAACAAGCCTCCCGTAAAGACCGCCATACCATAAGAGCAGTCTCATTAAACGATACGCCTGCTGGTGAAAATGAAATGAAGAGAAGTATCGAAGAGATCTTAAAGAGATTGTGCAGCCTGGAGAATAATAAGGAAATGAAGGACCGGAAGATATAGTGCTGGGGCTGTGGAGGGGATGGTCACGTGAAGAGGAACTGCCCTGTACGACCAACTATAGGAAATCACCCGTCTTCACCATCACTACAGGGAAACTAAGAGGAGGCCATCTCGCGGGGCGGAGGTCGCCTGAAATTAAAGAGCCCCAATTTACAGTATTTCATGTTTCATCGATGAGTGGCGGCGATAATGGACTTCACGTCTATGGCCAAATCACGTCTGGACACAGGAGCCAACGTGACGATCATTAGAACGGATTTGGCTCAAGAACTAAAAGAAAAGATCATCTGGACGCCACCCTGTGTTAAACTCCAGACTGTGACCGGAGACGAAGTCAAAATATATGGAAAAATGAACTTGACCATCACTTTTGGAAATGCCAGTTACCATCATATGGCATATGTAGCAGATATAAGAGATCCTGTAATCATCGGAATTGATTTCCTAAGAAAATTTAACTTTAAATTGGACTTTAAGAATAATGAACTGCATTCGAGTTCGGAAGACATAGCTGTGTTCAACACTGAAAATCAAGACATTCAGCCAATTTGCCAGATAACAGCTAAGTCTGAAATTACCATCCCTCCATACACAGAGACAATAGTTTCAGGAACACCACCTACAAAGCAATACTTCCGCTATGGACTGATTGAATACCCGAATACAGACAATAGCCCAAGAGGAGTTCTGGTAGCTTCATCTCTAGTTGATCTCTCAAAGAGTACTATTCCTGTGAGAGTTGCAAACATCAGCGATAAGGTCCGAACAGTGAAGAAGGATGAGGTGTTAGCAGCCTGCACTCCTGTAACATGCATCAACCGCCCCACGCAATCAACCGAATCCGAGTCTTCTGAGCAATTAATAACGGAATTACTCAAGAATGCAGAGTTAGGAAAGGAACAGAGATGTGCTGCCGAGAAGCTACTCCAAGAATTTAAAGACCTTTTTTCTCGAACACCTGAAGACGTCAGGCGAACGAACATCACCCAGCACAGAATTGATACAGGAAATCATCCTCCAATCAAACAACATCCAAGAAGACTTCCTTTTGCTAAACAGGAAGAGGTCACTGAACTTCTAAATAAAATGCAGCACAATGACGTCATCGAGCCATCAACGAGTCCTTGGGCCTCTCCCACAGTATTGGTGCGAAAAAAGGATGGTTCAACAAGATTTTGCGTGGATTATCGTCGTTTGAATGACATCACGAAGAAAGACAGTTACCCTCTTCCCAGAATTGACGACACATTAGACACACTTGCTGGCAATAAATGGTTCTCGACATTGGATCTGAAGAGCGGTTACTGGCAAGTAGAATTACATCCTGATGATCGTGAGAAGACTGCATTCACCACGGAACAAGGACTGTGGCAATTTAAAGTTATGCCGTTCGGATTATGTAATGCTCCTGCCACCTTTGAATGCCTGATAGAGACAATGCTAAAAGGACTTTCCTATGAAGCCTGTCTGGTGTATTTGGATGATATTATCATTCTGGGGCGCACCTTTGAAGACCATCTACGAAACATCCGAAAGGTGCTGGAGAAACTCAGAATGCCTAACCTCAAATTGAATCCAGGCAAGTGTAACTTGTTCCATCGTGAAGTGAGCTACCTCGGCCATATCATCTCTGCCGAAGGTGTGAGAACTGATCCTGAGAAGATCTCTGCAGTCGAGAACTGGAGTCGCCCTGAAAATGTACACCATCTACGAAGTTTCCTGGGGTTATGCACTTACTACAGGAAGTTTGTCAAGGGTTTCTCAAATATTGCCAGACCACTCCACAAGCTGACGGAAGCCAAACAGAAGTTCCTGTGGACAGATGAATGTGAAAATGCATTCAAGCGACTTAAAGAGGCCTTAACATCATCGCCTATCTTGACGTATCCACAGCCCGACAGACAGTTCATACTTGATACAGATGCCAGCCATGAGAGTGTCAGTGCTGTTCTGTCGCAGGAAATTGATGGTCAAGAACATGTCATTGCCTATTGGAGTAAATGCTTGTCTAAACCAGAGCAAAATTACTGTACCACCAGGAAAGAGCTACTCGCTATCGTAAAAGCCATAGAACATTTCCATCATTACCTCTATGGCAGAAGATTCCTGCTCCGGACTGACCATGCATCTTTGACGTGGTTGCTCCAGTTCAAGAACCCGGAAGGACAGATTGCCAGGTGGATACGCCTCCAGGAATATGACTTCGAGATACGTCATCGTAAAGGAACTCTACATGGTAATGCAGATGCCTTGTCACGGAAGCCCTGCTCGGAAAGCTGAAAGTACTGCTCTAGAGCCGAACAGAAATACCTGCAGATAAATCCGGTGGCCTGCCAAGTTACTATCTCAACACCATCAGAACAAGATCCCAATCCCTGGAGTGACGAAGAACTTAGACTAGCCCAGTTGGAAGATCCTGACATAAAGTCAATATTACAGCTGAAGGAGACGACCAGCAACAGACCTACCTGGCAGGACATTTCCAGATTCAGTCCCATTACGAAATGTTATTGGGCACTTTGGGACTCTCTTCATATCAGAAACGGCGTATTATACAAAAAGGGGGAGTCTGATGATGGGAAAAGCTTCAGATGGCAGATTTTATTACCAAGATAAAAAATTCCAGCTGTTTTAGAACAACTGCATAGTAGCTCTACCGGAGGCCATTTTGGGGTAATGAAGACTCTGCAGAAAGTTCGGGAACGCTTCTACTGGTGCAAGGCAAAGGAGGATGTGGAGAAATGGTGTAAATCCTGTGATGCTTGTGCAGCACGTAAAGGCCCGCAGAAACGAAGTCGAGGAAGACTGCAACGGTATAACGTGGGAGCACCATTTGAACGGATTGCAATCGACATCTTGGCTCCTTTGCCACGGACCTCCAGTGGAAATAAATACATCCTCGTCGTGATGGACTATTTCACCAAGTGGCCTGAGGCATATCCCATTCCCAATCAAGAGACATGCACAGTCGCAGAGGTCCTAGTGCAGCAATGGGTGTCAAGGTACGGCACGCCCCTACAACTTCATACCGACCAAGGTAGGAACTTTACCTCTGATATTTTCAAAGGACTGTGTCAACTACTCGGCATAGACAAAACCCAGACAACACCCTTACATCCCCAGTCGGACGGCATGGTCGAGAGGTTCAATCGTACCATCCTGAATAACCTCTCACTTCTAGTATCAAGGAACCAGCAAGATTGGGACTTGAAGTTGCCATTGTTCCTGCTGGCTTATCAAAGTGCTGTCCATGAAACCACCGGCTATACTCCAGCCCAGATGCTGTTCGGACGTGAACTTCGTCTCCCTTGTGATCTCCTGTTTGGTTGTCCACCCGATGTGCCTTCATCGCCCGAGGAGTACATCCAAGATCTCCAGGCATGATTTGAGGACGTACACAACTTTGCTCGGGAGCGGATTAACATGGCAACGGAGAAAATGAAGACAAGGTACGATCTAAAGGCTACACAACATGAGTTCCAGGAAGGAGAGAAGGTCTGGTTGTGGAATCCTGTTCGACGCAAAGGACTCTCTCCCAAGTTACAGTGCAACTGGGACGGACCGTACACAGTCTTAAAAAGGCTGAATGATGTAGTGGTGCGGATCACTAAAACACCTTCATCAAAACCGAAGGTGGTGCACTATAACAGGCTAGCCAAGTACCACGATTACCGGTAATATTAAAATTAAAAATGTAAATACTGATAAAATTTGCGCATGTGTAATGTAAATATTTGTATATAAATATTTGTACATATTTGTCAATTTTGTAAATATTTCTCACTTGATTTATATTTCTATTTTATCGTTATATGCAACTTAGTTCTTGTATTTTAGATTGTGTAAATTTGTTTAGTTCTCCTCTTGACCAAGGGTTGCACTGCCCGGGACGTGCAGTCCTTGGGGGGGGGGGCAGTGTTACAAAATTGTAAATAATTGTATTTATTTTTGTATAAATTCTTTCAAAGAGGCTTAGTAACTTGATAAAGTGCTAATTTTGTGCATTTCTAGTCGTTTTAGCGCTGAAATAGCCTTAATTTCCCTTAAAAAATGCATTAAAAAGCCCGAATAAGGCAGGTAATGGATTTGGCGCCAAATTTGGTGACTTTTTCCCACCTTGGCGAGAAAATCCTTATTAGGGATGTACCAAATACGGAAGCTGTAAGTTGATTGGTTGACCACTTTCTAGAGTTTTCTCGAAAAATCTGGGTTCCATGGAGCAGTATATAAGGAGCACTTCTCGCCAAGGCAGAGAGTCAGTTCAGTTCAGATCTCAGCCGGCTTCGCTAATGCTTGTATTGGTTTGAGCCTCTTTGAAAGAGACTTGCTTCAAGTGTTATTGCTATACAGTTTGTACTGTGGATTTGCTATTGACAGCTGTTGTTTAAGCTGTGGTTACTGCTTGAATTGAAGCTGATAATTGGTTTATTGACCTGTATTTTTCTGGAACTTTCTGTGAATAAATTACTGAATTTTTGTAAGTTTGGCCTTTCATTCCTGGACAACTCACGAACCCTCAAGTACGCAACAATATATTAAGGACAGAACAATTACCAAGAATATTGTTTACATGGATATTATGAATTTCTGTATTTAATTTCTGGATTGCTTACTTAAAAAAAAAAAAAAAAAAAAAAAAAAAAATGGTCAAGTTTCAACCACTGGGCATTACTAGTTAAAATTTAAAACATCAATTTTTAGAAAACAAGAACGATTTTAATGGTCGTGAATTTTCTGGACGTGAAGATGAAGTTAAAAAAATACATTACATAATGAAAAATTCTCATAATAAATTTGTCGAAGATAATTATTGTACACTCTTAGAAAATTTTGTTCAGATATTATATGTTGACTACCTTATTCATTCAAAGCATAAAAAATGTTTTTTAAACAAATATAGTAGGAATTAGTTTTTTCCCATGCACAGTTAAAAATAAGTGAATTTGATATACAGTACTGGCCAAATTATTATAATAAGGCTAATTTCATTTGTGACAAACATGCCATCAGACAGCTTTCCAATTTTAAATGCTAAATATTAATTTACCTTAATAAATTTTGGTGTACTAATATACCTCTATGTCATAAATAATACAAAACTTTAAACATAAGAAAAATAATTTACATTTAATACGGTAAAAATGTAGAGTGACAGATATGATTAAAAAAAAAAAAGAGAGAGAGATAGATTTGGGTCAGCTTGAAATTGAGGCACATTTGAAATTCAGAAATTTTTAATTTACATAAACAGGACTTTCATCTAATGTGTAATTAAAAAAAGTTTTAACATTAAAATAAAATAAATATATAAAAAATAATTTAACAGTGGGACAGACATGATATGTGTAAAAATTAAGAATTACCTTTTGCTTACTTATGTTTAAATTTAAATTTTCTTTTATAATTAATAATATACAAGAACATTTTATGCATAATGCGTTATATTATTTAATATATTCAATATGTTTTCTATCAATAAAAATAAAAAATAATTGAGTTAGCTGAAAAGAAAAAAAATGGCCTTGATGTCCATATTTGCATGAAATTAACCATTATTGTTTTTTACTTCTTATTTGAAGATGTGTGTTACTCTTATTTCAAGCCTAAGAAATTCTTCTTGCACAACAACCCAAAGATTATTTTTCCTAAAGTAATTATACAATCATGCAGGATGACATGCATGTTACTGATATAATAAAGTATCATCTAGAGATACTTGAAGAAATGCCAACCAACAGCAATTAGAGGGGGGAGGGTCGTGAGGTAATAGCCCATTCAGTTAAACATACTTCCAACATTCATCCCGGATCAACAGTCTACCATTTTACATTCAGTCTTTCTTGGTGAAATAAAAATGTTCGGCTGAAGCCATTTTAATGTCCATTAACCATTTTAACTATCATTTACATGATAATCCTGTAAGGGGAGTAGAAATTGGTTCATATTACAAAGATGCCATAGTGACAAAATTAAATTTTGAATAACTCGAATTGAGATAAAATCACACTTGTGAATTACATGTATTTAAGCAATAACATATATATATGTATTTACTTTATTTTATGAAATTCTATTGAGGGAGCTAAATAATAATTGTAGTTTAGAATAAAATATAAAAAGGATATAAGACATAAGCATTAGACATTCTGACAGCAGATTTTTTTTTTAGATAAACTTTTTAAATAAATATTTTAGCGTATTTCAATTTTGAATGCAATATTAAGAAAAACTGACAAATAAAATTATAATGAAAGAAACATTCTGTTCTATTCATGCGAACAGACTAAACATTTTTTCAAGCAGACAATAAAAATATGTAATTTCACAATTCAGCTAACCCACTGCGATACACACAAATTGTGCCCCCATAGTTTTTTAATTTTACTAGCGAGATTCGCCTGCTAACAGGTCACTATTTTTAAATGAATCACTATAATTATATTTTCAAAAATGCATGTTATCACTCATTAAGTTTTATTCTTAAGGAAAAAAAAAAAAAAAAAAAAAAAAAAAATTCATTTCTGTTCAAGTGAATTTGCACCAGGTCCCCACTGCCTTCGGAGCGCAGACCCGTGTGCGCTGAAAGAATACGTATGCTGCACACACGTAATCCTTCGCCCACCCTTACCGCCCCTCCTAATAATTTTCATGTTCATCCTCATTCGACTCGTAGGCCCCAAAAACCTATATATACCGATTTTGAACGGTGCAAAAGGATTTTGATTTTAAAGGTTTAAGGTTTGTTAGATCAGCTTAAAGTGCATTATGAATCAACTACCAATATCAATGACTAAACAGAGATTTGAACATGGAAATTGGAGACCAGGCTGTACCTTTTTGAGGATTAAAGCACTTCAGATTTTCTTCTCTTGCACTATTCATAAACAAGATATTGATAAATTTATTTGATTTAAATTCATTATTTTTTATTTATTATTAATGATTTTAAAATATTTGTTGTTTAAAAGGATCATTTTAATTATTATTATTTTTTTAGGACAGCCTCTAATTCAGCTAAAAGATTTTAATATAATTTGACAGTTTCATGTGGAAGGGAAGCATGAAATAAAACTGCTAAATTGCCAAGTGGTAGTCTTTAAATGAAAAAGTACTTTTTTTTAAACTTTAAAATTGATCAAAAAATTATAAATATTCTAAAAGGGAAAAAAAACAAAACCTTTCATTATCGTATAAAATATTATACATTAAAAAAAAAAAAAAAAAAAAAAAAAAATGTTTCAGACATCTTACTTATTTTTTTCTTTTCTGGAATAAATTGAGTAAAATCAGTTTTTCCAATATCCCAAGGCCTAATTTTAACTTCTTTCTTTTCAGGAACTTCAGGTGTTTCTGGTAGGGGTATGGAGGCTAAATCGATCACTTGATCAGGATTTGGATTCTCGGAATTTTCTGTAAAATGATAAATGTAAGATAATTAGATAGACTAACTAGCTTTAAAATATACAGTCGACTCTGTGAAATTCTCAATAGTTGGGATCAAGGCTTTTGCAGATTATAGATCATTGTTTTGTTTATATATATTTCTCTTCTTATTAGAATACTAGCAGGCTACGCCCGCTTCGCTGGTCACTATTTTTAAATGAATCACAAAAATTAATGAATTCTCAAAATTGCATTAATTTTTATCATGTGATAAAAAAAGAGAAAAAAAAATTCTGATCAGGAAAAATGTCGCACCGGGTCCCCACTGCCTTCGGCAGCGTAGACCCGTGCGCTGCACGCACGTATTCCTTCACCATCCTTATGACTTCTCAAAATTCCATGTTATTACTCATAAACTTTCATTCTTAAGAAAAGGAATTAAAAAATATATCATTTAGCATCGGGTAAAAACTCACACCGGGACGCCACTGCCGTCGGCAGCGCAGACCAATGCGCGCTGTGCGCGCACGTTTGAGGGTATACGTGCGCTGTACACGCATATTCCTTCTCAACTCAAACTTTTATTATTAAGAAAATAAAATTAAAAAAAAAAATCTTTTATCAACGGGTAAAAACTCGCACCGGGTCCCAAACCCATGCGCGCCTATTCCTTCCCCACCGTTCCAGCCCCTCCTAATTAACTTGCATATACCAATTTTGAACGGTCTTACTCAATTAGCTGAGATGCAAAAGAAAACCTGATCAGGACACTTTAAATTGTAAATCAGGTGAAATCTCGAATTCCACTTTCGATAATGTAAAAGAACTTTAAAATATCTTTCGAATGATGTATTAGAAATAATTTAATCATAATTAGAATATGAAATGATGAAATTTAAAAATATTACAGCGCCATCTGGCTGTAGAAATTTTTGTAATCTATTGTTCCATTCCAGATCAACAAAGCTTTCAAATGATGTATTACTCCTGAAATTATTTTAATTAGTAGATGAGATACAAAAGAAAACCTAATCAGGAGACCTCAAAACGTGTAAATCGGGTGAAATCTCCAATTCCATTTTCGATAATGTAAATGTACTTTAAAATGTGTATCAACTAAAATAAGCTTTCAAATGATGTTTTACTTATGAACTTTTTTTAATTAATAACTGAGATACAAAAAAAAAAAAAAAAAAAAAAAAAAAAAAAACTGATTCAGGACACCTCAAAACGTGTAAATCTGGTGAAAACTTTCGATAATTTAAAAAACTTTAAAATATCTTTCGAATGATGTATTACAAATAATTTAATCATAATTAGAAATTGAAATATTGAAATTTTAAAATGTTACAGCGCCATCTGGTGGTACAAATTTCTGTATTCCACTGTTCGATTCCAAATCAAAAAAGCTTTCTAATGATGTATTACGAAATTATTTTAATTAGTAGCTGAGATACAAAAGAAAACTAATTCAGGAGACCTCAAAACGTGTAAATCTGGTGAAAACTGTCGATAATATAAAAGAACTTTAAAATATCTTTCGAATGATGCATTAAAAATAATTTAATCATAATTAGAAATTCAAATATTGAAATTTGAAAATATTACAGCGCCATCTGGCGGTAGAAATTTCTGTAAACCACTGTACGATTCCAAATCAAAAAAGCTTTCTAATGATGTATTACTTATGAAATTATTTTAATTAGTAGCTGAGATACAAAAGAAAACCTAATTAGGAGACCTCAAAACGTGTAAATCGGGTGAAATCTCGAATTCCATTTTCCATAATGTAAAAGTACTTTAAAATGTGTATCAAGTCAACAAAGCTTTCAAATGATGTATTACTTATGAAATTTTTTAATTAATAACTGAGATATAAAAGAAAACTGATTCAGGACAGCTCAAAACGTGTAAATCTGGTGAAAACTTTCGATAATTTAAAAGAACTTTAAAATATCTTTCGAATGATGTATTAAAAATAATTTTATCATAATTAGAAATTGAAATATTGAAATTTGAAAATATTACAGCGCCATCTGGCGGTACAAATTTCAGTATTCCACTGTTCGATTCCAAATCAAAAAAGCTTTCGAATGATGTATTACTTATGAAATTATTTTAATTAGTAGCTGAGATACAAAAGAAAACTAATTCAAGAGACCTCAAAACGTGTAAATCTGGTGAAAACTGTCGATAATATAAAAGAACTTTAAAATATCTTTCGAATGATGCATTAAAAATAATTTAATCATAATTAGAAATTGAAATATTGAAAGTTAAAAAAATTACAGCGCCATCTGGCGGTAGAAATTTCTGTAATCTATTGTTCCATTCCAGATAAACAAAGCTTTCAAATGATGCATCACTCATGAAATTATTTTAATTAGTAGATGAGATGCAAAAGAAAACCTAATCAGGACACCTCAAAACGTGTAAATCGGGTGAAATCTCGAATTTCATTTTCGATAATGTAAAAGTACTTTAAAATGTGTATCAACTAAAATAAGCTTTCAAATGATGTATTACTTATGAACTTTTTTTAATTAATAACTGAGATACAAAAAAAAAAAAAAAACTGATTCAGGACACCTCAAAACATGTAAATCTGGTGAAAACTTTCGATAATTTAAAAGAACTTTAAAATATCTTTCAATTGATATATTAAAAATAATTTAATCATAATTAGAAATTGAAATATTGAAAGTTAAAAAAATTACAGCGCCATCTGGCGGTACAAATTTCTGTATTCCACTGTTCGATTCCAAATCAACAAATCTTTCAAATGATGCATTACTTATGAAATTATTTTAATTAGTACATGAGATACCGATTCAGGAGACCTCAAAACGTGTAAATTAGGTGAAATCTCGAATCCCACTTTTGATAGTATAAAAGTACTTTAAAATATCTTTCGAATGATGTATTAAAAATAATTTAATCATATTCAGAATTCGAAATATTGAAATTTAAAAATACTACAGCGCCATCTGGCGGTAGAAAATTCTGTAATCTACTGTTCAATTCTAAATCAATAAAGCTTTCAAATAATGTATTACTTATAAAATTATTTTAATAAGTAGCTGAGATACAAAAGAAAACCTAATCAGGAAACCTTAAAACGTGTAAATCACGTGAAATCTCAAATTCCATTACTTATGATAGTCGGTTAATGGAAGGTGACAGAAATTTTGTGGCGTCTACTCTTGAAATTCCATTCAAATAAGTTTCAAAATGACATATTACTTTTGAAATTATGCTAATTAGAAGCTGAGATACAAAAATGATATAAACACTATTATAAAACGATTTATGTCTGACTTTTTCGTGGTTTTCTCCGAAACTTGGGTAATTCCGGGCTAAATACTGTTCAAAATCCATAGTATGAAATGTGAAAGGAGTATCAGAATTCGAAATTCTGCAAAATATAAAAGAATAAAGGCGTTCTGGGTTTTCCGTTGTTTTCTCCGAAACAACCGTTCCTTTTCTACGTTTTTGCCCCTCCCCCCCTTTCCGTCCCTTCTAATAATTTTACACTTGAAAATATCCGCAATCGATTTATCTTTCCTTGAAACCTAATAATAACAATTTCAAACGCTGTAACTCTTTTTATTTATTTATTTATTTATATTTATTTATTTATTTATTTATTTATTTTTTTCTGGCTGTTTGCTTGCCCCCCCCCCCCCTCCCCTTCAAGCCCTTCCTAATAATTCTACACTTTCAAAAATATTCAGAATCGAAATATCGGGCGTTAAAAACACCAATATTACGAAATTTCAACGGCATATCTCAATTTAAAATAGTTGAAAATATAATACAAAATTTAATCTCATTTTTTTGTTTATCCACATATTTTCATGAAAATTGAACAGTAGCTTTATAATATGCTGTCTAGGCCGAATATGAATTCAAATGTAACGTGAATTAAAATTTGAAAAAAATTGAAAATTGCAATATTTTTCCCTACTACAAAACACGTGACATCTTGATCGGTTGCAATCATTTCCTTTTTGATGACATGACAGACGATGGGTCTTCATTACTGGCATTTGAAATGATGTTGCCACAGAAAATTCATACTTTAGTTAATTTTAAAAAATCTAATTGTTGTACCGATAAACCACTTGCACACTTAGATTCAGAAAAAATGCCCCTTTCATTTGGTATCGAAATTGTAACGATAGGACAAATATTTCTAATTTATTTTCCACTTTTTCTGCTTTGAGATCGCTTTTAGATTAGACATGAGTGGACATTTTAATTAATATCTCCACAACTAATTAAAATTTTTAAATTCTGTTTCGAGGAAAACATCGGAAAGGCTCCAGAGCATCGGTATGTCAATTTTTGTACTTCTGCGTTCAATAGGGGCTGAACGTATAAAAGAACAGACAGACAGACAGACAGACAGACAGACAGACAGATAGACAGACAGACAGACAGACAGACAGACAAACCTTTCCTTTTATTATTATAGATAAATTTAAAAAATTACTGTAAAATCCCGAAAGTACCCCCCCCCCCCCCCTTTTTGAAAAGCAAAACGGGTAAATTTCAGGTGGGGGGGGTCATAATAAAGGTTTAAAAAATAAATTATCAAAAAAAAAAAAAAAAAAATGAAGAAAAGAGAGGGGAGGTTATATTCGATGGAAGGGGTACTTTTGGAATTTTACGGTACTTACTTAAAAGGAAATATTAAAGGCTATCATTTCTTAAATTAAAGGTAAAAAAAAAACTGCGTAATGACTCCATTGATAACGTGCATCCGACACTTTATGAAAAATTAGTTAAATTACAAATAATATTATAAATATTAAAACTTAATTCAAACACACCATTAATAAAAACCACAAATTAAAGTTTTAAAAGAAAAATTTATACATAAACATACTACCTTAAATATATACAAAACAAAAGAAGATTACAAGAATAAATTGGCTAAATTTAATAGTCTTTAAAAAAAAATGCAAATTTAAAATACAAATTACATTAAATAGTAATTTAATTATTCAAAACATATTTAAAACAAAATTTTCTACATAAATTAATAAATGTATGTTAATTAATAATACTGTATGTTAATTAATAATAAATAGAATAAATAGAAATACAGATCCATCAGTGCATAAAAGACAATTTAGATTGAACACACACATTGATTTACTGATTATGAATTTGCAAATTTCAAAGGCTAAATATCCAGAGATTTTTTGCAACTGTAAAAAACAAATAATTAGTTAAAAATGTGTTTTGCAAAATTTTGGCTAAAAATAGATGTTTTTCATACAATTTCAAACAATGTGATTGAATTCCTTGCCAAAAATTGTTACTTTTTTTTTTTTTTTTTTTTGAGAAAAATAATTGAAATTTGCTTAATAGCTAACTGTGGTTTTTGGTGTTTACATTAGGAAAAGAGTCTCAGAATATAGAAACACAGATGTCACAGAGTTGACTGTATATACTTGCTAGTATTAAGACTCATAAGCAGGCAGATATACAAATAAACCAGCGATAATAATAGAAAAGAATAAAATATATTCTCACTCATTAGATTATTAAACTGAATCATTGAATCAATTTCAAAAAATACAGTAAACTCTTAATTATTTTTCAGACAAATTATACTCAATCTTCCTTGGCTTTTTTCAATAATAAATTATGTAATAACACACACACATATACATACAATCAAACATTACAGAAAACAATAAAAATAAGGCAAAAAAATCCAGAAAAATGTACAGTATTCACATTTGTTGTGCTACCTAACTCCATGGGTAATTAAGAAATTACTGTATAACTTATTCAAGTAGAAATTCAAGGATCAGCTTCTATACTTGTTTAATAATTACTAGATAACCAGTTATAAAACATTTTGTACTTTTTAAAATGAAACTTAGAATTTTAACATTATAACTGATGAAAATCAAAACAATAGAATATTGTGAAATTTTGTCTATAAAAAATTCTACATACAAATAATAATTTAGTAAATATGGATCAATTTGACATGACCTAATATCATATAGGAAAAAATATAAAAGATAATTGATAATTTAAAGTGAATTTCCTATTCAAATCCATAAATAGAACAACATTAATTTGTGCCTGTCAATGTTTTCTAACTTTTCCTGCACAATACTTTGTAAAGCAATTCTCTTCCAGATTCAAATTTAATAGAGAAATTTAAGCACAGCATGCATTTAATTGTGCCTTTTCTATGCATAAACAATAACCCTTAATTAATAAAAATAAATAAATTGGAAGTTTAAACATTCTAATGAATATTATTTGCATTTCTCCTTGTAATCTGAAGTCTACCATTATAATTACTGAATCTTTAAATTTAAGTTAATAATAATAATAAAAAATGATACATCATTGTATGTTAATTATTATATTCTGGGATTTCAAATATGAAAAGAATTGAATGATTTTCATTAAACTCCAAAATAAGGAGATAATTTTCCATTATAATTAACTTATCACAGGCAAATTTAGTTAATAATTATGAAACTTAATCAGAATATCCCCCTACTCATGACCAATAAATATTCAATAAAAACTCTTCTAAGAAATCTTAACACAAGCAATATTGGGAAAATTAGATTTAAAAAAAAAAATAAAAATGTACAAAATAAGAAAATACAATGTGAAAATAGAAAAGAAGGATTCTATTGTAACAAAAACATAAAAGGAGAAAATTACCTTTGGTATTAGTGTAAGTCTGAACAACACTTTTATCTATATTTCTCCTTTCACATACTTTGGCAAGTCGAGCTTCTAATAAGGCTTTACGTTTTCTTTGTGCTCTTTGCACAGAAAGTCTTTGTTCTTCTGTCTAATGAAAAAAAATTATGTATTAGAAATAAAGAAAATCATGCTTATTTGTAGCAGATAATAATAAAAAAAAGTATAAATAGCAACATTTTTCCACAGAAAATTAAACCACAAGTAAATGAATTTTGCATTTAACTAAATACAAAACTATTACGTTGTGGCCATCACAAATTTTTTTTTGATATTATCCTATATAAATTCACACAGTACAAATCAGCTATTAAAATTATTTTCCATGATGAATGCAGATGATTTTCATCTCAGAGAAGTATTGCACTAAATGTTCAAAGACAGTTAAATTCAGGCCAACTTCTGAAGAAGTGCTTTTTTGTTCAAAGATTTTATTTTTGTTGTTGTTGTTAAAAAAAAAAAAAAAAAAAATCAATAAATTTGTTTGGCAAGTTCTTTTGAAAGGTACTCATATTGAAAATTTACAGGAATGAAAAGATTTAACTTTAATTATGAAAGATTTAATTTAACTAAGAAAATATTTAACTATTTTTTGGATGTTTAATAGAATTTACTTAAAAGAATTAGGGATGGATTTTGCAATATTTTTATAGGGAAAAATATTAAGAATAAAAATATAACAAAAATCATGTTTTTTTTTTTTCAAATTTTTACATAGACATGCACTTTTTAATTTTTCTCGCCTATAAAACTAATTAATAAATTCCAAAATTCATCACTAATTGTTTTAAGTAAGTTAAAAAAAAAAAAAGTCCTTACTTAAATTTTTGTAGAAGTTTTAGCATTTTGAAGATCATGAATTTATGAAAAAATGTAAACTGAGAAAACACAATTAAAGGATTTCAAATCTTAAAATATGTATTTTTAATACATATTTTAAGATTTGAAATCCTTTAATTGTGTTTTCTCAGTTTGCATTTTTTCATAAATTCACGAAAAATTCACCTTGAGAATTATTGTCTGAATATATATTTCATTGAACAAACCTAATATAAACTTTAAACTATATTAATTAAAAACGAAGTGTTGAATTACTAAACTAAATACATGAAAAAACCTTTACTGACTTTGTTGCTTGCCGCTAAACATTTCCACCGGGTACCCGGTTCTCGTCAGACAGCCTCCTCTGTGCCTGACTTGGACTGTGTGAAGGTCTTTACCTTTCCAAACGTGGCACCACATTCTGTCCGGAGCTACTGCGCCGCTGTCATTGCATATGCTCCTATTGGTTGCTATCTCTATGGATTCGCAGTACATTGCGTAGTTATAATCCTCATAATTGGCTATTTTAGCTGTTTGTTCAAAATTTATATTAATATCTTCTTTGTAAAATGTTTTGGCCAAGGCTGTATTCCGACTTCCTGTTTTGATATCTTTTATGTGTTCTTTTATTCTTGTTTTAATTTTTCTTAGGTAACGGTTCGTTATTTAGGTAACCTAAATAACGAATTAAACTTAATCAAAACATTCACAAGGCAAGCTGGATATCCGGATAAAATTATAAACAAAATAATTAAGAATAAAATAAAATATATCGATTATATACCTAGCTTTCAGAAACCCACCTTAAAATTTACGACATCTATACCAAACGATCGCGGTGCCTCCAACAAAATTAAAAATGAAGTGAATAAATACAAAGTTAACATCCCCATAAAACCTAACAAAAATATCTTACAGCTTATTAGAAATGAAAAAGACCCCCATTCTCCCACTTGAGACCGCGGGAGTCTACAAAATACCTTACACCAACCAAAACAACCAATCAGGTTCGTACATCGGAGTAACCAAGAGAAAAATTTAAACAAGAATAAAAGAACACATAAAAGATATCAAAACAGGAAGTCGGAATACAGCCTTGGCCAAAACATTTTACAAAGAAGATATTAATATAAATTTTGAACAAACAGCTAAAATAGCCAATTATGAGGATTATAACTACGTAATGTACTGCGAATCCATAGAGATAGCAACCAATAGGAACACATGCAATGACAGCGGCGCAGTAGCTCCGGACATAATGTAGTGCCACGTTTGGAAAGGTAAAGACCCTCACAACAGTCCAAGTCACGCACAGAGGAGGCCGTCTGACGAGAACCGGGAACCCGGTGGAAAAGTTTAACTGCAAGCAGCGAAGTCAGTAAAGGTTTTTTTATGTATTTAGTTTAGTAAACCTAATATAATTCTATTTATGAATATTAAACAGAAATATAAGCTTTTATATGAAACCTACTTAAGAGTGATGTTAAGTCAAAGGTGCCAGGTTCCCTTAAATTATTTCTACAATAATTATCAGTATATGCAAGCTCACCTACTCACAACTTTTTAAGAATCTCTTAGAATGAAGCAACCTACCTAATGGCTTCTGCCCTCCTTTTCAAGAAATCTACAATAAAATAATATTAACTTTCCAAAAATTCAAGTCTCTGTTTTTATTGGATGCTTACATCTTCTAATTATCTTTTAAAGTGGTTAAGTAAAAATATTCTCATGTCTTTTTAGTTCCTGATTACATAAGGTAAAATACATTCTACATTATTTATAATTCATCCCTCAATTGATTCATCAAAATGTGCCTCTATACACTGTTTCACCTTAACTTGACAGTATTAAGAAAAGCATTCCTTGTGATATCATGACTTTGGAAATAGTTATTATTTTGGAATTAAAAATAGTTAATAAAAATAAAAATGAATAAACACCATAAAATGCAATAAACTCACAACAATTGTTTCGGGGCGAAAGAACAACAACAACATGTTGCCGCTTTGACAGCAGCACTTGTGCCTACTTTGTTTATCTGATGAAGGGTCATGTGCTCTTTTGACCCGAAAGAATTGTTGTCAGTTTATTGCATTTTATGGTGTTTATTCAAAGTTTTGTACTTATAACTTTAAAACGACAGTGAGTTCTGTGGTGCTATTTTATTAACCTAGATATCAATTTCAGGTTTCAAACCAAAACAAGCGAAGTGAAGAAAGCGATGAAGAAGAGTCAAGAAATAAACAAACCGCCCAGCTTTAACATTTCAAGTGACTACCGAGTTTTCTGATGATGGCCCCGACTGGAGGCCGAAATATATTAAAAGCTCGGAACTATTAAGAATTTTAATAAGGTATTAATTAATAAATATAAACTATAATCCTTTATTAAAAACTTTTTAATGACTTATTTTTTGTTTTTGGGTTTACTGACAAGTACTGATACCAAACAAAGCACTGCTAAAAACAATGTGGATTAAAGCGAAAGTGATTGTAAGTTAAATTTTGCTTCTGAAAGCACTCTTTTCTTCCAAATCATTTAAAGTTAATAAAACCAGCAATATGTAATTACCTCCTGTCGCATTCTTTTTAATTCTTCCATTTGTTCCTTTCTCTCTGACTCATCTGTTGAAAATGCATAATATCCAGTTCCATGATCCCGAACCTCTATGATAGACATAATTAAAATTCATTAAGAAAAGAATTTATGATTTACACAAATGCAATACAGTACAACAAATTAATTTAAAATCAATATTACAAAAATCATTTTTTAAATATAAGCTTATGAGTTAGATAATTTTTATGACTTAGATATCTAGCACAAATTTTTCAATATGACATAGATTAGCAAAATAATTATGAAAAAATAAAAAATAACTTAAATCTTAATAAATCTTAATAAAAAATAAATTAAATCTTTTAGTTAAAATTTATCTGTACAGTTTAAAATCGTTGCACTAGATATCCAAATATTTTTTTAATGATTTAGTGATCCAAAATTATAAAGTGGTAGACAAATATATACAATAAAGGGTGAAATTGGGAAAATCCATTAGTGACCAGTGACCACCAGAAGCAGTTTTTTTTTAATTTAAATTTTATTTATTTATTCAATTTAGAAATCACAATGACATGTTTAAAAAACTTCTGTATAGATAATCAGTAGTATAAAACTATACAATCCAAATAAAATAAATATGCTAATATTAATAAATACTTTAAAAAAATTATTAAGGGACAGTTCCAGGGATAACTAATCGATAGTCAGTCACAAAGCAAAATAAGTATTTTGTTAAATTCTACACAAAAAATGCAACTTTCAGAATAACATTTTGACCCAGTTTAAATTTTCTTTTTCAAAGTCTTTTTTTGCTAAGTTCAATGGTATAATTAAATTTCAAAAATACTTTTTAGTTAATTTTATAAAATTACTAGACTCGAGCTTCTGAAATGTAGGGTAAAAGAATAAAGAAGCTGATTTAGAAAGATGTGATAATCTTTGAATTTTGTAATGCTAATGCAGTGAAATAGACTGCTTGTACCAAGCACAAATTTTTATTCAATAAAAGACTGAATTTTCTCCTGAAAATAACTATACTATACATAAATAATCAAGTTTCAGACAGAATTAATCAATCATAGAAAACTGACATATACTTTTTTAAAGCAATACAACAAGGAGATAGAAAAGTGGCTGCTGTGGTGGCCACCAACAGCAAATTTATAAGTGGCTGCTTTTTAGTGAAATTTTTTAGAAAAAGTGGCCAGTGCTAATTTCATCCTATAATATACAAGAACATCTTTTTATACACAACATTAAATGAAAAAAAAAAAAAAAAGGGGGAAAGATTTTTGCAATGCTTTACTTATTTATTTTTTTTTCTTTCAATCCAGTATGATTTTTTCAAAAGTTCATTAAAATAACCATGTATTTCTTTCTCTGTTCCTCTCTTTCCACCCCTCACCTACTTTTTTTTTTTGTGTGCCTATAAATAGTATTTTTAACATTTCTAATGCAACTGAAGTTTAAGAAACGAAAATCTATAGATTTCAAATTTGAATTTGCAATCAAATGATGCCAATAAAATTCAATTATTTTATTTATTCCTATTTTACATGTAATAAATTTGAACATGTGCATCTTTAGGTAATTTAGATTGTTCTCAGAAGGAAAAAAAATCATGAGCAAATTCTTGAAATTTAACTTAATATTGAAATTGTAAACACACACACACACACACACACACACAAAAAAAAAAAAAAAAAAAAAAAACTGTTAAAAAACCATATTGTGCTGCAGGGTTTTAAAATCAATTTGTAATTTGATACAAACAAATATTCCTTAAGATAAATTAGATAATCCTGTGATAAAAATTTATTTAAAAATTATTTGTTTGGCAAACACAAATAACTTAATAGTAGACTTTATTTTTCTATCCTCAAGGTTTTGTTCCAGTCATAACCTTGAGACTATTATATTGCATTGGTGTTTTTACACTGCACTCATGACTACACATTTTTGCCTGATGAAGGGTAGTACTTAATTGTTTCCATCAGAAAAAAATTGTTACTTGTTTTCATAACTTATGGTATTTGCTTACCTTTGTCATTTTTCAACACCTGTTTTTCAGTGCATTTTATCGCAAATTGTTAAAAACCTGTACTGCAATTTTGTATGTTTAATCAATAAAATCAAATTTTTCTACCCTTGCAGGAATTAGTTGTAATAAAACAGAAACAGATAGTCAGTTTGTGTTTAAAACATCTTATAGCGTTTGTACTGTTTTCATGTAAAATTATTGTTATGTGAAGTAGAAAAATGTAGAAAAAATGTGCATGTGTGTATGTTTGTATACAATCATAGCCTTGCTGGTTTTTTTGGACCAGAATTCTAATCAGAGATAAAAATTGGGTGAGGATTTCTCCCCCTTATTCAGACAGAAATTGAGATTTCTAAAAAGAATGTGAGAATAAATACTTAAAAAAGAAAATCTGGATTAATTTAAATAGCTAATTCTGTCTAATCTTACAGCTCATTGGTATAATCTGAGTTTAATCGCATTTAATTGTTTGGATAAGTTGTTAATTTTCAGGAATGACGTTTTCGAACCAAAAACTTTAATAAGCTGGCCCCAAAAAATTTTGAGAATTTTTCTCAATGCTAAAAATTTTATATGAAAAAAATAAAAAAACATGCAAGATTTTTGTGATCTCATGCTTTAGTAAGAACCCTGTTTTGGACCTTTAAATTTTCATTGCTAACATGAACTCTATACATCACATTACTTTAACTTTCTAAAATCAGTTTGAATAAATTGACAGAGTTATGAAACTGCATCAGAACTTGATTTAGGAGACAGTTGCTGATTTCAGAGATTATGGAAGTAACATATACTTTAACAAAATGAATTATACATGTATGATGTACAATTGAAAAAAAAAAAAAAAAAAAATTTAACTATATGACAAGCTTGATTTCTATATAAGAACACTTAAGACATTAGAAGGGATTATTGAGACACTAGTGGTTTCATATAAATTTATTCATGCAAAAATTAAGATATCGTTGTTACAACTTTTGTGTTTTAAACAATGGTGTTGGTGTCAGGGCTAAGGCCGACTGATTGCACTAGAGTCCTAGGCCTAAGTGAGAGTGCCCTCTGTGGTGGTTACAAACAATAAATTTATACACTGTAATTTAAAACTTACAACTCTTAGGATTTCAAAACTGATTGATATTAGAAAGTTTTTAAATTTATTATTGTTTTATATAGGACGTTGTTTAATATTAGATTTGTTGTTTTAAGGTAAAAGTTGTTGATCTTCTTTGAGTCTTAATTTGTGAAATTCTGTAAGGTAAGATTTCCAAAACACATATTTAGAAAAATATCACTTAGAAACCATGAATTTATATCCACTTACTGAATGGTAAGCGGAGTACCAGAGTTCAATTCCCCGCTCTGGCATTATTTTTATAGTTAATATAAAATTCAATCTTACACTCCAACATCTCTAATAAAAACTTATATATTGTTCACACAAAAAATTAACAATTTTGAGAGTTACTTTCAAAATGTATAACATCTGCACAGTATTATTAGGAGAGGAAAAAAAAAAAAAAAACCCACTAGTTTTTATTAAAAATTGCCAACCTTGTTTCAAGAATGGCAATGTCCGGAATTGTTTCATATATTTGCCGACAAACTCTTTGCTTTATTATACGTAGAGACATACTCTTTATTACATACAATAACAGAATTGTCTTTTCCTGCTGAATTTTTGAAAATGTAGAATAGATTTGATTAGATTCATTTTCTTTTTTCTGGTACAAAATAATGCATTTTTTCAAGATGAAAAAAAAGAAAAAGAAACGATTGTAGAAAACTATAAAAAATCATTTATTCCATAATGAAGGCATTAGAAGAAGATTAGAAAAAGATGTATATTTAAAAAGTTCAAAGGATATATAAAATGCAAAAATGCATAGTTGGACATAAATAATACTGAATTGGAAGATTATATCATTATTTTAATAATTTTGGTTAATTAAATATTTTCTTTTAGAAATTTATTTATTTAATTTTTTTAAGTAAAAAATAATTACCATTAAATAAAACATTCTGATAATGTGTAGGCTGATCCTTCTGACTTTCTTCTTCTTTGTGATTATTCTGGTTGTTAGTTATCACAGATTTTTTATAGTTAATTTCTCTGAAACAGTGACAATATGTAAATATAAAACAAAGGTAATATATAAATATAAATACATGACATGATAATAAAGAACTATAAGTTATTAAATATTTAAATAAAATTAACTTTGGCAGAACCAGAAGTAAATGTGAACTGAAACAAAAATTAAAATCCAATGTGTGCACATTAATCAAAATCCAAACTAATTTAGATTTTTTCAGCATCTAGATGTCTAAATCACTACCCAATTAAACGCCAAGATTATATCTATTGATCAATAGTAAATAATAGGCAGAGTTGGGCTCTTCAGTGGTATTTTCTGAAATGGCACTTATACAACCAAAACACACAAAGTTAGAAGCAAAAAAAAATTTTTTTTTTTTTATTTGATAGAGTTTTGAAACTAACCTACAACTGGACAACAGACAGATTGAAGCACAAAAAACACTTTTCAAGTACATAAATTATGTTTAATCAGGACACTGGTTCTATGCCATTCTCAATAATCTGTAGTTGCCAGTTTTCCAAAAAGATTTGGCAATTAGACTCCCACTAATTTTTAACAAAATGTTTTAATGATTTTCTAGCAGTTATCAACCATTAACTGTATTGAGAAAATCTATTAGGAAAGATTGATGGTTATTCTTCAAAAAAGAACCTAAAGGTTGAGAAGTATGGTAATTCTAAATAAAAATGCTTTAAGTGCAGTTTCCACTGAGGTAGTTTGGAAGTCGTTTCAAGCAGCGCTATTCAGAATCCTTTGATGTGGTCAAGAGTTTGGAGGAGGTTCAACCAGTTGTTTCGAAGGGAGAAAGTGCCTGGCTCTAACCCCCAGCTGAGATAATTGAGGGGCCAGAGGCAGACATCTTTGTCAATTTTGCATGCTTTCCTTTGAAGTAACTGCACAATCTGATAAAAAAGGGCTACAACTGATGACAATACATTTGGCTCTTTGTGTCAGAAGCGTGATTAATGACTTTTTTAACCTTGATCTTGAACCTCCAGTGGAAACCGGCCTTTATTTTGATAACACTGTCTTGCCTCGACTTTCCAAGTGTGTGATTGCTTTGCTTTAATCCAGATTATATATACATACAAAATATTAATGAGGTTGATTATAAACATAATTTTACAGGCAAAGTTTGTGTTATGTCTCACTCATGTATGAAGATTAAAAATTGGTTTGGTTGTTGTTGCTCTACAGTTACTTTTTGCATACTAGGGCAAAATAGACTGGGATCAGCTGCTTAAAGTGGGTTCTGAACAACTGGTGACATCTATGCTTAGACCAGAAATTTGAACCTAATACATGTAAATTGAAGACCAGAGCACAAACGTCTTAGGATTTAGAAAATCAGGGTCAATAATAAACTAGTAAAACGAATACATAAGTTTTTCGTATCATAAATCTTTTTACAAATAAAAAACGAAAGCCCAAATTGCCAGAATAAGTTTAAAATACTTTTATTACAAAGCAACACAAAACAACTTTTTCAATATAAAATATGAAAACAGTAGACATGAAGAATTGTGAAACCAATAAAAAAATACAATTTAGTGTTCTTTAAGTTGGATTTACATATCAAGTATATAATAAACAAATATTTTACATGCACATGAAAGATAATAAATTAGTTACTTTAATAAAATCTCCATTATGTTTAAAAGAATTTATTTGAAAATTTTTATTATGGTACTGATTCATCTAAATATTTAATACAGATATAAGAATTATAATAGGAGAAATTATTATATTAACTTTCTTTATCTATTTATGAATTAAAAATATTTTATTAAGTAGAATATGAAAGAGGAAAAAAAAAAGGCAAAGTGAATTCATTTATATTTTTATCTGTAAAAGGATAAATAAAAAAGTAATAATCTATTTGAGCATATTATAACTGCATAAGTGATCAAAGTGTTATATTTAATAAAAACAGCAGAATTTTAACATAAGAAAATTACTTGAAAGTTTCTGGTGAATGTTTTGTTACAGTATTTTCTTCTGGAGTTATTGATTTACTTTTAGGGTGCTCACTTTTTTCAGGCACAGAAGAATTGTACAAAACTTTACGTTGGAAATCTACCAAGTATTTTTCATTTTCTTCATCATCTAAATAACACAAATAAAAATATGCATGGTTTATTAATTCATTCAATAGAGATACATAATGTATATGAAGATTTCAAAGAAAAAATAATATTTAATTAGAAGCATTAATTATAAAAAAAAAAAAAGAAAAACTGGTATGTAACAATTACACTATTTCCTTTATCCACTACTACACATAAATTCTTTACGGAGAAAGTGAAAACATAATATATTGACCTAACTAATTCAGGACACCTACCAATTTTCCTGTAGTAACCAACTAATACACATGTCATAAACCCAGGTAGCGCATAACATTGTTATAGCGTTGAAAATAAGTTTGAACAGTGGAAAATTTGTTATAACAATGTTATGTGCTACTGGGGAATACACCTAAAAGGAGTTTATATAGTCTATTTTTGAAGAAAAGATTTAGATTTTTGTTTCCTCTTATGTATTAATTAGTGTGAAAATCTATAACAGATGGCAGTGTTGCAATTTATTGTTGTCTGCTCAACCCTCCCCCCCCCCTCCTCCTTCGATTATGCACCGAGCACCACTGAATGCACTACACAGGAGAAATAATTTAGTTTCAATGTAGATTTCATAGATGGTGGACCCATGTTCTGCATCTATTTAATTTAGAAAATTAATAAATATGTTTGATATGAAAATAATATATAAACATTTTTATAAGATGTTACAATAATTCAGATTAAAAACTTAATAAGTTAAAAAATGTATTATATTTGTATATAACATTATTGAGTTCAGGTGATATGTACTGTGCATCTATACAATCTTGTGCGGCGGTGACCTATAACATGTATATAAATTTTCAGTTGAATCGGATAAGGCATTCAGATGCTATCGAACTTTAATTAATTTGAGATCAGATTCATAAGCCATAATGATAAAGAATTTTTCGTTATATCCCTGTAAAAAAACTATATTCTAAATTCACCAAAATCAATAGGGTTTAAACTATAGTGATCTGTAACATACATATCAACTTTCAGCTCATTCAGACACAGTGTTTAGACACTATCGTGTTCTATCATACATATACATTAGAGGTGAGTTCGGGCTCTATTTTGGCAATCCGAGCCCGAAACATTTTTGAACTGAGCCCGCCCAAGCCCGATATTGAAAGTGATATGCTACGCAACGCATACACAATAGTAAAATTAAATACCTTTTTCTTTTTCAAATTAATTTTCTTGTTGTCTGTCCTCTTTTTAACAAACTATAAATGTTATAACAATTTATAATGTCTGTGTCTCTATATACATGTATATATTTCTCTGTATAATATATATTTATAGTGGCAACCCATTGTTTACAATGCGCCTGTTGGGGGAAAAAAAAGCTTGATTTATCCGAATGAGTGATATAATGAGGCCCAATATAACAAATAAGGAGGGATTTCTGTATAACATTATGATATTCTGATAATATGCATCCCGTTGAAAAAAAGTTCTATTTAGGAAAAGGAAAATCAAAGCTACTAAAGTTTGCAAGATTATTTTGCGATTAATAACAATATTCCTTATCTATTTAAAACTAACTTTACAAGGAACTGCAAAATATTTTTTTTACGAAAAAAACATGTTTATTTCCCATAGAGCAACTGCCAGTTTTTTTTTAACATTTTCTAGTTAGTGAAGTATAAAAGAAACAGGACTTTTAGCTTGAATCCGAGCCCGCCCAGAGCCCGAAGACTTGCGTGGGATTTGAACCCAATCAGGCTCGGGCTGAGAGACCTCAAAATGTATTGATACAGCAAATTTCTAAATCAAATTTTTGTCATGATTTAAATAATGCTTTCTTTACATATGTATGTTCGAAAAACAATTATCAGTTAATTGAGTCACAGAACAATCTACATACCAATAAGAGTAGAACTGGATGTGATTTTCTCATAAAATTTGGCTTTAGCCTCCAAAGCTAATCTATAACAAAAATAAATTTATAGAAACAGTTTTATATGTAAGAAAAAGTAACTAATATTTATTACAAAAAAAACACAGAAAAATAAAGGCATACTGAGATTTTTTTAATGCTTCACGTTCTTCTTCATTAATTTCTTCTTTAGGTTTTAATGTTATTTTTGATGTAATTTTCTTTTCTTTAGGTACTGGCTGATCCTAAGAATTACATAAAATAATAATAATAACAATTTAGAATTAATATTTCTGTTAAGCTGCATAAAATTATTGGAATATTAAAGTAAATGAATATAATGTTAAAATTAAATAAATGCGACAGCAATATAAAAAGATAAGAGCATAAAGATATTATCCTATAGGATTTATAGAACCCCATATAATACTTCAAAGAGTTGATCTAGGTTTTATAGGGTTCACATTAGAAAAAAGTATAGAGTGGGATTTTCCAACCCTAATAAAAAAAATTTAAGTGGGATTTTTCAAATTTAAATGAACAATTACCCTCCTGTTTAAGAGATTTTTTTTAAGAATTAATAAACATGCAAATTAAACATTTTTTTTGTTAAAGGTGATCTTTGGTGCTTTTTCAAATTTAAAATATCAAGAAAATATACATTTTCATCAGAAATGCTGATAGAATTAATTGCTCCAAACCTTATCATTTTATCTGATTTAACGATTTCTTTAAATTTGATTTAAATATACATCAGCATATGTATTAAAAAAAAAAAAAAAAAAATCAGCACTCTTAACTTTTAAACTTTGTAGCTATTTGTTAGAATAAAATATACACATCTTCATATTACCTCAACAAATATTTAGAATTAAGAAGAGTTTAAAAATTAACTTAATTTTTGCACTCTTTTTAGACTCAAGAAATTCTACAGAAGCTAAAGAAAGCGGATCATAAGTTTTAAATTAATTATATTACCAAAAGCAATTAAAAAAGGGAGGAAAAGCTCGATAAAGAACGGGAAAGAATTGTAGAAAAGGAAAGTGAAATAGTTTTGAGTGGGATTCTCGTAATATCACCTTCTAATATGAACCCTATTTTAATTTTTGGGACCCATTTTTGTAAAAAACAAATTATTTTTGTAAAAACAAAAAACAATATCTACATCTCTTTATAGATATAATTTTTTGTTTGAGCAGTCACTCTATTTTATGTTCAATATCAAGTTAATAATGCTTCATTATACCAAATACTGAAAACGTAATTTTTTTTTTCCTATAAAGGATCATTTTTACGAATTTGAATTTTGTGAAAGTGCCATTTTATCAAGTGGAATTTGGTGAAGGGGCAGAAAGGGACCCAACTTTCGCCTGGATCAACCACTGATTTCATAATTAGACTTCATGGCTTAACTTTTATTTCCTATTCTATGTCCTTCCTATTTTGTTGAGATGTATAAAAAAAAAAAAAAAAAAGGCAAAGCATACTTGCATTTAAAAAAACAACAACATATGATTGAAAAGCACTAAAAAATTGTCACTTGTCTTAACAAAACAAATAAGAGATATTTTAAAACTTACCAGAAAGAATCATTATACTACAATCTAGTGCAACAACTAGAATCAATTATTAAGGTGTTTGTAATGAATGTGTCTTTTCAGAATGTTATACATAGAAATAAAGGATCTTACATTCAGAGTATTTTACATTGAACTGTCATTATAGAAATAAAAGATCTTACATTCAGAATATTTTACATTAAACTGTCATTTAATGCTACTAGTACAGACAAATTTGTGAAAATTCCGTTTAACTACTAGGTTTTTTTGTTGAGGTGATGTATTGTGAGGGTGCAAAGCCTAAGGCTAGTTGTCTGCATGTGGATTCCTAGGCCTGAATGGAATATCCTTCATGCAAGTATTTTAGAGAAGTCCTAGCCCATACTTATGCAAGTTAAGGAGAAAACTCCAAATGATTGAGTTGAAGGGTATGACTTTGGATTGAACCAGGCACTTTCCATCTACTAGCTTTGAGAGCAGAACCTCTCACCCAATCACTGGTGGGGCATTGAAGAGGCATGAAAAGAACAGAAACTGTTCCAATGAATTAATTAGCATTTCTTATGAATAGCTGTACACAGTACATATACAGTAAGGGAAAAAAAAAAAAAAAAAAACTGTACTGCAGAAAAATTGACTATACTCTTTTTATTTGTAATAATTTCAAAA
This sequence comes from Salticus scenicus, assembly GCA_963930645.1. NCBI lineage: Eukaryota > Metazoa > Arthropoda > Arachnida > Araneae > Salticidae > Salticus > Salticus scenicus. The sequence goes on from OZ005650.1 coordinate 97,399,877, forward strand.
CTAATCATTGAAACAAATTAAATTTTCATGTTTGCATATTACTAAAGAGAAAATGATACCGATGCACATTTTCAGTTTACTAGCTCACAGTATTACATTCTACAAAGTGCTCAATAAGAATCTACATAAAACTTTCTTTTTAAACATAATATATTAAATATGTTACAATTTAATATATGAAATAATACTATTTATTTGTCAGATCTAAACAATTACTGAATTTAAAAAAAAGTATTTGGTAACTGGATAATTTATCTTTACATGGAATTTCTGCTTTAATGCATAACAACATAGTATTATACAATTTTTAATTAACATGTACACAGATGCCATGTAGCAAGGAGCATTATCTTTTTGAAATATTCGTTTTGGAAAAGTCTGACATATCTCCAGACTAGTCAGGTAGCCACCCACTTTTATAAATTAGCCATGTTTTATTTTGAGTTAATTGATATCTTGAGCATTTAAATTTGCCTGATTCCTTGAAAATTATGTCCCCCTCATATTATATGAATGTACAGAGAATATTTCTCTATTTTAAAAATGCAATTTTTGTTAAGTCAGTTTCATTTTCATCATCCGACTAGCTTGTTTATGTCAGTTCTAAATAAGTTAAATATGAATCATCAGAGAAAAACACTGGAACCCAATAATTAACTGACCATTAAAAATTTTTTTTGGTTAACTGAAGTCCGGTTTTCTTAATTCTTTTCATTAATAATAGCTTTTTTGCAGATATTCTGGTTTGAAAACATGCCTTGCTTAATTGTCTCTGCACTTAAAAAAAAAAAACTAGTATGTTGTGGCCACCACAAGACTTTCTTCTATATTTACCTATACATATTCAATCAGAAACAATATTAAAAAAAAAAAAAAAAAAAAAAAAAAAGTACGATTTTTTTTTTTTTTTTGTTAAAAGTGAAAAAAATCGATAACTTTGTTTTAAATTATCACAGATTTATAGTTCAACCATTCGTTTTAAAGGTATTAACGAGACCTTTCGAAAGATACCCATCTTGAAAATTTATCCCCCCCCGGGGGGTACTTCCCCCCAGGGGGGGGACGCGATGCCCCCCCATGCAGAATTTTTTTTTCCTAGTTACATACTACTATTATCAATAATTCATATTAATTTTACAATCACAAGTTTAAAACAACTCTAATTATGCACATTTATACGAATTTTTGTCCTATGCTGCCATGTTAAAAATTTAGATAAAATGCTATCACAGCGCCACCTGTTGAGCTATTGATCCCCAAACATAATCAGCACCAGTTTATGTCGGGGACCAACTAAATACCAAGTTTGGTTAAATTTCGTTTAAAAAAAAAAAAAAAAAAAATTGCGATATTTTTGTTTTTTTTTGTTAAAAGTAAAAAAAATCGATAACTTTGGTTTAAATTATCACAGATTTATCGTTCAACCATTCGTTTTAAAGGTATTGACGAGATCTTTCGAAAGATACCCATCTTGAAACTTTGCCCCCCCGGGTGGGAACTTCCCCCCCCCCCGGTGGAGGGGCAACCGATGCCCCCACATGCACAAAAATTTTTTCCAAGTTAACTATTACTATTATCAATGAGACCTTTCGAAAGATACCCATCTTGAAAATTTACTTCCCCGGGGGGGGGGAACCGATGCCCCCCCATGCACAAAATTTTTTTCCTAGCTAACTACTACTATTATCAATAATTCATATTAATTTTACAATCACAAGTGTAAAATAACTCTCTTTATGCCCATTTATACGGAATTTTGTCCTATGCTGCCATGTTAAAAATTTGCATAAAATGCGATCACAACGCCACCTATTGAGCGATTGATCCCAAAATCTAATCAGCACCAGTTTATGTCAGGGTGTAACTAAATACCAAGTTTGGTTAAATTTCATTCATTGGTTCGTGAGATACAGCGTCCACAAAAAAATGATACAGACAGACAGACAGACAGACAGACATTTTCTAAAAACTATTAATTCGTGTTCTCCATATCCCAAAACATGTAAATTCATCAAAAAGTGGACTTCGAAAATTTTCGCGAATCCAATACTTTCTCTATATTACATATAGAAGAAAGTAAAAAAGTTACTAAACTTTTTTTAACCCCTTCTAAGTTTTAATAATAATACAAATCGATCTTTTAAACATTGTTTTTTTAACTAGTGGTTATCTCAATTGGATGAGCAATGTGGCCGCCTCGTGCCAAATTTTCAGTTTAAACAGCCGAAAGTTTTTATATATTGCTAAACATCATCTCACCAATGGTTCTTATTCTTTAACATTTAATAATTTTGTTATCTCACGCATTAAAATATTCTTTTCTTTTATTCTGAAATTAATATTTTTTGTTCTATTGATAATTGCTTTATTCTTGCCATGTTTGAGGTACTTTTCAAAATTACAACTTTTTTTTTTAAACTGTTTTCTTTTGTTTTGAATACTTGGCTCAATCCTAACAATACAATAAAACCTGCTCAAAAGTTTGCTTTTTAAGTAATGAAATTGATGGTTGCAAAAAGAGAATAGGGAAATACCCAAGCACAGCTTTTTTATTTATTTATCTTATCCTTTAGTGTATTCGTATACATTTATCATAACAATTATGGAAATTTCTAAAAGTGACGAATGTAGACATTTATTTTTCTGGAAGAAATTTTTGCAAATGAAAGGGATAGGAAGCAGTGGCGGATTTAAGGGGGGGGGGGGGGGCTAGGGGGCTGAAGCCCCCCCCCCCAAAACACTGACATTCACAATTGAATATTGCAATTGTAAAATTTTTATTGGTCTAGAATAGCAATTTGAAAAATCTTAGCCCCCCCCCCCCAAAAGTCAAGTTCTGGATCCGCCACTGATAGGAAGGGAAAAAAAATAACTGTTATCCTTAGGTAATTCCTTGAATGCTAAAATTACGTACAACAAAAATTACTTAAAAAACATAATAAATACATAAATAAAAGATACTTTGTTTTTAAAGGTCATTGGCCGATTGGCTTCAGGTTTCTGAGATAATTTTGCCCGGTGAAAGGATTCATATTTTTTGTGGAGCTCAGCTTTGAGGTCAAGAATCTAGAATGAAAAAAAAAAAAAAAATCGTTAGCAAAATGCACAACAGTTAAAATAATATACTTTTACTACTGTTCAATCAATGGCAATATAATCAGCATTAAACATACAGCTGATGGGTTAAGGGAAGATTTTTCTGAATCCATTGCACAAACCGAACTTAAAAATCTGGCATAAATTAGTCAGACGCAAAAGTTAAAAACTTCTTAAACAACATGATTATTTAAGTTTATTACTGTCTGTTACATACAAAAAAAGAAGAAATCAAATATTCAAATTGAAGTCTTTTAATTTTAATACGAAGACCTTTTAAACAACAAAGGCAATGCTACTTTCCATCGAGTTCAAAAAATTGTAAACAAAAAATCTCTGCTCAATTTCTTGCCATATCAGATCATCTAAGTACTTTAGCTAATTAGCCGAAACTTATGAATATTATAAATGCAGGTAAATTGTGAAATTCGTAGAATGGTTGGTTGAGTTGATTCAACATCGTAGCAGAGTTACACTGAAAATTCGCGATTCAATTGAATTCGCGACTCCAGAGCTCGAATACGCCCTCTGGTGGACAAAAGCCTAAGTTCTTGTGTCGGATGTTTATTTAAAAACCTTTTGACGCATATGCTTTGAGTTATTAAATTAAAAATCATTTTCTAGTAAATATTTAAAATTTTGATTCTTATTAACCATCAATAATAGTTATTAATAGGTACTTAATTGCAATTTATGGGGATTTTATTGATTTTGTACTAGCTTCGATTAATTTCCAAGAATAAAATATGCCGATCAGTGTAGTGTTGTAAACAATGGATACGTATTTTTAAAATCAATAAAATAAAGATAAATAATCGCATATGGAAAAAAAAGCTTTCAGATTTTATTGTTATTGTTGTTTAACGATGTCAGATACCGGGATGTATTTAATATATATTTATTTGAGTTTTAATAATAATAATAATAAATGTTATATGATGACCCACTCATACCTGTGACAATTCTCGTTGATTTTGAATTATTGTGTTAAAAGCTTAAAATACTACAAGTTCAATAAAGTTACTTTTTGAATAGGCAGTGTAATCTGTTGCGAAAAATCGTAAGATGTATGTCAGTAATTAATACAGTAAAATATTATAATCCTGTGCAATAGCGTTTGTTTACATATTCACAATGTAAATAAAAACTATGGTACTGGATTGAAAAGTTAAGTCGCCAGATATTCTAGAGCAATATAAAAACCATGTAAACACATATATGAGATATAATTTTTCTATTTGTTTTTATGTTACATTTTCACATATATATATAATAAGACAGAAAATAGATTATACTAGGTTTTTCATTGAAACTCCAAAGTACTCTGAAAATGTGTAAATTGTATTGTTTTACATAGCATGTCATATTTCATTTGCAATTTTTATTGTTTAATTAGTATGTAAGGATAGGTATTTTCACTTGCATACTTACACATTTCAATAAAATTATATTTTTATTTACATTTTTAGCTTATTACACATAAGTCTATTCTTTGAAAAAATTTGTGTAATATTGGTTTCATACTTTTACAATATTTAAGTTACTTTCTTCAAAATAAAATACATGACCCTTCACTTTTTTCAGCACCACAAATGTTCTTTGTGGTGTACAATATAAATGAATTTGTAAAATGTGGAAATTCAGTTTTTGTTATGAGTTGAAATTATCTAAATAAAGAGTATGTATGCTAATGAGTTAGCATCCAGTTGCAGTGGCGGATCCAGAACTTGACTTTTGGGGGGGGGGCTAAGATTTTTCAAACTGTTATTCTAGACCAATAAAAAATTTACAATTGCAATATTCAATAGTGAATGTCAGTGTTTTTGGGGGGGGGGCTTCAGCCCCCTAGCCCCCCCCTTAAATCCGCCACTGTCCAGTTGGAAAAGCTGTAGTAACTCCATCAAGAGTAAACGCTCAGTAGAACTTTGTTGATGGCTGTTAAAATGATTGATTATAATTTTCTGTTAGGAATAAAACAATTTCTTTAGGTTTGTTATTCAGCGATACACAAAAATGATTTAAACAAATCAAATTCCTTCCCCCCTCCCTTTTTTCTTTTTACAGTATTCAAAAAAGAATATTGGTTACGTGAAAGTGTATTTTGTGAGATTGTAACTTATTTTTAATTTTGATCCTACAATTTATACTATCACTTGACATGCAACTGATTTTCAATAAGAATTTATTAACTCTAAATGTAATGAAAGTAAAAATTCTTTAATAATTTTATATTAGAAGTATTTTCTGTATAATATCTGTTATAATTCATATTAAACTATTAACATTATAGGACGTATGTTACGTATATCATTTATAACAAGTAAAACATGATTCTTTTTAAAGGAGTTCTAGATTTTTAAAATTTGATGCCATGCACAATTTTTTAAACATTTTTCACGAAAAACTTTATAATTTTACCTTATTATTGTAAGTAAAACTAAAACTTCTGTTATAATTTTTTGTTTATTTTCATAGTGAAATTTGCAAAAGAACATGTAAAAAATTAAGTACATTTTAAACATTTATTTTCTTTTTTTAAATTTATAAATTGTCATTTTTTTTAATCATTCTATGAAACAATTCATTTAATCATGAAATTAATATCTTAGATGTTTAAATAATTTTTTCACATTTCGAATACTTGAAATTTAACACTAATTTTAATTTTTTAAATTAAAATTTAATTGAAACATTCTCATACATAAATAATGCTTGTATCACTGTATGAATAAATCTATTTTCTTAAACTGCATTCATTTGATTGATTGATTTATATATATTTTTAAGTCATCATATAAGAATCTCTCTTTCTTATTTAATATAATTATTTTTTAACTATTTATTTTTTCAGAGCTAAGAAAGCAAGCATGATAAATGCAATGGAAAACTCTAAAAGATAGATGTTCCACAGAAATAATTAAAAGAAAAAAGCAAACAATACCTATAAAAAATTTTTAAAATAAAAGCTCTCAGAAGTTCTTTTCGATCAAAACAATAACACAAAGCTTCCAGGGTTTAAGCTGAGTAAAAATTTTCTTTAACAAAAAGGCTAAAATCAGAAAAAAAGTTTTAGCAAAATGCCAGAAACAGTAGAAAAAGATGAATATTAGTTTACACATTATTTTAAACGCCTCAATATGTTTGATTTTCATTTGTAAATTAAACTTAAAAGTTTTTAATGAGGTCTTTAAAGAGTTATACACAGAAGGTAATTTTTTTTTTTTAAATTTGAAATGGAAAACAAGAAAGTAATTAATTGTACTTATCACTGTAACCAGATCAATTCGAATATAGTACAAGCATATATTTTAACACATTTATTGGCAGACATGAAAAATATTAAACTTTTTAGATTATTGCTTTATTTTGTAAACTTTTTTAAAGCAATGCGAACATCGTAGATACGACTTACATTCTTTTTCTGGAGATATAATTATCACTATAGCATGTAAAACTACATTAAGCTTATACCTTATACTGTATCTGAAAATAAAAACATAACTTACAAAAAAAAAAAAGTTCTATAAGTGAAATTTGTTTATTACTATTCAAAGCTTTTTGGTTTACAATTTATAATTTTTCATTCTTTCATATTAGACCACATTACAAATGCCTCATGTTTATTTACAAATTGATTTCCTGTATGTGATTCTTACGCACAGTTCAGCGTTTGATTTTCCTTATATGCATGAACCGATAGATTTTTCTTGATCAATGTTGCGATTTTTTTTTCCATGAAAGATTCAAAACAGTTCTTTCAATTAGAAACAATAGCACAACCCTTCATCAGACGAAAATGATAGGTACAAGTGCAGCATCAAAGCAGCACTTATAGCTACTTTATATATAAGTGCACTGTAAAAAATTTGTCCTATTTGCTGCCAGAAATTCTCTGTAATTTGAGAAAATACGTGTAATTTACAAAAAAATTATGTTGTCAGAACATAATTTCTGGCAGCAAATAGGACATATTTTTTACAGTGTAAAGAAGTGATATACTGTTTTTCTAACCAAAACAATTATTGTGAGGAATGTTTTTTATTTTGTCAACTTACAATATTTTCTTGCAAACATTTTTTTTTTTTTTTTTTTTTTTTTTTTTTTTAATGTAAACATATAAATATCAAGATATAGTCAACTACAATGAAAAAAAAAAAAAAACAGTTTTGTAAACGTTTTAAAGTCATTGTATGAGGAGCACTTTTTCTTAAATTGTTAATCCAATTGTTTTTAATAATTCTTTTTTTTTTTTTTTTCCAAAGGATATGCAAATTTGATAAGTGTAATTAAAATGTTAATTTTAAAGTATTTATTTATTAATAAATATGTGCTGCAGGACTAGTGTTCAACAGTAATAAATAATAATGCTGAAAAAAAAATAAGCAAACACCATAAATTAAAAAAAAAATTACAACGTTTGTTGCAGGTAGAAATAAAAGCAGAACGCTTCACCAGACAAAAAAGCTAGGCACTAGCACATCATGAAAGGAGCACTTGTATGGATATTTATAGAATTTTTGAGGTAGTTCTGCACTAGAAACTAACACATTCGCTAACGATCTCCCATGACTGACATCAGACACAACACTCCACATCACGTGCTGATGGTGAAGTGAGATTAGCTGCGAATGTATTAATCATTAAACAAAAGTGGGGGGGGGGGGACTATGTTTTTTTGTTCAAAAAAAGAAAAAGTCTATTTCAAAACTTATTTTCAGAAAAATAGTTCTCATTAGCAATCAAAAAGTTATAGTATACATACATTGTTTCGACAGTTGACAGAAAATCAAGTATTAGATGTCTCTTGGGCATTGAAATTGATCCAATATGTTATACGATTGTCACCTATTCATCTCAGTGTAAGAGATGTTGTACAATTTATGTTTTATTGATTTCAATTCAATATAGCCTTAACTCGTAAGCACTCCATATTTTACTATGCCAATGGTTATTTACAAACTGCATAAATTGTAAAAACATGCAACAAATGTTTCTGGTGAAAATAATTCAGCATAACCCTTTATTAGGTGAAGCAAAGTAAATGCAAATGCAGCGTGAAAGTGATAGCATCAAGTGTGTTGTTACTTTCATACTTCATGTGTATTTTTTGTCTAAAGATGAGGGATCAAGATTAACTATTCTGATCCAAAGCAATTGTTACAAGTTTTATAAATTTATGAAGTCTGCTTACTAAGCTTTTATTCCTATTCATTAAACAGCACCAATTTGGTACATTTTTTCCCCGTTAAGAATCAAGATTTTTTTTTTTTTTTTTTTCAAAAACTGATTTAAAAAAAAGAAAAAAATAAGATTTAAGTGCAAATCTATGAAATTTCTGCTTTTAATGTATAATTTATGAAAAATGCCATATTTTTGCTGACTGATTCCGAAATGTTGGATATTATGATGTTACTTTACTAAATTTAGTTTTAATTGTAGAAATGCACAATGTTTACATTGACAATGGAATGATACTCGTTTTTATGATGGACATGGGAGGCAGGGGCCGCTTTACAATTTTGGCGGCCCTCTCTAATAGACATTACGCTAGGGCATCTTACAGATTTCATGTAACCTCGGGTAAATCTTCTCACTGTGATCCCCCCCCCCCCCCTTACAAAAGAAAAAGCAACTATATTAAGATTCAACTTATTCTAATATTATAAGTTAATATAAATTTAAATAACTTTTTTTTTTTGTAAAAATTAAATTGGATTTGGCATATTTAGAAATAAGAAAAAATAAACAAGTTGAATCAAACCTTTAGCTTTTCTACCTAAACGTTCGATTGGGAAAATGCTTTAAAATTTCTGTTTATTTTATACTAATTACCATTCTCTACATGGCATCGCACGTATTGATGTACAATAGAACTACTGTACATCAATACTGTTATATCTGTACATGTAGCAGCGGCGGATCGAGAACTTAACTTTTGGGGGGTGCTAAGATTTTTCAAGAAGGTATTCCAGATCAATAAAAAATTTACAATTGTAATATTCAATTGTGAATGTCAGTGCTTTTGGAAGGGGGGGGGGGCTTCAGCCCCCTAGCTCCCCCCTCCATAGATCTGCCACTGAATGTAGTCATATACCATGTACAGCTTGTACCATAAACTGTTTGGCCGAAAATTTGAGTAAAAACTGTTATAATGGAATGAAAAATTTTTTTTTTGCATGGACAGAAGAAAAGAGAATTTAGAATCCGTCATTACCTCACCATTGCTGCTATCAGATTGCAACATTTCTACCACCGAAAAAGTTCCATAGTGAATAATAATAATAGTAATATTAAAATATTACTGTTATTTATTTTTAAGTTAGTTCTTATTTTTATTATAATTTTAATCCTTCCATATTAAATGATAATTTTCAAATTTACATTAAACCAGATAACAAGAATTCATTGCATTTTTTAAACAAGAACGAAAAATCATTTGGTTCGCATAGACTATTAATATTTTCTAACTGTATGTACTTGTTGCCTCGTTTAACCTTCAGTGTACTTTACCGACGTTACCACACAACGGAAAAAACTACAGACAGAAAAACTAACTGAATTCATAATCACTCCAAAACATTGTTGAAAAGTGTTTAAAAAAAACCTTAATATGAGCGGAAGTGCAGTTCTAGCAATTTCCAATTGTAACTCTTAAGCTCTTATAATGTGTTTGAATATTTTGGTGTGATTCTGTAAATTTTAATGTTAAACATACCATATTCTATAGATTTTTTCTTTTATTTTTTTATTCATATGAATAATCTAAATTTTAATACGACTTTCGCAGTACAAAGTGTTTTAAATGTGATTAGTTATCCTATTTCTAGCATTTTAAATAGAGAACATAAGCTACTGCCGTGCTGACAAACCGAAGTCGTCAACATTTTAAAACTTTATTGAAAAGAGTTAAAAATGCTTCCCTTACCACTTTTACTCGAACTTTTTCCTTGACATATTTCTGAAATAAATTTTTTATTAATTCATTTGTTAGTAGATTGAGTTATCAGATGAAATTTTGTGTTGGCCATTATTAATTGCAAACAAATCCCTTTTAAACACGATTACGAAGCCTTTTCATTCATAAATGCAAGTCATAATTAGGTATTCTTATTTAGATATGGTGATACGAATCGATTGGTAGGACTTAAGACCGACTGACTACGCTAAGGTCCGAGGCCTATAGGTAGAATGCCCTCTGAGTGGGTCTTTCTAAGGGATCCTAGCCCGTATTTATGCTAGTTTCGGAGAAAATCAAGGAAAATTCTGAATGGCTAGGTTGATGAGCGTGACCTGGGATCGAACCGGGCACTTCCCATCATCCAGCTTTCAGTGCAGAAACACTCGGCCACTGGTGGGCCTGTGATGCGAACCAAAGTAGCGTTTAATTTTCCGTATGAAGGTAAAGCCTTTTGCCGAAAAGACTATCTAAAGTCAACGCATGAAACAGATTTTCTAGACACCATAGGCCAGAAAAATGTCACCCTTATGTAATTTAAATTTACTCTTAATTTACTTTGCGTATTTTTAATCTATTTTTAAGACCTTTCTGAAATCTGAATTATTTGCTGACTTGTTTACGAAGTTATTTTTTTCGCAAATGTACAAAACTTTCAGGAATTTTTTATTTAGATGTAAGTTTAATAGTGATTTTTTTATATTTTTTTATTCCAATTTCTATTATTTAATTGATTATAGATAAATTTGATATAAGGAGTTCGAATTTCAAGCTGAATGAGTTTTAAAATGAGGCCGCCATGTGAAACTGTCAAACGCGTTAGTGATGCCAAGTAAAAGGGCTTTGAATTTTTCAGATTTAATAAAACTATCGTGAATAAATTCTGTTTTTCTGATGGGTGGTGGAATGTTCAGGTCTAAAACCAAATTTTTTCTATCTAATTTGAAAAGATCTAGCTTTTCATTATCACAATGCAAATCAAAGTATATATTGATTAAATATCAACATTTTAGTGCCTTAACACGAGCACCTAATTTTAATTCCCATCTGCAAAAATTCCTCTTGGAAATTTTTACAAAATTTTATTTTAATAATAAAGAAAATTCTTTTATTTCTTCGCAAATTCTGGTGGTAGTTTATTGTCAATGAGCGAAATTTCCTTGTCCCTGAAAGGGTTAAGGTGTTTTTATACAAAGTTAAAATCTTTAAAGAAGGTTACTTTTAATTTACAATTGAATATACACATATTTCTTAAAAGAGAAAAAAAAATCTAATTGGTTTATGACTTTCACTTTTCTTCCATCCATCCTCGCCCCCCCCCTCCCTTAAATTTTGGGCAGTGTTTCAAATTTTTTTTGGTGGCCCTCCTTTTTCGGCGGCTCTAAGCGACCGCTTAGGTTCGCCTAATGGTAAAGCGGGCCCTGATGGGAGGGAAGCAAATTATTAAAGTCACCACTTTATTTTGTTTATTCACTATATGGCAAGTGGATATTTTTAGGTAGTGTAGTTAGTTCATTGTACTACAGGGCCCGACTTAGACTACCTGGAGCCCCGGGGCAAGCCTATTCTGGGGGGCCCCTTACAGTGGCATAACAGCTCTTTAGGTTGCAGAATTTCTGCATACACCTGTAGGGGGGGGGGCAGGGCATTTGCCCCGTATGCCCTGCCGATAGTCAGGGCGTTGTTCATTAACCTCCAAAATACAGTTTGAAAATATGGCAAAAAGAAAAAAATCCACTTATGGACCACTGGCTAGTGTAAAAGGTATTCCCTCTTACAATTTTCCCGCCTCTAGTCATAAAATCCCATCAACTCTATGGCAAAATTTGTTTATAGAATAACTCATTACCTAATGTTATTGAATAAATTGAAGTACTAAAAACGAAACTTTCGAGATGTCACATGCCTCATTAAAAATAATGAAATAACAGAAAGTTCGGCGTCAAAAGTGATGACTGGTTGTAAAATCACGGTCGTCAAAACAAAAGTTATAGTTGCAAAATACGACTAGTGACCACGAATTTCGAGCTCTTCTCAGGGGTCTGTCCAGACTTTTCAGACAGGGTTCTGTTTTTACGAAATTATAAAAAATCTGTACATACTTTTGTGAATCTAAATTTAGTATGAAAATAAAGCTCTTGCGAACTTCTTGGCACGAGTCCTCTTTTTGTGAAAAATGTCATTTTGAAAATTAAAATTAAGGTTTCATTTAAATAATGACAGTTCATTTTTATAGAGCTAAGCCCACAAATATGGATAGAAACCTTTTATAAATTAGAAACTGAATATCAGATTTTTGGGAGAAATACAGCAGAGTGCAATTTATTATTCAGGCAGCCTATTCATAGCAGAGAAGATTAGTTTTCAAAATTAAACAGATTTATCAAAGGTCAGTTTTTATTTTAAGGAGAAAATTTTTGTAATGATACCTAAGTTTTCCTCACAGACCCCTTCATCTTGAAACTTGATAAACTTTTCACCCTTCACAAAAATAAGCTACTTCAAACAAAACCCTTCACAAATGTTGAATGATTTAAAAAAGAAAAAAATCAAAAAACTTGGGTAAGAAAATTACATTTTCGATCAGTTTCAAAAATACATTATACTTCTACAATAAAACATCAAACTAGAAATAGCAATAGAAAACAAATACACATTAATCCAGAATTTTATTTATTTATGTATTTTTCTGTTCTCACATTCTTTTTAAATACCTCACTTTGTTTCTGAGTAATACTGTGAAATTCTCACTCAGTTTTTATGTCTGATGAGAATCCTACAACTTCAATTTACTATCATTTTCATTCAGTTATTTCACTGTTCTGTATAATTATTTTTTTTATTTTTTTACATTTATATTATAAAGATAAACTTAATTCATTTATTAGTGTTTTAACTGAAGAGGGAAAGGAAAGTTGCTAATAGTTTAAAAAATACGCGAGCATTGAAAACATTAAAAATGTATGTCAATTTAATAGATTATATGATCTAATTAAACAAGCAAATATACATGAAACATATTCTTACAAAAGTAAATCAAACAAATCTAAGTGCATAAGTAATAAAACCAATATTCATAAAAGTATAATATCAAATAAAAAGAAAAAAAAAGTCATGAAAATACTAAATGTAGTTTAAAAAAACAAATTTTTAACATACCTGAAACAATTTTCTGTGGGTGGCATGAATGTTTTTGAATTGTCTATTTGTTGATTTAAAACCAATTTGTTAGTATAAGAGAACTTTCCGCATAGCACAGCATATTTTATCAAATCGCAAATGCTACAGGAAAGTTCACTTAACTTTTATATAAATTCCTGACTAACTTTCGAAATTTGATCACTTTTCCTGGGAGAAAAACAAAACAATAAACAAGCTGCTTTCTTACCGTAACAAAATATCAAAAACTGCTTACTGATGCTTGAACCTTGCACAGGAGTTTTACAGGAAGTTATAAACAGACAGGAACATGTAAACTGCAATATTATAAAATAGGATTTCGCAATTTATATCATTTATCATCCGTTTCTTTTATAGTATGCAGGGACACTTTCATTGTACTCGATTGTAAGCAAATCGTCAAAATATCAAATTTGTTTTCGGTTAATTTGATTCCACCAAAAGCGATAAGCCTTTCTCATTTTAAAATCACCTCCGCTTTAACTAAATTTCTTGAATTCGGCGTAATATTTCCATATTAATAATGTACTGAATACTCAAAATAGCCATTGCTTACCATTGTTACACGCGTATAACGCTGGCCATTATCCGACACGACTTTTGAAGCAGACGATATTAGAACGCCCTCTATAGTTCAATTGAGTCGCGAATGATTGAACTATCCGCGTTTGTAATGATCGATAGATGACGCTTTCTCAACTGCAGTTGTTAGTAAATATAATTAGCCACGTGTATTTATTTATTGTTCTTTCTTGTTGTTCTATCGTTGTTTCAGCGTGAAAGCTATCAGTGTATGATATATTCACCTTAGCCTACCAGAGGGCGAGCATTTCATTACAATCGCGGATAGAGGGCGTTCTATTGTCGCCAAAAGTTGTGTCGGATAATGCTAACGTTCTACAGATGCAAGAACGGTAAACAATGGCTAATTTAAGTAATTCAATGCATTATTAATATGTAAATATTATGCCGAATTCGAGAAATTTAGTTCATGCGGAGGTGCTTTTGAAATGAGAAAGGATTATAATTTTTGGTGGAACCAAAGCAACCGAAAACAAAATTGATGTTAAGTGGTGATTTGCTTACAAGTGAGTGCAATGAAAACATTTGCATACTATGAAAGAAACTAATGATAAAAGATTTAGATTGCTAAATCCGATTTTGTAATTTCGCAGTTTATATGTTCATGTATGTTTATATCTTCCGGTAAAGCTAAGACTACTATATAACTACTTATATAGTAGTCTTAGGTAAAGCTGCAGTGCAAGATGTCACGTAGGCGGTTTTTGATATTGTGTTACGGTAAAAAAGCAGCTTGTTTATTGTTTTGTTTTTCCTCCCGGAAAGTGATAAATTTTTGAAAGTTCATTTGATAATTATTGTGTTTGTTTTCGATGTGTCCACGTCCACGCAACGTTTTATTTTGCATTGTTTATTTGATTAGTTAATTTCGTAAGTGATTTTATTATTTTAATTTCTTTCGTTATTTATTTTCCAGCTCTTTTGATCACGATTTTTTGAGTGAAAAGCAAATAGAGTGAGTGTGAATGCACCAGTAATGGAAATCATGCAATGATTTTAATAAAAAATAACAGCTTCAATTATTTATCTAAACGTTAATTCTTGGATGATTTTAATGTTTTCATTTGTTTAATACTTAAACTATTAGCAATTTTAACCGAATTCATAAAGAAGAAAATGATGTTTTTCAATAAATATTGCATTGTTTAATAGTAAGAGTTCAGAGCTGATTTAATCACTGTGTATATTTATTTTCTAATGAAAATTGCATTTCTTTTTCTTTTGTTATTGTATTTAGCTGCTAGTTTTGAGTAGTCTGCTAAAATTCTTCCTTATTTTTATATACTATATATTTCACTTCAGTTGTATTAAAATCAGCATATATATATATATATATATATTTTTTTTTTGAAAAGCTGGAAGAATGCTTTTTATTTTTATGAAAAGCAAGGATACTGGTCTCATTTTCAGATTTCTGCAATGTAAATGACATGATAACATGAAAAATACATTGGAAAGCTTTTAGAAACAGCGCAGATTGAAGGTAGAAAGAATTAGAACATCAAGTGGAATCAACAGCAACTTCTTCCAATTCTGTGTTGGACATAGAGATGCAAAAAACCCGGGAATTTAAAACCAAGGGAAAAAACCCGGGAGTTTTGTGGAAAAAACTGGGAACTTTCGGAATTTTGCGGGGAAAAAACAAATTAGAAATCTCTAAAGTATATAATAAGTTGTTTACTTAATATAAATGGCAATTTTAAGGACTTTGATATACTGATAAGCTTATAACATCATTTTAGTTTATCATTTTATTTTTAATTTATCAGAACTGCAGCCAAATCAAAATTTGAAAAGAAACTTAAGCTTTCTTTATTAACCCGAGAGTAGTCGCGTCATTTTTTATAACGTTAGTAGTCGCGTGTCGGTCTTTTTGCCGCCGCTGTTTGGTGTTGGGGAAAAGCCGAAAGAAAACCAGTAGAGAAAGATGAAGTGCCTTTAATTCCCGCGAAGTTTTTCCCGCAAAACTTTAACCTGTCTGAAAAACCGGAAATGGGGAAAGAAATGAATCAACGTTAGTGGTCGCGTCGCGGTCAAATAGACCAATTTAAGAAGTAAAATGTTTTTAACTGCTCAAAAAATAGCAGGAATGACTTGAAAACATACTATGTTAGAGGACATCTATCCAAAGTTCAGGTACACAGAGTTTCCCTACTTTATTTTTAAGGGGTGATTCGCAGGAGGAATAGAGCAGTTTCATATGACGTCATAGTGACGTAGATGGGGGGCTATCAACTCCACGTGAAAAGAAATAGACGCCATTTTTAGAACAGTAAGCAAATGGCAGTTGAAAACAGCTCACAGCACCATGGCAACCGCGCATAGCAACCAGTGATTGAGGGCACGCTGTCCGCGTTGCTATGCTATTATCAGCTGTTTGCAACTGCCCTATTTATAAGCGATTGACGGCAAAAAGACCGATATGCGACTACTAACGGGTTAAATTAGCACTTAAGATAAATGTATCGGTACAATGTTGGATACAATTTCCATATTATAAAAGCTGAAGAATTAAGGAAAGCAATGTACATAATCCTGTAATAGTTTGAGAAGAGAAATAATTAAGATTTGAAAAGTTCTTTAAAAAGTTTTATTTTATAAAACTAAAGAATTATTTAAAATAATGAAGTGATTTTTAGAAAGAAGCGATGGCATTTTATGCAATTACTACAGTGGTATAGTTTCTTTTACAAGTTATTTTCAGAAATATTTCTTATTAGAGTTTCTAAAAAATTGATATTAAATTTCCTACAATGAAAATTTTTGGATAAAAATTTATATACATATTGTTTTTCTGATTTTTATACACACACACACACAAATATATTTGCATTTCTAACACAACAAGTGGGGGAATTTTTCGAATTACTTATATATTTCCCTAAAACATATTAAATTTAAGAATTCTTCTTTTTTTTCCCCCTTTGTTGTAATTAAAAAAAAAAGAAGAATTTAAAAATTATCAGGTAACAAACTAATTTCTTAAATACTTCACTTAAGTTTAATGAAACTTGAATTTAGTTGGTTTTTTTTCCCCTAAAATCATAAGTCCAATTCTCTAATTGTTTCATAGTACATTCATAAACCAATTATGAATAAAAAAAATTTAAATATTATTAATTCTCATTAAGAATGGAAAGGATATCTCAAGTACATAACAAAATAATTATTAATGAATAACGACAGAAACTTACTGTTAGTGTTAGCACCGCATTAATTATAATTAATTATTTTCTTCGTTTTCAAAATAAACATCGAAGATGCTCGAATTAGCTGGAAAGGGAAACGAAAAGGAAATCTATGCAGGAATTAAAGTTGAAGTTAATTTAAAGATCGGAGGCTAAATAATTAACAAAAGTTATAAAAATATTCAAAATTCCCAGTTTTGGGGAAATTTTAAAATTCCCAATTTTGTCTGGAATTCCCAGGGAAAAAACCGGGTGTTTTGAAAGCCCTGCATCTCTAGTTGGACACGAACTTGTACCTATCAAAGTTAAGGAACCTGCCTGCAGCATAGTATGATTTGATAATACATGCTATGCTGTATGGACAGTTTTCTTATACAATTTGTTTTTAAATCAGAATCAAAACACTCATGCCACAAAAAAGATGTTCCAGGTAACGTTAATTTTTCATTTTTTTAATTACAGTTTGTATTTTTATGATTTTCTTCTTTTAATTTGATATATACTTTTATGAACATTGGTTTTATTACTTACATACTTAGATTTGTGTTTGATTTATATTTGTAAGAATATGTTTCATTTATATTTGTTTGTTTCATTAAATCTTATAATCTAACCACCATTATTAAATTGGCTAATTTATTTTTAATATTTTCAAAGTCCAGCTAATTTTTAAACTATTAGCAACTTTTCTTTATATTATAAATATAAAATAATAAAAATAATTATATAGAACTATGAAATAACTGAATGAAAATGATAGTAAATTTAAATTATAGGATTCTCATCAGACATAAGAAACTGGGTGAGGATTTTTCACTGTTATTAAGAAACAAACTGAGGTTGGTTGTAGGGTTTTAAGGCCGATTGACTCCGTAAGTGTTCTAGGTCTATAGAGGATGTCCTACATGGAGGTCTTTCTAAGGGGTCCTAGCCTGTATTTACACGAGTTTTGGAGGAAAACTCCAAACGACTAGGTCGATGAGTGCGACCTGGGATCGAAACCAGCACCTCCCATCTACCTGGTCTGAGCGAAGACCCACTCAGCTGCCGGTGGGCTAACAAACTGAGGTGTTTAAAATGAATGTGTGAGCAGAAAAATAGAAATAAATAAATACGTAAAGTTTTGAATTAATGTGTATTTACATTCTATTGAAAATTGTATTTTTTAAAAAATATATTTAGCTGCTAGTTTTGAGTAGTCTACTTGATAAGATTTTTTCCTTTATATATGGACGGCTCATTGTAAAAGTGGTGTAACTCCATATTTTTTCAATATGTATATTTTTACTTAATTGTATCACATTTTGTCACACCTTTCATTATAAAAAAGAAAATTCCAACAGTTGCATTAAAGACCCATAAATGGCATTACATGTTTTTCTCAGAAAACTAAAACTTCAAAATATTCTTTATAAAAATGAAGTTTCTAAGTTATTTCAAATTATTTTTAATAGTATGTATAAATTCTTATAACTATCATTTGTATTTAACACAAAAATTGATAACATTACTGAATCTTGACTTGACGTTTCTTTCGAGGCATAAATTTGAAATAAGCTCATTATTTCAAAATCAATTTCCAAGGAGATAATTCACTTTTACAATGAACGATCCATATATTTCAGTTGTACTAAAAGCAGTATAGCATTCCCCTCCCCCCTCTTAAAAAAAATCTGGAGTGACTCCACTCGACTTTCCAAACATTAAGTAATTTATAATTGTTTTAATAAAATAAGAGGTGTCATTAAATAAACAAAAGAGAAAATTAAAGGGTGTGTAAGTATTTTTCTCTATGTAGTATGTTCTTTAAATTAACGTAATTACCCTTCAAATATTTTGAGCATAGATCATGATGATTAAAGAAATTTTTGTTGTGTCCCTGTAAAAATCTATAAATGCTAAACTCACTAAAATCTATGTGGATCATGCGACGGTCACCTATAACAATTATATAAATTTTCAGCTAAATCGAATGAGACATTCAAATACTATTACACTTTAAATAGTTTGAGCCCATACGCCACAATGCTGAAGAATTTTTGTGTCACTCGTGTCATCGGTCAGCTTTTAAGAAAATGTAACCTTTATCGATTATCAGCTGAATAATAGCATATTAAAATTTTTAGAAACAAAAAAGATTGTGTTACTGCCAGTTAGTAACGCATATATTTAATATATATATTGATATTGAATAATATCGTCCTACAGATAGGAATTAGCTCTCTAGTGAAGTTTGCTGCAGAAAACAGGAAAAAATTCTCCCACAGAAGATATACACATTTTCCAAGGAATTTTTCTTTTTCTTTTTAATTCCACTTTCTCATTCTGAAAATTCACATCGTTAAATTAAGGGCTCGCTTCGCTTACCGTCGACGGAAGTTCAAGCTAATGTTATTCTATGAGAAATCTTCTTTACATATAACTCATTAACTAATACACATTTTTAAATTCTGTTTTCACATTCAGAAAATTCATGACAGTTAAACTGACGGACCTTTTTTTAAAATGAATTTTTTAAATATTTTATTTTGAAACTGCAAAACGAAAAATTCCACACATTGAAAATTCGTATTTTACAGCTTCAAAATAAAATATTAAAAAAATGTTTTTAAAAAAGGTCCGCCAATTTAACAGTTGTGAATTTTCTGAATATGAAAACAGAATTTAAAAATATGTATTAGTTAATGAGTTATCAGTAAAGAAAATTTCCCATAGAATAACATTGGCTGTGACTTCGGCGACGGCACATGAAGAGATCCGTTAATACTCATTTTCAAGAAAAAAAAAAAAAAAAAAAAAAAAAAAAAAATACAATTTTTAGTTTAAAAATGCAAAATAACTAATTGCATTTTTCTTATTTCTAGCTGAAAAATAAAATATTAAAATAAAAAAAATTTGATTTTTTCAAAATGAGTACTAATGTAAACCTCCTGAATGTGAAAACTGAATTTAAAATAAAATAAAAAATTCAAAGACTTTTTCTATTAGCTTGATTCACACTGAAATGTATGAAAAAAATCAAGTGTTGCCACCTACATTTCATACTTTAGTTAATTAAAAAAAATCTAATTGTCATGTCGAAAAACTGTTTGCACCCCTGGATTCAGAAAAACCGTCCCTTCCATTTGGTACCGAATTTGTAACGAGTCACATTCTTTTTAAAATGAGTGAAATGAATTAAAATGAAGTGTTGCCACCTATTTTTCATACTTTAGTTAATAAAAAAAAATGTAATTACGTCAAAAAAATTGTTTGCACACTTTGATTCAGAAAAATCGCCCCTTTAATTTGGTACCGAATTTGTAACGATAGAACTGATATTCCAAATTTATTTTTACCCATTTCCGTTTTTAACCCAGATTCGGCAGACAGTTTATGACAGAGAATGTAAGCTAAAAAAAGTCTTTAAAAATACATTAGGTAGTGAGTTATCCTATAAAAAAATTTTGCCACAGAGTTTCATGCGATTTTCTGACTGGAGACGGAGAAATTATAAGAGGGAATGTACCTCTTACAGTATCCAGGTAAGCAGATTTTTTTTTTTTTTTTTTTGTTATTGCCACATTATCTAAGTTTATGTTAACTGTATTCTGGAGGTTAATGTACAGTCGGGAAAAAAAAACAAAAAAAAAAAAACGCAGCACTCGATGTAACTCCGTTGCTTTTCAATGCACAAAAATGTAATAGGTATCATTCGACGGGGAATTGAGAGTAGATTCAGAAAGTGAACGGAAATTTTGAATTGGGGGTCGTCTACATATTAAAACGCGCATCAGCTTTGATTTTTTCAATGGTAATGCCCCATTTTTATTTTATATTTGAATTCCTGGGATCGTGACAATGCGAAAAAGTATATTGGTTGTATATTTTGCTTATTTTTTCACAGAGTTATAAACGTTCAAAGTTTGAAGGTGCTAATGTTAAATTCATATTTCAAACTTTTATTAATATCTTCACAAAAAATAACTTGATCGATATAATTCTTTTTTTACGAGATACAGTGAAGAAACCCAAACATAATCCACCATTAATTTTGATTCTGAAAAATATTTTTAATTCTGAAAAATATTAATAAATTCATATTCATAAAAATTATGAATTATGACCTATATTAATTTTTACATAAAATGAATCCTAATGCTGAAAAATATGGGTGTGCAAATTTGCAGCTCATTCCAGTTATTAGTTTTCGAGATATAAATAAATCTTTCTTTTGGAGTGGTTTAGGGGGCCGTCTCTTAAAAAGTTTTGAATGAGATAACGAAGCAAATCTTAAAAAATAACGGAGAAAATTGAACAAAATATTTTTATTTTTTATTTAAGGGTCAAACTATATAACAACAACATCAAAGAAATGAAACAAAAATGTTGATTTTTAGACATTTGTGTTAGTATCAAGAATTCCTGTTTTCTAAAGCCCCGCCTTTTATCGTTCATCAAAACAAAACAATACAGAAACGAAAACTGAATGTGACTTTGAGTATTCGTGTTAAACCCCTTATTTTACATTGACAAAAATATACACAAGTGGTATTTACTTCATCGATTACTCGTGATAAATTTAGAATCCTTTAAACGAACACTAGAAGAAAAAAATTAACTAAATAGGCGGGGTTTACTGTTTGAAATACTCTCAAAATAAAATATTTCAAAACAAATTTTCTGTACCACAATTATATTACAGATGGATATACATTATAACTATATTCTTTCTAATTAATATATTTCTATCCATAGTATATTTTATTGCAAAAATATGAACACTGGGTACATGCTTAAGAAATAAGTAACACACAAATTACGAAAGAAACGCCCACTGGCATTGTTACAGATTTTCAAATGATGTGAATCTACGTCAGCAGTCGCGAAAGCGTTAATTAAGAAATTATATTTTCATAGAAATTATAAAACAAATCGTACAGTTCCAAAGAGTTCAACTGACCCAAAACTGGTAAGTGATATTAAAATTGTTTAATATTTACTTTATGAAACCTTACAATAATTTATCCGAAAAGATTTAGTTTATGCGTTGTTGTATATATATATATAGCTATATTATTTCAGTTTGTATATTATGTTACACGTACGAAAGAAAATTTAAGCTTTATTGGTGATCAGTATAACCATGATAGATACTTTTTAATTGAAAAATATTGCACTTTTATAAAAAGTATTGTCTGACCAATCGTAAGTGTAATGTATATACCTAAAATTATCTAAAAAAGTACTAAAATACAAACATATCCTCAAACTCTATACAAACTCTTTTTTCTTGAAATATTTCCGGTGTGAAACAGTGTAATTTTGTCTAGTTCTTGTAGGATCTTAATTTTATTTTTCTATATTTAGAGATAGCCCCTAACACATTTTTTATCATAACTCTATGAATACTAAAGATAAAGTATACAAACAGTATACTTTTCCGCACTGCCAAACTCTCAGAAATTTGAATATGAAGTCAAAATTGGGTGTTACTATTGAAAAAAAATCAAAGTTGGCGCTCATTTTAATATGTAGATGACCCCTAATTCAAAATTCGACGACATTTTCAGAAAGTGCATTTCATTTCCTGTTGAATGGTGTCTATTAAGTTTTTCTGCGTCAATTAATAACGAAATACCATCAAGTGCTGCGTTTTTTTTTTTTTTTTCCCCGACTGTACAATTGAATGTATGTACTACTTAAAAATATCCGCTTGCCACATAGCGGGGCTAAACAAGATAAAGTGGTGACTTTAACAATTTGCTACCCTCTCATGACCATCCTAAAAATTAATATCATTCCACTGTCTATGTCAGTGATTCTCAACCACTGTGCCGCCAAATTCTTAAAGTGTGCCGCCAAATTTTAGAAATGTATATAATAGAAATTATAATGCTTTTTTTTTATTACGAGTGAAGTTTGTTTAAATAAAAAAAAAAAAGTACACTGTAAAAGAAAACTGTTGTTTTTACAGTTAAATACCATACTTTAAACTGTTTTTATCTTCGATAGCTGTGACCTTTCATAAGGTGAAATCTAAGTGAAATGTGTGCCGCCAAATTTTGGAATTGTTAAAAGTGTGCCGCGAAAAAAAAGGTTGAGAATCACTGGTCTATGTAAACTTTGTGCACTTCTGAAAATAAAAATAAATTTAGTCAAGTTACATCAAAATATCCCATATTTCGGAATCAGTCAGCACAAATATGGTATATATTTTAAATTATACATTAAAAAAGCAGAAATTTCATTGATTTGCAGTTAAAACTTTTCTTTATGAAATCTGTTTTTGAAATACTATATATATATATATATATATATTTATTTATATATTGATTCTCAAAGGGAAAAAAAATGTACTAATCAGTGCTGTTGAATGAATATGAATGAAAGCTTAGTAAGCAAACTTCATAAATTGATAAATTTTGTAATAATTGCTTTGGATCAAAATAATTAATCTTGACCCATCATCTTGAAACATAAAGTTGGCACGAATGAAGTATAAAAGCAACAACATACTTGATGCTTTCACGCTGCATTTGCACTTACGTTGCTTCACCAAATAAAGGGCCATGCCCCAATATTTTGACCAGAAGTGTTTGTTGCAGGTTTTTTCAAATTTATAGGTTTGTAAATAAGCATAAGCAAAACAAAATATTGAGGGGGGGGGGGGGGGGCTAAGGGCATATTGGTTGCAATAAAGGAGAAATTATACAACATGTCTTGCACTGTGATGAATCTGTGACAATCGCAAAAAAACATTATACAGTAGAACCTCGATCCATACTTTTTTTGTTGAGGTGAATGAAAAAAAAAAAAAAAAAACTATGAAAGCAGTAAAACGATGAATGCAGGTTGTCAAAACACGAAGAAAACAATGTTTATAAATTAATACACACAATGTATACATTCGCATTTTCAGGGAAGGCTGTATCTCAGGCTCTGTTGTGTATAATCAAACAAAACTTGACACGTATCAGTGTAGCCATTATATGACATGACGCTGATTCAATTTGAATGAATATCAGTCAATGAGTGGCGCTGCTATATTGCAATTTTCCCTGAGAACGGGATATGGCTATATCTCAACTTCTATGGCATATAACTGCACAAAACCTGATATATGAGGTAACCATTATGAAGAAGCATTTTTTAAGATTTTATTTATAGAGAATTAAATTTTCTTTCTTTTCTTATATTTAGTGTTAGTTTTTTCTAAAATGAAATCATTTACATTCATTATGGTAGATAAAAATAATAGTTTTAAGATAATATTTTTACTGAGCGAATTCCTATCGGAAAATATAGAAGAAAGTTTTGTGGTGGTCTCACCATAATAGCTTTAAATGAAATCACAAGAAGTATTCCACTATATTTGCTGTATATATAAATGGAGGAAAATTCAAAATTTCGTTCACATAAAAGCGAGGATTGAATTTCATTAAAAATAAATGTATTTAGAAAAAAGAAAAAAAAAAAAAAAAAAAAAAATAGTATGCTGTGGCCACCACAAGACTTTCTTCTATATTTTCTAATACAAATTCGCTCAGTACAAATAATTTATTAAAATTACCTACCATACTGAATGCAGACGATTTTCATCTTAGAGAAAAATTACATTAAAAGTACAAAGAAAGACCGCTTTATTCTCTGTAAATAATACATCAAAAAATGCGTTTTCATAATGGTTATCTCACATATCAAATTTTGTACAATTATACACCACAGAAGATGAGACACTGTTTTTCCGTTCTCGCAGAAAATTGCAGCACTGCAGCGCCAACTATTAGCCGATATGCATCCAAATTGAATCAGCATAATGTCTGATAATGGTCTTTTCACATATCATTTTTTTTTATTATTATTATACGTAATAGAACCTGAGACATCTGTTTCCCTTAAATTATGGAAATCCCTGTATAGCACCGTCACCAATTGAATTATTGGTATCAAGAGTGGATGGACAATAATTTATCTCAAGGTACATCCGCATATAAATTTATGTGCAATTTTGTACAGTAGTTCCTGAGATATAGCCTTCCATTGAATTGTGGAAATCACCGTATAGCAGAGCCATCTTTTGTGAAATTGACATAAAAGTTGATAGGGACTAGGTTATGTCAAAGTGCATCTACATATAAATTTATATGCAATTCTCTGCAGTAGTTCCTGAGATATAGCATTCCCTTAAATTGTGGAAATCGCTAGAGACCCTGTAATAATTCATATATAGGACCATAAAAAAATGTTTTGAAAATGTTCCCTAATCATCCAAATGATGCTAAATTTCGAAAAATTATTCACGAATTACATAGATTAAACTGTATATTTTTTACTCTTGTATATAATGTTTATGGCTCGTTTACAGGGACACAGAAAAAATTTCGTGACATTAGAGCCTGTGGACTGGTTTTTATAAAAGCGATTTTAACGCGTTTATGCTGCATTCAACATAATGGAATTAACATATTACTAAGATGTATAAAAGAATGTTTTCTTAAAAAAAAAAAAAAAAAGTGTACAGAATAAATGTTTTATTTACAGGACCGCACAAAAGAATTCCGATGACATTCTGTAAACATACAAATGATGTCCAATTTGGTTCAAATGTTACTGAGTTATAAGGAATTAGTTGCATAGTTTTTAATGGTGTATATAATAATATGGCTCGTGTACAGAGACACACAAAAGAATTTTGTAACATTACGGTTCACAAACGGCATTTCTTATGAGTACATTTTAAAATGGTTACACACCATTTAACATAATGTATTAAACGTAAGTTAATGGGATGTTTAAAAGCATGTTTTCTGTGGAAAATGGTAGGCATAGAATAGGTAATTAGTTTACAGGGCTACACAAAATAATTTCGATATGTTTTGCAATTATTTGGCATGAAATTTGGTACAAGTGATTATGAATTATAAAGAGTTAAAATAAGGCTATTAGTTACAAGGAAGTATAGATTTAGACAGACAAATGCAACAAGGGGTTGAGTGGGGCGGCAGCCCCCTCAGAAACATATCTAGTTATGTAGCGAATAATCATATAAATATATTTGTGTGTGTATATATATATCAATACAAAAAACCCTTAACGGGTTAAAAGTTTGTGACGCAGCACTGTACTTTATGACTATAAGAATTAGAAATACGGGTCTTAAAAATAATGATATCAAATTTTCAGTGACGCTTTGATATTAATTAAATTATACATAGATTTTCTTATTTGAATTTGCTTTTTCCTTTTATTTATATTTACAGTGTAAACATTATTTTCAACATAAAATAATATATAGCATTTACTCATTGATACCTTTCCATTCACATCTCTTATACTATGAAAGCATGTGTTTTAAAAGAAATTATATGAAATTCCAGTAACGCAGTGGTGTTACATTAAGTGATTTGTTTTTAAATTTCTCTGCAATTATTTTGTTTTGCATATTAAAGTATATGTGCACATTGAAATATTGCTTTTAATTTTCAAATACGCTGTCAAATATATCACTTTCATTAAGCTTATATTATGTACTGAAATATATTTATTTCAATGAATTATTCTATCTTTTGCGTCACGCCATCCAAAACTGTAAGTAAAATATATGGAAATGTTTACTTTGTGTCATTTCATCCAAATAAATTGAAAATGCATGCAAATAGATATCGTGATGCAAAGAAAAAAACTGTGAAATTTTTTTCAGTTTTGGATGGCGTGACGCAAAAGATAGAATAATTCATTGAAATAAATATATTTCAGTACATAATATAAGCTTAATGAAAGTGGTATATTTGACAGCGTATTTGAAAATTAAAAGCAATATTTCAATGTGCACGTATACTTTAATATGCAAAACAAAATAATTGCAGAGAAATTTAAAAACAAATCACTTAATGTAACACCACTGCGTTACTGGAATTTCATATAATTTCTTTTAAAACACATGCTTTCATAGTATAAGAGATGTGAATGGAAAGGTATCAATGAGTAAATGCTATATATTATTTTATGTTGAAAATAACGTTTACACTGTAAATATAAATAAAAGGAAAAAGCAAATTCAAATAAGAAAATCTATGTATAATTTAATTAATATCAAAGCGTCACTGAAAATTTGATATCATTATTTTTAAGACCCGTATTTCTAATTCTTATAGTCATAAAGTACAGTGCTGCGTCACAAACTTTTAACCCGTTAAGGGTTTTTTGTATTGATATCATTACTTTTTAGGGGTTAATGATCAAAACGTAAAATTAAAGGAGCATGGTAATGAGTTATAACACTGTATTAAAAGTGTTGTTTTATAGGTCATACTCGAACAAAATAACAAACTAAATAAAATTTCAAAATTTTATAAAAAGTGATAAAAAAGATGGAAACATGCAACATTACAAAGGCATAATATAGCACATTTTAAAAATGACAAAAATTTCTTATTTATATTTATTTCTTATTATAATTTTTTAGGTATAGATTTGATTTAAAAGAGAAAAATAAATAATAATAGAAAAATCTTTAAAAAGTGAAAATTTTATACTGGTAAATATTTAAGTAGTATAGTTTGTTATGAATTTAATTTAAAAAAAATCTTAATCTATTCAAAATTTTATTATAGCTTAACATTTTGTAATTTATATATTATATATACTAGAAACTTAATGAGCAAATTAATTATTTTCAAATTCTGTTTTAAGAATTTTTTCAATCCGTAGTTTAAGTGATTTATCACCTAATTTTGAAAAAATTACAAATATTTGCATATGATTATCATATTATTTGTCATTTTTATGAAAATAAAGGAAAATTTTGTTGTTGTTGCAATCACCTTTTAAAATAGAACCAATTTTGAAAGTTAACAACGTATCAGCATGAAAACAATGTAAATACAAAAATATTTTTGATAAACAAATGTCATATAAAATACAAGTACCTAAATAAATAACTCATTTAATATATATATTAAAAAAAGAAAAAATATATTTTTTTTATTTTTGAGTTTATTTTTGACGCTTCCCGATAGATGGAGCCAAAACGATTATTTGATATTCAGTATTTCAGATGGAAGAGAAGAAATTCGTCCGCGAAACTGCCGCATCACGGTATTTTCGGAGTAAAAAATAGTTCGATTTTTAAACTGAGTTATAAAAAAAACAAGAGTTTTCCTAGGGAAAAGGGAGATGTCAGGCACATCAGATAAAAGCGATTAATATCATATATAAATTAAACTAAATTCGCTCGAGCCATATTCGAGAAAAAATTCTTACACATATAGTCCGTCCATTTATAACTTAAATGAGCCAATTCATATCTCGAAATATATTGCACGCAGAAATGTAGCGATTTCAGGGTAGGATCAGACAGAAGGTGAAAGTCTATTTTGAAAATATCAGAACATAACCTCCCATATTTCCTGAGATATTAAGTGTCGGCTTTCAGCGGTTTCTTTGATCTTAAAATTCCTGTATATATAAGTGTCGCAGTTTTCGTTCGTTTTTCCGTTTCCGCTAAGTGTCGTGGCGTTCGTTTGTTTTTGAGCTTGCGTCACTAGAAAAACTGCCGTTTTTCATGATATATATATATATATATATATGTAATTACTTTAAACAATATAGCATAAATAAAAATTATATGATGAATAATTAGCGATAGAAATAGGATTTTGAGGTGTTTAGGAGTTGCAAGGAGTTAATACAAGGCTAAGAAAAAAATATATATGTATAAACATCTATACAGATAGATATAGACAGACAAATACAACGGGAGGTTGAGAGAGGCAATAGCTTCCCTCAGAAGTGTATTTGGTTATGTAGCGAAATGTATGCATATATGTATTGTATCAAAATCTATGTATCTGTATATGTCTGTATCTATCTATGTATATGTATGCACATACATATATATATATATATATATATATATATATATATATATATATAAAGAAATTAAAGTCTATTTTTGTTTTCTAAATAACAGATATAAAATTCTGTACAAAACAGAACATAATTTAGGGTGACAAATCTCTTTTTTTTTTATTTTTTTAAATAGATTCTTCCATATAAATACACGAAGTACATGTGTTACGTCCCTTAGCAACGGTTACTATTTCTTATAACTTCTTTCGCACATTTTCTCTCAATTTTATTTTTAGTATATATTAACTTGATGCGACAAGAGAACAAAAATCAGTTTGTCTAAATCACACACACACATACACACACACACAAATTCTTTAATTTATAATATGAAGTTATGTCCCTTAGCAACGGTTATTATAAAATTTCGTTTACATGCTCTCTGTCAATTTAATTCAAATGTATTCCAACTTCTTTTTACTATTTTTAAACTCATTGACCAAAGAAAAAAAAAACTATTTTCAAGTGGTCTATTTTGGTCTTTTTATATTTTTAAAACTTGTTTTTAATCCGCGTTTGTAATGATCGATAGATGGCGCTTTTTCAGCTTTTGTTGTTAGTAAATGTAATAGCCACGTGTATTTATTATTGTTCTATTTGTGTTACTACTTAATGTTCGTGCTATAATTTCTCCGCCATTACATCATGGAAAATTGATTGCTTCTGAAACAAATATTTCAGTTTATTCAAAGTTCGATCGGAAGTAGATTTTTAACTGAAGTTGAACAAATATTAGTTTAAAATCATGTGATTAATTCTTTACTTCCATTAGCCGAAGCAACAAAAATTTTATATTGGAAATAATTGTCATTTGGAAATAAATGGAAGCTTAATTCTGGATTTCTTGATTTTTTGGAGTCACAGTGTGGCACACAACAGTATGTGTTATCTTTTTTACCGGATTTATTCATTTTTATTCAATAAGTATATGTGAAACTAAATATCGGCAAGCAATGGCGTCTCGATGAAAGCCGAAAGCTATTCATGTTAATTGTAATTTCACCTTGCCCACCAGAGGGCGAGCATTTCATTACAATCGCGGATATTTTTCACCTTGTTGATTAAAAAAAAAAAAAAAAAAAAAAACTTTTCACGTGATTTATTTTCTTTGTTGTTTTAATAAATTGCTTTATTATTTATTACATTGCATCTGGCATCACACAATAGTAATGTTACGTCATTCATAATAATCATTTCAAAACATAATCAATGCCGTTTGAAATGTCCATAAGAATTTTTATTATTGAAACAAAGTTGAATAACTTGCAAAATAGGTTATAGCAATTCATAATAAATTAAATCTTCATTCTAAAGGTATGTTTCTAAAACTGTGCGTTAGCGTGATATATATATATATATATTTATTTCTAACTTCAGTTTCGAATTCAATTACAGATATTTTTTGCGTGACATTTTATTCATCATCGTTTAATTTTAGTGTTCTTCGTAGAAAATTAGCCATGTTTTTGTTCTTGACGGGTGTTTTGTACATCTTTTTCTTTTGTATTGCTATTTGCATCTTTAGCATTAATGATTATAAAGCAAAGCATAAAAAAACTATCTCGGAAACTAGTTCTGATATCACTGCTTATGAAACTGCCTCTGAATTCTCAGGTGTTCCGAATTCTAACGCGGAATCAAAAAGTTTGTTTTCTAAAGAACTTTTAGAAAAGTATCTTGATTCTTGCTTAAAAGAATATGAACTATTTCGTATGAAGAACTTACAGAGGCTTTTATTGGTATTTCCACCAAAAACTGATGAAGTTGATACTAAAATTCGCGTTGAAGAAAGACTATTGATGAAAATCCGGAAGTGATTACTGGTACTACTGATATATCTGCTTCTTCTGTTCCAGTTGTTTCAGAATCGCACGAGTACAAGGTTGAAACACCGCTGCATAATACCGCCTTTGATAAATGGGCACCATATTATGAACGTATAATGTCAACTTTTATGAAATAATTTTAACATTAAATAAAAGCCATGAAGTCTGGTTCATATATATATATATACATATATTATAAAAAGTATCATTGAATGGCGTAATGACAGATGCATACGAGACTGGCATCTAGGTGAACTCCAAAATATATTTGTTTTCATAAGTTTCTACTACCAGGCATATTCATGACATTGAGGGAAATTAGGTATAACTATAGTATCTCCCCACAACTGGATTTGGCGATTTTTCTTTGGCGCCGTTTTGAACGATAACGATGTCGTTCTGGATTCTTTGCAATATAATATGGCAGCCTGCATGCTGTTTATTTTAGATTTTAGATTTTATGATTTATAATTTATGATTTAGCTTATGATTTTATCATTTATGATTTATTATTTTTAGATTTATGATTTAGCCATAAAATTTACATGGACATTAAAAATGTTCTCCCTTTTATCGTTATTTGTTTGAGTAGATTTAGAATCAGAAATTTTTAAGATTTGTTGTGTTTGCGAACCAGTAGAATTAACCAATCTATCACTAGATAACTTTGGTAGATTAAAGTCATAAGCAATATCCAGAGAAAAATTTTGTGCTGATGCTCTATTCAATTCCTGAGATGTACTTGCATCAGCTAAACTACATCTCTGCGCTCGTTTAAATTACTTCCTTTTTTACTGTAATTATTTCTGTCATAAATTTTACCCCTAGTCTGATTTCTCTGCCATCTAAAGCACCTAGTAGCAACATGTCCTTTTTTATTGCACAATTGGCAAATAGGAGAAGAATGAAATCTGTTTTTATTTTGATTACCCCTAAAATTTTCATTACCCCTGAAATTTTGATTTCTACCTTTATAATTATGTCTTAATTAACTTTGCCTATTATTTTTTTGTCTATCTTGCACTGGGGATTCATGTGTATGGTTAACCTCATCCGATTTACTAACAAAGGACAGATTGTTTAACCTATCTGTCAATTCAACTAACTTTTCAGATAGTGTGTTAACAACGGGGTTATTTAAACTCATTTGTAATAATGATTCATTAGCATTGATGTCCTGCAATTTTTGCGCTCGGTTAACCGCCTCTTGATACTCAGAGATTCCCTCTTCTTGAATCTTAACTCTAATATTTGAGGGAATGGTTGAAATAAATTTAGTAAATTTAATGGAATTTAAAGCATTAGTATCTTTAATTTGAGAATAAACTACCTCTGCCAACATGTTTAATCTGTGGGAAAAATTTCTAATAGATTCTTGTGGTAAGAGTATTAAATTGTTAAATTCCACAAGAGCCTGAGTACTGCTCATTGGAGCAAAAAAATTTTTGAATTCATCCTTGATAAATTTTAAATCTGTAGATTTATATAATAAAGGAGATTGAGTCATGAACTTTAATGCAGGGCCGGTTAATTTTCCTTTTAAAATTGCCACTGCCTCTTCTGAATTTAGTCTATTTAATTTAGCATAAGACTCAATCTGGTCAAAGAAGAACTCAAGTAAGGAAGAGTCACCATCAAAATTTAAAATATTAATATTAATGTTCTTTTTAGTGGCCATCTTAATTACTTATGTTGGGTCAAATAAATACTAATATATCTCAGAAATGCTTGAGTAAAAATATATTGTATTAAAATCAATGAGCACAAAAATTACGCATCTTTCCTTTTGATGCCTACGGAAAATGCATATGATAAAATACCTCATTAAAATATCCAAAATGTAAAAATATTATCAAAAAAAAGTATATATATATATTTTAAAATATTCCAAAAATATAAAATAAATCTTAAGGAATTGTAAAAATTTGCAATAGTAATTGTAATAAATCACTTAAAAAAAAAAAAAAAAAAAAAAAAAAAAATCACAATATGCAAATAAAAGTATTTATCATCATGAAAGACAAAAAAAAGTATACATACGGAATATCCCAACGAAATATGTGAACTTTACCAAAAAGTATATTTCAAAGAAAAAAAAATCTCAAAATAATAAAGAAATAAATCACATTAAGTTTCATAAGCAAAGAAAAATACCAATTATTATGAAAAACAAAAAAATATTTATATCAAATGAAATACTTTATTATGCAAAATTAAATATTTCCGCTACTTGAAAATTGTATTCATAAATACTTAATATCAAAAATAAAATGAAAATGAAAATAAGGTAAAGCAAAATCTCAAAAGTAGGAAACATTTATATCCAATATTTTCCATAAAAAAATGTATATTATATATTTTATTTAATGAAACAAAACTTCCATTCCAATAGCAAAAACACAAGATAAATTTAGACTTACCAATTCCTGGATATAACTTGGTTAAAAAAATACTCTGTAAAAAAAATTATCATTTAATCTTATTTATTTTTCGTCAAATTATTTTATAATTCTGCTCAAAAAATGGTTTATTTTTCCTCTATTTTCCTTCTTTTCTCTTCCGTTCCTTATGCATTCCTGTAATAGTAGAAAAAAAAATTTAAAATTCGAGCACGCGAAGTTGCCGATTAGACACAGCCGGATGTGTCCCACGGTAAAAAGAACTCTCTTGATTAACCTGTTCAGATCATTCTCATGCTACCTTGGCAACAAAAACGAACCAAAAACACTTTGTCTAGTTCTATATTCAGGCCCCACTCTCGGCCGCTTAGTTGAGCACAGATGACCAGCAATATATTCAGGCCTCACTCTCGGCCGCTTAGTTGAGCACAGATGACCAGCGAAATATTCAGGCCCCACTCTCGGCCGCTTAGTTGCATCAAAAGAAATCTATCAACACAATGATACTCCAAGAAATCCTTTTTTTTTTTTTTTTTTTTTTTTTTTTTAAGCCACAAGCACGAAAAAAATTTCCTGAGTAGTGATATTTTCGGGCTTTGCTCACAGTCATCCATTCAAGCAAGCATTTTTTTGTAACAACAAGAAAGTTCAATGCACGGTAAAAGAGAAGATTCATCCAGAAAAATTTATAGAGTCAATATTTTCTCTGTCCATGACTCTTAAACAGTCTTTCCTGCAATAAAACTGTTATTACAAAGTTCTATGTCTTTCATTCCTTCCTCTCCCCCGCGTCACCAAAGTCCGGAGAGAACCTGAAGGCACCAATGATTTATACTGTAGATTTTCATCACCGCAATATCCCAAATCCATGACTGTGCGGACCGTGTAGAAGTTCACAAAAAGGTTGTAGAAAGAAAATCTCCTTTGTAGAAAAAGTAAGCAGGCAGAGATAAATTAACTTGTATTTATTGACATCTTCTTGAAAACAGTTATTTCCAAAATACTACATTTCAACAATTGTTGAGAACATGAAGAATCTCATACGGAAATTGAGACGGGGAGGAGAGGAGGAGCGTAACAGCCAAGACGTCTTACTCTAACAACGTCAAAATCGTAAAGCTTGACTAAATCTCGCAACCTCCTAGAAGTTAAATTGCAACCCCAAAGATTGGCATCGTTGAAATCCAGCCAAAAGAATGCCAAACTGTTTCTTTGTCCTTCTAACATATTCATACTAAATTTTGAATATAAAAAGTCGTTACAAACGTTAAATCGATTTGACATTGAAAACCATCGCCAATTGTCCTTGACTTCAACGTGCTTAAACGGGAGGTTTAGTAGACGCCACAGAGTCGTCAAAAATCCATTATATATCTATTTTTAGAATTATAATGACCCGCTTGAAATAATAATAGGTTTTTAACGTAAACATTCAAGGGTAATAAACATGAAATGAAATGATTATTTTATTTATTAATAGCTGTATAAGTTAGAAACAGGTTGATAACGACTTTTTAAATTACCCTCTCAAAAATAAATAATTATAGCTAAATTGATTTAATGTAAACACTAGCGTGATAAATATAAATTGAAATGACAGTTATTATTTTATTAATAGCTACTTGTGCTAGAAGTAGGCTGATACGAATTTTAAATTACCCTCTCAAAATAAATAATGATAGCTAAATTGATTTAATCCATTCGGGGAAATGTATAAACATACTACTTTTCAAAAACCCCGATATAAAAATTGCTTTATTTTTTTATGAGAGTAATGCGTTTGTAACCAAAAAGGACAAAGAACACAAATTTTGATTTCTAACTAAAAGGGAAATTCTATATAATTAATTAATTGAATTAGATAAATTTAAAAAGATTTTTTTATTATTTTATTAATCCCTCCTTCTTGTTATATATTAAATTTGAATAAATAAATAAGCTTTTAAAGGACATATGTGTGAGAACACTCACACAGGGAGATACTATAGTTGTTCCAGAAATTAATCTGGCCAATCGCTGGACATGATTGCAGGCTGAAATGTCCCATTTACAGTAAGAAGGCACCGTTTAATTTGATACACTTCCCTTACCCTAATTTGCTGATTAATTTTATTAGGAACAGTTTAATTTTCCTACAGTTGCATACTATTCCAGTACTATAATCCTCAAAGTGTAAGTTTATGCGAAATATTGCCCTATTCTGAAGTGTTGAGAAAATCGTAAATTTCAATTAAAATATTCCTCGTAATGTACATTTATGCGAAATTTTGCCCAATTTTGCTATGTTAAGAAAATCTTAAATTTCAAATAACTTACTAAAATTTAAAAGTAGAATATTGAGAATCAGTACGATTCTCGCCAGTATTATTAAGTATTATTAGGTATATTTTAAAATTTGTCACACATTTCTACGTTCATTTTTTATCCTTGAGATAAAGTGTACTCAGATTAATATTCTAACTAACTATCAATATTAACATGTTGCTTTTATAATCCATGGTATAAATTTCAGTTTTGAAAGGGAAAAAAAACCCCATTATTATTTTTTTTTTAATAAAAATGTGCAGTATCCTCAATGGCGTGCCTAAAGGAGTGGATAAATGGCTATATAGCCCAGGGCTGCCGGATTTTAGCCAGGCCAAGAGAAGCTGGCCGGTTTTATATGGTTTAAACCGCTTAAAAAAGGCCGACTAAAATTAAAAACAGCTATCTTTTTTTATTTTATTTTTTTAAATTTTCTTTAAAGAAATATTAAATGCTATGTCTAGAGCATTAATGTAATTAAATTATTACTGTAATAAAAAATTACACGAAATAAGAGTAAAATTACTTAAATATAATTCTGAATCAAAAGTATAGGAAGAGAAAAACAGTGTTCTTTATTTAAAGAATTGATCGGGTTCAGTACAAAGAATTTAAATTATAAAACAAATTCTACCTCAATAGGGTAATTCTCTGGCACATGTAGTGGCAGTCATACAGAAGGATGAGATTCAACAAGATACACACACACACACACACACACATATATATATGTATATATATATATATATATATATATATATTTGTTATTATTAAATTACTTTTATTTAATAATTATCTATCTATATATATTTTAAACTAGTTAGCACAGGTGGTCTCTGTTGAATTTCTCCATTACATATTTGTTCACATAAATTTCTACTACAAGAAATACTATATCCATGTTAAGATAAATGAATTTGACCAATCGCTTGACACAGTGACAGATGGAAATTAGAGATGGGCGTTATTTCATGTAACATAATAAGTAATATTATTATTGCATTGTAGCCTATTAGTACTGTAATATATTACAAGAAATATCCTATTAAAAAAATAATATTTTCAACTTTATCTCTGCACGCGAAATAGACAAGAAATTTCTGGCGATAAAACTGATATAATACACCATTATAGAAGTAAAAAGATTGAATTATTTCTTTTATATAATTACTTTTTTATTTTATTTTATATAATTTACAAAATACAAAAACAATACTACGAACGCCGACTAAAGACTCGCATCAGACTTTCTGCGCAGATGTTCGAATCGATTCGTTATTTCACGTCTGAAAAAATTAGGTCTGAAATCTCAGTAAGGAATACAAACGATTTCATGCAATCTGTTACTCAGTGATATTCTGAATCAATAATATCTTTCCATTTCCAAGTTCATAAAATTATCGTTAAAAAAATAATACAGCTGAAGATGTATTATTTTTTTTAACGATAATTTTGTAATGATAATATTTTCTAGAATGTATTACGGAATATTCCTTGTGAAATATAATTAACCCGTTAGTAGTCGCTAGTTGGTCGATTTGCCGCCCATCCTTCAGTGTTGCCAGATTTTTTTATTCAATAGCCACCAAAAATTTTTAGAAGTAGCATTTGATATACATAAAACGCGAATAAAATCGAAGGGACGTCGGTCACATCATTTCTTAAAATTATTGGTGTGAGTTAAATAAAAAGTACGCAATCTGTAATAGGTAGCGCTGTCTATAGCGACTACTAACGGGTTAATCAAAATAATTTTAATAAGCAAGATAATTTTAACGTTTAGGACAAATAACATCGTGCTCATATTAATTTAGAAATGATTTTATTTGGTGTTGATTATTTTTCATGGGATAATAAAATCGTTTGAATAAAAAACTTTGATACCACGGTTTAACGAAATAGTGTTAATTTATGCAGCTAGCATGAGATAGGTAAGAGGTGATTATTAGATGTTGATTACTATTTCGTCATGAAGGTGAGGAATGACATTACACTTGCTAGGTTTGGATTCGCTTGCGTATTGGAAACAGATGTTTCGGAGTTTGATAATTGAAAGGAAGGAGTGTTTGTTTATATTTTAATTGCTTATAGCAGATGGAATTGAAAATGCGTAATGGCATACAGCATTTATTGTGGTTTTATTAAGAATAATTTGAGAAGAAAATTGAATATTTATTTATTTATTTATTTTTACTGTTTAGTTTTTCTTCACTTTTTTTTTTTAAATCTGATTTTTACTTGAGACTATTTTTTTAGATTTAAAATGAGTAAAGGTGTTAAGAATAGTTAATTATGCTCTTATGTTGAAATTAGGTGTCTGAGAAAATACATCATTTTATGCAATTTTTGTAAGCAAAATCTATATTTTTTAACAAGGGTTTCTAATTTTAGTAAACATATTCAAAGTGACTGTTTGCTAAGTATGAGTGAAAAACACTAATTTTCTTGTCAATCTGGAATGTTCAAGTTCTTCGGAAAATCAAAAAAACAGTCACTCGGTAGTTTAAAATTTGGGATGCCTTAAAGATGTTTCTTAAAAATTTGCTATTATTATTTAATTGTTTTTTTAGTTACATATATATGGCTTATAATATGAGAATTCCTTTTTTTTTTTCCCAGAAAACGGCTCTCGTGTACGTGTTTCTTGATATTATTTGAAATATTCTGTTTTCGTGTTTAAAAGCTTACTCGGTTGGGACAAACGTTTTTGTAAAATTTTGACTCTACCACTATTTCATATCAGCGTTTTTTTTTTTTTTTTTTTTTTTTTTTAATTGAAGAAATTTTAGTGTTAAATAAAGTGAAGATTACTATTCGAAAGCATTGGGACTTAAAAACATGAACCGCATCGACTATGTAGGACACATGTATACATTGTATATCATCCAGAAAGGATTAGAAAGACATTGGCCATAAGGAAAATAAAAAGTAATAGGTTATAAAAATAATATGTTGCAAAAACCTATTACCAAAGGAAGTATGGAACGAAGTAACCTATTACTGAAAAGTAACTCTTTATCCCATCTCTAATGAAATGTCTCATCTAACAGGTTACCTACCATTTAGTTCAATACATTTACCTTATCCTAATTTTCTAATTAATTTTATTAAGGGTAGTTTCCTATTTTATTTTTCAGGTAATTCCATACTATTTCCAATGCAATGTTCTCCATCATGCAAATATGTATAAAATATCGCTTTATTCTGGTATCATGAAGAAATCTTAAATTTCGAATAACTAATGAAAATTTAGAATATTCATAGTCAATTATGTTCTAGCTAGTATCAGAAATATGATATTTTAAAAGTAGTCTGACATCTTAATGATGATAATTTTCCTCAAATAGTCAGTTACGTAAGATTTCGCCCTATTCTTCGAAGTTAAGGAATTCATAAATTTCAAATAACTGATGAAATTTTCAAAATAGAATGTTCATATAGTTAATGATGTTCATTCTAGCATCAAAACTAATATTTAAAAGCTGGTCTAATATCTTTACAATAAAAATATTTTTTTTAATGCACGTTTAAGCGAAATTTTGCCCTGTTCTCCCACTTTAAAAAAATGATAAATTTCAAATAACATATGAAGCTTTAAAATTAGATGTTTTTCTCCCTCATAAACAAATGATTTTATTTATATTCATAGTATAGGAACAATTATTCAAATGCAATTCTTTACTGAAACTACATTATGTGTATTATTTTAATAGCCCAAAGTGTCAAATTGAAATGAGAAATGGTCTTATACTTATGAAAAATAATGTTTTTATCACATTGTTTATTTAATAAATGCTATAATAGTAGGAATTTGAATATTATAAATCTCATAAAAGAAATTTGAATTGTTTTAGATAATAACATTGAATATTAACATAAGTTAACATATTGGTATTAAATGTATGTATAATAAAGGTTTAAAGTAAAAAAAGCTAATAAAGATTTAATTTAAAAAGGCCGGTCTTTTTTAATAAAAGCTGGCTGGTTTGGCCCTTAAAAAAAAAAAAAAAAAAAAAGCTGGCTTTTTCACAGCCCTGATATAGACCCCCCCGTCCCCCCCCCCCAGAAAAAAAATCTTCACAAAATTTAATATTAAACGAAAACAACTGAAATTCTTATTGAAACAAAACAATTCTTATACTAATAAAAGAAAGCGTTTGTCAGTGTGCGACGTACAGAACAATCTGTGTTACGTACAGTTCTGAAAATTGTTTTCGGGATAAAGCAATGTGTGTAGTTTTGCAACATTGCTTTAAATTTTCGATAATACTATTAGACTAAATATATATATATTATGCGATTTTTTATGTTTTTTCTCAATATTTTTCTCTTTGACGTAATTTCAAGCTGCTGCCAATAAAAATAAAATGCTTATAACATTTTATTTTATTTAAATTTTTTAAACATAAAAAGAAACATTTTCATATGAATAAAGAAAATCCAAAAGTTAAACATGTTTCATAAAAAATTTCTGATAAAACTGACGTCATAAT
Source organism: Salticus scenicus (assembly GCA_963930645.1). NCBI lineage: Eukaryota > Metazoa > Arthropoda > Arachnida > Araneae > Salticidae > Salticus > Salticus scenicus. The sequence goes on from OZ005650.1 coordinate 97,439,792, forward strand.
AGCTTTAAAATTAGCATGCGTTTACAACAAATGTGAAACGATATGCCGCAGGGATCATACGGAACTTGTATGCCTCAATGTCCGCCCGTATCATATCGTGCATTTATGCTAGAGGTGGCCCATTTTTTCATAATTTGCACTGTAATAAATGACCATTTCGCTTTGATTTTGTAATCATTTACTCATATCAACGTTGCACTTCCGTCTGTAAAATTTCGTTTAATTCTGACAACTTTTTCTTTGTGCGCAAATTTTTATGGAAATGTGTGTAATTAAAAAATGTAAAACTGATATTTTTGGGAAATTTTTAAATGTTTTTAATTTTATGATGAAATGGTCCTAATTTTATTCATTCAAATAAATCTTTATATCTACTTTAGTTTCCGTCTTAGTTTAGATTTTTAAAAGCGATTTTAAAGTTTTAAAATACCTGACATTCTTATGAATTTCACCATTTATACATAAAAATATTTCTTATAAATCAACTTTTAAATAGATCCACAAAGTAATACCTATATATCAGGTGACTCAAAAGTCTGAAAAAAAAAAAAAAAAAAATATATATATATGAAAAAAGTATTGACCGTAGCACTGTGTGGTTTTCAATGAAATGTGCAGAAAAGCATAGGATTTTTTTAACACGTAAGGAAAAAAATAGTTACACTTTTAACCAATAGATGGGGATATATTCATAGTATTCTCACATATTTTAAATAAATCCACCTTCTCAATATTGCGCCATATTGCAAAAGGCAACGATATTTGTCGGTCGATTTTCATCAAAAGTTGATAGGCACCTATTTATATCAAGGTGTGATTACATATAAATTTGTGTGAAATACTGTGTATTCGTTCTCGAGCTAGAGTTGCTACAAAATTTTTGTCACAGGCAGACATTTTCTGAAAATGATCTGGACCTCAGAAAATGTGTAAATCCTTCGAAAATCAAAAGTCAAAAATTTGTACGAAATTAACACTTTTTTTGTTTAATATCTACAGAAAAAAAAATAAAAATAAAGTCAAGACATTTCATAATAAATTATATAAAAATACAAGCAGATAAAAAAAAAAAAAAAAAAAAAAAAAAAAAAAAAACATTTTGTTTCATTATATTTATTTCTTGTTACTTATAAATTGAATTTGACATATGGATTAGTTAACTTTTCATTTTGTTTCATTATATTTATTTCTTGTTACTTGTAAATTGAACTTGACATATGGATTAGTTAACTTTTGTGGTGATGGAGATGGAGGAGAGACGATGGCACTGTCTTGGTGGAGCAGCAAAGAGAGGAGAATTGGAAGATGTTTAGCAAAGACGATGTTGTTGTCTTCATGGAGCAGCATAAGAGATGAGAGTTGGAAGATGTTTAACAATGACGATCTTGTTGTCTTGGTGGAACATTGAAAGAAGGAGATGGACGATGTTTAGAAAAGACGATCTTGTTGTCTTGGTGGAGCAGCAAAAGAAATGAGAGGTGGAAGATGTTTAACAAAGACGATCTTGTTGTCTTGATGGAGCAGCAAAAGAGATGACAGTTGGAAGATGTTTAAAAAAGACGATCTTGTTGTCTTGGTGGAACGCTAAAAGAAGGAGATGCTAAAAGACGATCTTGTTGTCTTCTTAGAGCAGCAAAAGAAATGAAAGATAGAATAGGTCAGCTAAGACGATGACGTTGTCTTGTTGGAAAAGGCAGTATAAATAGAAGAAGGTAGCTCCGACGATGTTAAGAGACAATGCCACAGTCAGGTTTAAAAAAAAGTCAAATCCATAAGTCAAGTTCATAAAAATTTAGAAATCAATGTGAAGAAATTTTGAAGTTTTAATATGAAGATTAAATTTAAATAAATTTTAAATAATTAAAAGATGAAATCATAAAGTGTCATTACAGTCACATTATGTTAACTACATTTTCTTAAATAATTTTCGGAAGAACTTTCGAAATCCAGGCATCCGTGATCTTGACTTAATCTGTAAAATAACATTAAAACGAAAATTATATAAATATCATGTAAAAAAAAATACTGTAAAAACTAAGTATTTCATTTTTAATAATAGCATAAATTATAATTTATTTTACCACATATAGCAACGATAAGAACTAAAACTAAAGGTAAAATTTGTTTTTAGATGTTCATTTTAAAAATATTGAATTTTAAGCAGTTGCTATAATAATTGGCCCTCTTTTGTAACGTGTGTATAACCTTCTGATTAACGTTTAGTATTATTTCATTATTAACAATGATGGCGATAAAGGAACCCCACAACGTGAAGGAACTGCGGGATTTAAGGGATTCTTGATAAGACTTTCAAAAAGTGAGATTTTTTTTTCATCTTAAGCAATTATAATATTACGGAATTTCTTTACTTTGATATTTTGTTTTATGCAATAATGGAAAGTTTGTAATAAACATGTCAAATAAAAATTCTATAATCTTGCTATGTTTCGTCATACTAACTTTAATTTTAAATTAATAATAATTTTCCTAGTAGCTTCAATTTTTTTTTTTTTTTTTTAAATATATTTTCATTTCGTTAAATTGTAAATAGCTGAATATGGACAATTAAAAACGTCTGGCATTATTTTTCATGTGATTATGTATGCAATAATCGTCAGCTTCGTACAATAAAGGAATTCAGTTATCCTTTATAATTCTTGTACAAAATCCGAGAATGAATTATAAAAAATATATGTTTTAATCATGAAATTACTTAAAAATGTATTATTACAGTCGGTAACAAAAGTATTCGAACACTAGCAAAAATTCCTATATAAAAAAAGTAGAGTTAATACTGTTTTGTTAAATAAATCCTTGTCGAATCATGTTCTTAGTCAGTCTAAGAACGTGATTCGACAAGGATTTATTTAACAAAACAGTATTAACTCTATTTTTTTACATAGGAATCTTTGCTAGTGTTCGGATACTTTTGTTACCGACTGTACTTAAAAAAAATTATCTCTCTGTGTCTTGTTAAATGTGTATTCTGCCATTTGTGATTTTAAATTGCTATCGTTTATGACCTGGATTCACTATAGGGAATATAATAAAAAATTAGACGGTATACTGACATCAGCTATAAGTGAACGTCCTGTATAATATTTTAACCCTCCCCTTCTCATTGGACAGTTCAATACGTGGTAATGAAATGAGTGAAAGGATAACTCAGTTTGAAGTCACAAGGGGGGAAACTGTTGGCAAAATGGGGGCAAAAACTGTTGGTATCATTTCTGATGTTGTCTTTTATTTATATTATTTACACATATAAAAGTCATAAAAAATGATTTTCTGAATGTAAATAATAATGCATAACTCTTTATTAAAATACTGGAATGAAATTATGAAACTTACTTGTGTTGCTGTAGGCACAGGACGTAGAGGTTGAGGTTCACCTTTCTCAGTTGTTCCCGATGATTTTTTCAAACAGGTTGTTTTTCCTTGCGAAGATTTTCTTTCAACGGGCGGGGGTGGTGCTTTTCTTTTTATTTTCCTTGGTACATTTTGTCTTTGACTTTTAGAAAATGTTGGTTTCAATTCTTTTGTTTCAATAATCAATGCAGGAAAGGAAGAAGAATACTTTTTAGAAGACAATAAAGAATTATGAAAAGAATTAGTAGAATTATTTTCTGGTATGTTATTTAGGCTTACTGACTTCCGGATTTTATTTTCAGTTATTTTAGATAATTGATTATCATTTGAATTTGTAGCTTTAATTTCATTAATTTTTTCCTTTTCATCTTGAAGATGTGGCAGTTTTGAAGATGACGATTCAGTAGAAAAAGATGCAGAGATCATCCGATTTTCATGTTTAGAAATTGGCGGCATAGGCGCTCTTCTTTTCTTTCGTGATTTTTTCAAGTGTTCTTTTCCTTCAGTATTAGATGCTGGTTTTCCGGAGTCAGTAGCGTTTTCTACGCATTTCTCTATTTTCTCAGAATGACTAGTAGATTGAATCTGCACTGGAGGTTTCGGTGCTGGGTATTTCTTTCGGTATTTACGTTTTAAAGGCGTATTATTTCTTGATGATGAGATCTTATCTTGAATAACCTTTTGTGAGCAGAAAGATGCGCTTTGATCAATATACTTATCACTTTTACTATTTATCTCATGAAAATAGTATTCTGTATTCTGATTATTCCAGTTATTTATTGACCCCTTTTCGTTAAACGGGTTCAAGCTTGGTGGATAATTGTCATCTTTTTCATTACTTTCATTTTCTTGAAACGGGTTCAACTCGTTAGGGTATCCGTCTTCACTATTTGTTTTGTTTGCCAGAATACCCTTTTCATCATTCTCTTGAAACGGATTCAACTCGTTTGGATATCCATCTTCAGAATTTGTTTTGATTGCCAGAATACCCTTTTCATCATTCTCTTGAAACGGATTCAACTCGTTAGGGTATCCGTCTTCACTATTTGTTTTGTTTGCCAGAATACCCTTTTCATCATTCTCTTGAAACGGATTCAACTCGTTAGGATATCCATCTTCAGAATTTGTTTTGTTTGCCAGAATACCCTTTTCATCATTCTCTTGAAACGGATTCAACTCGTTAGGATATCCATCTTCAGAATTTGTTTTGATTGCCAGAATACCCTTTTCATCATTCTCTTGAAACGGATTCAACTCGTTAGGATATCCATCTTCAGAATTTGTTTTGATTGCCAGAATACTTTTTACATCATCATTTTTTATATCATAACTAAACGGGTTCAAAGAGTCTGGATAATTATCAAGATCTTCTACTTTCTTCCCAGGTTTATTCTGGGCGCAAAAAGAATCACCCCCGCACAATACTTTTCGATCATTAATATTTACATCAGAAACATGGCTGTAATTGACAGAAATGTTTTGTCTAATATTTAATTCAATCTGAGAAAAATTCTGACTGTTTTCACTGTTGTTTACTGCAGAAAATCTGTTGATATTTTCATGACGAGTATCATTTTGACGATTTTTGTTTGCATGATCACGGATGCCTCTGTAAAATATAATAATGTATATCAATTGTTGCATGAAGAAATTGTATCAAGACAAGACATAAAACTAAAAAGATATTACTTATAAGAAAGCACCACGTTTAAAAGTAATCAGTACAAAACTTTAAATAAACACTATAAAATATAAGAACTCGCAACAGTTGTTTTGGGTCGAAAGAAAACACTAACCTTCGTCAAGAAAGAGTAATGTTTCCCCGTTCGTAGAAAACACTACCCTAAGTAGGCAAGAGTGCTGCACACTTATGTTCAGTTACTTATTTTTTGACAATAGACTATTATCTAAGAATTTCATGTTTTAAAATTTATACAAATCCATTGGCAAACGATTTAGCTATGAGAGGAGAGTAAATATTTTCGAAGATACGCCGCTTATATTTCAGGTATGTAGGTATGTTGGTATGTTGGGTTTAACATCGCACTAGTACAGCGCATGGGTAATCGGTGACGGTCTGGGACGCACCCCTAGGGATGGTCCGGAGACATGCCATCACAATTTTTATCCTACACGGAGGGGATACTTATATTTAAGAAATTCTTCGTTAAAGAATCCTGTGTTACATACTTTTGAAATTAATTAAATGTAATCAGTTGGCGTTATAATATCTTTCCTTATAAAATGGCAAAGAATTTCTCAGCTAATTCAATAATTCCTGGCTTCCCCATTCTTGAATGAAGGTCAGCTATTTTTAATAAAAACCGACGAATTTTTTCTTTAAATATTCGACAAGCATTAAAATTTTTGAAAATAACTCTCAAAACTTAATTTTCGGTTTTTAATGCATAAATTGTTTTGCAGATGTTACCATAAAATGTTTCACAACTCAAAGGTCAACTGCGTTTATCTTAAATAAAAAAGTTTAATGCTAAACAACATGTGTATAATTTCTAAGGAATCATGTAAGTCATAATCTTTCTAAAATGTAATCAATCGTTTTCCATTCCCGAGAATCAGTTGCATAAAAGAAGAACAAGAGCACTTCAAGAACAAGATTGTAAAAAGTGTTTTTTCTAATGATGCTTCGTTAATCAAAGCGGAAAGCTTCGAAACAAATGTATTTTAATTGTAAATAAGTTTTTCATTAAATATAATGGTTTATATGTGTGTGTTTTTAAAGTACCTTTTGACAAATTATAAAATGATACAAGCAGGGCCTGATTAAGGGGGAAGCTTGCTCATACCGGAATATTTTTACAATTATTTTTACTTCATGTCATAGAAATTCCACGCTTTGACGAGGAAATATTTTTTTATAAAAAATGAACGGTGTAAAACAATCCAATTTACTCACCGTTATTAGACACCAGAATTCCTTTAAAATAATATTTAATGAAAATTTTCTGTTTATTATAGGAGGAAAGTATTTGCTAAAAAATAACGGTGTAAGTATAAATAATGTGTGAAGAGCGAGCTTCCCCCTTAATCAGGCCCTGGATACAAGTGTTTTAATTAGTTTATCTTTCTGAAATATGACGTTTTTTTGCATAAGACAAGGACAAATTTAGAAATCAAAACGGATGGAAAATAAAGGTATTATTTCATTTAGTTTTTAATATGTTTTTGGTTTAAAAAAATAAAAAAATAAGGCACTCGGTAATGTTCAAAATTTATTTATATTTTAATCCTATTTTTTTTTTCTTTTTTTTCATTTCTTTTTTCTTTTTAAATCAATAATCGTTAAAACATTGTGGAAACTTACGAATTCTGTACCGTTACATTCATCAAAGCTACCAACTGTTCCTATCTTTGGAGACTTGTATTTTTTATTAAAAATTTTCACCTCATTTAATCATAGAAAACAATTAAAGCAAAAATATATAAAAAAATATACTGGCATACAAAAATCGAAATGATTGCCAAGTATGAGATTACTCCTATACCTTCCTCCAAAATCGTATTACGCCCGTTACTTTTATTAAATTTAAACTGAGTGAAAATTTATCATAAGAGAAGAAGGGAATTGTTTACAATTCAATTCTGTTTACATGTATAATTTGTAAAAAAAAAAAAAAAAAAAAAAAAAAATCCATCATTGTTTTTGACGGAACTTTACAAGAAGAAAGATGTTGTTTTCATTAAGGGCAATATGTAAACAAACATTACAGCACTGGATTGTATAGTTTAACATATTTATAAACTTTCAAATGTTGATACATCGAATTTGTAATGGTTTATGACGTTTATCGTTATTATGATGAAGTAATATTTACATTAAGCTCCATTTCAAAAAAGAAAGAAAAAAAAATCTACTATATTTTGCGAAAATTGAATTGAGGTTTAACAGTGAATGTTAATTTCCGTAAAGATGAAGATAAACCAGATGGATTCATTGTCTGAAGAATCCCTTATTCCTAAGTTTTATCAAAATCGTTTGAGTCGTTCTCGAGAAAACCGAATTTCTGCCATATACTTCAACGGGTCGAAACTTTCATCAAAATCTTTAGAACCGTTTTCGAGAAACCAAAGAGATATATATCTAACAAATTACGTGATTAACTCGTTTAATATAAAGCAAAAGATTTAATTTACTATCTCGAATTGGAACTACTCACAAAAAAGTTGAGATTCTTCTTCTAAGATTGCGAAATAATTTCATGATTTACATCTGAATAAAATTCTGGTAACCAAATCAATATTAATTAATTGTTTTAATCACTTTGAGAAATGTCTTTTCTAGGAAAGTGAATTGCTATAAAATTGTAATTGTTGAAACAAAATGTATTAATTGTTTAATGCTTTATTGTTGAGACATTGTTATTTCGAAATTGGTTCCGAAAAACTTTTGTCAATATAAGATCAAATTTAAAATTATTCATTTATTAACAACAATTAAACTTTTTTAAAAGTTCATTGTTAGCAGAAAATTTCATCACACTTAGCAAAAAAAAAAAAAAAAAAAAAAAAAAAAAAAAATCTACACATTAAATTATATATATGTAATACAATTATAGTTTAACCCACTACAGGGCACCGAATTAACTTTTTCACAATATTTTTTCGCGGAGAAGCTCAAATTCTTGCTCAATTCATATAGATTTTCTTACGTTTCCTGGAGGGAAGACGGGATAACACGATGGGATTTTGCTACAGGTTCCTCATTTTTAATTTCCGAATATATTATATAAGTAAAGTATTGTAATTATGACGAAAATTCGACATTGAAAATTTGGTCTATCTATACGTTTTAAGGTGCCCTGAGTTCATTTTTGCTATTTTTACGGTGATGTGTGTGTGCGAACACGATAACGTCTACACGCTTTGTTCGAATGAGCTGAAAGTTAGTGCATAGGTCATTGTATCACAACCGTATTTATTTTGGTCAATCTAGTCCTTATAGTTTTTTTTTACATGGACACAAAGAAAAAATCATTATCATTACGGCCCATTGGTACAAATTATTTAAAGTGTGATAGTGCCTAAAGGCTTTATTCAAACAAGTTGAAAATTTATACGCATGCTATTAGTCACTGTCATACGAACTGTATCGATTTTGGTGAATCTAGCACTTGCAGTTTTTTTTTACAGGGACACAACAAAAAGTTCTTTATCATCATGGTCTATAGGCTCAAATTATTTAATACGTGATAGTGTCTAAATGCCTTATTCAAATAAGGCGGAAATTTATACACATGTTACAGATTGTTGCCACACAAACGGTACTAATTTTGGTAAATCTAGCACTTATATTTTATTTACAGGGTCACAACAAAGAATTCTTTACCATTATGGCCTATGGGCTGAAATTTTTAAAAATGCGATAGCATCTAAATACTTCATTCGATTTAGTTGAAAACGCATATACATGTTATAGGTCATCATATCATGAGCTACATAGATTTCGGTGATTCTAGGACTCATACATTTTTACAGAAACACAAAGAAAAATTCTTTGTCATTATGACCTATGGGCTCAAATTATTCAAAATGCGATAGCGTCTAAACGCCTTTTTCAAACGAACTGAAAATTTACATAAATTTTATGGGTCACCGTCACACGAACTGTATGAATTTCAACTGTTATAGATTTCTACAGGGACACAATGAAAAATTCTTTATCATTATGACGTATAGGTTTAAATTATTTTGAAGTACAATAGAGTTAAATTAAACAGCATACAGTGTGGAGAAAAGTACTGAAACATCCTATTATAATTTTGAATCAAATAAACTGAATTATATGTTTAATGTCTTGAATAATATGCTTAATCTTGAGAATCAAATTTAAATATAAATACCTTACATCCCCAGAGCACTTAAAATGACACGACACTTTTTTACTGAAATAAATTGGGGCAACTTTATATAAAAATTACAATACCCTCAAAATTTTATTGGCATACAATGCTTCCCTTTTTCTCAATGTTCAGGAAGTGCATAGTTTCAAACACAACAATTTGTAAGAAAAATATATAATTATCTCTTCCAAAGGAAATTTTGTTAAAACTTGCTCATGCGTAGTAAAAGGAAAAATACTCGTGTTCCATTAGACATTTAATATTTTAACGTGCTGTTTGCAGTATGCTGTGTATAATGTCAAGTTACCTAAAAATGACATACTTGCGTATTATAATTAAACAAGAACGAAAAATCATGTTGTATGCATTGATTATTAACACTTTCCAACTGTACGCACTTACTGTATTATATAACTTTCGATAACCTTTGCCTATGTTATCATACAACGGACAGACAGAAAAGATACAGATAGACTAATTGAATTCATAATCACTCTTAAACATTGTTGGAAAGTATTAAAATTGCTCAACGCAAAAGACAATGCTGCCTTTAGGTTTTAATTGCAGCCTTTAATGTCTCTGAATATTTTAATGTAACCCTGTAAATCTGAATATTAACCATTTCATATTCTAAACAATACATTATTTTAATACATTAACAATAAACGTCAATTTCCTTATGATTTTTGCAGTAGAAAGTTATTTAAATGTGATTTATAAAAATGTCTCACCTAAAATGAAATGCATTGGGCTTTTTTTGGGTGCCCCTGTACACAAACCAATTGTCCAGGACCTATTAAGGCCATTTTAAATAAGGAACATTTCATAGTGAATTAATATATCTTTTTTTAAAATTTCTGAAAATATTTAAGGACGCTGAAGGCGAGCAGACAGACAGATAGACAGATGGACAATCCGACAGAGGGATATATAAATTTAAATCATATTTACGTTTAAAAATTGTTAGATAGTGTTAAAAACGCTTAATGTAAACGAAAATGCAATCCCAGAATATTTCTAATAATAGCCATTAATGATAAAAAATATTTTTGTGTGGTCCTGTAAATCTTAATGCTAATCATACTATATTTTACAGAAAGTATTCTTTTGTACATATGAACAACACATTTTAATTTCATTAAGATTTGTGCAAAGTTATTAAAATTTGGTTTATTGGAATACATCTCATAGAACGCAGTGCTTTGGGATACTTTCGGATGTCCCTGTACACAAACTAGTGGTGGTATTTACTCCAATTTCTATGGAAAACATCCGACTGTGCCCTTGAGTAACATATTTCAATTTCGTTAAGAATTGTGCAAAGTAAAGATTTTAAAATGTGGTTTAAAGAAATACTTCTCATAGAAAGCAATGTTTTGAAATACTTTCAGGTGTCCCTGTACACAAACCAGTAAAGGTATAAGGTATTCCTTAAATTTTCAATAGGGAGCATCCGATAGTGAACTTGAATAACATATATCAGTTTCAAGAAATTCCATGAATATCTACGGGAGTTAGAATGCGAACAGACAGACAGACAAACCGAAGTCATTAACACTTTTCAACCTTGTTGGAAAGTGTTAAAAAGTGAAAATTTCCCTCCCAAATTTTTTAAAAAATCATTATTACTCCATGAATATATGTTGCAGCGCATAGATAATAAGAATAAGCCTTATAATAACATGCTACAGCCAGAACGCATATGAAACATTACTTTTTACAGGGTGATCACAACTATTTTCATTTTTCATTAATTTTTTACTGATCCCTCTTTCCCCCTTTGCTTTCAGGGCAAAACTTTCACTGGAATATCCCACTCGGGAAGTTTCAAGATTATTCATCTAGTATTATTTGAAACATTTGACAAAACGTCTGAATTAGAAATAGAAAGAGTCCAATCATTTAGGAAAATGTGGTTATGTGTAGTATTGGGAATGGAAGTCATGTGGCTGTTGCATGTCAGATTTTTTCTTTATTTGCTTTTTTTTCTAACTTTTTTTTTTTTTTTTTCTGCTGTTCGTTAGAAACACAAAGTCCCTTATCTTATCTTGGTGTTCAAAACAGGAATTTTTCCTTTAATATAATATTTTTCATTGATAACACTTTGAAGTAGAATACAATCATAAATGAAAAAGAACACGCTTGTTATCGGTCAGAAATTGGTGAAGTCATCAACCATCTTTTATTATTTTTTATTTTTTATTTAATTTGAAAAACAGAATAGAACACTGGTTCACAAGCACACATACACGCATTATAGTGTTTTATATACACATCTTAATATTTTTTTGCACATACATATAACTGATGATAATTCAACAAAATGTGTTTGTGTTTTTACATACACTAAACGACAAAAAAAAAAAAAAAAAAAAAAAAAAACTGCGCTTGGATATTTTTACTTTTTTTTTTTAAAGGTTCCATTTTTATCAATTAAATGTAGGAATGAAACGGACAGCGAGTTTTCGGGATAATGGATATTTGTATCTAGCAGGCAAAAGAGCTTTACATATTTAATATCCAGCAAAATCTTTATCTATTGCATCCCTACATTTAAATGATTAAATTGGCCTTTTTGAAGGTATTCAAGTGCGGCTTTTTTTTTGTCTCTTTTTATATTTAATATACATATATAAACACACACACATACGTTTTAATAATATTACACACTCGAAATACACATGCACATATTATACACATTGTTTTTACTTATGTTACTAGGAAACTCCGATCTTCGGTAACGAAACTAACTGTATTTTAGGCGACAAAGGAGCGCCTTCCGTTTACAGAGGCGCACCAGCAGTTGTGGAAGCTTAGCCCAAAAAGCTGGCGAAAGATGGCAGCATGGAGTAAACAGCAAGAGTTTAAATTTTGATCCAGATGAAGGTTGAATAAATTCCATGATCCAGTACCCCCAGAGGTATAACATTGATGGACTTATATGACTATGTAACCACCACAGATTTAATGTGCACTAGTCACCATTAGTTTACACGGTCTTCAGTTCGCAGGTCTTCAGTCTTCATGAACGCACGGTCTTCAGCTGTCTCGAGATCAAACCCCCTAACTTACAATTACGAGTTCTCTGTCCTTACCGACCAGTCTACCACGGCTTAAACATATTATGCATACATATTGTCTGCGCACACATATTATACATTTGACACATGCGCTCATTATTACATTTATCACACGAATTATCATATACAGGCAATTTTAACATCTCTATATTTTAAAAACACTTTCTTGAAACAAAAAAGAAAAATTTGATCAATTTGAATCATCTTTCTGTCGGACATTGTAATGAAAGACAACTTCTTATGTTGAGTAATTTCCCCTCAAACCATTGAGCCGCCATGAACAGCTCAAATTTGAATTATTATTGAGTAAAATCGATAGAGTAAAACTGTATGATGCTGGAAAAAAAAAAAGCATTTTTACTTCACCAAAATCGCACTTAGGGAGTCCCCATGAAAGGTGGACGACATTACTTTTTCATGCTCAACGTAGTTATAAGCCTTTCTCCATCACTCACAAATGAAAAGAATAATATTATTCATCAATTTTTATTTCTTTTATATGCAAAATAAAGCTTCGGAGCCAAATGCACCTCTTAAAATATTAGTATTGATTAAAAATTAGAACAAATTCTTGAAAATCGATCCTCTATGACAAGCGAAGATTTTAGTAGCCTACGAAGTAAAAGTTGATACGTTTAGAAAAATAATTAAATTCTTTCTCTTAAAGTTGTAGAATTATTTGAATGAGTTTAAGAAACAGTATGTGATTATACTCTATTTCCTTTAGGCAGTCGCCTCAAGGCCACGCTCAGATGAACTGTGATTTCACTTGCCCCGTCTGTTGCTAGGTTACTGAAGAAACAACGACATCTCACTGGATGGAATTGAGCACGTGATCTCAGTCACGTGATCTCCTTCTCCGCATTCCGTGGCCTTGAAGTGCCTCTGCTGGGGAAATGGACTATAGTTTGTCTAGAGTTATTATTCCCGATTTTGATTTTAATTATAAATCACATTATAACACCCTTTTGAAATGTTTACATATGTTTTAATAACTATTTTTAACGAACATGATAATAATAATAGTGAAAAGAAAAAGGAACTAAGCCTATTTTTTTTATCTAAGTCTTACAATTCATTTATAGGGCCACACAAAACAATTCGGGGTTATATATAGTAGATGTTATATATATATATATATATACAACAGTTCCTCAAAGTGCATTGCAAGTAGTGTTATGCATTTTTCTTACTGCGTGCTGAATTTATACTATGTAGTGGGCATGCATTTTACAGTCAGTATACAATACAAAGCTTCACAAATTAAGCTAATATGTTCTTTTTAATACGATTTTATTAATTAAAGTGATTTAGCAAATTATATCATATCCAGGGAAATAATTTAGGAAGGATAATTACTTTATCTTCCGAATATGGTAAACAACGTGTAGGTTTGTAATCAATTATTTTGATGTTGAGTTTCTGCTATATTTACGAATTTTGAGATTTCTATGATTGTATTCCTATTTGATTTTCCCTTGAAAACGAGTATTCAGTTTTTTTTTTTTATCAATCTTTCTCATAGATATAATAATTTATATAGATCTATAATCCCCATGTTATTTACCAAAGATTTTTGATGCTGAAAAGAAGTTTTTTCATCAGCCATTAGTGGGTATGATACTCGGCAATAGTAATAGAATATGTAGAATGTTGATGAATTTTCAAAATGCCGAAATACTATGTGGCTTTTAGTTTTTCCAAGAAATATATTAAAGAAAATAGTATATGTTTTTATCAGTACGTTATATTTGAGTAATTTATGAAAAATATAATTTTGTAATCAATTCATTTGTTATTATTTTAAAATTAGTACTCTTTTCATATTTAATTGATTTTTTTTTTAATTTTAATATTTTTTAATATTTATATTAGTAAGTAATATGGAATTTTAAAAATTCTTTTAAATATATTTAGCAGCGGCGTAAGTAAAGCCCGCTAGTTGTAATATATAAAAAAAGTTTTAAATACTAAATAGATACAGCAGGAAAAAAAAAAGGAATTTGGAGCTGTATCTGGAGTTTTTCATCCACCTTTAATACATAAATTATTCTTATTTTTTTTTTCTTTTTTGCTAAACTATCCGTGTGTTTTCTTGCGTATATTCACTCGGTAAAAGACGCCTATTAGGAGGTAAAATGGCTGTTTTTTTCCAAGTGAAAAGAAATCATATTTTCCCTATCCATGATCAATGTATGTCTTATTACAATATCTATGATCTTTCCCTATGTCTGTTATCATTATAACTTAAAAACAAATAGAAGAAGGAAATTAAATACAGTATTTCAAAGATCGTATGGAAATGTCCCTTTTCTTTTAATTATTTTTCTTAAACATTTTAAAACATTTTTTTTTTCTTTTAAATCATCGTATATATTTCAATTTCATTTAGAAATATTCTTAAAATTTTGAACTTTTTTTTCCCTCTATTAAATTTATATCTAGAAATGTGAGTACTTTTAGAATATCTCTTCCCATTAAAGGAAAAAAAAAAGTTGATTTTTGACTGTCAACAATTATTTTAAAATCATAATTTTTATCACATTATAAATTTAGAAAAAATCACAGTTTTTGATACGGTGTTTAAATTACACACAGTCAAGCTACAGATATCATAGTGAGGCTTGAGCGTTATAATTAGTTAAAAAAAAAAAAAAAAAAAAAAAACGGGGCAAAACGATTGGGCGATGAAATTTTGAGTGAAAATTCTTCCAGATGATACAAAGATTTTAGACATGATCTTTTTTTTCCAGTATGCTGTTAACACTGTTAACACTGTTGCATATTATGTACGTTATGTTGCCAATTTAGTTTTTACCTGTTTTGGAATTTTATATTCTCTATTTAGTAACATTTTCCAACAAAGTTAAATGTATTAATTCAGCTTTAATTTCCATTAAAAAATATATATTATGCCTTGAAATTGATATATATTGTTTAGGTTCACCGTAACACATTTCTTATCGAAACTAGTGTAAATTGTTTTATTGGTTAGTATACAGAGACTTAAAAGAATTCCGATAAATTCCGATAATTAGAATTTTTTTAAAGCAAGTTTCAATATATTTCTATACTATACCAATAACACAACAAGGTAAATCAATGTACATTATTAGTATACACGTTATAATATACACAAGAGAACATGATTTTTTTTAAAGAATATGGTTCGATTAAGATTAATGATTAGTTTAGAAATTATTAATGATTAGTTACTTGAAAATATTCAAATGCAATGAAGGATATAAGTGGAAAGTTTTGCATTTTTAATTATGTATGCAATTTTAACTTTCCAATTAAGTTGAAAAATATCTATGAGATTGTTTTGTCTTTCGCATGTGCGTCTGTCTGACTATTTATTTTACGTTCCCATTTTTGTAAATACTTTTAGAATGATTTGAGACAGTTTCTACTCTGGTTATGTACTATAATGGGTTAAATATTATCAGAGGGGTTATATATTATATTATCATATTTTTAATTAAATATTATAATTATATATTATATAGGTTATAAATTATAATGGTGTTCAGATTTATTATAGAAGGTTCTATATTAAAAATTTTACATTTGAAGTAACTGGTTTGTTTACAAGGATTCTTAAAAGAAATTACATACATTAATAAAAGCTTTTTTAGTTATGTTATGCCTTTAAATACTTTATATGAAAGTTGAAAATCCATAGTTTAAGCGATGTCAGTATAGTAAAAGAAGGGTCAGTATACTAAAGGAAAGTATTTTATAATCTATATGAAACGCATAATTTTTTCTTCGTTTTATTTTAATTTTTAATTTTACAATATAATTTAATCGAAATAAAAGTAAGTTTTCTTGAACTTTTGATTTGTTTTATTACGTGAAATTGTTTTTTTATTATTATCGAGACTGTAAAATTCTCTTAAGATAATGACACGTTATTAAACACTGCTTTGTTTTAACAAAGTCAGTTGTGATAAAATAAGAGGAGTGGTAAAAATTTATTCTAATTCGGAATCAAACATATGCATACAAATTACACACATGTGTAGATATTGTTAGTATAATTGTGTGTAAGTTTGTTTTTAATTTAATTATCTGTAATTATTTTATCATTACTTTCTCTTACCTATGTATAGTAGGGGAAGTATTATTTTTTGGGTCGAAGTTGAGATTTTGATTTATTTACACGTTTTGTGGTCTCCTAGATATGAATGTCAGATCTTTAATGATTCGTCGCTGTGTGTGTTTGTGTCTGTGTGCCTGTTATCACCTTACTCAAAAACAAGTAATAGCAGAAAATCCAAACTCGTTATTCTAAGTCTGTAACAAATAGAGATGCTACTTAAAAGTTAAAAAAAAAAAAAAAATGAACAAATAGTTCGCCTATAGGAGCATCAAGGATAATTCAAATATATTAGATTTATGAGCAAAATTTCTGGTAGGCACAATTTAGCACCTTTAGACTACACTAAACAAAATGAAATGCACACATGTATTTTATATGTATAAAAGCTTTTTTTGTATAATTATGTAGGAAAATCAGCGTCCATTCATTTACATGGCTACACAAATTAATTGTGTTCTATTAAGACTATACTAGAAATTGCTGGACGTGCATTTAGTTATTTAGTGAATTTTAATTTAATTGTTTAGCGCATAGAAATTATGTAATAGTCATTATTTACTAATTTGAATTCGACTAAGTACTCACAAGAAGTTTGCGATTCTATGTCTGAGATTTCGATGCCACTTCATGATTCAATGAGGACAGCGAAATAATCTAATAACAATCTTTTTGTTCAGCCGAATGAGTTAGACAAAATAATTATGTTTTCAAATATTAGTTTTAGAAAAAACGTATAGCAATAACTTAAAAAAAATCGACAGTTCAATATCAGATAATACTTTATATTACTTAGATGCTTTGAAAAAATTAAGGAAATAAATGCATTTTTGTGTAATTCTAAAAATAGATTCATTGTTTATTGTTAAAAGAAGTAGAATCTATTGTTTAACTATTTTTAGCTTGAATTCATTGTTTAAATATTTTACGGCTAAGAGCATTGTTGCCTAAGATGTAAAATTTCTTTGACGTTCAAAAAAGTAAAAAACATCACTAGAAAATATATTACAAAATTTAACGTAATAGTATAAATATTTGATGTTTGTAATTTCAAACTGTTGCCCTTTACCCACATGCAAAGTCTACCTAATAGTCCATGGGCCAGGTAGCCAAATTTAACGAAATGCTATAATTTGGAGGTACTAATTTTCCTCTTCACCATAGTTAGATAGGTTTATTAGGATGTCAAAAAACCATGCTTGTCATCTCAAAGTGGTAGCTTAAAAAAATAGCGGCCAGTTCAAGATGGCGGATGTTGAGTTTCAAAGAATCAACTGTATCTAGAGAACTATTTATCCAATTTCGTTACTTTCTTTTTTAAACTAAAGCTCTGCATGTGGGCTTCAAATTTTATTATATGAACTGTTTCGCTAAAGTCAACTGTTAATAAGTTATTTAAGAAACTTTAAAAATTTTCTGATTTTTTTTTTTCTTTGGGGGGGGGGGGATAAAATAAAATAAAATTAATCGATTTTCACAAATTCTTTTGTACATTAGAAAAAATATGCCTCGACACTCGGAAAATGCAGACAGTCTAAGATGGCGGATGCTGAGTTTTGAAAAATCTTAAGATAGAAGTTGTAGCGTTTCCAAAAATAATGTTTTCTATAATAATTGATTCCTTGGTGTTATGCATTGAACAAAATTAACTATGCGCGATATTTGTCGGGTAACTTTGCAGACATATCTAATTTGCCTAACACTTACCCTGAAGTTAGTAAACACTTAAAAGAGGGTGGGTTTTGTGTACAACTCGGTTGCCAAAACCTGTTCTCGCGTATTCCTGTACATCAAACAATGGAGGAGACAGTCAACAATGATACACAAACTTCAGGAGGTACAAAAGGATTCAGTTTAAAAAAAAAGGTGCTGTGGAAAAATACTACATAACTGCTGAATACCGTGCATCAGCTTTCAGACAATTACGAGAAAACTTAGGTATTACTAGTTATTTTTCCCACTCAGACTTACATGCACCTCGAATAAAAATAGATGAACTATGTGTCTCGTCTGCTGTTCAACTGCTGTACAACGAGTGGACAAATCCATTTGACTCGAATCCTTCAGACATAGTCAGCTTATTTACAGGAAGAGCATTACCTTCAGATGTTCAGTCATCTCTGCTAACTGTAAGAAAGAAAAGCGAAGAAGCTTATGAATCGTTTAAAAACTATCGTCTGGAAAAAGGAGAGAAGTTTTTTGACCCCATTAAAAAAATTAACTTAAAGACTTTTACATCCACAGTAACTCTGAAAAACCTGGCAATGATACTAATAGCAGAAAACCGACGCGACGTTTGAATATGCTTGACGTGTTCAGTCATCCCTTAGGGCTTTTGCCTTGGAGTATTTCTAACCCAAATGGAACTATGAAAAAAATAATAAAAGCCGCACTAAGAAAATACCTGGAAAGCTTAGTCTCACCTACGGATGGAAATATATCGTCATCTGCTATGATAATTGATCGGATGGCATTAATTCAAAATTTACATGGAGAAAATAGAACGCTTGATCAGTTATCTCATGAAATCCTCAATCAAATCCTAAACATAGCCTGCTATAGTACTCGAATTGATGTTGTGTTTGACACCTACAAAGATAAATCAATAAAATTGGCTGAACGTAGCAGTAGAGGTTCAGAAGCAGGAATACATTTAAAAAATGTTAAAGGTGGTCACCGAATCATAAAATGGAAATGTCTCCTACAAAGGGGTGAGACTAAAAATAAATTAACATTATTTCTTGCTGACAGCTGACAAGAAGAAAGTAAAAGGACAAAAATTGGTAACAAGACTTTATATGCTACTCACTCTAACAAGTGTATTAAAATAACTGGCAACGGATTTCATGAAGTGAAAAAACTTGCCTCTTCTCAAGAAGAAGCATATACGCGTATGACCTACATATAAAGGATGCGGCTATGGAATTCTCAAATGTTATATGTGTATCTGACGACACAGACGTGTTGGTTTTGGCTCTTTATATATCATCCAACATAAACGTAGAGAGCAATCTGTATATAAAACGAGGATCTAGTGGGCGAATCAGATTGATAGATATAAAAAAACTAGCATCTGTCGTTGGCTGTAGTATAAAATCAGCACTGCCTGGATTACATGCGTGAACAGGATGTGATACAGTAAGTGCGTTTTCTGGGCAAGGAAAGCTAAAGGCGTTGAAACTGTTACAAGCCAATACAGAATTTAGCTTGCTATTTTCACGGCTTGGGAGTGCATTTACACTTTCGAATTCTGACCACAATTTAATTCAAAAGTTCACTAGTCAGTTATACTCTAAGAACACCAAAATAGAAAACATAAACGAACTAAGATACCACATGTTCCAAAGTCGACAAGGTCAAGTAGACTCAGCTCAACTTCCTCCATGCGAAGATTGCTTAAATCAACATTCTAAACTAGCTAATTATCAAGCAGCAATTTGGAAGACATGTTTAAATAACTTTTCCGATGTACCAGATCCTGAAGATCACGGATGGATGCTAGATGAAGATGGTATGCTAAACATTAAATGGATGATTGGAGCACCTGCACCTGAAGCAATATTAGAACTTCTAAATTGCACTTGTTCAAAGTCATGTAAAATTCCCTCGTGTACTTGTATGGTTGACAATTTAAAGTGTACAAGTGCGTGCAAATTGTCAAATTGGGAAAACAGCACAGAACAAGAAGAAGATATCACGGATTTCAATTTGTACGAATCGTCTGAAAGTGACGAAGAAGATTTTTTTTTAATTTTTGTTTTGATGTTACACTGTTTAAAATAATGTTTCCATAAAGGCAATTCATTTTGTTCTTTTAATTGCAGATTTTTCTTATGTAAATATGTCATAGGTATTTTGTAAACTTTTAATAAAATAAATCATAAGAAAATCAGAAATTTTTCGTTATTTCCTTAAATACTAATTAGCGGTTGATTTTATTCAGACGGTATATCTGAAGCTTTTTCTTTTGTATACAGTTATTTAGTAAAAGTTGGATTTTAACTGGAATAAACTCAAATTCATGTTTCCCTGTATCTTTACTCATCAGATTCAAAAATGCACTGCATCAAATTAACAATAATTTATTACACTACAGCTTTCATCCGAGGTATTTTTTTCTAATGTACAAAAGAATTTGTAAAAATCGATTAATTTAATTTTAACCCCCCCCCCCCCCAAAAAAAAAAAAAAAAATCAGAAAATCAGTTTTTTAACTAACTTATTAACGGTTGACTTTAGCGAAACAGTTTATATAATAAAATTTGAATCCCACATGCCGAGCTTTAGTTAAAAAAAAAAAAAAAAAAAAAGTAACGAAATGGGATGAATAGTTCTCGAGATACAGTTTGATTCTTTGAAACTCAACATTCGCCATCTTGAATTGGCCGCCATATTAGCTACCATTTTGAGATGGCAATCATGGTTTTTTCACATCCTAATAAACCTCTCTAACTGTGGTTAAAAGGAAAATTAGTACCCCCAAATTATAGCAATATGTCGTCTGACCCATGGACTATAACATGTACTATACGGGCACTTTGTTTGCTTTGCTTTATTCTTACTATTACACAATGACAATGGACATATTTAAATGATTATCCTTTTTTTTCAGATTGGGTATTTTTCATATTATTGTAGAATCCGTTCGTCCGTTTTATGTCCAAAAGGCTCTTTACAACGGAAGTTTCATTATAACGATATTATGAAAACGATGTATAGTTTTTACAATTAAAAATTTAATTTTGGTTCTAAAATTTGCTAATCTTAAAATTTTTAAAAATAAAAGGCTTTCTATTTTATTTCTAAATTTAAAAATTTTAATTACAAGGATCTTGAGGTTTGAGGCTAATGCTAAATAGACTGAGATTATACAACCTCAATAGATGGTGATCATCAGCTATAGTACAAAACCACTTTTTAGACTAGAAACATAAACATAAGAATGTTGCAGTTTTCTCAGCAGTTAGTCGTAAAAGCCATACAATGGTTACGTTTGTAGGGTTTCATGACTTTACAAAGATAAATTTATTGAATTTTGTAGAGGATGCATCTAGCCGACGTCATCGACATCCTTTGTAGTTGTACTGGTGAATTTCGTAAGCAAATTTTCTGCTTACAAACCAACCATGGCGTCATCATTACCATTTAATACAAAATGTTTACTTTTTTGTTGTATTCTTTTGTTGTACTTTTTATTTTATTGTTATTCCGAAAGGAGATTTTATAAAAATTGCATTGAAATTTGTTCCTGAATTAGCGAAGTTCCTGATCTGCGGTGTATTTAATTGCGGTTTACTTGACTTTTGTGGTGCGTATAACTGTTTTATTGGACTGTTTCGAGAATATTCGTTACATATGTCATTTGTCAACTAGAACCTGCTTATTTTTTTACCAACTACTTTGTTCACGTAAGAAAGTCGACAATATTCATAAAAATATCATTACAGGCTCTATAAATAGGTTGTGGTGAAATATCTATGACGTTAGGTCATATAATATCCAAAAATTTTGTATTTTTGGTCATTGCAGATATCATTTTCGTGGATATCTCCAAAACGGAAAGTCACAACCAAAAAAGATTAGGCGGACAACTAGATGTTAAAACAAACCTACGTACGAATTTGCCGCGTTCTTATTGCAACCATTTTTGAGATATGTGAGATATATACACACATACGCACACACATATGTCCACACAAATGTCACGAAAAAACGTGTAAAATCATAGATATCTCTAAAGTGGGTTTTAAAAATGGCTGATTAATAATAAAAATTGCTTGTGAACGTAAATCTCAACTTGCGCAATATTTATTTTTTTTTTTTTGTGTGTATCTGATACAACCTCCATAAATAAAATGGATTAAAATTCAATGACATAACAAGCGTAATAGTAAAAAGAATCTTATTTTATCTAAAAAATTTGATTTAAGTAGTGTATTTATAGAAATTTAAAATTTTGTATTGAATATAATGTGGTCCAAATCAGCTGTAAAAATATTGTATAATAAAAAGAAGTTTAGGTGTTCCCCTACAAACACATCTTCTTTCCATGACATTTATAGTACATCTTCAGGATGTAATGTGGATAAAAGGGATATCTTTAGAATGAACTGTGGATAAGCTTGTTTGTAGGGGATACAAATCAACCTTTCTTTAGAGTCGGTAGCAAAATTATTCGAACGCTAGCAATATTTAATATGTAAAAAGCTACACTTACTACTGTTTTGTTAAATGAATCCTTGTCGAATCATGATCTTAGACTGACTAAGAATAGGATTCGACAAGGATTTATTTAACAAAACAGTAATAAGTGTACTTTTTACTTCCTTATACAAAATATAAGGAAATATAGTAATCCCGATTTGGAAAATGGATATTGTATTTCACATTGCTCGAAAACGAATGACCGCAGAATGTTGTTAATTTATACGTGCAACTGTCATGATGTCTAGTTATACACCTGCAAGTTTCATCTTAATTCAAACTCTCGTTTTAGAGATGTCAGCGACTTTACACGATTTTTCGTGACATCTGTATGTGTGTGTGTGTGAGTGTGTATGTCTCTCGCATAACTCAAAAAAGGTTGGACGTAGGACGTTACAAATTGATACATAGGTTTGTCATATGTTTGTTTCTAGTTATGCATCTCCCTTTTTGGACTTAATATGATTTTCCGTTTTGGAGATATTTAGAAAAATTAGGTTCATAATGACCAAAATATAAAGGTTTTGGCCATAATGTACCAAACAACAGTTATAACTCAAAAACGGTTTGGAAAAATCTTGCAATCAATTTTTAACTAACTTCCCGACTAGCTAGACATTTGAAACTTTCTGTAAAGCTCAGAACACGTTGACAATGCATTTTTAAAATATTTTTAGCCAACTGTTTCGGATACCTGCTGCCTTCAGCAACGTTTATATGACTCAACAGAAAATTTATTTAACTAATTTCCTGACTAGCTAGACATGTGAAACTTTCATAATAATTCAGAACACGGTGAAAATGCATTTTTTAAAATACTTTTTGCCAACTATTTCGGGTCCCTGCTGCTTTCGGCAGCGTTACCAGTACAAATCTTGCAATCGATTTTTAACTAAATTCCCGACTATCTAGACATTTGAAACTTCCAGAAAAGCTCAGAAGACGGTGACAATGCATTTTTTAAATATTTTTAGCCAATTGTTTCGGGTCGCTTGTTTATATTTACGGAACACTTTCCACACACGAAAATGTCAATGTTTTTTAATATTACGTATATTTATAAAGGTGTATAAGGAAGTCATGTGGTGCCCACATTTTTTTTTGTATAGGAATTATTTCTAACGCTCGAATAATTCTGCTGCCGACTGTCTACAGACATTTTTACAGTAATAAATAACGCTGATTGGCTAATGTTTATTTTTGTACATTGCTCTTTAGTCTTAGTATGTTATCATTATCTTATTATTTGTAAGTTACCTTTAAATGATACACCAAATTGCTACATGAAATAGTCTTAAAAAAGATCTTCATTGGGAAAACTTCAGTCGTATGCCTGCCTTTTAAATTTTAGAATGAAGAATAAAAGAATGAAAAAATAGAAAAGGTCGAAAAAGAAAATAAAAAATGAAAAATTAGATATTACAGCAATATATATATATATATATATATATATATATATATATATATATATATATATATATAAGTGCAATTGAAGATTTTCTGTGCTGGAATAGTCCACGTCGTGAGGCTAGGAGACGAGAGAGAGGTGTTCATATTTACGAATTCATCTTGCTGTAGGTGCTTCATAAATTAATTAAATTTTGTTTTAGCATTTAATGTTTTACTATCATTTGAATCCAATTATCCCTTCTCAACCCACGCTTTCTGTACAGGAAAATGTGAAAACGATAGAGAAATGCAAGGACATGAATATCTTTACACATATGCAAGAATGTGGATCTTATTTTCTTTTTTGTATCGGAAAAGTTAGAGTGTACCATGACTAGGAAAAAAAACCCTCTATCGTTTAAAATATAATTCTGGGAAAAGTTTGGGATTAATTCTTGAACATTTTCCCACACCATACCCTTTTATGTTGATTTGTGCATAGGCATATTCAAAAATACCAAATTGTATACAACTCCGAAGTATTTTAAGCAAGAAACGCAAACAAAAGTCTGTCATGCTGCTTTAATTTGGCCACAGGCAGTGAAACAAATAATTAAAATATTTATGAAATGTCTTACTATCTATATACATAACTCAAAATTATTAAATTATTCTCATTATCTTAAAAAAAAAAAAAAAAAAAAAAAAAATCCGTCGTTGTTTTAAAACATTAGTTTAAACTCTGTATCTATATATTCATTTTTGTTTTTTCTCCTGTTGTACTTAAACTAAGTTTCTACATTTTAATTAAAAGAAATCAGTCTTCTCTCAGAATAGTATCAAAATAAATTTACATGTGTACACTTTTTATGGTTATTAAATTATTCATGTACAGTTGGTAACAAAAGTATCCGAACATTAGCAAAAATTCCTATTAAAAAAGTAGAGTTGATACTATTGTTAAATAAATCCTTGTCGAATCATGTTCTTATACTGACTAAGAACATGATTCGACAAGGATTTATTTAACAAAGCAGTATCAACTCTACCTTTTTTATATAGGAAATTTTGCTAGAGTTCGGATACTTTTGTTACCGACTGTACGTATACGTCAAAGTTAATATTTATCGGTTGACGGAATTCAGTCATCTTTAAACATGGCATTAGAAAGTCTGTATTTGTAAGCTCATTATAATTATTATGCATTCATTTACGTAGTTAAGTTGATATATATATATATATATATATATATATATATATGCATATGAGTTGTTGTGATATATATCATTTGATGAAAGCCATTCACTGATGAACTCAATAACAGAATAATATATTTATTTGTACAACATACATAATACATATACAGTAATCATAATTCTTTATGGTTACTGTACCATCTGCACACTTGGATATGATCGACGTAGATCAACTAATGGAGCTAATGAAGATATCAAAACTTAACAGGATCCATGAAAAAACAATAATAAACTATTAACAAATGAAAAATTTAATCAAATTGCAAAAAAAGTTATAGATTTCGTGTAAACTGTCTTTTCAACCAATAATTCTGAAATTAAAAACATTTTTAAAATAAATTATTTTACTTTTTTTTTCTGTATTCTAAGTTTGCCAGAATCCTTATTGAAGCTATAAAAATAAATTTATTTCCATGTGCAATTTGAATAGCTTAAGCCAATGGATTTCAAAATTTTATCTTTCTGTAAACAAATTCTTGCTTACATTATTTAAATTTGTTTGGGAATAAAGAAAATACAGCATAAATTCAGTTGCAGATTTAGTTAACTGAAAACAAGTTGCATTGCAGGAGTATTAATTAGAGTAGAAAATTGAACTTTAAAAGAATTGTTAAAATTATTCAAATTAAAAATAGGATTATTTGGTGAATTATGTGAAAAAAAGTTTAGGTTTTCCAATCAACTTATTTTTATAGGGAACTTGTATTATAATTTTATTCACTATTAAAATTTTGAGGGCATTTTCCTAAAGAATAATATGGGTTATGATCGCATTAGAGCATTACATGGCATTTGGGGCATATTCGCTGCTGATAAAAGAAAATATATTTATGGTGTCTTTTTTAATTACCAGATAGTTAAATTAAATGCACGATTGATGTAAATAAAGTTTTATGCTCAGAAGTCTCTCTGATATCAAATGTAGCAAAATCTCGACAGTGTGGAATCATATTACAAAATTTCAAACAACCATTGTTTGTAGGAAATAATCTATTTTATTCAGTTGTTTATTGAGAATTTTATGCTTTTCTTAATTTTGTGCATTATTATTTATGCATTGATAAAAAACAAAGCAAAGTAAAATTTGAAACTATTTAAAAAAATATATGCCTAGAACTGAATTTTTATAAATTTAACTCAACAAACTTAAAAAAACAACTCAACTTTGCTTCAGAAGCGAAATATAAAAAAAAAAAAATCTGGAATGCCTCCACTCGACTTCCGAACATTGAGTAATTAACAGTTTCGTAGATAAAGAAAGAGGAGTTGTTAAACAAACAAAACAGAGAAAATAGAGTGTTTAATAATAGAGTGTTTGAGTATTTTTCTCCATATATTACACGATGTTTTATTTAACGCTACTGAACTTTGAGCCCATAGATCATAATGATAAAGAATTTTTCGTTGTGTCCCTGTAGAAACCTATAAATGCTAGATTCACCAAAATGCTCATAGTTAGTGCAACAGTGATTTATAATATTCATATAAATTTTCAGCTCAATTGAATAAGGCGTTTAGATGCTATCGCACTTTTAAAAATTTGGTCCCATAGGCCTTATGGCCTATGGGACCATAGAGAACCATTCTTTATGGCCTATGGGACCATAAAGAATTTTTCTTTGTATCCCTGCAAAAAAACGGTAAGTGCTAGATTTACCAAAATCTATACAGTTGGTGAAACTGTGACCTATAACATGTGTACAATTGTTTTGCTCAGATTAATAAGGCGTTTAGACGCTATCACACTTTGAAATATTTGGCCCCATAGGCCATAATGATAAAGAATTTTTCTTTGTGTCCCTGTAAAAAACTATAAGTGCTAGATTCTCCAAAATCTATACAGTTCGTACAATTATGACCTATAACATGTGTATAAATATTTTGCTCAATTGAATAAGGCGTTTAGATGCTATCGCACTTTTAAGATTTTGATCCCATAGGCCATAATGATAAAGAATTTTTCCTGGTATTCCTGTAAAAAATCTATAAGTGCTAGATTTACCAAAATCTATAGGGTTCGTACTATGGTGACTTACAATATACGTACCAACTTTCAGCTTATACGAATAAAGCGTTTAGACGCTAGCGTGTTCACTCACAGACATACACACATACATACACACATACGCACATACATACACACACACATACATACATCATCGCAAAAATAGTGAAAACGGACTCAGGGGACCTCGAAACGTATAGAAACATCGAAATCTCAAATTCGGATTTTTGACATGATTACAATACTTTCCTCACTATAGTGTTCGGAAAATAAAAATATCACTGCTTTTTAATTCATCACCATTATTCATGAATTTTTTTCATTTTGACTTTAATTTTTTCAGAGAACATCAGCTGTATAACATACTCGTGAAATGTTTTTCATCTGGAGTCATAGAATCAGTATTCACATAAACTTCTATTATAACATCCCTCCATTTAAGCATATTAATCTATCCAATCAAACTATTTTTTTTTTTTTTTTACTTTTTTATAGTATTAATAAACTATCTATTTTTTATATATAGGGTCGAACAGTAAGTAACCTCGTTTCACAGTAGTCGGATACAGACAGACATATATTTTTTACATGTGTTTGTAGTTTACAGAAATAATTAAAAATTTGCATTTCTATCAGTTCTTTTTCAATTTGGCTGCACAAAGGGATATAATATCTAATGAATATAAGTACTTTAACATAATATTTTTCTGTTATATCTCATGTTCATGGTTTCAAATTGTATAATTTTTAGACTTTTATGATTTAGACAATACATTGTAGTTTGCTAATTTAAATGCTGCTAACCGTGATATGTAGCATTAATTTATCCTCAGAGATTAAACTATTTATTTGATCGTTTTATCTCAACAGTTATTTTTTCTTCAATATTGAGAGACCATTTTTTTTTAAAAATTATTATTAAAAATTCGATATTTAAATAATCTTACAAAAATAAATTTTGAAAATATGTATATGATTATTTGAACTTTCTGATAGTTAAAAATGTCAGAACATCGTTATAGTTTTGTTACATGAAAGTGTAATCACCAAAAACTAACAACAATTAATAAATAACAACACATAAAAAATCAGATATTATATAAAATATTTATTTTAAATACATTTTTTGAGATGAAATGATGGCTATGATGTTGAATTATCACGACAGGTAGACGAAAATTCGATGCAAAATCAGTGTGTATTCAGGTGTGCAACTTTGCTGCATATGTAATTTACACTTTAGTGACGTTACGACCAACACGTATGTAGAAAAGAATTATTTTCGAAATGTTCCATGACCTTGATTTCTGAGTACATTCTAGGCTGGATTATAATAGTTGAAAATGATTTTTTAAACTTAAAGAAGTATTTCAACATTGCATTTTCCTAAAGTAATGTTAAAATTGTTCAGTAACTTTGAAATGCTTGGGGCCGTTTTTTCTCATCCCAATATATATTTGGACCTCTGTTATGGATAGAGGATTCGTAATACCATGATGATACTGGATGCATCCATTGTTCGCCATATTCAGCCAAAATGACATCTTCAGTTTCACATGGAACTTGAACCTTTTCTTGCAATAATTCGGCAGAACAAAGACTAAAGAATGGATAATGGTACCTAGAAAGACATAATATTACAACATTTTATTAATGAGAAGTGTAGAATTAACCAAACAGAATAATTATCGTTAATACTAAGATTGTTATAAAAATATTGCACTAAAAAGTACCAATTTATTTTTATTTTTTTAAATTTATACTAAAAAAAATGTGGTGTGAAACAGCCACACGACTTCCATTACCCACTATCACACGTATTAGATGCACTTTTCGGAGATAATGTTATCAGAAGACAAAGAATTGACCTAATGAAATAGACACCTTTTCCGGTAAGAGGAAGTTAATACATGTGTAAAAACATAAAGCAGAGTTTACACAGCGATTTTTTTTTTTTTTTTTTTTTTTTTTTTTTTTTTTAAGAAAAAGAAATGAAAAGAAAATTGGTAGACTTTTTTTATTTTTATTTATTTAACATATATTTTTGAAACACCAATTTCCAGATCTAAAACTGATTTATTTGATCAGGATGACTATTAATTTTCTTGTGATAATCAAGTAAAGCACGAGAAATGGATATCTAAAATGGGTTTGTGTAACAATTTTCATGAAAATAGGTAGAGCCGTTTTTGAGATACCGACTTTTACCAAAGCTTGGCATAATTAACTCTCTACCAGAAAACAACAATTACATGCAAAAAGATATTTAAAAGAGGGTTAATATAAGTTTGAAAAAAAAACATACAGTCGTTTTGCAAGGAACGCACTTGCAGGACCTGAAACTGAGCTATTTATACAGGACGCCTGTCAATTTTCCTGAACTAACCAACTATATCATTCGAAAGGACATCTAATATAGTGTTTATATAGCAAATTTGAAGAAAATCGTTAGCGTCGTTTTTGAGGTATGGACTTCCGATTTCAGATGTCCCACTTCCAGTTTTCCAATTTTTACCAACATTTAGAAAATTTATCTGTACACCAGACTTGTTTCAATTCTAAAGTTTCGTAGATCAATCTTTATTAGTTTCCGAGATATAACAGTCAGAAGATTCCCCACATACACATACACACACACAAACTCACACACATACACACTGACCAATTGCCAAAAACCATTTTTTCGGACTCAGCTTAAAGCATGTAAATAAGGTGAAATCTCGATATCAAATTTTTGGACCGAATACAATACTCCCATTACTTACGATAGTCGGGTAATGGAAGTAAAAATATAGTTATAATAAATTACAAGAATGAATACAAAAGGATTTAAGGTATGCAAATTTAACAATTTACCATTTGCATTTTTACATTTAAAAATAAACATAATATTAAAACGTAATGAAAGAAAACAGCAATTTCTAAAATCCCTTCAAAAAATTAAAATAAATAAATAAATAGATAAATAAAATAAAATAAAATAAAATAAAATAAAATAAAAGAGATCTCAATTGAATAACACAATTAAAGTTAATAAAAAATTTTTACTTCAGAAGATTTTTTTTAAGTTTAACAATCAAAGTTAAATACATTAAGTCACACTATTTCTTTCTTAACACAAAATACATTTTTCTAAAAAAATGCAGTTTTACTATCTACACTAAATAACAGGTTTTATTTTTTATTTTTTATTTTCTAAATTATATATTTTTTAATTTGATTTAATGGTAAAGGCAGGTCTTTCAAATATAATTAATTTATTTGTTTTATAATTTCATGGATCATGTAAATAAAAAATTCGTGTAAGATGGAAAAGTACCATAAAAAAGAAAGTGTTAGAAAATACAATCTTGTTAGATTCACCCATGAAAATAAATAGACATTACATACGTGTTACTGAATAATGCAAAATTCCAAACTGTATCACTCTCAACGAGATATATAAATTAGAGTGCTGATTCAATGGATGAAGGATTAGCATTCCATGGTTCAAGATGAATCACGTGACATGCTCAAATAGGTTGCTGTGTTTGGCCCTTTATCGCGATTTTGGTATTTAAAATATGAGTTCGACAAATTATCATTATTATTAAGTAACATGACAGTCCTATGGGCGAAATAAATTATTTTTAAAATAATTTTACACATATTTCACATGTTAATAAATAATAAAATACCTTTTTTTTTCATCGTTTCTCAACAAAGTTTAAAAGTGTTTATAAAAGAAAATTTAAACTTTTAAAGCGCTTAATTTAACAACAAATAATAATTTTTCAACTATTTTTAAGCATTTTGTCGGTTAAAATTCAACTACACGAAATAAAAAAGAAGTAAAATCAAAATCAAAATGGTTTAGAACAACAGAATATTAAACTACGTAAAGTAAACAAAAACATTGAAACCGTTGCCATAGACATTTACTGAAAATGAGCTGTTACCAAGGAAACCACCGAATACGCAGGTGCAAGGAAAGCATGTCACATGACTCATCTTGGACCTTCTCAAGGGTTACCATTTATCACTCTACTTTATATATCTCGTTGATCACTCTACAGGGTGATTATAGTTAAAGTTACGATTTCAAAACGTTATAATGTTAAAACTACCGGTCAGAACGATTCGATATTTTACCAGAGTAATCGTGAAGCAATGGAATTTTGTTTGGTGAAGGGAAAAAATAGTTTCAAAATGTGCCTATAGATGGCGCTATCAGGATAATGTCAAGGAAAACGACTAAATGGATTCATTATACACAGGAATGTTGTTCGCAGAACAATAGAATAGCATCACACAATAGACTCCAAGGGTTTACGACATTTAAAAAAAAAAAAAAAAAAGAATATGTGTTTACAGCGAAAATACTGATAATGCTGAAAATACTGATGATAGTACTGAAAATACTGATAATGACAAGAGAAAATGTGGATCTTTATGAAACAAAACACCTTACGAATGATTAAAGGCACATTTTGGAACGACTATTTTTTTTTCTTCTTACTTTGCCAAATAAAATATCATCGTCTCATGATTGTTCTGGTAAAATATCAAGTCGCTCTGATGGGTAGTTTTAAAATTCTAGCGTTTTGAAATCGTAACTTTAATTATAATCACCCTGTATGTCACAAACAAACGGGACATAAAAATTTCAATTCAGTCAAGGAATTAAATGCCAAGCAGTTCAGGGAATATGCGCAAACACGAAGTAACTTGCGAAACTTGCATTAAAACAAAATTAAATAACACCTCATATCCAAAAATTGCAGAAAACAGGAGGAAACAAATCTGAAATTAGTATGCAGCGATGTTTGCAGACCAATGCAAGTACCAACAATAGGCGGGAAGTCATATGCTTTAGCTTTCGTTGACGACTAGTCTTTCATCCCATTTTTTTTCGCTAAACAGTTTTAAAAAACTGTTAATTCACACTATTGAAATGATCATTACTAAAATTAGAGTTAAAACATTTTGTTTAGATAGATACCTTAATTGAGCAAAAGTCCAAACTTACAAAAAAATAAAAAAATAAAATAAATAATAATAATAATAAAAAGAAAATAAAAATAAATAAATAAATAAAAAATAAAAAGAAATTTGGATATAAAATATTTTTTAAATCTATAAAAAATCATCCATACATTTGTACGTGCACTTACACGTTGAGTACCACGTCAGACATCGGTGGCTGACACTGAGTTTTCCGTTTAGGCCACGTCAACCACCAGTGGCTGGCAGTATAAAATATGATATTAAACTAAAAAAATTACATTGTTTTAAGTAATTACAGAAAATTTATTTAAAATTTACTTGACTTTTATTTATTGCGTATATATCATTAAGGCATTTTAATGGATTTTATTGAAGCACGGTAAACATAAAAACACATTGCTATACCCCAATACCAGCGCTTCTAAGCAACGCGCGTGGCCTGACCTCAACGTGTTAATCATAATGTGTAGTTTAAAGATCGAAGATTTACTTCATATCCATTAGTATTATTTATCGTAAATTATAAGTTTTTTAAAGCAAGAAATCGGCATCATGTAAAATAATTTTTTTGTAATATACAATACAAGAGAGAAACAAAAAAGATTACCTAAAGTAATAACCTTTACTTGGTCTATGTCCCGATGCCCATGAACCATTTTCTATTCTATACATAAAAAATAAATCGACTCTGAGATCGTTGCAACGTAGCTGGAATTCTAGAGCTTCTTCTAGCTTGAAAAATAAGAAATTTATCATAAGAAACACATAATCAAATAACTAGAAGATATTTAAAATAGGTAAATAATACTTAATGACATAAACTAAGTATTTTAATTTTGTGAAATTTCGTATACTTTGAATTTAATTTGCATTTTTATAATTTTGGTTATTTTTTTTAATTAATCTTTTCATTTTTAAAGGTCTGATTAGACATTAAAATCTTTCTTCGAAATAACTGTCTTAGACTTATGAAAGTTTGAATACATATGCATTAAAATGTATCAATTTTAATTGTATTAAAATTTCTCGAAAACTAAATAAAAAAAAATTATTATTATTTTTTTTTTTGAAAAAATTTAAAATGCTTTCCAGTTATTATATTAAAATGCTTTCCAGTTTTTAAAATTTTCCTTCGTTTTCCCCAAATTCTTATGTATTTACTGTCATTCACTACGGTATGTTTGTGAATCTCAACCAAATAAAAAATGCGCCTCTGTTTTAAGGCAAATACAAGTTTTTTCATTTGTGTCACCGTGTTCAGGTGGTTAGAGCGCCATGTTAGTAATCCGGTGGTCCCGCGTTCGATACCCTGAAGGTCCGGAGTGTTAATTTTTGCAGGCAATTAGTAGAAAAGATGTCAATTGATAAAAGAAAATTTATCGTTGACTACACAGTATCCTAAGAATTTTTGAAGTTTTTTTTTAAGAAGCCTTTTTCTTACATCTCTTTTTACAAGCAAAAAAGAGTTTTTTGTAGACTACAAGCGCCCTCTATTGGGCGGAATATTCACTAAAATGTCAATAAACCATTAACAATACAAAATAAAAATGATTAGGAAAAACACATAAATATTAACCAAATCAGTAAAATGTTGTTATAATATAAAAAAATAATAATAAACCAAAATAATAATAAAAAGCTGCCTCAAAAGAATAATTAAATTGCAGATATTGGCCCTTAATCAGATAATGAAATCACAAAACTTATAGGCAATCGTGTGGTGCTGCCATCTGTTGTGAATTTTAAGAAATAATTTCTCTTTTCTTAACACAGTTCAAATTTCCCCAATTTTGGTTAATAAACAAAAAAGTTGCATTTTTTTTTTTTTTTTTTTTTTTTTTAATTAAATTTCATTCTAACTTCGAAAAGATTTATATGATACGCTATAATAAGAATTTGGGTTTTAAAAGTTTTTTTAAATAGATTATTATTATATAATTGTAGTTTATTAATGTATTCTAAACATATTTGAGTATAACTTTGTGGATTGATTGATAATTTAACTAAAAAAGTATTTTCTTTATGACTTTATGTTAAAATTTTATATCAAATTTCAGCATTCAAACATAAAAACCTTTTTTTATTAACTTATCAATCAATACACAAAGTAACACCAAAATAGGCGTAGAATATATTGATAAGCTATAAATATATAAATTGAGGTAAAAATTTAAAAAATTTAAAAATACTTTAAATTTTTAACTGTAATTTTTAAAATTTAAATAGCTTTCGAAAAATTTTAATATACATATGTGTGGAAAATTTCATTACTCCAGAACACAAGGATGAAAGTTCCGCTTTTATTTATTTATTTATTTATTTTTCATTTAAACAAAAACGAAATCTTATATTCACACCGGCATTTAAGCACATTCTCATTTAAGAACATATATTTTAACACATTATCTGTGCGTTAATATAAATGTACTTAAATGAGAAGTTTGTTCCAGTGTGAATGTAAGATTTCGTTTTCATTAAATAAAAGCGAAACTTTAATCTCTGAAAGCAGTAATATCAAAGAACGATTTTCAACATTCACCATCTCTTTATATTATTGGCCATACTACATTCCTCATAGGAGCAATAAGCCTGGCTGATGTTCACTCAGAAACGAAAATGCCTAGTGCAACAGGCTAACTTTTTTTGGTTCGATACATTTATTTTATCCTAATTTGCCGTGTCATTTTATTGGTGTCAATTTCGTATTTTAGTTTTTTATAGAATCGCATGGTATTCTCGTTCAATTATATCCATAATGCAAGTTTATGTAAAATACTGCCTTATCCTGCCCTATTTATTCCTGAGATCACGTCTTCATAGATCGACACACGCACACACACACACACACACACACACGCACACACACACACACACAAAAGAAAACCTAACTAATGGACGGACACTATACCATCTTTATGAGTTTCGAATTTCTCACATTTCAAAATGTGTATAAAGCAGAATATTTTTTGTATTAAGTTAAACACTTCTTTAGAGTGCGTATGAACAAAGACATTGATAGCCAAATCGATAAACTTAAAATGATAGCAATAAAACTCAGGGGCCTCGATATTCTATTTTCATTACTCATTATTCAACAGATCATTTTTATTTATTCCATATTATGTATATATATATATATATATATATATATATATATACATATGATTTACTCACTACCTAAACAGACACATTTCTAAAGGGGGCTGCTAAATAGAAAACATACCTAAAACTATACAGCTGACTCCGTGTGGCTGAATATGAATATGTGTACCAAATTGCAAATCAATAGGGTGAATTTTACGGCTGTTATTGCGAGACACACAGACAGAAATAAAATCTTTTTGAGTCGCCACATGGAGGCCTCCACTGACGTTTCGGCAGTAATTTTCATATAATCGTTGCCATTCGAAAAACTGTTTATGTGGAAAGATAAAGATTTCATTGAAATATAATTGTTTTTTACCATTTAATTTATTATTCAAATTGGAATCAAATGGTAATATAGTAGAAATGATAAAACTCATTAAATTTATAAGAATTAAGCTTATTTATTAATTTTTACAATTAGTAATATTATAACATTATTTTTTTAAAAATAATTATATTATAACAAAACAAAGGCCATAAAAATTGTTACTGACTAGGCCTCGGAAATATATCGCGTGAAAAGTGAAATGTTTAGTAAATGTTGAATTATAACCATCTATAAAATTATATTCCTCAAATAATAGCAGAATCACCTGTTGTCCCATAAACAGCAAAATAGAAGTGCCACTGGCGTTAATAATAGAGACACTGACCTAACACAGTGCTGGCGTAGAAGCGGCTGTCGAAGGTAGCGGAGATCCAAAGCGAAGTTTTGAGCGATTTCAATGGATTTTTTTAGTTTTATTTATAAAGTAATGTAAAAAAATAGTGATTAATTGTTTTCGAAAAATAAAATAACTAAAGAAGTGCAAGGTCTGTTAGTGATAAATATTGAAACTAGATACAATAATATATTTCCAAGATCGATCATGAAAATAAAGGAAGCTTTATACTTACGATTCCCATTCGTTCTACAATGTACAATTTCTTATTTTCTCGAAAAAGTGCTATAATAGAATCCAGATCATCAATTTCAGACGCCCATGCAGCAAAATCAACATCTGAAGTATAAGGTATAATATCACATTGTCTGTACCATCCTGAAAATGACAGAATAAGATATTCTTAACTTAAAATTTCCGGCAAAAGATTTAGACATGAACGATAATGAAATCAAATCATAAAATTCAAATTGCTTTCTAAAAATTACTTATTCGAAAAATAAAGAACAATTCCAAAATTTTCCAGGAATCAACCAAACGGAATTATCTTAGAAGTTAAAAAAAAAAAAAAAAAAAAAAAAAAAAAACTAGTATGATGTGGCCACCACAAGACTTTCTTCTATATAATTTTACACAAAATTCATGAAATACAAGTTACTTATTAAATTATTAAATTATTTTCCATTATAAATGTAGACGATTTTTATCTGACACAATTATATATCACTAAATGACGAAAGAAAGTTAATTTTTTGGCAATACCAGAAGAAATACAATTTTTACTAAGATTTTTTTTTTTTTATTTGTTAAAAAATGAAAAAAATCGATTACTTTGCTTTAAATTATCGCAGATCTGTAATTAATCCATTCGTTTTAAAGGTATTGACGAGATCTTTCGAGAGAGATCCATATTGAAAATGTACCCCCCCCCCCCCAGGGGGAGGGACGGTGAGCGATGCTTCCACATGAACAAACCTTTTTTCCTAGTTTACTCCTACTATTATACATAATTCATATTAATTTTACAATCATACGTTAAAAATAACTCTCATTATGTACATTTATACGAAAATATGTCATATACTGCCATGTTAAAAACTTAGGGAAAAGAAGAAAAAGGGATCTTAGCACCACCTGTTGAGGGTATGATCCCCAAATCTAATCTACCAGTTTATACCAGGGTGCAACTAAATAAAAAGTTTAATAAAATTTCGTTCATTGGTTCGTGAGATACAGCGCCCACAAAATTTGTGATACACACACACAGACAGATAGACATTTTCTAAAAACAGCCGAATCATGTTCAGCACATCCTAAAATGTCTGAATTCATCGAAAACTGGAATTCGAAAATTTTTACGAATTGAATTTTTTTTCTATATACACATATAGAAAAAAGTAACAAAAAAAAAAAAAAAATAAAAAAAATCGAGCTTTTCTTTTGTAGTATAATAAGTAGCTAGAATTAATATTCATAATTAATGTGCATATTTATAATGTTACTTAATTAAAAAAAATCGTATTTAATTTCTTTCTAGAACTTAAATAAATATTTAATGAACTATATGAAAAAAGTAGAAAAGGGGGGGTATTAATCCTCACCCCAATATTAAATTTTATACAGAGTGTCCCATCAAGAATTCTCAAACTCTTCACGCTATATTCCTTGCTTTTAATAATAATAATAATATTAATAATAACAGTAATAATAAACGACAAAATAAGTGTACATTTCTGATCCACAGTTTTCGAGATTGGTGTTGAGGGGTTTTTACATCAACCTGCAGCTACGCAATAAGCAACTGACCGCACCATACTTTTCGACAAAAAGTGGAAGAATAAGCATGTCGTCATATCTTGTGCATGAAAAAAAAAAAATTAGATACATGATCATTGGTATTTGCATTTGTTTATACAAGAATGTGTTCAAATGCCCACCGCGCATGGTTGGCATGCATGCGTGCGACGTAGAATGGCTGATTGCACGCATTACAACAGCGTGGTATCCACCAAGGTATAAGCAGCATAAAGACCAGGCTTCGATAGACTGATTGTTTCAGATTGCTCTATAGGAAGAAATACAAAGATGACAAATCTGGCCATTATGCTGGCCTTTTTTAAAAAAAAAAAAAAAAATTATTATTAAGTAATATCTTTTTGCTTTTATCGAACACACAAATAAAATAAATTAAAAATAAATATTTTATCTAATTTCTAAAATATTCATACGAATACATTACCTAGCATCGTCCCTGAAAATATCCAGTAATTCATCAATATATTCTGAAAGAAAGTTTTCAATTCATGAAGTGAAATCAGTGTATTCTGGATGAACTTTAAAGTAGAATTTGGTGTACTAGTAGGAGTTTCTATATAAATGGCTCTCGAAGAATTGCATTCTAAGAAGCGGGAACTCGGTATCTGCAACAAGAAATATTGTGGACTAGATGGTATATAGATGCTTGGATAGACGTTGCTTTTGTTCAAAACAGGATCAAAGGAGAAGCTAAAAAATGAAATAAAATATGCAAAAATAGTATTTTAATAGTATGTTAGATAATGTTTGAAAATCCAAAGTTTAGAGAGCATAGATGCATTCTAAGATTCTAAGACGGAAAGAAGCCGCTCACCACTATGCAGCGGTTTTGAGCGTTTTTAACCTTTAGAGAGGGGCTCCAAAGCCACTGTGGAGATTCAGAAGAGCCCGACTCCAAAGGTTAAGCCTCCCCCGATGTTTCTTGCATAGCAAATAACAACAACAACAACAACAACAAAAAAAAAAAAAAAAAAAAAAAAAAAATTACAAAGGTCGCCAGAGCAGAGCTGAGCTCTCCCGTGACAAAAGGCGACAAAGTTGCATGAAAGTGAAGAGGACCGGAGCCAAGTGGAAGCCTATTTACAAAGTTCATTCAGGTAATGTACAAATTTCACAGTCTTTATACAATGTTCTCGCAGTCTTTATATCAAGCCCAAACACCCTAAGAACAATGTTGGTTAGCAAAATCATGCGCAGGATGATTGCTTTCCGAGAGCACTTCAGTGGAATTCTGTAGCATCAGACATGACCAGTATTCGCCATGTAGGAGAGGGGGAAAAATTAAGGAAAGATAGAGAAGGAATTTAGTTTGTTGAATTTGATAAATCTTGAAGGAAGGCATAGATGCACTTTAATTTGAGCCGTAGGGGCTTTCTAGTTATTATAATGTTCAGCCAGGTTGCTGGTCTAGGGTTAGGGTTCATTAAATGGTAAGGTATTGTAAGTTGACAGTGAAAGTAGTAATGTTGTGCAGTCCCCTCCTCACCGCATGAGCATAAGGGTGATCGTCGGCAATGAAATCTGTGAAGGTATTTGGGGAAGGGGCCATGACCTGACAGAAAGGCAGATATTTCCGGAGAGGGGTCCCAAATATTGAGAGGTTTTGTTGTGTAATCATTTAAAGTTAATGATTTTGTTATTAATACGCTTACAAGACATGAAAATGTTTTCATAATTTAAAGGCCATGCGAAAACTATAATCTAAATTACGATCCCCTCTCTCTCAAATATTATTGAAAATATTAATATATTTTTTTCTTGTGTTTACGGATATCATGGAACAAAGTAATGATTCAGATTTTACGTGAAAACAGAATTATTTCAAGCTGAATATTCTGAGCAAAGTTTAATATAAAATTATGTTAAACTGAGTGATATAGTAATTGATGCAACTTTTCAGAAGTTTCTAGAAGTTTCTAAAAGATTTGTGGCTCAATTCCTGATTGTAGAAAAACGATAAGCTGTGTTATCTTAAAACATAACGAATTATAATATTCAAAAATGCAGCTAATCTAGAAGATCCCACCGATCCCACTAAAGGTGGATCCAAAAATTAATAATATATGTATACTATATATATATATATATATATATATATATATATATATATATATATATATATATATATA
Organism: Salticus scenicus; assembly: GCA_963930645.1. Taxonomy (NCBI): domain Eukaryota; kingdom Metazoa; phylum Arthropoda; class Arachnida; order Araneae; family Salticidae; genus Salticus; species Salticus scenicus. The sequence continues at coordinate 97,479,797 of OZ005650.1, forward strand.
TATACAGTCGAACTTCGTTAACGTAAACACATTTAACGTGAACTAACATGAACAATTTCCACAATCCTCATGAAAATGAAGATTAGTTGCTGAGTTACTGATAGCGTAACATGAAGAAATTTTTTATTCCCCTTGAGATTTACGTTAATGAGGTTCAACAGTATATATACACAGTAGAAAATATTCCCACCAAATTTCGAGAATTTTCCGGCAGCAAAAATGCCGGGAATTACAGCCATTCTATCGATAAAAATGGATGTTCCCGTAAATTTGAAAAGAAAATCCCGTGGAAAAACAAATATAATTTAAATTTACGAGTTTTACACTTTAAAAATGAAAAACGGGAATTTACCGTAAAAAATTAGTAGAAGTTCCACTTTTTTTACAATTATTTTTTACAGTGTATTCAAGTATCGAATAAATGCATAAAATAATACAATAATAATATAAAATATTACTCTATGCACAATGCTGATAAATGATATATACGCTTTATTATTTAATATGGTTAGGAATCAATATATCCTGATATGATATACGGCGCTCATGTGCCTAATCGTGATGATAATGTTTATTTTAAGAAGTTAGATTTAAAAGTTAACTTAAAATTTAAAATTGCAATAATTTTATGATTTCTGAACATACTATAATAGAATGAAGAAGAACGTGATTATAAATAAAATAATTGCCTAATACGTATTGTGTATTTGTCACCATGGAATGATGATCCTGTAATAAAAAGCACAAAAAAACTGTTTTTAGTTGATAAACAGGGCTACCAATAATTAAGAAAGAACATTATTTTCTATTGAATTTAATCTGTGAATGTGCTTTACAATATTTTCGCATGCGCAGAAAAATTGTTGAATTTGAAGTATTTTTTTTTATATTTAATAGCAGCCTTGAATTCTACGTAAAAGAAGGTACTATAGTCAAATGAGGGTTCCCTTACATACATTTATCTGTCAAAATAAATCGTTCCTAAATCCAGTTTAAGTTCTTTTTAACGTAGGTTTATGTGCACTACTTGTTATCATACCATTATCCGGAATCTGCCATTATAGTATTGAAATATATTATAAGAGAAAGTCGTGTGAGTGCTACACCAAATTATTTACTGTATTTTTCTGTTTTAGTGAGTAAAAATGTATAAGAAAGAGCTAAAATATCTTATGCAGTTTTTGGCTGCAGACCAGTATTATTATTCCACCTTAAGTCATCTATGCACATTTTTCAAATTACAAATTATAAAAAATTGCTTTAAATAAAAAAAAAAATATAAATTTTTTTTAAAGAATATATATTAAAGTTACCTAAATATTTACAACATAAATAATGCCTCCTCACTTTTCATATGCCGAATCGTAAGTCGCAAACAACAAATTATCTGTGGAAAGAAATTTCAGATTATCGTCTTCTTGCAATGCTGAATGCCACAAATAATTGTTTCTTTTGTAAAATACAACGACATGAAATGTCCATGTATAATACATAAAGAAAATGTGACTTGTGAATTTGTCATTCCTAAATCGTGTACTATCGTTCTCCATCCAAGAGGCACGAGGAGCTTGAATGAAATAAGGCTGAAGGCCGATATTACGAAACTGTTGAATACTTTCTACCTGTAAAGTATTTGAAAAGAAAACATATCTTATACATTACATTTAAATATTTTTACTTATTTTAAGCATTACATTTAAATATTGCTTTTTATACTACAAAAATAAATGAGGCAAAGTAAATAAATTAAAATGAAATCTAAATAATATTACTAAAGTTTTAATACAATTTCTATTTTTTCACTTTCTTTATCATATATTGGTATAGAAAGTATTGATTTGTGGTCAAATATTAGAAATTAAGTTTTTGCTATAATTACATGTTTCAAAATCCCCTGAATTTGAAAAACAAGTTTTTAACAGTGGATCTATCTGTTGTGTCTGTAAGCATTATAACTCAAAACAAATATTTGCCGGAAGTCCAAATTAAAAATTCCAAATCTGCATTATACACTGTAAAAAATTTGGCTTATTTGCTGCCAGAAATTGTCTGTAATTTGAGAAATACGAAAAAATTACGTTGTCAGAACGTATTTTCTCAAATTACAGAGCATTTCTGGCAGCAAATAGGACATATTTTTTACAGTGTATGGGGATGTTACTTGAAACATTTCAGTGAAATTTATCGAATGGTTCGTATACACGGACGTTCAAAAATTTTCAGATACATTACGTCTATGGGAAAAACTCCCTTTTGGTAAATTTAGCATTTTATTCTGCACTAAACAAAATGAAATGAACATATAATTTTTATATGGGAAAAACATGTTTCGTATAAAATATGGTATGGAAATCATTCAACATTCGTTTACAAGGCAATTTTAAAATAATTCGGATATATATTTTTTCAAGTTATTATAATTTTAAAATTCTATATGTTTGAATTTCAAATAAAAGAATTATTTTTTTTAGTTTGTGATTTATATTAGTCTTGAATTAAAAATGTAAGCATTTCCTTATTATTATACCACAATTTCACCACAATAGTAAAGTATTCTAATGTCTATAGATTAGAGAAAACATTTTTTTAAAAACTACTTTTAGAAAATATAACAAACATTTCATAAAATGTATTATATACATTATAATACATTTTAATAATAATAATAATAATAATAATAACAATAATAATAGTTATAATACACACTGTTAAAAATTTTGTACTGGGTTTAACCATAGTAGAGTGTTCGATTTGTGTGTTTAATATTATTCTTAAAAACAGATAATTGTTAGAAGTTCAAATTTGGTACTAAATTTTATTTTAAACTTTAATAACAGATTATTATTATTTTTTTTTCTATGAATGTAGGTACTTATTCAAAAAGAGGAGGGAAGAGGTTGAGGGGGCAGTATCCCCTTACATTATGGTCGAATATTTACTGTTAAAACACTATTTCTAAAATGTTTCAATTGTTTTTAAAGTACGTTCACATACAGTACTTTTTATTATTTTATTAAATAATTTGTAATCTCTTTACAAAGTATTCTAATGCAGAGTAAGAGACTGTGAGTGCCACTCCAGATTATTAATTTATGATATGTCCGAATTTTTGATGCTTTCTCATAAGAAATTATACTTTCTTGTTTCACATCTTTTTTTTTTTTTTAATTTTTTTTTCTTCATTTCTTTTTTTCACACTTGACACTGTGAGTTTTTTGTTTTCGTCCCATTTTATGTGGAATTTTGACTCTTTTTTCCTGTGTTTCTATGGATATTTAGCTTTTTTTCCTCGTTTTCTACATTCTAAAGTACCGTAACTCCCACCCACTCCCGCTCCTCCATGTATTTTTCAAGTCAATTTTGTCCTTTTATTCCTTCCGGTGTTAGCCGTTTTTTTTTTTCTTTAGAATGTAAAATACATGGGAAAAAAAGTTAAAAATTTATAGAAACACGGGAAAAAAGACTAAAGAGTCAAAATTCCATAGAAAAAAGCATCTGATGAAAGTATGGGATTCGAGAAAAGTTTATGACATTCGGTTTCTGATGGATTCAGATGTATTAAATACAATTTAATTATTTCTTTAAAATGTGTACCAGTGTGTGGTATAAATTCTGTGGTTCGTTTAACTCAAGAAGTAAATTAGAAATAAGTTACATAAATTCTTATGCTGTTGAATATTGATATAAATTAGTGCTAATTAGATTTGAGTAAACAATTTTTAATAGGTGACTATGTTATGCCTATGACGGTTTAATATTTAAAGACTATAAATGCGTTATAATTTATGCATACATAAAGAGCTTAATAATAATAATAACAATAATAAAATACAATTTTGGCGTGCATCTAAAACAGTTGGGGCTTCTTAGACATCTTTTTACACATTTGCTGTTTGCTTGTTAACTATATTATATGGGATGAAATTGATTTAAACTTATTATTTGGAACACTTGTTATGAATGTAGTTTCTGATCAATTTTTTGGGTATCACTCACTCAGTTGCACCCTTGCGCTATTTTTATTTCAGTTTGGCGCATGATACAGAGTTACGTTAATTTACTTAATACATTTGAATCATCAAGGAGAAAGGTTTGAAAAGCCATAAAACACTAGTTTATGGAAGGTTTTTGTATTTGCAATATAATAAATTTTATCCAAAGGGATTCAAATTTAGTATATCATATTACACGCGAAATACACAGAAAAAAATTACATAAAATTTCTTTACATTAAAACCCAAAATCATCTTTAAAGACTACAGACGATTTCCGGTATGCGAATTAAAAAAAAATATTTGTTGTGGCAATACAATGGAACACACTATGCTTTAAAAAATTTGTATTTTAGAAAAATGGTCTTTTAATAGAGATTATTCAGAAATTCTTTTCTCAGGCAACCGATAATAGGTATAAATTTGGTGTTTTTCAAATTTACTTTATTTGTACATAGCGATTTCTAATAATTAACATTAGTTTGTTTGATTTTTAAGTGATTTTTAGCAATAATTTTGTTTCCGAAAATTTTTTATATACTGAAACAAATTCCGTAGCTTAACTTTATTTCTGTGCGGAAAAGAGGTTGTCTATAAATTTTTTCTAGTTTCCCTGCAGAAAATACTGAGTTTAACTAGCGATTTTTAGTTTTAGCTATGTTTAACATTTATGTTTCCCATTTTAAGTCAACATTAGCTGTTTAAAAGCCATTGCATTTAAATTTATCAGCTTATAGTATGATACAGAAATTCCTTTTCCGAGATTAAACTTCATATCTAAGTGGTGCATATGAAGTCTTCTCATTTACTTCTTTTGAGTACATATAAATTATATAATTGCATACATAGTGATCAACCTTAATTACATGGTCGACAATAGTCAGTTCAAGTCAAAGAAAAAATAAAACTATCAGCTATCGCAAAATGTGATCCTTAAGAGAGGTGCATGCTTGTACATGGTCCTTTAATGCTGACAAGTAAGTATTAAATCGTATGGTGGAAAATTTGGGACAAATAAAAACTGACCCATAAGGAGGACATCCTCGAATAAAGGTTGCCTTTTAGAGAGGTTTCACTGTAATAAAATTTAGTTACTGTAATAAAATCATTTTTCGTCAGTTTTTGAAACAGTTTTCACTGGATGTCGATTTTAATTTTTTGTTTGGAGCAAATTTTAGATTATTTGTCTTTGTTTTATAAGTGTATAGATATATACATATATAAAACATACATACATATATAGATATAACATATATATTTATTTACTTTTTGTAAAATCGGCAGATCTTCATCAAGTATTCCGAACGTTATGATATGTTGAGATCCTGTAAAATTTGATAAATTAAAATTCCTTTTAGGTAAAACATCTTGGTATTTGGTCGGTAACATGCAATGCAAGAGAGATGGTTCTATAATACACATTTTCACACTAAGAGCTTCAGCAGTTCTATGAAAACCTGTAAACATGTAGGCCTTGGAACCATTTTCCATAACCTATTTTTAAAAAATAAAATAAAATAAGTTATTACATGTATTTCTTTAATATTCCAAATTATTTTATTGACAAATATATTATAAAACTAGCATATGCTTTTTAAAAATAACTTTATAGTTCTATTCCTCTCTTTGAAAGTTTCTGTAGTTTATAATTACAAGTAAAATATTCAAGAGTTCTCCATCATACATACAGTCAGCAGTAAAATTATTGAAGCACTAGCAATAATTCCTACTTAAAAGATGGGCACCTAATACTGTTGTGTTAAGTATAATAAATGTTTGTCGAGTCATGATCTTAGTCTTGTACTGTTGAGTAAAGAAAGTTGATGTAAAAATAAAAGTAAGTTGATGATAATAAAAATTAGCAGTCAAAAAAAAAAAAAAAAAAAAAAAAATATATATATATATATATATATATATATATATTTATACATGAAAAGTGTGAACGTGTGCTTCAGTAATTTTGCTGCTGACTGTATATGTTAAGTAGCAATCCTATTTCCAAACAAATGTTTATGAAATTGTTTTTTATTTTAACAAATAATGTATCTAGTACACAAATTTTGATTTTTCAGATTGCGATGAGATGAATTTTTCCATTACAAATGGATGAAGATAAATTTATCGGCAACCTTAAATGTCTTTTTCTTTTAGGTTGATTTCGTTAAAAATTGACCTATTTCTTTAAAAAAAAAAAAAAAAAAAAAAGTAAAAATTCTTGAAACGTAAGATATATATATATATAGGTCTAATAAGTCATTAATATTGTAATTTGCAGTACTATCTATAGTTAGTTTTCTTTGGATTAATTTGAAAGATTCTACAATGCTCTTGAAATATAGTATTAATTACTTTTACCCTATAAAATATATAGAACACGTGATAAATAGACTCAACGCACACAGGTATACAGAACGTGCCTAAAAAGTTTATTTAACAGTATATGAAAACTAACTAAAACATATAGTCTTTAGAGAGTCGCATCCACGCAGATGTAAAGAGATATGGGTCAGCAACTGCTGCTTATTGGTGCAAGAACAGTTGGTTGCTGTGATCTTTGGAACAACAGACAAAACTTGAGTCATAGTGCAATGGAAAAACTTCTCAAGTTTCGCTACAAGTTTAGAAGAATGGGGCAATTTTGGTGTATATGTATGGAAGAGAAAGAGTGAGTAAAAGTCTATGTGTAACTAGTTTAAGTTCTCAGTTATGCGGAGGAAACTGTAAATGAAAAGCTGCATATAGGAAAACAATTACAATTTCGGACTAATCGTATAAATATTTTTTACTCACTTTTACTGCTCTATATAAATGTATTAATACTGCATAAGCCTCAGTTACTGTTTTCCGAAATTTATAGCAAAACATGTTGTTCACAAATTATTCTGTTATGGCATGAGTTGTGTTACAAGTTTTCCATGCGATTAACCAAAACAAACATCTGTGCTTTAAAGTTATGCTATCATGAATAGACAGCGCATGTGAACAGTGCTTGCCAAACAACCGCATGTTTTATTTTTGAACGTACATTATATAAGGTAATTATTGTAATCATGAAAAATTTTGACTATGAGATTTTGGTAAATGTATACGTTTTGGGGTCTCCTGAGTTCATTTTTGTTATTTTTACGGTGATGTATGTATCTGTGTGTGCGTGTCTGTATGCGAGCGAACCCGATGACGTCTAAAAGTTTTGTTCGATTGAGCTGAAAGTTAGTATGCATATGTTATAGGTCACTGTTGAACGAGCTGTATAGATTTCGGTGAATATAGCACTTATAGTTTCTTTTACTTTTTTTTTTTTTTTTTTTTTTTTTTTTGGGATATAAAAACATTTATTTATCATTATTCAAATTATTTAAAGTGAGACAACATCTAAACATCTTATTTGATTGAGCTAATAGTTGTTAGGAATGTTATGGATCACTGTCGCGTGAACTGCATACATTTATAAGAATTTACGACTTATAGTTTTTTGAAAGGGCACAAGAATAATTCTTCATCACTATGCGCTATCCATTCAAATTGTAAAGTGCGATAGCGTCAAAAAGCCTGATTCAGTTGAGCTAAAAATTGGTAGGTAGGTGTGTTATATGTCATTATCGCACAATTTCTATAAGTTTGGATGAACACAGGGTTGATAGCTCTTTTATAAGGATAAAAAGAATAATTCTTTATCATTATGACCAATAAACTCAAATTATTTAAAGTTGGATAGCTTCTAAATGCCTTATCCTATTAAGCAAAAAATTGGTGGGTAGGTTAGTCACCGTCGCACAGTTTGTATGGATTTTGATGAGTATAGAACTTATAGTTCTTTTACCGGGACAAAATGAAAAATTCTTCATCATTATGGCCAATATATTAAAAGTATAATGCGATGGTGTCTAAATATTCGATTAAGATATAAATTGTTAGGCATTTTATAGGTAATTATCGCTTGAACTTTACAGATTTACATGGGTGTGAGACTTATAGAATTTTTACAGGTATACAAAGTAGAATTTTAATACATTGCTGTCTAAGGGCTCAAATTATTTACAGTTTGCTTTAATAATGTTAAATTATTTAAAACAGATAAATATTTGATATTGCGAGATTATTTATTTTTTATAATTCGTTCACAGGAATGCACAAAGCAATTTGGATAAAGTACAATTCATTAATCGATATACAACTTGTGAGAAAACACTCAAACAACCCAACTACGATTTTGCTTTTTGTCTTTTTAACAACTTCTCTTATTTAAATTAATTTAAACAACCGTTAATTACTGAATGCACAGTAAGTCCTGTGGAGGCACTCCAGATTTTTTGTTGTTGATGTTTTCGCTCCATTCACAAAAAAATTTTAGATACATCTTTTAAATAAAAAAAAAAAAAAAAAAACCACAAATATATGTTAAATAAGAAATAAATTTCTTATACATATACTAATTCTAAAAATCTTCGTGAATAAGCTAGAAGTTATCTTTACATTCAATAGATTCTTGAGACATGGTACTGGAAAGTCAGAATCAAGCAAGATTGGCTCCTTAACCGATTCCTTATTTCCTTCAGAATTTACCTGTAAAGAAAGCATTTATGAATATTATGCTATTTTTATTCGTTTTAAAATACGGTTTTGATTTTTATCATCTTGCAAAAGTCTAATATATATATATATTTAAAATATGTGCATAAATAAAGCAAAAAATGTATTTGATCTTGTACTTATACTGGAAAAAAAATTCTAATCAAAAAATTTTTAATAGATTAATTTATTATTATTATTATTATTATTTTAAATTTTTCTATATACATAATAATAAAGTATTGGATTCGTGAAACTTTTCGAACTCAAGTTTTCTATGACGTTTCAAGTTTTGAAATGTCTTGAACACGATTTGATCATTTTTAGAAAATGTCTGTCAGTCTGTGTGGATCAGAAATGTTGTAGGAGCTGTATCTTACTAACCAATAAAATAAATTTGACCAAACTTCGCATTTACTTGGAATTTAACTTAACCCTGTGCTGATTATATTTGGGGTTCAATCGTTCAACAAGTGGCGCTGTCACATATTTTCATTATTTTTCGTATTTGCAGTATAGGACAAAATTTCCTATAAATGTACCTTATATGAATTATTTTTAACTTTTCACTGTGAAATAAAAAATATCTATGTATAATAGTAATAATCGACATTTTTTTTTTTTTTTTTTTTTTGTAAATGTAAACGCATCACCTCCCTCCTTTGGGGGCGAAAAAATTTCCATATGGGTATCTTTAGAAAAAACTCATTAATACTTTTAAAACCACAGATCTGTGATAATTTGAAACAAATTTACCAATTTTTCATTTTTACACACACACACACCGGAAAAAAAAAGCCATTTTCTAAGATATTTTCTGTGTTGCACAAAATTGATTTTCTTTGGATTTTTAATGTTCATCATGGAAAATAGTTTTGATAAATAATAATTTAAATAAAAATATGTACTGCATGAATATGTGTAAGAAAATATAGAAGAAAGCTTTGTAGTAGCCGCAATATACTATTTCTTTTTCTTCTTCTTTTTTTAATATAGTATCTTTAAGAATTATATCTGGAGAGTTAGGGTAGATTTTGGATTATTTTCAAATATTATTTTTTATCTCATTAAACAATTAAAAATATAGTTTGATATTTTTTCTAATATGACTAATTATATATACCATCCAAGAGTTTATTTTTTTCAAAATATTCTACAATAAACTTTTTAAAACAATCTGGTGTGTCACTCTCATGACTTTCTCTTAACCTGAAATTTAATATTATAAATACAGATTGGAGTTTAAGGGGTAAGATAAAGAGCACTGTTATGTAGAGACCTATGATAAAACAATTCAAATTAGGCTTCGAAACAGCTTTATTTCACAAATATTTCTACAGAGAAATATTTGTGAACGCTATCACCCCCTCACATAGTCCCCTGTTTCATTATTGAGCCTACATTTATATAGAATTTTAAATTTGTTATTAAATTCAAAAGTTCATTTAAAATTATTCAGACGACTTTCACACGCAATATTACTTGAAACTTATCAATCTTGATCAAACTTTTCTTGTAACAAACGCATTAACTTCAAGATACAACATTTGGATTGCCTGAAATTATTTGTTTTCAATTTACTCTAAGCGACACAGTCAAAAACCAAACGTTAAAAACTTGACAGTATTCAGGAAACCTCAAAACGTGTAAATATACAAAAAACCAAGCTATGAATGTTTAGCTTAAAAAAAAACAAAATTTACCATATGCTATGAGGAATTAATTTCAATTTCTGAGCAGCTTTCCTGGACATGGTAAAATTTTATAGAAAAGAACTTACACTAACTATAATAAAGAACGTTATGGCTTGAATATTGGCAGACATGTATATCTTCTGAAGGTTATGTACACACCACATGGTGCAAATAAATATAATCCTATATTAGTAACACATGGCACAAATAAATATAATCCTATATTAATAACACATGGCACAATCTGAAATACACTTCCATCAATTTTCAAGTATTGTCGCACCATAATCTAGTTCTTTTGAGTAGCCCTGTAAACAAACAGTGAATAATTTTCATACCATTTTCTACATGAAACACGTTTTACGCATATAAAAAATATATAATCGTTTCATTTGGTTTAGTGCAGTCTATAGATGTTTAAACTCTACTTACTTGCAATTTCCCCCATAGACGTAATGTATTTGAATTCTCTTGGGTGTCCCTGTACACGAACCATTTGCTTGATCTCAACGAAAAGTTTAGTGTAGCATAGTTATATAATACACATTTAGAATACCAAGTTTGGACTTTCTACTGTTATTTTTTCTTAAGATATGCTGACAACAGACAGACACACAGAGAGACACACGACACAAACCAACCGTTAAAAACATGATTTTTGGATTCAAGGGACCTCAAAACGTGTATATATAACAAAAACTCAATTTCGAAAATTTGACCCCAAAACAATACTTTCTCTACCATATATGTGGGTAAGAGAAAGTCAAAAGTAACCTTGGAAATTGGATCAAGCTCTTTTGAGTCTAAAGTACGTTTGACCATACTAGACTAAAAATTTCAGTTACAACATTGTTGATAAAAACATCCAATGTTGTGTCGTTTTTGCATTGAAATTTAAAATAATTTTTTTTAAATTTACTTTTCCGAGCCCAGATACAGCTTACTGGAATAAAAGTGATTGATTATCAACGCACAGTGTGTTTTCATTATAGGATTTATAAGGCTGCTAGGATTATTTGATGACTGGAAAATGAAAAATTTAAAAATTATTAAAGTAATTGAGCCCAGTCCACTGTGTGCCAATGTCTAACGAAGCCTAATTCCCCCTAGGTCAAATATAAAGTCGCATGAGAATTCATAATTTTTTTTAAATTAATGATAATGTTTATAAATAAATTAAATAATTACAGAAAAAAACCTATGCAAACGTGTTCGTAAAAAACAAGAAATCTTTATTTATTTATTTATTTTTTACCATAAGGCAAAAAATCAATAAATTTGTCCCTCAAAATTAGTTTTATTAGCTTTATTATATAGCAAACAAGAAAAATGCATTTTTTATTTGTTTATTTTTTTTTTATGTCGAAGCTTAAGAATGAAGCATATAGTCGAATAAATATATTATAAATCAATGTAATATTTAAATAAAAAAAAAGGAAAAATATATTTATTAATTTCTTTTATAAAGCAGAATTATAAAAGATAAAAAAAATTATATTAACCTGACAGTTTCAGTCTAAAACTATTCATAAAGTAGCTTGCGTTTTTGTATAATTATCGTCTCCTTATATTAACTGATCTTAAGCTAGTTAATGAAAGTAATATTAAGTAACATGTAAAATTTATTTTACTAATATTATATTAGAAATTTTATGCATTGATTTCTATATCTTTTGTTTCTGAAGAAAATTTTTCATTAACATTCGTAGTGAAATATTTTTAATTTTGAGCATACTTACCTTTGGCAAAATAAAAATTTCTTCTTCATGATTATCTACCTGTAACACAAGAAGAAAATCATTATAAATACTGCTCTCGTAAATTATTATGAAAAATGTACTGTTTTTTATGATCGAAAATTGATAAAATTAGAATATCTACTATAAAATTATAATAAAATAAGGTATGATATTCTTTGTTTCATAAGTTAATTTTCTGTTTATACACTTGAAGTTCTGCTACACCTGTGTTTAGATACTGTTGTTTTCACACTTGAAGAGAAGTAAATGTAATGTTGATTAAAAAAAAATTAGAAAATAAAATTGTCAGTAAAATTTAAATTAACTTTATGATAATAAGGCTGAAACTTTATAAATGTGGGTGAACTTTAATATATTATCTTATTTCTAATAAAAAACATTCATAAGGAATTATGTAAAGAATTGCAAAAAAAAAAAAAAAAACAGATTTCTTTTTCTAAAAAAAAATATTAATTTGGCGTGTCAAATTAGAAATTAAAATTGCACATAATCTAAAAATTTAACAAATTTGGAATTTTTTAATTTAAAGGAAATTCATGTATAACATTAACAAATCCCCCACCCACCCGCAAAAAAAAAAAAAAGTTAACAAATGTAAACATAAAGATATAAATATTTTTCTCCTATTATTTAAACACAGAAAGAAGTTAATTCTAATATTAGAGATACATGAGATGAAATTTTTAAATGGACTAAACATTAATTAATTAACAATTTTATTTGTCTCAAAAACCTGAAATTTCCAGCAGATATAACTCATCTCATTCTTTTTTTATGTCAGTTAAAATTATAATTTTTTTCTTCAATTGATATAAATTTTATAAATTTTACGCATAAGTCAATTATAATAAATAATTCTGAAAATTTAGGAATAGAAATTTGTCTTGGAACTGTATTTTCTAAAACAGTGGTGTCCAACTAGTTTTGCCACAAGGGCCACCATTAAATTTCTTCCGTGACTCACGGGCACATGGGGTTTTATTTTAGGAAATTAAGAACTTCATGTACATATTTGATTTTACTGGATGATTTTAGTTCTTCTAAATAGTAAGAAGCCTTAATTCGAAGTTATAAAAAAATAAAGAAAATCCACTTATAAAGCACAAATGTAATGTAGGTTCTAACTAAATATTCCGATTAGAAAACAAAGAAAAACACATATTAATAAACTAATTATTAACAAAGAAAATGTAACTGGTGAATTGTCAACTGTCTCATGAAGTCAGTCCTGTATTAAATGATTAAGTTGCTTTTAGTGTGATATTTGATTAATAATCTCTCACAACTTCTTAAAATTTGGCTATATTCCGCTATCCAGCACCATGTTGTTTTTCACTTGTTTTGAAATAAACTTATTTCTGTGCTTATTATTCTTTTTTAAATGCATAAGAAAAGTAAATGGCATAAGTGGATTCTGCTCAGTTCTCCATTATATATTTGTTATCATAAATTTCTACTAGAGGGCAGACTGTATTTATTTTAAGAAAATGAATTTCACCGATCGTTCGACCTGTTGATAGGCCGCACCTTTAGGAGAACAGCCTTTCAGTTCTATACATTTACCATATCCTAATTTGTTAATTTTATTGGGATTAGTTTCATATTATTTAGTTTGTATGCTATTTCATGCTATTTATTTTCAATGGTATGATCTCCATAATGCAAGTTTATGTGAAATATTGCTCTACTCTGCTATGTTAAGAATATTTAAATTTCGAATAACTTGCGGAATTTTCAAATTAGAATAATTATGTCCAAGCTCCATTATGTTCAAGCCAGTATAATAAATGATATCATGAAAGTGCTTTGGAATTTTTATGATGAAAATATCTTAAAATGGACGTTTAAGCGAAATTTTGCGCTGTTCTTCCATGTGAAGAAGATCGTAAATTTTAGATAACTTACGAAATTTTCAAAGTTGAATTTTCATAGTTAATGGTGTTCATTTGAACATCATAATTAATATTTTAAAGCTGGTATGACATCTTTAAAGTAAAAATATTCCTTTTAATGCACGTTTGAGTGAAAATTTGCCCAAATCTCCCATGTTAAGAAAATCGTAAATACCTAATAACTTTTAGAAAATATTTCAATACAAAATACATTTATACGTTATTATGTTCACGATCAAATAAATTACAAAATCCTATGTGGATAATAGAATCTATCACTTCACACGATAAATCTTTTGAGAGCGGAAAATACAATAAGACTGATAGACTCAGCCATTGTTCATAGTATGTTGTTACAATTTCTAAAGTTCAAAAATGAAAGAATTTATCTGAAGTTATTTATCTAATATTGATTTAGCATGAAGCTTCTAAGCCCAATTGTCATTCCTATAAAATGCATTCTAAACAAAACGAAGAAATCGAAGAAAATCTTTTCGACATAGTTACCGTCTTTAAAATTAAAATTTTTTTTAAAACCGTGTAGATAGAGATGCAAAAGCTCTATCCAATGATTAAGAATATAAATTGCATTAAGAGTGAAGAATATTGTATCATACATAATAGTTTGTTTACATTAAACCAGTTACTAGCTCTAAATTTATAAATATTAACCAATTGCCATGAATTTTGAATAGTAATTCGTTTTAAATTTTCAGTTTTATTCATTAAACGTGATCATCAAAGGAAAGACGTCATAGTGATTGTGTATAGATACATGAAAATTTTCAACGTATCAGCAGTCGTTGTCTCTCTCTCTCTCTGTGTGTTTGGGAGGGGGCATTAATGCTAATTATTTATACACTTAGGACCTTAGCATGTGTTAAATGCCCTTCGTGGGTTTCATTCTAAATGGTCCTTGACTATAGTCAGTCTTGCTTTGGACAGAAACTACGGAGAACGCTAACAACTAGGCTGAGAAGCGCGATCTGAGTTCGAGCCTGTCACATCTAGTTAAACAGTTTCTAGAACGGAAACTCTAGTGGGTTTTTTTGTCTCTAAAAAATCACTCAAATTGATACGAAACTAAATTGTGTTTATAATATGGATCACAATACGTTATTTAAAATAATTCGTGTACTTTTTAGTTCCTTCTATGAAGTACTTGAAATATGTTGTAACTATCATAACTCAAAAACAGTTAACTGTAAAGGGTCAAATTTTTGTATTTGGGACTTTTATAACAATTAGTTGTACATCTTCTCTTGTAGTCGCTACAGGGTCTGCCGCTTTAGAGATATTCATAATCTGACTAGTTTACGACGTCTGTATGATGAAATTAAATCAAAGTATGAACATTTTGAATCAACGCACAGTCACGAACGTGAATCAAAATAAAAATGTGGGTAAAATCCCCCCTAGCGTTTTGCACCTTTTTGAAAGTACTAAAATTCAACTCTTCTCAAAATTCTCGACGATATCGTTATACATTTTAACGCTATTTCTTTGGGGAAGGTTTTTAGAGTAAGCCTATACATTTGGATAGGAAATTATGCAAAGGAAATTTCGTTAATGTTTGCGCATGAGCAGTTAAAAAATTATTTAGTAAAATTGTTTATATTTCAGTGAATATTTAATATTTTCCTATTGCAATCGCAATAATGTTATGTCTGTAATATGTCAAATTTTCTTCAATCATCCGATTTAGTTAAAATTTAGCTGAAAAATACTCCGATGACAGTGGTATACTCAAGCACAAACGGACAATGAGAAGCCTTTACAGCGCCGGTCCGTGAACTCCAATAAAAAATTTTATTTTCTATCTAATATCCAGGTGAGCTTAAATTTTGCATACGTGCATAACTCCAATGCCAATACATGCTTAAGCAGAAACGGATTTAGGGAAGAAAGATCTTTAGGACCTTGGGCCCTGAAGTCGAGTTAAAAATCTGATTTCGAAATTTCACATTTCTCTACTATCCAATTGAACTAAAATTTTGCATACAGTGTAACTCATATGATAAAACATATTCAGGCAAAAATGGACTTGACCTTTAAATACTTGTTCTCCGAAAACATTAAATATTTTCATAACTATAACCACAAATGTTCTGTGGAATCTGAATGGGGGTTGCATATCTATACGGGGATATAAAAATTATTATATAACTTTTGGATTGTTTTAAAAACACGGTATATTATTATTATTATTTTCTAAATTTTACTTAAATTAATTTGAGTTTCCGCTATAAGCTAACTTTATTTTCATTAAAGTACAGTGGAACCTGTCTAAAGTGACCACCCTAGGGACCGGCTAAAATGGTCACTATACGCAGGTGGTCACTTTATAAAGTCTCTTTAAAATTGGAAAATGGTCACTTTAGTCAGGAAAATGGTCACTTTAGTCAGGTGGTCACTTTACCAAGGTGGTCACTTTTACAGGTTCCACTGTATTTTATAATATTTTCTCTAGCCCATATATGGTAAAGAAAATAATGTTTTGAGGTTAAATTTTCAAAATTGGGTTTTTGATATTTTTACACGTTATGTGGTCTCCTGAGTCCTAAAATAATGTTTTTAGCGGTCTGTCTCTGTGTAGTATAACTCAAGGATACACTGAAAGAAAAATTCTGTTACTGACACCTAGAATCTGAATTGTGGCTCTAGAAAAAATAGTCCCATATCATCTTTATAAGTTCTAGTCCCCTTGGAAAGCGAGTTCTAGAAACCCCTATTAGAATTCTAGAGCGTTTGCCTATATTCTCGAGGGCAAAGTCATTTAAAAATCTCTGTAAATAAATGCGAACACAAGAGGCGGGTTTCAGCAACTATAATCTTGGTTTATTACCCAATTCTAGAAAATAAAGCGAGAATTTCTCGCAATACAAAAGATTCAGAATATTCAGCATATTGTATCACCATTTAGAAATGTGTAGGCTAGAAATTCTCGATCATTTCGTCTATTCAGTTTATTGGCGTACCATGCGCATAGCTCGGAAATCTATATTTCTGGTTAAAGGATTTAGAAAATGACCACTTATTCCTTCTAGATGAAGGCTGTATATTTTTTTTTCTCAGTGTAAGCATTAGCAGGAAGATCGGTGCTTTAAATCTTGGTTTTTGAAATCTGTATCATATGGAGATAATATTAAACTTGTTTGTTAAAATAAAACAAAGTAGTTCGTGTACAGAAATATCCAAGATAATTGAAGTATAGTGCGTCTGTGGGAAAAAATTCTGTTAGGTACAATTTAACATTTTAGACTACACTAAAAATATGAAACGGACATATATTTTTTTATATTCATGAAAGCATGTTTCATATAGAATATGATATGAATATCATTCACAATTCGTTTATAGGGCTACACAAAAGAATTCGGATATATTTAGGCAAAATTGGAAATTGCTGGTAATCCATTTTTCAAGTTATGTTATGTGTTTCTCATATTATCCTGAATTTATGTCACACCACGAGGTGAGTATATAATTTAAGGACAATATACAGGTCGGCCAAAAAGTAAGTGAAAACATTCTTTTCTCTTAAATGTAATTGATGGACGTGATTTACCAAATTTTACCAAATCCAAGAAAATTAGTTTCTTATACCTGTATAATAGATAAATTATTGTTTAAAATCTAATTTTCAACGCTAATTTTTTAGTAAACTATTGCGGTTTGAGGTTTTCTGAATATTAAAATCAAGTTTTAGCGTTTAATAGGTGTTTATGTCTGTTATCAGAAAGACTTAAAAACAAATAATTACAGGAAATTTAAAATTGATATTTTAAAGGTCAAATGAGGAAATGATTGAAAAACTTGCTAAGATTAATACGTTTTAAGGAGTGGTGTGAAAGTTCTCTAAATAATTTAGAACAAAATTTTAAATATAATAGCTTTAAATATACAGTACTTACAATATTGTATTTTAATCTGTAATCTGTCTTTACAGTATTTAAATGCAGGGTAATAATAAATGAATGAGTGTCACAGGGGTTTATTCATGAATATTTAGTTATGAAATAATAAAATAAAATAGGCAAACAAGATAGTACTTCTACTGTTACAGCTGTATTTCATCTATATAAATAAAGAGAAGTGTGTTTATCTGTGTGTATCTGGGTAATACAGTAGATAAAAAATCATTACATATATGTATAATTTTTATGGTATAAGAACTTTTTATTTTTCATTTTTTAAATTCATTTTTTTGAACCCCCCCCCCATATTTTTAAAAAATTATTTATACTACTTATTGGAAAAAAAAATTGGTAGTATATAGTAGAAAGGATTAAACTGATCAAAATTTAAGTCTAATTAAAATTTATTTTATGTTATTTTGTTTAATTCTTTTTAAAAGAAAATCTACTTTTTAATTTATTAATTATATTGATTGGAATCATATGGTAGCATAGTGTAATGAATGAGGGCTATGAAATGCATGGTTCGAAAACTAAAATGTATAATAGATGCTGAAATACAGTCATCTTTAAAATCGTAGTTCTTAAATAATAGCACACCCACCTGTCGTCGATAAATACCCAAGTCGAAGTGCCCTGGAAATACCTTTCTGCAGGCAATGGGAACCTGGACCCGATGCAGTGCGGGCGGAAAAAGAGCTGCCGTGGGCAGCGGGTTCCCGAAGCGAGGATTAGAGCGATTTCAATGTAGGATTTTTTTTTTTTTTTTTTTAATAATGTGATATAAAAAATAAATAGTGATTAGTTCTTTTGAAAATTCATTTAAATATAGTGACCAACGAAGCGGGCGTAGCCTGCTAGTTTATATAAATAAAGGCAAACGAAAGTATCTGTGTGTGTGTCTGTCTGCGCTCTGGTACTTACACTACTGATCTCAGAGCTACAAAACTTTGCAGAGGATACCTTGGATCCTGCAAGTGTTCACCTCATCGAGATTTTATCGATTTTCGAATTTGAATTTTTTAAATTATTTTTTTTTCCTTCGATTTTAACCACAGGCTTCTTTGTTTCATTAAAAAAAAAAATTATTCTTTCATTACAATCGTCTGTGTATCTTAGCAACGGATATTATGCTATTTATTATTTATTTAATTAATTAATTCATTTGAAGAGGAATTTTTTTTAACTTATTATATTTATTGAAAATCAAATGGTAATGCAATTGAAAACATTTTAAATAAAAATAAAAATAAATAAATAAAAATAAAAATAAATAAATAAATAAATAAAATGATTGAGTTAAAAAAAATACTTATAACAGTTACGTTTACGTATAATTTTTGTTGTATAACAACATTTTATTTTTTATTTATTTTTAATTAATTCCTTTGAAAGAGAATATACATATATATATATATTTATAATATATGTATATTCTAATATATGTATTCTAATATATGTATATTATAAATATATATATATGTATGTATTATAATATACATAATATACATAATATTATAATATATAGTATATTATAATAATATATTATTATAATAATATAATATTATAATATAGTATGTATATTATAATATATAGTATTATAATATACATAATATGTATTATAAATATATATATGTATGTATTATGATAATATGTATGTATTTCTAATATATGTATATTATAAATATATATATTTATTGTATATCGAGAAAAAGATGGCAATATATAGTGTAAAAGATTAAACTTATTAAAATTAAAATTTAATTAATATTTATTTATCTTTTACTTATTTAATTCATTTTAAAAGAAAATCTATTTTTTCTTTTATTTATTATATTGGTCGGAATCATATGGTAGTATAGTGCAAAGAGCAAGGGCAAAATACATGATTTTAAAACTGAAGTATTTAATAGATGTTAAAATACAGTCATCTTTAAAATCGTAGTTTCTAAATAATAACAGATCCACCTGTCGTCGATAAATACCCATATTAAAGTACCTAGTAAAGGCCTTTCTGCAGGCAGTTGGAAACTGGACCCGATGCACTGAGGGTGGAAAAAGAGCTGTCGTAGGCAGCGGGTACACGAAGCGAGGTTTAAAGCGATTTAAATGTAATTTTTTTTAAGTTTTAATTTATAATTTGATATAAAAAATAGATTCAATTCTTTTCAAATTTCATTTAAATATAGGATCAGCAAAAGCCTGCTAGTATATAATTTTTTAAGTATTCTTTCTGACGCTTAAAATCACCATTTTTATCAATAATTAAACTAAAGAAAAATAAAATAAAATAAAATTTCCTACTGACATATAAAATGATATGTTTAATAAATGTGTAATTACTCCTATTAGTCTACTGGATATTACAAGATACACCATTTCATAAAAATGATCAGGCAGTCACAATATATATATATATATATATATATATTATTATTATTAGAATACGATGTAGTGTATTTTGATTAAAAATACTTTAACAATAAATT
Organism: Salticus scenicus; assembly: GCA_963930645.1. Lineage (NCBI taxonomy): Eukaryota > Metazoa > Arthropoda > Arachnida > Araneae > Salticidae > Salticus > Salticus scenicus. The sequence continues at coordinate 97,500,110 of OZ005650.1, forward strand.
CTGATTATTAATTAGGGTAAATAAGCTTCAAGTTTACCTAAAGGTAAGAAGGTGATAATTTGTTTAAAGAGCAATACATGTCTGTTTGATAATAATAAAATATTTAAGAAAGTAAAAAAGAATAAAATAATAATCTGTCTCTATAAAAAGGAGGCCTCTGCTATGAGGTAAAAATGTCTAATACATATAGTCGGTAACAAAAGTGTCCGAACACTAGCAAAATTTTCTATGTTAAAAAAGTACACTTCATACGATTTTGTGAAATAAATCCTTGTCGAATCCTGTACTTAGACTGACTAAGAACATGATTCGAGAAGAATTTATTTAACAAAATCGTATGATGTGTACTTTTTTTACATAAGAATTTTTGCTAGTGTTCGGACACTTTTGTTACCGACTGTATAAAACTGAAATTACAAAACTTAAGTTAAACCGCATACTGTCTCACATTTTGCATTTATTTGTAATATGCAACTTTTGATGATTTCTAATTTTTAAGAAATTTTACTAAACGATATTGTATAAAATCGTAAAAGGGAATTTTTGTATAATATGAAGACACACAGGCCATTTACTACAAAAAATTATAGAAATATTGATATAAAAAAAGTGAAGTTTAACTTACCTGAAAATAGTTTGAATTCTTGACACTATATAATATTATTATAATGAACGCAAATGTGAACAACGGAATAAAAATCCTAGTGGATTTACATTTCATTAGAAGGTTCATATTTAATAAATTTGGGAGAATTCCACATGGACCGTAGAAAAAACAGCATACCTTTCAAGAAGGTGTCTCAACTCGTTTGCTATTGAGATAAAACCTCAAGAGTCTTATCAGATATGTACGTGATGCAGCTGTCAATTATATTGAATCAACATCGAAATGATAATACTCAAAGTTGACTCAGCTGTATAAACCGAAAATAAAAATATACCTTCTTCCGTATTATTACGTTTCAGTAAAACAAAATATTTTTTTAAAACTTAGGTATTTACGACGGTTATGTAAGTTTACGATGCTTGCATCGGGGTTATCAAAACGACGGAAAAAAATGATAATATATTGTTACGATAATGTCGACTTTCTTATGTGGTGAAAGTAATTCGTAAATAAACAGGCAGGTTCTAGTCGATGAATAAACTTTATTCAACATAATTTCTTGAACCAGTTAAACAAAACTGTGATTTATACAATTATTCTCGAAAATGTTCAATAGAATGGCCATTTCAACGAAAACAATTCAATAAAATATGCCATTTTTAACGAATATTCTCAATGCAGCCCAATAGATCTGTTTTTCGTATCACGAAAGTCACTAAGCGACGAATGTTCTCGAAATAGTTCAAGAAAACATTCACTTGGCCCACAAGAGTAAAGTAAACAGCGTTAAATACCCTAGAGCCGAAATTTCGCTGGCTCATGAACAAAGCTCAAGCACTCGGAACACAGTCACGAAACGCAATCGCTCAGAATAACTCTCTGAACACGTACTGATCATATAATCACAATTGATTTACAAGTATTAATCTCTCTTTTTTAGAGATGCCGCTATAATCATTATATAGGAAACAGAAGTATGAACACAATTTTTATTAAAATCACACAATCAACTGTGGAAGAAAATCATATTTATTGACATTTTTTTTTTTTTCAGACTGAGCGAAAATAATTGTGTGATTTTAATAAAAATTGTATTTCTTTCTCCCATTGTTTAATGGTGTTTTCCATTTCCTGCGGCTTATTTCTGTTGAGCTATCTACATGATAGACCAGAGATATTTCTCCCTAATGGTTGTCTGAGTGAGTAATGCTGACCGGTTGTCGGCCTGGATAGCTCAATTGGTAGAGCATTGACCTTGTAAGTCAAAGATCCGGGGCTCGACTCCCGGTCCAGGCATTATTTTCGCTCAGTCGGAAAAAAAAATTCAATAAAGAAGTATGAACGTTTGAAAATAGGAATAGCTAAAAGAATACTCTATGATTCAATATATATATATATATATATATATATATATATATATATATATATATATATATATATATATATATATATATATATGTAATAAACGTTTAATATTTTTAAAAGAGCTATGCAATGATGTTAACTTAATAATGACGTAATAGATAAGCACACTGTCCAAATTATTCAGTATTTCAAAAGTTATCGGAATGACAAATTTTCAAGTGGCAGTTTGATTTCAAGTAGTCTCCTTAATTTAAGGTGCCCGTTATTTTAGAACAAGAAGGAGGATCATGCAGATCTTAAAAAAGACCTCTATATGGTCTATATCAAAACTTAAGCTAATCCTATCTTAAAAACGCTTTTTACAATGTGGATTTGAAATTTTTAAGTAGCCGTCACTTGTAACAAAAAAGAAGAGCAACTTGGTTAAAGAACTCATCCAAGATATTTGTAAAATAAGTCCACTGTCCAACTTTGGTTCAGTTTGGTTCCTTATTTCGGAAGTTATCATCATGACAAATTTCTATTACATATACAGGGTTGTTATAATTAAAGTTCGCCTATTCAGCAGGTTCTATAGCCGGTTTTATGGTTCCAATGGACAAAAATTTTCACTACAAGTTATGCGCTCTGAAAAAAAAAAAAAAAAAAAAGTTGAAATTTTTGTCAATAGATTGTGCTGCTTCAATATCTAAGGCGATTTTTGAAGATTCATTCTATCAATTTCAGTCAATTTAAATGGAACACACAAATTTATTTTGTATTTTACAGAAAAAAAAAAAAAAAAAAAAATCTGAAAAAATCTTATTAGATACTGGCGCAGAACCAACTCTTGACAAAAAATGTAACTCAATTTTCTTTTCAATTTTCACAGAGCACAGTGCCATTTATTTATTTTTGTTGCTAGGTGACGCTGCACTCCGCAAAATCGAAAAAAAAAAAAAAAAAGAATTACAATTTTCGTTAATAGGTGGTACTCAATTCTCAAGGTGATTTTTGCAGATTTTTTATAAAATCAAATTAATTTTGTGTGTTTCGTGTTGATTGACGGAAATTGCTAGAATGAATCTGCAGAAATTAACATCTGCGAAAAAAAATTCCTTTATTTTATTCTTTACAAGATATCTGCAACAATCGCCATAGATATTGGCGTAATGACGAAAAGTGCAACTCAATTTTTTCGATTTTTCAGAGCTCAGCACCACCTATTGAGAAAATAGTTAACACGTTGACAGGGGCGCGCCAGCATTGTCAGGCGCCTGTGTGCAGAGTTTTAGTTGGCGCCCTATATTAACTTTTTTTTTTTTTTTTTATGTTTTAAGAATAGTTATCATTTGGAAAGTTAACTGAATCTCGATTCTTAATAATAATAAGTTTATTGAATAGCTAAGAAAAAAAGAAATGTATAAAATAAAATGAAATTTTAAGAGAAACAAATAAAAAGGGCATCTTGCAGAAAGGGAAAAATCTTCTACAGGGAGTCTCAAAAACGCGGTACAATTATGAAGGCAAATAGAGGAAGCCAAAATAGGCAGACTTAGTGTTAATTTGGGGATAGAAATGAGTTGAGGCATTAGATGGCATAGATGAGAGCTGTAAGTGTAAACGTTTCTATTTGTTTGGGTTTAATTTTTAAGTAATGTTAAATAAATATTTAAAACATAAAAAATATTCTTAATAAACTAAACTTTCTCTCGCTTCATTACAAAGTTTGCGAATATTACACATATCACATTGAGCCAAAAAATCTGTCTCTCTATCTGTATTCTTACCAAAACGTCAATTTTTTTGCGTGAAAAAAGTAATTCGTAAAGAAAAAGACAGTTTCTTGTCGACTAATGCACTTTATTCAAGGATTATTCTCAAAACAACTCAGTAAAACATCGCACTGATATTCACACTACAAAATCTCATTAAACAGCGTTAAATACACCGTAGAGCAGGAATTTCACCTATTTAGGAATAAGTATAAACCGTTTAAACTGAAAATATCTCAGAGACGCCCATTCAGAAAAGATGTCTGAACACAACTGAACTCCTTGGGAGTGTCTCTTCCGTTTTTATAATCTCTGTCGAGATTTGGCAAACTTTCGAGGTTATTCAGCTCCAGAAACCAATTGATGTATCCAGAAAATATCAAAACTCGGCATATTGATGATAGAGCTTCTGAACTTTGGAAACACGAAATTGCTACTTTTCATCCAGTTTGGTCGCCATGTCATGAAGTCTATCTCCAAGGCTGACTATCACCTCCCACCCAGGGTTGCTACGTTCCTATATTTTTAAGATCGTTTTATTATACTTTCACCACAATTTTTAGAAAGAAAATTTTCTTGAAAGTCTTAGTGCTATTATAGCATAAAAACCATTAAGAAAATTTTCTTTTTGAAAATTATAGTGACAATATAATAAAACGATTGTAAAGAAGTAGGAACGCTGCGACTCCCTGCTCCCACTCTACTCCCGTTAAAATTGAATGAACTGTCTCTTATTTGCACTTTAACTGTAAATCTGCTTTTACTGCAACAACACCTTTGATTTGGGAAAGTTGTTTAACTCTTTGCAATACTGACAAAATTTTAAAGTTAGTCGTACTATTGCAGCATATTTGCAAATATAAATGAGTTTAATATTTTGTACTTGTACAGATAAATAAAATTTATAAATATATAAAATTAGAACGCATAATAAGAAAGAAAATCCCTTGGTGAGCTCTATGTTTCTCACTTTGATTGTTCAAAACTTTTGAATAATCTTAAAAATCAAGTTTATAGTGCATAACTATCGATATAATGACAAGATTTGTCTTAGTTCATTACGGAGAGTTTTTTTTTTTTTTAATATTGCATTTATATAAGTAATAAATAAACTTATAAGTACATAAAATAAGTAAGAACATATAATAAATATTACTTAGTAAATATGGATTAAAAAAAAATACTTAGCAGGGGGAAAAAAAATAGTATAAGTGATTTTGCACATTTTCATTAGCTGAAGATTTCATGTAATTTGTATGTAAAATTGACTAAAATTGTACGTGTTTTTTTCGTGTAGTAAATCATATATTATGGTATTATTTAGCGAAATGTATTTTATTTACTTGAGTTTTTGTAAATTATGGAATAATACACATCTGTTTGACCCAAAATGTCTTATACTATCGATATAATTGCAACATTTAAAAATATGTATGGTGTCATTGTGGAGCATAAGTATTTTTCGATTATTTTAAGTTTAGAAAAAGATTGTTCCGATGCTACTGATGGTTATGATAAAACAATCTCCAAAACAATTAAAGAGTTTGGACACATACAGCTAAGTTAAGAAAATTAAACTTCTGAATTGTCTGATTAGATGTGAATTTATCTTTAAAGATTAATGGTTGACAATATAAATATTCCTTATACATAAAAGGTCTCTGTCAATGTATATTTGATTTTTGTAAGGTAGTTTTTGTTGTAAATTTTATAATAAAAGAATAAACATTTTTTTTTAAATATTATTTATTTATTTTTATTTTATATTGTGTTAACTAGCATGTTGCGGCTATTTACAAAACTATTTTCTGTATTTTCCTACAGGAATTCATGCAGTACAAGTTGCTTATTAAAATAATTTTTCATGATGAATGTAAACGATTTTCATCTCAGTGAAATTAACACTTAATCTACCGATACTTCATCTGGTCAAGTGACCAGTCTTTAAAATGTTATATATATTACCACGTATAGCAAAAATATATTATTTAGCACAATTTGGTACATGAAACATGGACGATGTGATAATGTTATTTGCAAGAAATTTTGACAAAAAGTTTAAAATAGGTCATTTGCCCCGTCGTGATAGGTTTAGTGTTAAAAAACAAAATGTTAAAAAAAAAAATAAATAAATTTTGTACCTTAAAGATATCTTACAAAATTCAATTTTACAGGAATTTTTGTTTGTTTGTTTCATAAAAATGAAAGGAAATGCTAACTTTGTTTTAAATTATCACAGATTTATTGTTCAAACATTCATTTTAAAGGTATTGACGAACTTTTTTTTTTTTTTTTTTTTTTTTGTTAAATACTCAAACTGAAACTTTACACTCTCTGGGGAGGGGTCTGGATACTTCTATTCCAGCGAGAGTAATGTTCTACATAAAAAAAAAAAAAAAATAAAAAAAAATACTATCACAATTATCAATAAATCTTTTAAATTTTAAAACGATTTGTCAAAAATAATTCTTGTTGTTCACATTTATAAGAAATTTTGTCCTAACTGCCATATTAAAAATTATGACAAAAAAGAATGAAAATGCTTTTGGACAATTTTCGCCAAGGGTTGATAGACACTCTATTATGTCAAGGTGCAACTATATAAAAATTTGTATGAAATTTTGGGCATTAGTTCTTGAGCTAGCGCTAACACAGAATTTTTCTCACAAGCACATACTTAGACATTTTCTAAAACTGAGGAAATCATGTTCAAGAACTCTGAAAACGTGTAAATTTACCGAAAACCGGAAGTTGGAATTTTTTAGGAATCCAATGCTTTATTCTATTGAATGTGTAGAACAGGCCTTTCCAACCCAAAACACTTGATGAACCGCATTGGAAATCTATTTTATTCGGGCGGTCCACACCGCATGCATTGTATGTGTATGTGCATATATGTTTGTGAGTGTGTAAACCATGTATGTATATACATTTTTACCAGGATGGGCAGGGTTAAGATTCAGAATAGTATGCCTTAATTTAAATTATTTTCATTCATAAATTAACAATAGAATCTTGAAAAATTTATGATTTATACATTTATAACTATAATAAAAAATAATGAATAATGAATCTAATAATATTTCATTACAACAGTGTGATTCTTTAACTACGATAATCGTTGAAAGGTATTTTCACTTCGAAAAGTCAGAACGGATTTATTAATTTTTAATCTGTTAACCAAAGTTATCAAGCATTAAACATATTTAGTCTCCTCGCGGGCCGCGGGTTTGCCACCCCTGGTGTAGAAGAAAGTAAAAACTATAATAATATACTACTTTTAAAAAAAAAACCTCTCCTGAATAGAAACTAATGTTACATCGATGTTGTAAAGAGGAAAAATCTACTCCAAATAAAACCTCTGGGGTCTCGGTCGTCCAGTCGGTAGAGTACCAAGCTCGTAATTGGAAAATTGGGAGTTCGAACTCGAGCCAGCCAAATACCATCGTGTACACTAATGGTGGCTGTTGCACGTAAAATACGTCGTGGCCGCGATGTCCTCCATGTCCCCATCCGAATTATACATCTGGGGGGTCACTGAAGCGGGAGGAGCCATCCTCTCCGTAGAGCACCAAAGTTGTGATGGCATGTCTCACGACCATCTTTAGGAGTGCGTCCCAGACCGTTGCCAATTGCCCATTGCGCAACAGTAGTGCGACATTATACCCATCCCACCAACAAGCTAAATAAAATTCCTGGATCTATTAAATTTTCGTTTTTAAAATTGAATTACGTTGTCTTTTTACTCGCCCCAGTGGCCTTTTTACAGTAGAAGAAGGAGAGGGAAGAGATTAAAGTGCACTTTTAAGTTTCAAAGGGATCCTTTGATATGTTAAAAAAGAGAATTTTGCTGAGGGTAGGCGTATCATCACCAAGTAAATCCAAATTGCATTGTTGCGAGTTTATTGCATTTTATGGTGCTTATTCAAAGTTTGTAAGTAATATTATTTACAACGCCAGTTTTGTGGTGCTTTTTTATTAAATCCACTTTTAACGCGCCCTAATGTAATAAAACTCTAAAATTGTTTCCGAGCTCAAGTTTTGCCAATACAGTTTCCAAGGCGCCTCATTTGGCCACACTAGTCACATGGCTTCAGACCAGGATTATGAAATCCAATTTAATATATATATATATATATACATTTTTTTTTTTTCAAATAATCTATTCTCGGCTGGCGCCTTTCTTTACCTGGCGCCTGTGTGCGCCGCACACTTCGCACACCGGGTCGGCGCGCCCCTGCACGTTGAGTGCCATGTCAGCCATCGGTGACTGACACTGAACTTTCCATTTAGACCGCGATATTTAAGAAATTGTGTGGTGCTCAACGTGTTAAGTGGCACTGTGCTCTACGAAAATCGGAAAAAATGAGTTATAATTTTCGTCACCAGATGGCGAATTTTGTAGATTTTTTTGTAAAGAGCAAAACAAATTTTAGTGTTTCATCTGGATTGTCTAGGGTGAACAAATTTTCAGATGCCGAAATGGGGACATGTCCCCATTTCTTACTTTGAAAATGGGGACACCATGTATTTAATTTAAATTGTAGATACAAATACAATAAGTATACACTTAACATATATATGCAATACATAAGCATATCCAAGAGCTTCACGCATATATCTTTACCAGGATTATAACGTCTTATCATAATGGAAAATACTTCAACATTTCCATGGTTCGAATAGTCAGAACATGAAGTTATGATTACAAATGATGCATTTTCTAATTCTAATGTAAGTCCCTTCATTGCCCTGGATTCAAAAATCTTTTCCACAATGACCCCACATTTTGTTTGGCCACGAGAATATGCTGGATCAAGAGTACTTTCTTTAAATTAATAAATAAAACACTTTAAAACACGTATAAAAGTTTTAAAAACATTTAATTAAAAACTTCATATTTCTAAGCTTTTCGCCCTGAAAAGCCGGGCATCATCAGGAAAACTACATGGTTTTGTACAGTGTGCAGCTGTGTTACAAATATATATTCTATAAATCAGGTTAAAGCTACAGTTACATCGCTACTTTAATACAAAAAATTATAGTTCATTGGTTGGAGCCATTCTACATTGACACTGAGGCAACACTTGATTATTGCTACTTGCGTTGTAAAAAGTCAGTTTTGGATGGCTATTGAAAAGGCTGTCGTGGTGGTAGTATCAAGGTGAAGAAAACTTGTCGAGCAGTGGTAGAGTCATTCTGTCATCCATTGACTCCTTCCACAGAATGACTCTACCACTGCTCGTACTAATAAATAAATAAATTGGAGGTGTGGCAGAAGAACCCCAGACTTATGAGGTGAACATGTTAAATGAGTACGTGTTTCAATTCACTGCAGTAATTTAGTTGCGCAAAGCAATTTTATCATTATACCATATTTTTCTTCTTAATTTTATTGGGGCACTCTAAAACAAGTGATATAAATTTTGAGCATGCTTTGTTATGCTCTCAAGTTTTCCTTTAGATTTAGTTAAGTTTAAACGGCTCAAAATAGCTGACATTTCCCAAATGGAAACTTTTGAAATTCAGCAAGAATTTAAAGACGATGTTTTGTCAAGCGCCAGGTCAATAACAACAATGTTGCATCACGACAATGCACGTTGTCACACTGCAGTTTCAACAAACGAGTTTTTAGCCATTATAAACATTCTTGAGTATGAACAGCCTCCTTATTCGCCTGACTTGAGTTCTTGTGTCTTTTCCTTCTTCCTGAGATTGAAAAGTCACTTGAAGGTACGGCATTTTTAGCACTCGAAAACATTAAAAATGCTGCAAGCAAGCCAGTTCAAAGCCATTCTGCTATCCAAGTTGCAGCACTACTATCAGGATTGAAAGAACTTTCTCTAACGTCCGGTCGCTTTTCAAAAAATGAAGGAGACACAATCATAAATTGCAATTTTATTGGAATAAAAATTTAAAAAAATAATCAGTCTAATTATTTAATTTAAATCTCTGGCAGAAAGAGCAGTTGTGGAGAATTGTAGAAGTTGTATGTGGAAGTTGTGGAGAATTGTATCAGAGAATTGTGGTAATGAATAAAAGTTAGTAAGATTTAAAAACATATGGCAGTTTCTGTTTATCCCAGTATATTTTGGGTCCCTATTTTTGGGTGATTTTTCGTAATTCCATGACGAAACTGGCTTCCTCCAGTTTGGTCCATACTCAGCTGAAATTACAGGTTCGGCTTCACACGGTACTTGAACTTTCTCTCCCAATAGTTCTGCGGAACACAACGTGAAAGGAGGAAAAAAATATCTAAAAATAAATAAATAAATAAAAATAAAATATCTAAAAATAAATAAATAAATAAGAATAAAATATCTAAAAATTAATAAAAAATGCTAACATTATTTTAATTTTTTGTAATTTTTGAGAATAAAACCAGAGAATAATAAAATCGTAGTAAAGTTTTTCTTACTTTAAATAATTCTAAATCATGAAGTAACTTAATTAAATAAAAAAAAAAAAAAAATACAACCTTTTTATTTCTTCACGTCTTCATTTCGGACGAAACTAGTCCGAAATGAAGACATGAAGAAATAAAACAATTTGTAAAGACTATAAAATTTTAAAAAACGAAATAAAAAATATCAAGCAATTTACAAAAAAAGCAGGCTATTCAAACAAATTAATAGATAATTTATTTAAAAAACGATTAAAATGTTTAAATAAGATTAATAATTTTCAAAAGCCACAACTTAAAAACACCACTTCAATTCCTTATGATCGCGGAGTTTCAAATAAAATTTAAAAAGTTGCAGCAAAACACAATATAAACGTACCTATCAAGCCAAACCCCAATATTTTTCAGCTAATCAGAAGTGATAAAGATAAAATAAACCCTTTAGAAACCGCAGGAATATATAAAATACCATATACTAATAATCAAGGTAGCGAAATGTGTTATATAGGAAAAACAAAAATAAAAATAAAAACGCGTATTAAAGAACATAACCACTATATAACCACCGGAAAAATAACAACTGCTTTACAATTTGTAAAGACTATAGAATTTTAAAAAACGAAATAAAAAATATCAAGCAATTTACACAAAAAGCAGGCTATTCAAACAAATTAATAGATAATTTATTTAAGAAACGATTAAAATGTTTAAATAAGATTAATAATTTTCAAAAGCCACAATTTAAATACACCACTTCAATTCCTTATGATCGCGGAGTTTCAAATAAAATTAAAAAAGTTGCAGCAAAACACAATATAAACGTACCTATCAAGCCAAACCCCAATATTTTTCAGCTAATCAGAAGTGATAAAGATAAAATAAACCCTTTAGAAACCGCATGAATATATAAAATACCATATACTAATAATCAAGATACTTATAATCAAGGTAGCGAAATGTGTTATATAGGAAAAACAAAAAGAAAAAGAAAAGCACGTATTAAAGAACATAGCCACGATATAACCACCGGAAAAATAACAACTGCTTTAACTCAGGTAAACAAAAATGAAGAAATTAATATAAAATTTGAACAAATAAAAAAGTTGGCCAACTATCACAACCACGGTTACGCAGCAATCAGGGAGTCAGTCGAAATTTTAACAAGTTTAAATAATTGCAATGGCAACGATGGGGCTTTGCTCAATCGTCAATGGCGCAGAGTCTTTAAAAGTGGAAGGAAGCGTGAAACTTCAGTTTCGTATAACTTCGAACACCAAGATGTCGGAGACCAAGCTGGGGCGCCCCAAGCGAAACTAGTCCGAAATGAAGACATGAAGAAATAAAAAGGTTGTATTTTAAAAATTTTTTTAAAGTTTTTCTTGTTTTTATTCGATAATGAAATAAAAATTATTTTTAAATCTTTTGCGCTAAAATGCTTAAAGACATATATTATTGCTTTTAATGCACATTCTGTTTACATACTTATAAATGCATATAAATACGTCATGTATATTGTATAAGAGAATTTGTTTTACACATTACAACAGAAAATATTTTGGAAGATTTCTTTTATTAATAATTTTTAAATAAGTAATTATTAGTTATTTAATTTAGTATAACTAACCTCTGAATTATAATGATAACAGCTAATATCGTGACAGGTTTTTTACTTATACATGGTTTATTTATTATCAAATTATGAAAAAAAAAAGATTTTTTTATTGTCCGTGAAGTTACTTTTCATAAATATTCTCATGTTTCATAAGATGTCTAATATATTTGTATTTCAGTTGCAGTGTATTAATTCTAAAGTGCTTTTTTCATTTTCTCTGAAAGTGGCGCCCAAGTTTGTTAAAAACTTCGCACATTATATTAAAAAAAAAAAAAAAAAAAACTTTTGAAGAATTTTTTTGAAGTTTTTTTAAATAAATGTTTACACCATTTTTTTCTATTTGACTTGTTTTACTTACATAAATGCTTTAATAAATTGTACAGAATTGCAGCACTTAATGAATCTGAATATTTCAGTTTAGCCCTGTAAATCTGAAAGCTAACCTTATCATATTCTACACAAAACATTACCATATTAACAATAAATGTCAGTTTGTTTATGATTTTCACAGAAGATATTTAAATATGATATACAAATATGTCTGTCCTGAAACGCAATGCATTGGCATTTTTTTTGGGCTGTCCCTGAACACAAACTAGTCCTACAGGACTTCTTAAAGCCATTTTAAATAGGTAACATACCATAGTGGTAACATATATCATTTCTTAAAAAATATGAAAATATTTTCTGACGCCAGGAGCAAGCAGACGAACAAATAGACATAAGCACAGTCGGACAGACAAATACACAAATTAAAATTATATTAAAACTTAAAAATTGTTAGAAAGTGTTACAAACGCTTGATGTAAATGAAAATGCAATTCCAGCAAATTTCCAATAATGACCTTTAATGTAACTGAATATTTTTGTGTGGCCTTGTAAATCTAATTCTAATCATACTGTATACTATAGAAAGCATTGTTTTAAGTCTATGCATAACATATTTCAAATTCATTAAGATCTGTGTAAAGTAAAGTTATTAAAATTTGGTTTATAGAAATACCTCTCATAGAGCGCAATACTTTGAAATACTTTCGGATATCTTGTACACAAACCAGTAGAGGTATTTTCTTCATAGTGAACTCGAATAACATATTTCAATTTCATTAAGATTTGTGTAAAGTAAAGATATTGAAATGTGTTTTATTGAAATACTTCTCAAAGAACAGAATGCTTTGGAATACTTTCGGGTGTCCTTTCACACAAACCAGTAGAGGTATTCACTCCATGTTCAACAGGGAACATCTGATAATGAACTTGAATAACATATATAAGTTTCAAGAAATTCCATGAATATTTACGGGAGTTAAAGCGCGGACAGACAGACAAACCGAAATCATTAGCACTCTTCAACCTTGTTGGAAAGTGTTAAAAAGAAGAATTATATATTTTTAAACATAAGTTATAATAGGCTAGATGTCATAATCAATTAAATAACACAAATAAAATTATCAAATAAATTCGACATGAAAGATTTTATCCAGTAAAATTTTATGCTTAGTAAAAATATATCCCCAATATACAGGATGATTCAAAATTAATATAGAAATTATAAATGGCTTTTACTATTTATAGAATTTATCCATTAGACTTACACAGAATATAGAAGGAAGTTCAAAATTTTGTTTACATAATTTATAAATGTTCTATATGTGACTCCCCTTGGTAATACGAACAACATCTAAGCGGTAGTCCATTTTATGCCTTGCATTCCTAGACATTTACTAGACATTCTGAAGCATATCTAGAATTACCAACGCAAGTGCTATTAGAAAATGCGCATTTTGAGTTCTGGAATTTTATTTGGCAAAGGAATTTCAATGGGGTTATGCGAAAGACTTTTTGTGTGTGCTTCCTTTGTGAAAACAATTCCAGAACTCAAAATGCGTAATTTTAATGCGCTTGCGTTGGTGACTCGAGATATGTTTCAGAAGGCATGGCTTTAAATGGACTACCACTTAAATGTTGTTTATATTACTAAGGGGAGTCACATAGAACTTTTATACTGTATGTCAACAAAATTTTGAACTTCCTTTTACTTTTTGTATAATTCTTTTGGATCCATGCTTTTCAATTAAATAGATATTGCTGTTTATAATAGCTATATTCATTTTGAATCACCCTGTATATTATACCACAAACGTCATGCTTTTTTTAGTAATGTATAGTAAAATGTAGTACATGTAGTAGTAAAAAGTATATAAAATAATACACATATACATAGAAATGCTCTGATTGAATTATGAAAATATTTACATGATAGAAGGCTAATTGACACTTTCCAACAGTGTTCTAAAGGATTTATAAATTTGGCAAGGCAACAAGGTTATAGGGTTTAATTTTATCCTCACTGGAAAGAGTAGAATTATAAGTCGGTCTACTGAATTTTTTAATAGCTTTATCAATAATAGAGGGGCGTTTTTAACTTTTAAATTTGGCATGCGTTTCTTACACAGATGCATAAAATTTGCGATGAGTTTTACATTACCTAGAATTTTCTATAATCACGGATCATTTTTTGGCTCTCTAATTATTGTTGTAACCAAACCTGCTTTGAAAAGTATGAGACAATTTCCTTTTTTTTATAATCCTAAATTTTAAGACATCAAAGGAATAATTTTTAAATTGTTAAAAAAAAAAAAAAAAAAAAAAAAAAAAAAAAAGAGGAAAATTTTCGAACAAGAATGTATGCAATCCACAGTATCGGACTATTTTATTTTATTTTATTTTTTTTTTAAGTTTTTAAAGTTCATGGTACTGTTTGTTTATCACAGTGTTGCACCCTGGAATTTAATTTCTTGAAAACAAAGCACAATTTCCTAATTCTTAGTTGTTTTACATATGAAAGAACAAAATGGTAATACGTGTGATATTTGTTACAATTTTACTTGCTTCGCCTGTTACTGTGATGTTGATGATTCCCACCTCCCTCAATTTCAGTAATATAATTCCAGTAATATATTGGATAATATATTATTGGATAATATACTGGAACAGCGAATGTGCAGGTTACCAATTAATGTACTGGTTACAAGATGCAGCATATTTGCTTTTTCTATTTTATAAAAAAAAAAGTAAAATGAAAATTATCAAGCGATTCTTTTCGCTGAATATAGGTGTAATATTATGATTAAACTATGTAGATATTCTTATTAATTGAACAGTATTAAGTTACTTGGGATATTAAGTTACATTATAGTAAATTCTTTGGAATGTAGAAATTGAATTTTATTTTTACCTAAAATAATATTCTAGTTCTGGACGATGACCCGAATTCCATGAACCATTCTGTATGCGATACATAAAAAATATATCTGCTTGCAGTCCATGGCAATAAAGTTGCATTTCTAAAGCTTCTTCTAACTGAAAAGAGAAACAAGAAAACATAAAAAATAGCCAATAAACTGGTTACGCAACACAGTTGAAGAATATTCAAAAATCAGTTAAAATCATTCAAAATTCGTTATATGTTTAAATATCTTTTAAATGAAAAAGTAATTACTCTAGAAGCACCGAAATTTCCCCGTATCTTAAGGAGATATTAAATCTTGTTTTTTTTCTTTTAAAAAAATTGATTATCAAATAATAAGACAAAACAATTTAAGAGGTAAAAGTAAGTTTCAATGTTATATATACATATATGTATATAGATATAGATATATAAAACACCGTTTGATTACATTTTACCTTGTGCAATATATCCCATGCAAATTTCATGTGATTTTCGTAATATTTACCTTAAATTAATTATAAAGTTCTGGACAACTATTTGAACTAAAATCTTTACAATTGTTTAATTAGACACAAAAAACACAAAGTAATAAATAAGACACAAAGTAATAAAATTTTTATTTAAAAAAAAGTACGATTTTTACACATATTTAATCTTATATATATGTATTCTATTCAAAACAGCTGCATAGTACGAGTTCATTTTCACGATTATATGAACATTTAGACTGGGTAAATATTTCCAAGCGTTACTTCAAACTGTTTTTAAGAAACCACGTGTGCAAGTAAAAAAGCAGCATTTTGAGGGAAAAATAAATAAATAAATAAATAAAGCGAGGGAATTTTTCGTTAGAAATGAGAGAGTGGCATTTGCACTTTCAGGGATACATACGTAATTAGATAAGTATCTGTCATACAGTTAAATGATTGGTATCATATTACAGTAGAACTTGGATAATTCGAAGTTGAAGGGACCAGAAAAAAAATCGAAATATCCAAAAATTCGAATTACATATACTATTTTATCAAAAAAAGTGATAAATTAAAAAATTAAAACTCTACGATCAGAGATTTAACACATAAACTTTATATCTAAGAATACCGCTACATTACCCCTTTCACCCCCCCGTCCCCCTAGTAAATCAATATTTTTTACGAGCTTAATTATTCAACACTTTTTAAAAAATAGTCAAATATTTTTATTTCTTTTTTAAGTAGAATCTTTGTGTCATAGCATATGACCTGATACAAAATTAGAATCTTCTACATTACACATGACTTTCAATTCACAAAAACCTCGAAGTTCATACATATGCACCATATCTTCTGGTGCACTAGCTAGGGGCTTCTATTGTATTTCCTTATCCTTCTTTTGAAAGACTATAAAAATTGATAATGCACTTCAGATGAGTAAAATCTCGGGAACAAATTTTACTGTAATATTTTAAAGGTAATCGTATGAAAAATTCGAATTATCCAAAATAGAATTCTAATTATCCACGATTTTTTAACATTATTTTAATACAAAATTCAAGGGACCGTGTAAAATATTCGAATTATCCAAAATTTCGAATTAAACAAGTTCGAATTATTCAAGTTTCACTGTATTGTGATTAAAATTGTCTTTTGAAATATATAAAAATACTAGCCGGCTTTGCCCGCTTCGCTGGTTATTATATTGAAATGAATCCTCAAAACAGCATATCGTTAATAATAATAAAATATCTCCAAAAAAAAAAAAAAAAAAAAATCATTGAAATCTGTCAAAATGTAAGTTTAAATTCCTGCTACTTTCTGTAGCGGTATTCCCGCTCGTCACAGTCGAGTCTGGAGCCCCAATGCCTTCGGCAGTCTCTTACCTGCTTTTTACTCCCCCTCCCTCGCGGGATTTATTGACTATTTAAAAGTGTATTGACTCCTTAAAGTGTTAACGCTACAACAATAATAATAATTGGAATATATTATGTACTATAAAGTAGAAATATTAATATTTACTTAAAATGCTAGAAATCTCTTAGCACTAAAGAGAAACAATAGTGGAATTACAATTGAAACATTTCTTTCACTTTGCATTTAATTTGCATTTTCCTCAAAATCTTACCTAAGTTATTGGCATTAAATGTTGAAAACTTTAAATTCAAATAACTCAGTAAATGTTACATTTCCACTTATGCAGTCTTTTGTAAATATCGTTTTATAAATAGGGCTTCATTTTTCTAATTTGAATTATTGGCATACAGAGTCACAAATAAAATTATTTTTTCTACTTTTTTTAAAGCAAATAATTATTCCTCAAATGTATGTCTAATAAAAGGCTTTGCATATCATTAAAAACCTTTTTGTAATAAAAATTTAAATGTTGGTGTTAAAATTTTAAAAGATCTCATTAAAGAAATTAAAACACTCTGTATATTTTTGTTTTCTGTCACTTTTCTTTCTATAACAGTTGGAGCTAACAAGAACTTCACTCATACTTTTACTTTAAAAATTTTTGATGCAAAAATAACTGATCTTCAGCCATTTTATCTGAGGAAAACAATTTGATTGTTTTAATACGTTAATTTAACTTATCTTTCCTCGTCCACCATTTTTATCTGTCTGTTTATTCTATCTCACAATCTTTTTTTAATTACCTTTTTACATTTATTACCCTACTACCGTAGGTAATGGAAGTATTGTATTCGGTCTGAAAATTCGATATCGGGTTTTCACCTGATTTACACGTTTTAAGGTCCCCTGAGTCCAAAAAAGTGGTTTTTGGCAATTGGTCAGTGTGTATGTATGTGTGTGTGTGTGTGTATGTATGCGGAGAATCTTCTGGCTATTATAGCTCAGAAACTAATAAAGATAGAGCTACGAAACTTTAGAATTGAAATACGTCTTTTGTACAGATGAAATTTCCAAATTTTGGTGAAAATTGAAAAACCGGAAGTGGGACCGTAAGTCCGTATCTCAAAAACGGCTCTAACGATTTTCTTCAAATTTGCTATATAAACACTCTATTAGATGTCCTTTCGAATGATATAGTTGGTCATTCCAGGAAAATTGGTAGGTGTCCTGTATAAATAGCTCAATTTCAGGCCTCGCAAAGGCGTTCCTTTAAAAACAGTTGTACGGATTTTTTTCTTTTATTTTTTACCTCACTATATGTAAGCTTCGTTTTATATGTCTTTATAAGTTTCTCTTACAGGAAAAAATTTTAGGTTTCTACTTCTTCAGGTCACTTTTATGTTTTCTGATCACATTATCTCTCAAAAATGCGTATAATACGTGTGATAGTGGGTAATGGAAGTCGTGTGGTTGTTTCACACCATATTTTTTTTTTGTTATTAAATTACATTTTATTCTATTTTCCCAACTATAATGATGTTACAAACGTTTTAATTAAAATTATTAGTGAATTTTGAATAAAAACTTATATTATAATGATTAATATAAAAATAAAATATTTAAAACTTAAAAAAAAAAAAAAAAAAAAAAAAAAAATCTTACCAATCCCATTCGCCTTCTTAATATCACATGTTTATTGTCCTGTAACTTCTTAGTAATTAAATCTAAGTCTTCTACATTGGAAGCCCAGGTAGCAAAGTCGACATCTGTCGTGTAAGGTATGATGTCACATTGTCGATACCACCCTGAAACGTTATCCTTTTTAAAAATTAAAGTAAAAAAAATAACAATGTACATTTTAAATTATTACAAAAGTTTCATTATTAAACTTTTAAAATTAAATTTAAAAACTACAATGCTTAAACATTTACCTCCCCCCCCCCTTCCCCCTCCATCCATATATAGAAAATGATGCGGTATTTGGAGAAAAAAGGCAACACGTTTTATTAGTTAAAAAAAAAAAAAACTAAATAAAAGAAATATTTCTTTTTAACACTTTCCAACAAGACTGAATCTTCACCAGTAATCAAGAATTCTGCCCTCGAAGCTGGTAGTCGGGTAGTGCCGGGTTCACACTCATCGGCCTTGCTGTTGAGATTTTTTTTGTAGTTTTCTCCAAATTTCGTGTAAATATGGCATAGGACTCTTTACAAAGATCACAGAGTGCAACCTACTCAAACCTAGAACCTTTGTGTAGTCAATCCGCCTTAATGTAGTTAGTCCACCTTAATGTAGTAGTTAATCCGCCTAATCCCAACACTAACAACGCTGAAAAATGTTTTTGACTTTGGTTCATGTCTCTATTTGTCTTTGCTGCAATATCTGTAAATATTATTATAATGGTTTGAATAATATTTACGAATATTTACTTATAGATATTATTCAACTTTCTCATGATATGGTCACTATTGACAATAGTGTAAATAGCAGTACTGGTCACAATGGGTCACAAAATAGGGGTCACAAAAAAATAAGGATACATTACGATATCTGAGAATTATTTATTTAAAATCCATTTGAAGATTTAAATTATTACTTTAACGAGATTAATTAAGAAATTTGAGGTCGAAAATTTAATAATTTTATTTAGAGCAAAAAATATCCTAGGCCAGGAAACGAACTTGGGACCTGTGGATCTAACATGTCGATGCTGGTTGCATCTGTTTTAAAATCTTTATACATTACAAAACATAACGGGAGTAGAATACATTATCCCATACTATACTGATGCGCATAGACATACTTCCTATAAAATATGGAATGAAAAGCATTAATGATTCTTTTACATGGCCAGATATAATATTTAGATGTATTGTAAAAAATAATTTCAAATCTCTCGAAGAGTATTTAACTGTGTTATAATATTTTCTTTTCTTCTTCTTTTTTTTTTTTTTTACTATTTGAAGTTTTTAATACACTATATGTTGTGTGTGTTCTATATTGTTTTATTATGTTGAATGCAGCATATTAAAGTGCGCTCAAATAAAAATTTATCCGTAGGCTCTAATGTCACGAAATTCTTTTGCGTGCCTCTGTAAACGTCGGAACAATTTTGTAAGGTCTTGTACATTATTTAGGAAGCCTAAGCGCACATATATTCTGCAGAGAACATGAGTTTAAACATCTCAGTAATGTACGATAATTTAATTTTGTTGAAAGCAGAGTAAACGATGTTAAAATGCGTTTAAACGAAATACACCCCACAGGCAGTAATGATAAGAAAAACTTTGACGTGTCCCTGTACACAATCCATAAACAATATAAACATAAAAAATAATACAGTATTTCTATACAGAGCTTGAAGGTGTGTACCAATTTGCAAGTCAATCGGAGGTTTTTTGCGGCCACTATAGAGGTACACACAAATTCTGTTCATAGGTCGTAATGATAAGATAAACTTTGGAGTGTCCCTGTACACGAACTACAAATGGAATACACACCCAAAACTATACAGCTAATTCCGTGTGGCTCATGAACACGTGTACCAAATTCTAAGTCATTAGGTGATTTTTGCAGCTGCTATCGCGAGACAGAGAAGAAAACAAACAGACATACACACGGAACCCAAAATCTTTTCGAGTCTCCACATGGAGGCCTCTACTGACGTTTCGGCAACTACATCATCACTGTAAAAATTAGATCACAACACAATGTGCTGGTAAAAGTAATTCCTAGTGACTGTGCTGTACTTTTACAGTAAGCTGTGAAATAAATTTTCTATAATTCTTACAGTTTGCTGTAAACGTATTTTCAAAATATTTTCGAATAAACCATATAACATAAACATAATCTGTATCTTTTTTTTTATACACATAGGACTTGAGCAAACATCCTTGTCTGACTTGGGATTCGAAAAATAAATTCAAAAGTTTCAGAATCAGATTCCTGGCAACTAAACCAGGAAGCTGGGAACTAGTCCAGTCAAAATAGGAAAATTGGAAAAAAAAAAAAAAAATCAGTCAGTTTTAAAATTGAGCACAGCTATAGCCGAGAGGGTCCTAAACATCATACTTTTCTCCGTTTTTTGTGTTCCAACACCAGATAAGATCAAAATCGGCATTGATTAGTTAATAAGATGCATAATATATAGGGATTTTCCGAAAGGATTCTGGAAAATTTTCACTACCGATTTACAGCATAAAATAAAGTAAACCATATTTCAGTAGTTTTTACACAACTACACACACTGGTCAATGAATTAGAAACCTCTGAAAGTTTCTACAAATGTTCACTTGAGGTGTAAATATGCAAAACCTGTTATCATAGTGTGAGGAATGTTCTACTGGTGGGGAAGTGAACCCCTGGTGTTACTTGAGGGTAAACAAAAGACCATTCGATACCTGGACATATTGGCAAATCAAGTGTATCCGATGAAGTTATATTTCTACTTCGAAGATGACGGATACTTCATGGAAGATAATGAAATTACACGTCATGCCAAAATTGTTCAAGAATGGTTCAATGAACATCAATCTGACTTCCAACAGCTCCCTGGAAGTCGCAGAGCTCGGATTTTAATCCAAAAGAAGATGTTTGGGACTTGTTGGAAAAGTGCATCCGACAACAATCTCCCCTTCCATTTAATTTACAGGATCTGAAAGTCGGCGTAGCCAATGCATGGAATTCTCTGAACGTAAATGCACTTTAAAGGATTGTAAAATTCATGCCTTTACAAACATCAGTGTAAAATTATGGCCAACGTCAGAAGTGCAAAATTAGGTCCAATTTGCAAATCTCCTGTAAATTGGATGGGAGACGAGATTGTTGTCGGATGCACCTTTCCAACATGTTCCTAGCATTTTCTATTGCAATATAATTTGTGCTTTCCGGCGGTGAGGAAAGCTGTTGAAAGTCAGATTGATGTTGATTGAATCAATCTCGAACGATTCTGGCACGACATATATAATTGAATTATCATCCATGAAATATTCGTCACCTTCGGAGTAAAAATGTAACACTGCAGGATGCACTTGATCTCCCAAAACATCTAGGTATTACATAATTTTTTGTTTACCCTCAAGTAACACCAGGGGACTACTTACATAGCAGCAGAACATTCCCCACACCACGATAACAGGTATTGCATACTTACGCCGCTAGCGAACATTTGTAGAAACTTTCACATGTTTTTAATTCAATGGCCAGTGAATGTTACAATATTAATTTACACCAACCTGTTCTGTGTTTATGTAAAAGGAAAGTCTGTATTTTGATAAAAATCTGGTAAATAATGAAAGATACGAGGTAAAAGTCATCTTCAACGTTGTAGAGCACGCTCGAATTAGCATCAAAGATGCTTTGCATATAATAATTCAAGATCAGGACAGATGTGAGTTTGTTTGGTCAGAATTTCCTAAATTTGTAAATTTAAAAAACGCGCACGATTTTTTCTTTCACATTAAGGCTCGTTAGACTGAGATTTGATGCTTACAGTGAATTCTGAACACGTACGAACATCCATATTTAAATCTGAATTCGAATTTTAAAAGCTGGTAATTGAAGACTGGAGCGTTAACCATTTTGATACCAGGCCGCAGATGAAGGAGAAGAGACGGAATATATTTGAACTAAGATGTTTTCGAACAATCATGTGAGATATCACTGAATCACGATGCCAGTTATTTTTTGATCGAAAATACAATAGTTTCTTCGTTTATCTGCATCTTTTATCACGGACAAGGAGATTTGCAACCAAACAAACGTACTTATATGTTTTACACGTTCTTTTATTAAAAATATTGTACACAAGATATATTTTCGTACAAACTTGCAGACGCTCTATTACTTCTATTGTAGTTGATTTTTTATCCGTATCGCTTACCGTTTTTAAGATAGGAACTCTAATTTCGCTGTTTGTCGCCAGGGGGCACTAAAATAAATTTAAATCAATAATACATAACCACTTTACGATACCGAAGCACCTCTTTTAAAGCAATAGCCGTTTGAGGCTATGACCATTTTAAAGATAAGATGGTAGGAAAGATTTAGATGACAACCTATATATTTTCACACCAAATTTCAGCCAGAATATTTTGCTGTTTAAATGTGTGTTTGTCAAAAGATAGGTAGCGAAATTCTTTTTTTAATTTGGTTATAAATATAATTTTCGACCTAATAGGATATTACACAAAAAGTCCAAACTCTATTTCCATTCTTTAATATCTCTTGCTTTAATAAATTTATAGAAATTCATTATTGAATTTTCTGAAGTAGCTATTCCGTTATTATTTTATTATTTCCAATAATATTTCTTGAAATAAATGTGTGTTTCAAATTTTTATAGTTCTTGTTATTTTGAAAATATTCGGTAAATATAAGTAATACGTATTACCCGTTTCTTGTTTTTTTAAAGTACAACAGTTTGTTTTATAGAGTTTTTGTTATGAAATGCCACATTTTTCAGTTTATTAAAAGTTCTGCATTAAATGAATTTTTTCAATAATATAAAACTACTTTCCTTTATTATTTATTAAAAACTAGTTGGCATAGGTGGACTCTGCTCAGTTCCCCATCATATGTACGTTCTCATAAATTTCTTGTACAGGACATATTATATTCATGTTAAGAGAAATGAATTTGACCAAACGCTTGGCACAATGACAGAACGAAATCCTCACCTAATAGGCTACCCACCATTCAGTTCAACATATTTATCTTATTCTAATCTATTAATTTATTTTATTGGGATCAATTTCGTAGTTTATTTTTCATGCTAATATTTCCAATGCAACAATCCCAAAAATGCATATTTATATGAAATATCGCAACATTTTGCTATGTTGATAAAATCTTAAATTTCGAATAACTTACGAAAATTTCTCATTAGAATATTTGTAGTCAATCATGTTCATTCAAGTATCATAAATGTTATTTTGAAATTGTCTGATATATTTATGATCCTCAAAATGGACGTTTGTGCTCGATTTTGCCTTATTCTGCCATTTTAAGTAAATCGTAAATTCCAAATAACTTACGATTTTTTTAAATTGGAAAATTCATACTCTATGGTATTTATGTAAGTATCCTACATAATATTTCAAAAGTGGTTTGACATCTTTACGATGAAAATATCCCTCAAGATTTGACGTTTGTGTAAAATTTTGCCCTATTCTATTGTGATAAGAAATTCGTAAATTTCCAATAACTTACGAAATTTTTATATTGGAAAATTCATAGTCATCAATATTCATGCCAGTGTCCTAAATAATATTTCAAAAGTAGTCTGACATCTTTACGATGAAAATATCTCTCAAAATTGACGTTTATGTGAAATTTCGCCCTATACCACCATGTTAAGAAATTCGTAAATTTCCAATAACTTGCGAAATTTTCAAAGAAGCATATTTATAGTTACTGATGTTCATTCCGGCATCAAAACTGATATTTTAAAACTGGTCTGACAATTTTACAGTAAAAAGTTTCCATTTAATGCACGTTTAAGTGAATTTTTGTCCTATTCTCCCATGTTAAGAAAATCGTAATTTTCTAATAACTTGCGAAGTTTTTAAAATCGAATGTTGCAAATGAATAGGGTTCTTGCCAGTGTCGAAAGTAACACTTTAAAACTGATCTGACCTCTCTGCGACAATTTGTTCTTGAGATATCGTGTACACAGACTAACAAACTAACGGACTAACGGACACCCTACAGACAGACACCATACAAATTTTGTCATTTTCGGATTCCTCACACCTGAAAACTTGTAGAAAAGTAAAAAAACCGAGGTCGAAAATTTTCACGATTACCTAAGTTTCCCATACCTATAGTATGATGGGGAACTAAAAATGAAAATGTAATTATTAATATTTGTTTTAAATACAGTAAACCATGCAGGATACTCACCTAGTAGTGTTCCAGACCAAATCCACAAATGCATGAGCAAAGGATGAAATGTTTTCTTAAGTTCTCGAAGTGCAGTTCGAGTGTTTTTATTAAAATATTTCACTGACATAGCTGGATGTTTTCTGGGATGACCTTTCAACAGGGAGACTTCCTTTTTAGAGACATCACATTCAAGAAAACGGGAACTTGTCATCTCTAACAAGAAATAGTGAGCATTAGAAGGAACGTAAAACTCTCCAACAGGCATCATCTTACTTTCCAAAGAGATAAACGCAAATCTATAAGAAAAATGTTATAAATGTTTCTGTACTTACAATAGATTGTATGTAAATAAAAAATTGTTTGATTTTGATCCAGCAGGATCAAAATGAACATTTTACGTACAATTTAAAACTTTCCATTAATTACATGAAATAGAAAGCAATCCATTCGATTGCTTTACATTAG
Organism: Salticus scenicus; assembly: GCA_963930645.1. NCBI lineage: Eukaryota > Metazoa > Arthropoda > Arachnida > Araneae > Salticidae > Salticus > Salticus scenicus. Next base: position 97,525,261 of record OZ005650.1, read on the forward strand.
CCATGTATATTAGCTATACGCTGTAACAAATTTTGGCAGTTCATATGATGTTAATTTACATCATAGGCGTACACCTAAAATATGATGTTAAATTTTCACTTCTTCACCTGATTGTACAGTAGAGTGACCATATTTTTTTTCATTGAATTTGAGAACAAATATGGCGGTGTCCTCGAATTTCAAGAACAAAAGAAAAAAAAAAATAATTAAATCACCTTAGATTGTAAAACTTTAGTAATTTTTATGTATAAAGCATTTAAAAGAACTTATTTCAGCTTATTTATTCTACATATAATAAATTATTATAATAAAATATTAATAACTTTAAAACCGGCGTCCCCAAATGTGTTGTAACTTTCCGTCTTGTAACGAAATTAGTTTTCGAAGACTGTCCTCGAGATTCGAGGACGTATGGTCAGCCTATTGTACAACATCCTTTGCAATTTTCCCATTTTTGTGAAAAGAACCGCCGTTCCTAATAGTGCAGGCGGTAGAGAAAAGTGAGTATGCAAAATATAAGGACCGCATTCTACCAATAGATTTTACCTGAGAATATCTGAATAATGAATATGGATCTTACTGGTCCATTTTTTGGTCCATTTTTTGTTTGCCCCCTCCCAGGGCCCGATTAACCTTACAACTGAGGGGAAGCACAAATCCATTTGGGGGCCTCCACTGACTGCTTGGTCTAAAGACTCATACAAACATCTCGAAAAATTTGTAAATTTTTCATTAAATTTTGTAGTTACCTGGAATTGCGGACAAGTAAATTCACTTAATTTTTGTACCAAAATATAAACTGGCGAAAGCCTATGTTTACCACAATATATGAAATTATGCCGTTATAAATGAATGTGTAAAAGCTTCATTAGCATATTCCCTATATAATCTAGAAATGATAGTTTTGCAATCAGGTGTACTGTGACTTTTTATAACCAGGCAATGCTTTTAGACCACTAGCTTAAAATTCGGGGCTTTTTTTTTTGCTTAATTTGGGGCCTTTTCGAAAATTTTCAGAGGAAGAACTTGCTTCTCGTGCCTATTGGGTATTCAGGGCCTGCCCCCTCCTCTTATTTGTAAAGGAAACCTGCAGAGTACATGCTATGAAAATCATTTTAATGATGATTTTAGCCATAATTTATAGTTTATAATACTAATGAAAGTGATGATAGGTTGTTAATAATAAAAAAAAAATTTTATTAATAAAAAGAATATGTAAGAAAAAAACAGCGAATTTAAATAGAAATATACGCAATCAAGATAAACAATTATTTATTTTTATTTACACAATTATTACTCAAACATTTACACAAGTAAATGCAAAACAATTCTGACTTTTTGCATCTACAAGACATTGTTCGACGATTTGACGAGTATTTAAAAGATTGAATTAATGAATCTGGCAAAATACTCAGAAAAAATTACAACTTGTTCGATATTTTGAACTAATGTTTCAATATATGCACAAATAAAAGACGACTGCAAGATATACATTTGTGGAGGATTCGATGACAGAACAAAATGTTACAAAGTACAAGGGTTTTTATGAGTTACCTGAATTAGAATCAAACTACTTAGAAACTGGTGCGAGGATGTTTTGTCACACATTTCATGCAATAAGATTTCGAACAGCTCATGTTATTATCCTCAGCGTCGATACAGATGTATTCATCTTGGCAATTTATTACTCGAAATATTTGAAAATATTGGTTGTCTAGGTCTATAGTTTGACGGTTCTCGTACAAACAAATATTTTCCAGGATGCCGTTTGACTTCTTAAATCCCTGGGCAAAAGCGCATGCAATATTTTACCCTCATTACATGCTGCAAGTGACTGCGATACTACCAGTAGACTTGGCAGTAAAATGCAATGTATGAAAGCTTCAACTGAGGGTTTTGTATAAAGAACCCTTTTATCTTTGAGATACTTTCAACTAAATAATGAACAATTAAAACAGTTGGAAGTAGTTTGTACACATTTCTCTTTTTCAAAAAAGAAATTAACTGCTGATCAACTCCGATGTAAACTAATGTCACAAAACATAGGTTTCGATTTTAATTTAATGAAAGTGATACAGTCGGCAGTAAAATCATTGAAGCAGTAGCAATAATTCCTACATAAAAGATGGGCACCTAATACTGTTTTGTTAAGTAAATATTTGTCGAGTCATGATCTTAGTCTTATACTGTTTTTAAAAATTAGTAAGTTGATGATAAAAATTAGCAATCAAACTAAAATAAATAAACAAATAAAATAAAAATATGAAAAGTGTGGATGCGTACTTCAATAATTTTGCTCTCGACTGTATGCACGTTAGATGCTTTGCATATGCACATGTTTAGGGCGACAGTACAAACAATGTTTTGGAAAAATGTTCATCAAAAACAGGTGCAGCCAATTGATTACTGTTTATCTGGCTATGAAAAACTTAATGTTCCCTTACGTCCACAACAAATGACTAAGCCGTTTTTACTAGATTCATTAATTCAACCTTATAAATGTTCATCAAATTGTCGAACAACGTCTTGTAATTGCAAAAAGTCAGGATTATTTTGTACTTCATTGTGCAAATGTATCAGTAATGATTATTTAAATAAATATGAGTAATTGTTTATTTTTCTTGCGCATATTTCTATTTAAATTCGCTATTTTATATCTTATTTATTCTTTTTATCAATAAAAAATGTTTATTTATTTATTTATTGTTTTTTTTTTAATATTACTGAACAACCCATCATCACTTTCATCATTAGAATAAACTGAAAAATAGGGCTGAAATCATCATTAACCTTCTAGCGGGCGCGCTGCTTATACGAACATGAAAGGTTTTCACATACACGACTGTAAAATAAGTATTTTAAAGTATCTGGATATTTTAATTATACTATAACCATTTGAAGATTAATAAGAATATTCAGTTGGAACTTTTATTCATTAAAACAAAACTGAAAGAATGAAACTGAAAGCGCAAAATCAATATAAAAAAATCAAAGAAACATCGGAATTATAAGTCAATTAATTTTAAAAATATTTAAAATAATAATGTTTAAAACAAAAACAACAAACAATCGTTTTTAGCAGTGAAAAAAAAATCAAATATAATAAAACGTTACATGAAAGGTCGCGCGTATTTTTCAAATACAAATAGCAAATATTCATCTTCATATCATTGTCTCGAGGTTCAAAAGATAACTAAAAATAGATCAATATATACTAAGTGAATAGCCAAAGATAAGTGTTTCAAATGCTCTCTGACTTTAAGATATACAACGAGATTTACCACAAGTGTATCTCTCAGATACGCGCGCCCGTTGGAAGGTTAAAATGACTTCATCATGTACTGGTTTCCTTTACAAATTAGAGGAAGGTGTGTGTGTGTGTGTGTGTGGTGGGAAATTGGACCAAAACATGAACCGGCAAGATCCATATTATTAATCTTTCAGTTATTCTCAGCTAAAATACATTGGTGGAATTCGGTCCTCATATTATGCATACTCACTTCCTTCTGCCGCCTGCAGTATAATAACTTATATTATTAACTGATAAATCATTGTGCTTTTTAGATATATTTGTATAATTTTCACTGTTAACTACTTTTCTTAAATTCATGAACCTATTATTACATACATACAAATTATGCACTCTCATCATAGAAAGGCCAAATTAATTTTTAATTTGATCTGTGAGTTAGTAATTATTTTTTAGACAATGAAAATTTTATATATACATACAGACTTATATATACATGGACAATATTTAAAAGGTACTGTACAGTCGGTAACAAGTGTCCGAACACTAGCAAAAGTTCCTATGTAAAAAAAGTACACTTCATACGGTTTTGTTAAATAAATCCTTGTCGAATCCTGTTCTTAGTCAGTGTAAGAACATGATTCGATAAGGATTTATTTAATAAAACCGTATGAAGTGTACCTTTTTTTACATAGGAATGTTTGCTAGTGTTCGGACACTTTTGTTACCGACTGTGCATTAATACATATTTTTATCAATAGCTATTCACCTAGGTTGATGTTTAAAACATCATGATTTTGAAAAAGAAATTACAGTTATAAAATGTTTACATTATAGTTAATTTTTTTTGTACCATAAGGCAGAGTTACTTGGACCCTGTGGGTTAATTAGCCCCAAAACAATAAAATGAATAAAGTCACATCTGGCAGAAATTTATTGGACATGTTTCGTAGTTTGTTTGCAAAGAATACGAACTATGTATCTATTATTTCACTAAATCAGTGCTAGTGGGTTCATGTAAACCTCTAGGGTATAAGTAACCTTCACTTGTGATACTTCATCATTATAGGGGATACTTATGGTAAGATTATCATGAAATTTATAATCATAATTGCCTTTAAGAAACTTAATTATAGTAATTTGTTATTATTTATTTATTTATATATTTTTTTAAAATAACTTTTTATTTAAATTTATTATAGTCATTTAAATTTTTTTAGGGTTGCCTCTAAATTGGCTAAATATTTTAATTACATGACGGTTTCCCATAATTTGTACTTTTATGTATCAAAGGTACTTACTTTTCATGGGCACCCTCATGATTAGTAAATAAAAGCTTTCCTTCAGGTAATCTTTCTTTACTATTTGATCTGTCTAAAGCAGCATACCATAAGAAATTATTTCTTTTGTAAAAAACAACAACGTGAATTTTACACAGTTTATGTTTATAAAATATGTGACTTGTAAAACTATTTAATTTCGAAATAGATGTTTGCTTTAACATCCACTTCCTCATTAGAGCTTGGTTGAAATGAACATTGAATCCCTTGGCAGAAAATTTGTAAATGTTTTCTTCCTGTAAAAAAAAAAAAAAAAGAATATTAATAAAGTGAATAATAATAACTAAAACATGTCAGTGTCATTATCTTTTAACTAAATTAATGCATTTCAGATAATTATATCTCACAGCCCTCATATGTAAATCTTTCATGCTTTCCTGTAACGATCATAATGATCATAATTTAGCAAAGAAATACAACATATATGTTTTTTTCTGCCTAAACAATTTATCCTTACTAAAATGAACTTCAAGCATTATAAGTTTCCAAATCACAATCTATAAGAATCTACTTTGCATCCATATAAAAATCTATAAATCCTACACTAATATAAATCTATATCTCTTGCATCAATGATCTATAACATAGATAATTTTAAAAGTCTATCATTCCCATGTATTATCAACCAAATATTTTTGATTCCGGAAAAAAAACGTTTCGGCATCAGACATTCCCGGGGATTGAAGCTCAGCAATAGGAATAGATTAGAATGTTGGTGAATTTTGAAAATGCCGAAATCGGGCGTGGCTTTTATTGCGCTAATAAATATATAAAAGGAAATGGGATATTTTTTCATCAGTAAGTTATGTTTCACTAATTCTGTGTTACAGTTCCCCTGTATTGGCTGTTTTTCCTCGAGTGAAATGGAATTACATTTTCTTCCCGCACTGATCAATATATGCCTTATTACTATATCTATGATCTATAATAGTCGTTCCCAATTTTACTTTAATAGATTGTGGAGTTTCAAAATTAGCACGCTTCAAATAAGCTCAGTTCATAGTTCGCAATTAAAATTTAATTTTCTTTGTCTCCATGTAAAAGAATTATAAATCCCATACCTCTGAAAAACTATGCAATTCGTGCAATTGTGGCTTATAACATACCTAATAAGTTTAAGCTTAATTCAGCTTGAATGCAGAGTTTAGTTGCTATAATATTCACTCACACATAAGCACACACACACATATATACGTATATATATCAAACAGTTTCAAAAAATTATAAAAGTTGAAAAACATATTATATAAAAGAATATACAGATAATTAAATACACATGCATTATTTAAATAGAACTGACAGTAATATAACTGAAAGAGTACGAAGTAGAAAGATCCTTTTGAGTACCCCAACGATCCTCATTTGTAAGCAGTTAAAACAATAAATGTTCTAATATATAGTGTAATGTAGTGATACCTGCCAGCATCCTAATTAATATTCCGTAGTGTTGTTAGTCCCGCCCTTTTTTCCACACCAGTAAATTTTTAGAGTAATATTCTTCAAATGCAATTACGATTAAATAGGAAGAAAAATACTCTAAAAGATACTGGTGTGAAAAAGAAGGCGGGGCTAAGAATACTACGGAATAATAATTAGTATGTTGGCAAGTATGAATATAGTATACCAGTAATTGCAACAACTCAGAGAAAGTATACTTTGTTCACAATACAACATTCTAAATACAGTTTACTTATTGCAATTTCATTATCTTGAGTTCATCATAACTAGAATATTATTTTGCATTACAGAATTTACTTAGAAAAGTATAAATTAATTGAGATAATACTACCTGTTGAAGAACAGGAATACCTTCTTCCATAATACCGTAGGTTATTATATGGCTTGATCCTGAAAATTCCGTCAGATTGAATTGTCGTTTTGAGAGAAGTTGTTGATATTTTGGTACAAGCATGCAATGAAGTATTAAAGGTTCGATGACAACAGCTTTAATGTTAAGGGACGACAAAATTTCGTTGAAATTTGCAAGAACTCGAAGAGTTGAAAATTCATCCTGTTAAAAAAAACAATATATGTATATATATATATATAGAGAGAGAGAGATAGATAGATAGATAAGATAACTAAGATAACAGAAAAATGATACAAAAAGTATTTATTTATTTACTTTTTAAATATGACTTACTCCCCCCCTCCGTCTTTAAAAAAAAAAAAAAAAAAATCAGACTATAAATTAGAATTTGCGAAAGTCAAAAAATTTTAAAGGGAATGGGAATAATAGATACAACATAATATGTTTATTTCTACAGACTTTTGATGAATTGGTCGAATTAATTTTTATGAGATTGAAAAATTATACAAGTTTTTTCTAATATTGAGGAATCTCAAGATTAGCACCTGGAACCTATAAATTAATGTCCCAATGATCCTGAGCCATTCTAAGCTAGATGACCATGTGGTATTGCAAAAGTTCGTGCGGACGCGGATCATTTTATTGCCTCCAAAGATGAGAGCTTCTATCGCCGTGGTATACATTTGTTACCCGAAAAATGGGCAAAGGTTGCATAAAGTAATGGAGAGTATTTTGATTAAAAATTGTCATTTGATTTGATGTATTTTTATGAAATGAAGCAATAAAAAACCGCACGAATTTATGCAAAGACCTAATATATCTATACTACCCAAGCTCTCATGAAAGATATCCGTGAAAGATATCCGATTCGCACAATAAGGAAAGCGCAGGTAACGTCACGCACAAACAAACTTGTTTATTTGCTCAGGGCAAAACATTCTATTCAGGGCAAAACGTTGGTATTTGCACTAATACAGGTTGTCCTTTTGCCACTCGTGAGTGGCAAAGATTGACTGACGGAGCGTTTGTTTGTAAACATGCTCTTTCCTTATTCATTCATATGAAAGTTTGTTGGTTTATTTCAGGGTGTCAATCTGTGGTCATTATGTTGCACATAAAAGCGTATTAGACTAGGACCTGCGGTTTACAGGGGATTCCGTTACAAGAACATTCTTGCTTGATCCAGGATTCGACCTCGGACTCGGACATTTTAATATCCGAGTACTAACCTTTCAGTTACCAGGTCGATATACTCAAAAATGGAAATTTTAATCTATTATGCGAACACACTTCCAGTGAAGCATATGGAAATTTGTGTAATAATGTTTACACCATAATTTCCAGATGGCAATGAATAATTAGGATAATTACTTCGACCGTATTTATTACAGATTTTCGATAACTGAGTGATGTTAATAATGAGTGTGTTTATGTTCGCACCGGAGCTACGCAGTGAGCAATCGGCGATGGTTCGGGAATCATCTCTAGTCTGCTCCGGAGACATGTCATCATAATCTTGATCCTCTACTTAATCCTCCACTCCATACTAATCTTGCCCCCCCCCCCCTCCTGCTTCCTAGGTTTTCGATGAATTTTTCGAATAGATTTGTACAATAACTTCACCAACGCATCTTCACTTTTCCTCGAAATGTAACAAATAGTCAAATCGACTTACTTACTTTCTATAACATTATAATGAATTATTAATAATATTTATAATTAGTATTACTAGTAATATTTTAAATGTTTATATCAGTGCAACTTTTAATGATTTTCATAGACATGCTAGGCATCCTTCTTTCAGTTTATGGTTTTAGTAGTATATGCTTCTTACTTGTTAATTTATAGTAAAATATCCACGGATAATAAGAAAAAAAAAAGTTTTATTGTTTAAAATATTTCCACACCTTTGACATGATATTTTGCATTGAATAAAATCCTGCTTTACGACTATTTACACAATCGTTTTTTGAATATAATTTTTCAAACAGATTGTTCGCTTTTAAACTAATACAGATTTTTAACTGAATGCTTGAAATCGTAATTTAAAGAACCTAATTTAATTTATTTAAATCGTGATTTAAATATTTAATTTAATTTAAATTACATTAAAATGTTACTATTAACGCAAAATCTCTTGTTCAGGTATAAATTGCGGGTGTTGTTACATGTTTTCAAAATTTAATGCTAATAAATAAATAATGAAACTAATGTAGCAGATATTATAATAATCTTCTAAATTTCTTGTATCCACACGAATTGGCTCAAACAAAATAAATGTGTAAATAAATGAAAATTTTTATAAAATTATGTAATTTATGTGCGCAAAGTGATATTTTTCAGTTATTTAACAAAAATTTGAAGCTCGCATTTCCGATAAAAATAAACTTTCATAACACCAACATTTATTATATAACATATATTCAGTATTTTTTCCGTTGAATTTTTATGGATGCGTAAAGCATTTGTCAATTGAAATATATATATATATACACAAAACGTATAAAAATGTAATTGTAGAATGTAAATATAAAACGGAATAAAATTTAGCATACGATACAAGAAATACATTATTAATGGTAATTTTATCTAAGAAATTATATAAATAAAGTCATGAATAGTAGATTAAAGATGAATTATACCATAATAGTAGCACTTTAATAAAAAGTGAAAACCACTCACGCTAATGATGAATTGTAAAATGACTAACTAAATTAATAATAATAAAAAAAGAAATATTCATCAATCAGAAACCTTAAATAAATAAGAAGAATATAATAAATTTAATAACAAGTGAAAAATGCTCAAAAATGGAAGAATTTATCGTCAAGGAACATACATCCTTCGTAGAGCTTAATATCACAAGACTTCAAAGACTGTATCTTATGTTGTACAAAACATAACATTAAGAATAAACAAATAAATAAACAAGATCCATATATCAACTGTTACAAAAAGCTAAAAACATATTGAACTTGTACACACATGGTTAAAAACACCGAACTCACACAACAAGTTGAGTTGTATATATTAGGTGTAAGAGAAAGTTCTGTCGTTTTTGAACACGTACACTTTTATGTGTTGTTGATTATCGACTGAAACCGGTTTAAACAGTTAGGTCAGAGTATGATTGATGATTTACACACATTTTTTCGTATTTTAGTCGGTCTTTTCAAACTTGTAGAACTGTCACAATGGGTGCAAACAAAGTGCACTTAAGACATTGTATGTTGTACGAGTTCCAAAAAGGGAATAATGCGATAGAGGCAACAAAAAACTTGCGTGACGTGTTTGGAGAGGATGCAGTAACAGCTCGAACATGCCAAAGATGATTTGCAAAATTTCGTTTGGGTGATTTTTCTTTGAAAGATGAACACAGATCAGGAAGGCCATCAGGTGTCAATGGCGAAGTGCTACAGTATGATCAGGACAAATCCCCCGTTAACTTCCACAGAAGTGGGCTTTAAGCTTGGAATTTATCAGACTACTGCTTTGGATCACATTAAAATGCTTGGTTTCGTGTCCAAACTCTCTGTTTGGGTGCCACACAACGCCAGAACTTTCCCTTACACATAATATATATATCTTTATTTTTAAAATTTTTAAGCTGATGTTGCCGAAAACATTGTCTTATTCTAGACGGGTTACTACAAAGTAATGACGAAGGTATTTTTGATTATCTTCTTTTTTAGAATAATCCTTTTCTTGTTTCCACTGAGAATTTAGAATAAATAAGAAGAAAAAAAACAACGACAATAAAATTCAAATGGAACTTCTGCACCAATTCTATTTTGTCCCTATGAAGTAAGAATACAATATCTAGATGATGGTAATATTTGCTAGGAGACATTATTTTTCTAGGGAACATAACATATAGGAACTAGTCGGTCATCGACAGCCTAGCAGTCGATGCTTTCAAGGAACCTATTTTCAAATGCTCCAAATCAAAAACAGTGGTCAAAAGTCGTGATAAATAATCGATAATGAAATAACGAAGATTTAAAATTTAACTTTTTTAAATTAATCAAAATAATGAAATTCGAGTCATGAAATGTAGTTTATTAATTACTTATGAAATTTAACTCCAATACAAATTCATTAAAATTGTCGCTAGTTTATTTGTCTAACAAGGAAACATTCAAAAGGTGTCGTCTTCAAAAAATATTGAAAAAAATATATGTGATTCTACTCTTCATAAAATACCAGAAAGTGAAAAAATTATCGGCCGAAATGAATTACAGCAACCACAAAAAATTATCAAAATTAAGCATTTTTGGCGATTTAGCGATCGCGTTAGGCGATAAGTTCGCCAGCATCGAGATTGCCGTGTACGAACAGAACCGTGTTTTACTTTTCCGCCAAGTACTCAAAATCAATCGCCTAACAGTGTGAAATCGCCAAATATGCTTAATTTTGATAATTTTTTGTGGTCACTGTAATTCATTTCAGCCGATAATTTTTTCACTTTCTGGTGTTTTATGAAGAGTAGAATCACATATATTTTTTTCATATTTTTTGAAGACGACACCTTTTAAATGCTTCCTTGTAAGTTTAAAGGATAATACCTAAATAACCCAACATTCTTTTTTTTTTTTTTTTTTTTTTTTTTTTTTAACTCTTTCTGAATCTGATTTCGATAACAAAAATGTGTGCACTATAATTTTTATTTCGGTTTGAAATTATTATCATTTATAATATTTATTATATTATTAACGATATTAAATTTTGTATTATTTATTATAGTAAGTTTAACTATTTTTTGCTCTACCTGAATTCGATCCCGATAATAAAAATGTTCCACATTTACTTCGGTTTGAAATTATTGTCATTTATATTATTTTTAATATAACATTTATTAATTTTATTATTCTGTATTATAAAACTTTTAAATAATTTTTTACTTTTTCTTTTTTTCTTTAATTTATCTAAATATTTTTACCACAATTTGGCGGTTTTCAGCGCTAACCGTGAAAGAAAACCGTCAAATCACCAATTTGCTGCCCTTACATACAATTACAACTATCTATCTATCTTCTATAATAATAAAAGAAGATGTCTGTCTGTCTGTCTCTCTGTCTGTCTGAGCATCTATACGTTCAGCTGCTCAGAAGCCTGCCCGAGGGGATAGTCAAAACAGAATTTAAAAATTTTAATTAGTTGCGGAGATATTAATTAAAATGTAGACCTATGTCTTAATCAAAAAGCGATCTCAATGACTCAGAATTCACCGAGATTGCATAAAAGTAGATATTTTAACGGAGTTAAAAGCAGAAAAAATGGAAAATAAATTAGAAATATTAGTCCGATCATTACGAATTTGGTACCAAATGAAAGGGGAATTTTTTCCGAATCTAAGAGTGCAAGCGGCTTATCGATACGTCAATTAGATTTTTTTAAATTAACTAAACTATGAAACTTTGTTGGCAACAGGCAGACGATTTTCTAAGCGGTCTCGATCGGAAACAAAACACATACGAGACAACTGTCTGTGATGTCTGTGATGAAAACGGAAATGGTTGTAATCAATTAAGATATCATGTGTTTTATACTGGGGGGAAAAATTGCAATTTTTAATTTTTTTCAAATTTTCATTCACGTTACATTTGAATTAATATTCGGCCTAGACAGCATATTATAAAGCTACTGTTCAATTTTCATGAAAATATATGAATAATTAAAAAAATGACATATTTATTGGAAAAAGATTGTCTTATTTTTTTTTGCAGTATTTGCAGTAGTCGAAATTTCGTAGTATGTAGTTTTAATGCCCGATAATTCGATTGTGAATATTTTTGAAAGAGTACGATTATTAGGGAGGGCTTGAGGAACAGGGAAAAAAGGCAAAAAAAAAAAAGAGTTGCAGCGTTTGAAATTGGTTGGCATATTAAGATTTTAAGGCAAGGTATTTGGTTTTCTTTTTTATCCCAGCTTCTAATTAAAATAATTTCATAAGTAATACATCATTTGAAAGCTTTGTTGATTTGGAATTGAACAGTAGATTACAGAAATTTCTACCGCCAGATGGCGCTGAAATATTTTAAAATTTCAATATTTCAAATTCTAATTATGATTATATAATTTTTAATACATCATTTGAAAGATATTTTAAAGTTCTTTTATATTATCGAAAGTATTATTCGAGATTTTACCCGATTTACACGTTTTAAGGTTTCCTTTTTAGGTTTTTCTTTTGTATCTCAGCTATACTAATTAAAATATTTTCATAAGTAATACATCATTTGAAAGCTTTGTTGATTTGGAATTGAACAATATATTACAGAAATTTCTACCGCCAGATGGCGCTGCTATATTTTAAAATTTCAATATTTTAAATTCCAATGAGCGAGGAAGGTGTTGTAAGTTCTAAAACGGGGATAAGGCGCCGCAGGCGCCACCGAGCGGGACTTAGCTAAAGTTAGAAATTTGAAATATCAGCGCCGAAGGCGCTACCTCACGGGAGTTTACTGCGATTTAGATAAGCTATTTTCACGATATATCAATAAGCTGTTATTAGACCTGATACGGGAAAAAGGCGCCGCAGGCGCCACCGAGCGGGAATTTCATAAAGTCGGATTTTTCAGGGATCGCGAACCAGCTGGTCGCCGAAGGCGGCTAGTTAAAAATAAGGCAAACAACAACGTCTAAAGTTTAATAAAAAAACACCACAAAACTGGCTTTGTAAAAAATATTACTTACAAACTTTGAATAAACACCATAAAATGCAATAAACTCGCAACATCTGTTTCGGGTCGAAAAACACATGACCCTTCATTAGGCGAATAAAGTAAGCACGAGTGCTGCAGTCAAAGCGGCAACGCACAAAATCGTTTAAAATGAAAAGAAAAACTTTATAAAGTAGAAAGTAAATATGACTACTGGTGTCATTAGAATTGTACAAGAAAACAAGAAAATAAATAAATGAGTGAGATTAAACATCTAACAATCTAAGGATATCATAAATTAAACGAAAATCTAAGTTAGATGAGTAATTTCCAAGCATCAGAGAAGAATGGAGTGGAAGAAATATCATTAACAAGATTTTTCGAATTTTTAAAAATGTGAAATGCTTCATGAATATCCAAATGGGAGGAACAGACAGGAGATGAAATTATGTTAGTTTTGGAAAACTCAAAACGATGACCTTGAGACCAGCAGTGGGAAGCAATAGAAGATTTGGTAATCTCTTCATTACGAACATTCCGACGGTGCTCATTTATTCTGTATTTCAAACGCCTCCTAGTTTGACCAATATAACCTAAGTTGCAGGACGAGCACGGAATTAAATAAATTTCAGAACGGTTTTCGGTGGGAATGGGATCCTTAAGAGAAGATAATTTAATTTTATTGACGGGTTTGTAAATGACTTTGAAACCAAACGGTGAAAGAATTTTAGAGATTTTAAAAGAGAGTGAAGAATAAAAAGGTAAAACAACTGGGATGAGACTGTGATCGTTTAATTTGGGAGCAGAACGTTTAGGATTCTTAAATTTATATAGAGCTTTATCGATAATAGATGGGTTATAACCACGTGAGAGAGCAAGAGATTTTAAATAATTAATTTCTTTCGAAAGATTAGACGGATTAGAACAAATGTGTAAGGCACGATAAACATAAGTGTAAAAAGCAGACATTTTTTGTTGAGGGGCGTGGTTAGAGAGAGCATGCGGCGGCAAAGAGACTGAGAATGGTTTTCTAAAAACAGTAGTTGAGAAACAAGCCTTTTCTTTATTCACAAGAACGTCAAGGAAAGGCAAAGAGCAATCCTGTTCAACCTCAAAAGTGAATTGAATGCATGGGTCAATCGAATTGACCAAAGAAAGTAAATTGGACAAATCGACATCTGGGGAGACAAGAACGAAAGTGTGATCCACATACCTAAACCAGTGAGGAAATTTATATACACCGAAGAGTTTTTCTTCAAAATAGTGCATATAAATGTTGCAAAGTAAAGGAGAGAGAGGACTACCCATGGCCATACCATCATTTTGGGAATAATAAGTACCATTAAAAATGAAGGCAGTTTGCCTGATACACAAATGAACTAAATTTACAAGCTCCTCAATTTCAATGGAAGAATAATGGAATTCACGTAGTCTTCTCTCTAAACAAACCAGAGCACCTTGAACCGGAACATTTGTAAAAAGTGATTTGACATCTAAAGAAATCATAGTTATAGGATAGTTAGACGGAGAGATGCAACGTCTAAAGTGCCAAATAAAAATAATAGTAGAGCAGACAGCTGTTTCGGTAGCGTTTAGCACGTCTTCAGTGCATAAAGAAGAGAGAGAAGTGCTCCTATATATAGGAAAGGGATCGGATTCAGCACAGGATGATCCACCAATAGGATTACGCAGAATGTCAGTGATTGGCCAGTACGAAATTACGAAACACTAGTTATGAAAACACATAACTAGTCAACTTTTTCACAACTAGTGTTTCGTAATTTGTGATTGGCCAATCACCCACATTCCACGTAATCCTATTGGTCGAACATCCTGTGCTGAATCCGATCCCTTCCCTATATATAGTAGCACTCCTCTCTGAACTGAAGACGGTACGCTAAACGCTACCGAAGCAGCTGTCTGCTCTACTATTACTTTTATTTGCCGTTTTAGACGTTGTTTTTTGCCTTATTTTTATAATTCCAGGCCAAGCACCATTAATATTCTAATTACATCTTTTGAATTATCATTTAAATTTGTTTTTTCTAAATCAAAGATATAATTTTTTTTTTCAGTGCATTGTTGAATTGGGACGCTATTTTATCCTGCTAAATTATCCTTCATACACTATTTTATACGTACTTCCAAAATAAAGATAAAAATTAATTTTTTTTTCAATAAATTGTTTTAGCAAATGACGTCAGTTTCGTGAAACTTACGCTTTTTTTTTATTAAGTTGATTGTAACATTTCTGTCAAATGGTTAATGAATAAAATATTGGTTAAATATAATTTAATATTTTTCCTTTGACTAAATTATCGATGCATGCACTAAATCCCTTAAGAACAATCTTGTTGTATCTCTTTTTTATTTCTTTGCACAGTCAAATCTGATGTGAATTTGTTTTAACTCTTTTTTCTTTTCTATATTAAGTTTGAGCAATTGATTTCAGTTATAAATTGTTTATTATAACTTAATATTAAAGTACAAGAAAGCCATTTTGTTTAGTTTATTTAATCTGAAAGAAATAGACTTCCCTTCTTAAAAAAAAAAAAAAAAAAAAAAAACTAGTTGGCATAGGTGGACTCTGCTCTGTTATTTATGTTATCATAAATTTCTAGTGCGAGACATTTTATAATCATGTTAAAAGAAGTGATGACCAAAGCTTGATACAGTGACAGAATGAAATCCCCTCCTAATAGGCTATCCACCGTTCACTTCGATATATTTATCTTATTCTAATCTATTAATTTATTTTATCAGGGTCAATTCCGTTCTTTAGTTTTCATGCTATTATTTCCAATGCAATAATCCTCAAAATTCATATTTATATGAAAAATTTACAATTTCGCTATGTTGGTAAAATCGTAAATTACGAATAATTTATGAAATTTTCCTATTAGAATATTTGTATTCAATCATGTTCAAACAAATATCATAAATGTAATTTTGAAGTTGTCTAATGTATTTATGATCCTCAAAATGGAAGTTTATGCTCAAATTTGCCTTATTCTGACATGTTAAGTAAATCGTAAATTCCAAATAACTTACGAATTTTTTAAATTGGAAAAATCATAGTCTGTGATATTCATGCCAATATCCTAAATAATATTTCTAAAGTGGTTTGACATCTTTACGATGAAAATATCCCTCAAGATTGACGTTTATGTGAAATTTTGCTATATCTGCCACATTAAGAAATTCGTAAATTTCCAGTAACTTACGAAATTTTTATATTGGAAAATTCATAGTCATTAATATTCATACCAGTGACCTAAATAATATTTCAGAAGTAGTCTGACATCTTTACGATGAAAATATCTCTCAAAATTGACGTTTATGTGAAATTTTGCCTTATACTGCCATGTTAAGAAATTCGTAAATTTCCAATAACTTGCGAAATTTTCAAAGTAGCATATTTATAGTTACTGATATTCATTCCGGCATCAAAACCGATATTTTAAAACTGATCTGACATTTTTACAGTAAAAAGTTTCCATTTAATGCACATTTAAGTGAATTTTTGTCCTATTCTCCCATGTTAAGAAAATCATAAATTTCTAATATCTTACGAAGTTTTTAAATTCGAATGTTGCAAATGAATAGGGTTCTTGCCAGTGTCGAAAGTAATATTTTAAAACTGAACTGACCTCTCTGCGACAATTTGTTCTTAAGATATCATGTACACAGACTAACAAACTAACGGACTAACGGACTAACAGACACCCTACAGACAGACACCATACAAATTTTGTCATTTTCGGATTCCTCACACCTGAAAACGTGTAAAAAAGTCAAAAAACCGAGGTCGAAAATTTTCACGATTACCTAAGTTCCCCATACGTATAGTATGATGGGGAACTAAAAAAAAAAAAAAAAAAAAAAAAAAAAAATAAATAAAATAAAAATTATTTTTTGCAATTTGTCAAACTTGTACCCGAAAACATATTTCTTTCGTAAAATGAAATAACAATACTTACATTATTCGAAGACATTTTTCTTAAATTTTCTATAGATTTATTTCTAATACTGTTTATTAATTTATCCTTTACCTTGATTTCCGAGAAGCAACTTGTAACATCTTCTCGTAAAATTTCAAGGGAAAATTTCTCATCAATTGTAAAACTGATGTCTGCATACATCTACATAAAAAATATAAAAAATATTGTAAATTACATCATTTTTATATGAATTATATTTCAACGTAATGCATAAGAATTCCATTTTGACTATTTAAGCAACAGAGGTCAATATTGTTTCAGTCTGCAACTTGCAGATACACATTTACACGAAAATTCATTTAAAAAAAAATTATCACCGAATATTTGTTCATATTAAAAGGTGACTGGTTTAAAATACAATAACAAAAGTAATGAGTACGGGAAATCGACTTTAATTAAAAACATAAATATATACAAAGTGTACAGAAGATTTTTAGATGCTATTTGGTAGAAATAGATTAAATTTATATTTAAAGCTCAAATTACTGAAGAGTTTAATATATCTAATTAAAACTGTGTAATAGTATTCCTAAAAGTGCTAAATAGTATGTATGACTTATCTATATCTATATCATTATATAAAGCGCAAAAAATTGTTTGTTTGTGGAGGGTAATCTCTGAAACTACTGAACCGATTTTAAAACTTCTTTCACTGACCGAAAGCTACAGTATGCCATATTGTTATAGGCTATATTTAATTTTGATAAAATAAATTTTAGTTTAAAATCTGAGCATTTTAATTAAAATCCCCATAGAAGCCGTAATAGAAATGGAAATAATGAAATATTTAAAAAATTAGCTGCTGCCAACATAAAAAAAAAACATTTACATATTCATTTCGTTTTTAAAATATCTTGACGTGAAAAGAAAAGAAATATATTTGCACGTGCATTAAATTGAAATTCATATAAAGCTTTTTTAATTGTTAAACTTACACGTTAAATCTGACGTCATTATAGAATTAAAAGTGTTTATTTTTCTAATAATTTAATTTGATATGATACGATATAATATCTAAGCATCAATGTTTAAACCACGGAGTCTTTATTACTCCGTGGTTTAAACTGATGTGTGTAAACGAAATTGGAATTTAAAAATAAATAAATAAATAAAATAAAATAAAATAAGAAATTCTATTTTATAATATCAATATAATATTATTTATTTTAATTTATAATTGTTGCCAAAAAGATTTACGAATTAATTTATTTTTTCGCGTTTGTAATGATCGATAGATGGCGCTCTCTGAACACTGCAGTTGTTAGTAAATATAACAGCCACGTGTAATTATTATTCTTTCTCCGCCATTTCATCATGGAAAGTCGATTGCATAATATGAGGATATGCAGTGGTGTGATAATTTCACCTTAGCCCACCAGAGGGCGAGCATTTCATTACAATCGCGGATATAAATAGTGAACTGGATTTTTTGTAAAAAAATAATAAAGATCGAGGAAAATTATTTCCCCATTTTAATCCCCATATTTGGATATAGATATGTATTAGTTATCATGTGCATCCGTTAGATTAAATTGTTTTTGTTGTAAAATTGATAAAATTGGAATTTTAAATTTCAAAACTCTAGAAAAAAAAATGGCAAATTTCCATATTCGATTGAAAACATAAACATTTCATTTCAAAGGATGATATTTACACAATAAACATCCAACTAATAAACTAATTAAAAGGGAAAGGATAAATATTCTATCATAATTTGAAGTCAAATTTGTTTTCAAATGTCTAAATAAAGTATCTGATATAATATACTAATATGTTGCAGCAGAATAGATTTGATATCCGTCATCCTTGGCAGAAAAAAAAAATATCGCCAAATTATCTGGCGAATATAATTTAATTCCTTTCAAAAATCATGGTTATTTTAAAAACTTACATTAAGAGTGTAACGAATAATATGAAACAATATTTCGTACAATACATATTACGAAAATATACATCTGGCATGTATATTTTCGTATTACGTTTTTGATCGCCAAATACAAAAAACGCCAAGGGTGACAGTTTTGAAATTTAAAATTTAAATTTTGTCAATTTGACAGCAGAATAACTCAATCTAACGCATGCATACAATAACTAATACATATCTATACCCAAATATGAGGATTAAAATCGGGAAATAATTCTAGAATTTTAATTAAAAAAAAAAAAAAAAAAAAAAAATCCAATGAGCGATTAACATGGAAAATCTTTTTCTTGCATCCACGGGCGGTCAGTGATGTCATACTTCGCTTGCGTATTGAGATGTTTAAATTTATTTGGCGACTATTTTTAGCAACTAACAGTTATGGCAAGTAGCTCAATATACATAGCGCATACAGCCATTACTGAAATGTAAATAGCATTTAATTATTTGAGTTACATTATGTTGACTGGAAACCTATTTTAATATACCTATGCTCTATAGCTATACTAATATAAAAAAAAAAAAAAGGTTTATATGCATATGTAGAGAGCGATCGCTAGAACTAAAAAGCCGATTGCTTTTTTTTTTTTTTTTTTCTTTCAATAATCAAATGTTACACTGTCTCTCTCTAAGTGCTAGAAGCTATAATAAATTTTGGTAAAATAAATTTTTAATTAAAATTTTCAATATTTTAATTGAAAACAAAGCATAGATTTGATATCTACCGTCATTGGCGATTTTTGTATTTGGCGATCGAAAACGTAATACGAAAATCTGTGTATTATCGTAGTAAATACGAGATGTATGTGTTTACTTCAATTACCCTACTACCGTAGGTAGTGGAAGTATTGTATAGGTTTTGGCAATTGGTCAGTGTGTGTGTATATGTGCACGTGTGTGTGTAATCTTCTGGCTGTCATATCTCCAAAACTAATAAAAATAGAACTACTAAACTTCACAAGTGATTCAGGTCTGGTGTACAGATAAATTTTCCAAATTTTCGTGAAAATTGAAAAACCAGAATTGGGTCATCGAAAACCAGAAATGGGACCCTAAGCCCATATTCAAAAACACCTCTAATGATTTTCTTCAAAGTTGCTATATAAATAATATATTAGATGCCCTTTCGATTGAAAAGTTGCTTAGTTCAGGAAAATTGATAGGCGTCCTCTATAAACAGCTCAATTTCAGACTTCGCAAGTGCGTTCCTTTAAAAACGCCTGTACGGATTTTTTTCAAACTCGCCATGTTAACTTCCTATTAAATATCCTTTTGTATGTAATTATTGTTTTTAGGTCAATAATTGAGTATGTTAAGTTTTGGTAAAAGTTGGTATCTCAAAAACGGCTCTAACGTATTCTTGAAAATTTTTTCTTTAATCCAATTTAGATAACCTTTCTCAAGTATTACGTGCTTATTACAGGAATATTAACGGTCATCCTGATTAGGTAGTTCAGTTTTAGATCTCGGAAATTCGTGTTTAAAAAAATAACTATCTATTTTTTTCCCCTTATTTTTTAACTCGCTATGCAAACTCTGTTGTATGTGTCTTTATACGTGTATCAAGTTTCTCTTACTCGAAAATCTCAAAAAATGCAAGTAATATCTCCAAAAAATTGTATATATTACGTGTAATAGTGGGTAATGGAAGTCATGTGGTTGTTTCACACCAGATTCTGTAATAGTATATATTGTACGAATATTGTTTCATATTATTGATTTCTCCTTTAATATACATTATTAAAATAATAATCAATTATGGAAAAAATTAAATATATTTGCGAAATGAAAAAATAAATAATAATTAAAGCTATTATGACGTCAATTTTATCAAAAACATTTTCATGTCATAGGTTTATTTTTTAATATTTTTTATTCATGAGTAAAGAAATGTTTCTTTTTATGAAATAAATAAATAAATAAATAAATAGCATTAAGTAAAAATTGCCAACATTTAACAACTTATTAAAAAAAATAATTGTAAAATTATATTTTGACTTTCCAGTTAATAATATTGCCTGACTATAACATATAAACTGATATATTTCTTGATTTTTTACATATCAATCCATCTTTAACTAAAATTTGTTCATCAGTGCGAAGCCGGACGGGTCAGCTAGTCGTACATAATTTGCGGGTGTGTGTGTCTCAATATCTTTTTACTTTCCGAACACTATAGTGAGGAAAGTATTGTAATCATGTCAAAAATCCGAATTCGAGATTTTGATGTTTCTATACGTTTTGAGGTCCCCTGAGTCCGTTTTCACTATTTTTACGATGATGTATGTATGTGTGTGTGTATGTGTGTATGTATGTGTGTATGCGTGTATGTCTGTGGGTGAACACGCTAGCGTCTAAACGCATCGTTCGATTAACCTGAAAGTTGGTACGCATATTGTAAGTCACCATAGTACGAACCCTATAGATTTTGGTGAATCTAGCACTTATAGTTTTTTTACAGGGACACAAAGAAAAATTCTTTATCATTATGGCCTATGGGAGCAAAATCTTAAGAGTGCGATAGCATCTAAACGCCTTATTCAATTGAGCAAAAATTTTATACACATATTATAGATCACAAATACTCAATCTGTATAGATTTTGGAGAATCTAGCACTTATAGTTTTTTTACAGGGACACAAAGAAAAATTCTTTATCATTATGTCTATGGGGCCACATTTTTAAAAATGTGATAGTGTCTAAACGCCTTATTAATCCGAGCAAAAAAATTGTACACATGTTATAGATCACAGTTGAACTAACTGTATAGATTTTGGTGAATCTAGCACTTACAGTTTTTTTACAGGGACACAAAGAAAAATTCTTTATCATTATGGCCTATGGGACTAAATTTTTTAAAGTACGATAGCATCTAAACGCCTTATTGAATTCAGCTGAAAATTTATATGAGTATTATAAATCACTGTTGCACTAACTATAAGCATTTTGGTGAATCTAACATTTATAGGTTTTTACAGGGACACAACGAAAATTTCTTTGTCATTATGATCTATTGGCTCAAAGTTCAGTAGCGTTAAATAAAACAACGTGTAATAGATGGAGAAAAATACTCAAACACTCTATTATGTTTTTCTCTCTTTTGTTTGTTTAACAACTACTCTTTCTTTACTTTATCTACAAAACTGTTAATTACTCAATGTTCGGAAAGTCGAGTGGAGTCACTCCAGATTTTTTAGTTCCCCATCATACTATAGGTATGGGAAACTTAGGTAATCGTGAAAATTTTCGACCTCGGTTTTTTGACTTTTCTACATGTTTTCAGGTGTGAGGAATCCGAAAATGACAAAATTTCTATGGTGTCTGTCTGTAGGGTGTCTGTTAGTGGGTTAGTGGGTTAGTCTGTTATTGGGTTAGTCCGTTAGTTTGTTAGTCTGTGTACACGATATCTCAAGAACAAATTGTCGCAGAGAGGTCAGATCAGTTTTAAAATATTTCTTTCGACACTGGCAAGAACCCTATTCATTTGCAACATTCGAATTAAAAAACTTCGTAAGTTATTAGAAATTTACGATTTTCTTAACATGGGAGAATAGGACAAAAATTCACTTAAACGTGCATTAAATGGAAAATTTTTACTGTAAAAATGTCAGACCAGTTTTAAAATATCAGTTTTGATGCCAGAATGAACATCAGTCACTGTAAATATGCTACATTGAAAATTTCGCAAGTTATTGGAAATTTACGAATTTCTTAACATGGCAGTATAGGGCAAAATTTCACATAAACGTCAATTTTGAGAGATATTTTTATCGTAAAGATGTCAGACTATTTTTGAAATATTATTTAGGACACTGGCATGAATATTAATGACTATGAATTTTCTAATATAAAGATTTCGTAAGTTATTGGAAATTTACGAATTTCTTAACATAGCAAAATAGAGCAAAATTTCACATAAACGTCAATCTTGAGGGATATTTTCATCGTAAAGATGTCAAACAACTTTCGAAATATTATTTAGGATACTGGAATGAATATCATAGAATATGATTTTTCCAATTTAAAAAATTCGTAAGTTATTTGGAATTTACGATTTACTTAACATGTCAGAATAAGGCAAAATTGAGCATAAACTTCCATTTTGAGGATCCTAAATACATTAGACAACTTCAAAATTACGTTTATGATATTTGTTTGAACATGATTGAATACAAATATTCTAATAGGAAAATTTCGTAAGTTTTTCGTAATTTACGATTTTATCAACATAGCGAAATTGTAAATTTTTCATATAAATATGAATTTTGAGGATTATTGCATTGGAAATAGTAGCAGGAAAACTAAACAACGGAATTGACCCTGATAAAATAAATTAATAGATTAGAATAAGATAAATATATCGAAGTGAACGGTGGATAGCCTATTAGGCGGGGATTTCATTCTGTCACTGTATCAAGCTTTGGTCAAATTCATTTCTTTTAACATGATTATAATATGTCTTGCACTAGAAATTTATGATAACATAAATATGATGGGGAACTGAGCAGAGTCCACCTATGCCAACTAGTTATTTTATTTGTCTATTTATTTATTTACTTTTGTAATTACTAGGAATTTAAAGATACCCCCCCCCCCTCCTCTCAAAAAAAAAAAAAAAAAAAAAAAAAATCTCATTAAGAGTTTTTTTAGTTCCCCATCATACTATAGGTACGGGGAACTTAGGTAATGGTGAAAATTTTCGACCTCGGTTTTTTTACTTTTCTACACGTTTTCAGGTGTGAGGAATCCGAAAATGACAAAATTTGTATGGTGTCTGTCTGTAGGGTGTCTGTTAGTCCGTTAGTCCGTTAGTACATTAGTTTGTTAGTCTGTGTACACGATATCTCAAGAACAAATTGTTGCAGGGACGTCAAATCAGTTTTAAAATATTATTTACGACACTGGCAAGAACCCTATTCATTTGCAACATTCGAATTAAAAAACTTCGTAAGTTATTAGAAATTTACGATTTTCTTAACATGGGAGAATAGGACGAAAATTCACTTAAACGGGCATTAAATTTAAACTTTTTACTGTAAAAATGTCAGACCAGTTTTAAAATATCAGTTTTGATGCCGGAATGAACATCAGTAACTATAAATATGCTACTTTGAAAATTTCGCAAGTTATTGGAAATTTACGAATTTCTTAACATGGCAGTATAGGGCAAAATTTCACATAAACGTCAATTTTGAGCGATATTTTCATCGTAAAGATGTCAGACTACTTTTGAAATATTATTTAGGACACTGGCATGAATATTAATGACTATGAATTTTTCAATATAAAATTTCATAAGTTATTGGAAATTTACGAATTTCTTAACATGGCAGTATAGGGCAAAATTTCACATAAACGTCAATTTTGAAAGATATTTTCATCGTAAAGATGTCAGACTACTTCTGAAATATTATTTCGGACACTGGCATGAATATTAATGACTATGAATTTTCCAATATAAAAATTTCGTAAGTTATTGGAAATTTACGAATTTCTTAACATGGCACAATAGAGCAAAATTTGACATAAACGTCAATCTTGAGGGATATTTTCATCGTAAAGTTGTGAAACCACTTTCGAAATATATTTTACGATACTGGCATGAATATCATAGACTATGATTTTTTCAATTTAAAAAATTCATAAGTTATTTGGAATTTACGATTTACTTAACATGTCAGAATAAGGCAAATTTGAGCATAAACTTAAATTTTGAGGATCATAAATGCATTACACAACTTCAAAATTACATTTATAATACATGTTTGAACATGATTGAATACAAATATTCTAATAGGAAAATTTCGTAAGTTATTCGTAATTTACGATTTTACCAACATGGCGAAAATGTAAATTTTTCTTATTAATATGAATTTTGAGGATTATTGCATTGGAAATAGTAGCATGAAAACTAAACAACGGAATTGACCCTGATAAAATAAATTAATAGATTAGAATAAGATAAATATATCGAAGTGAACGGTGGATTGCCTATTAGGCGTGGATTTCATTCTGTCACTGTATCAAGCTTTGGTCAAATTAATTTCTTTTAACATGATTATAATATGTCTCGCACTAGAAATTTATGATATTATAAATATGATGGGGAACTGAGCAGAGTCCACCTATGCCAACTAGTTTTTAAGTGTATCTAATTTAATTATAAAGTAAAAAAGTGAACAGGTTTATAGACTGTAACCATGAAGGATAGAAAATAAATTTGCCACAGTTTTCTGGTAGTTCCATAATTGATGAAAAACTTGATAATGATATTAATATTAAAATTATATGAAAATTAATATATTAGAGATATTAATATTATAGCTCCATAAATTATAAAAACTTGATAGGGATATTAATATTAGTATTTAAATAATATTTAAAATATATAAAACATTGTTTTAGAAAGTTGAACTTTATCTCATTAGGTAAATGCAATGCTACGAATGCGAAGCATACACACATCAATAGAACCAATTTACTTCTAGTGCTAGAGTAAATGTGAATCATTAAGAAGTGGCCTTAGATTTATGAAAACATAATGTTAAGCGTTGAAATATGTCAAAAAAGTAGAAAACCGGCAAGGAGAAAGTAAAATCTGTCAACGAAGCAGTTTTCATGTACGATTTTTTAAATATCAATATGCTCTAAACTCGTTTGGTAGTTATGATATGTCCCGTATGGATACAAGTTTTGTTGTTGAGCTTTATGTATAAATGCCGTATGTTTTGCCTTGATTTGCTTCTGTCTCTTAGTCATGGGTTTTGACAAAAGCTCTAGCTCGAATTTTCTATGAAAGTAAACTTTTCCTTAGTACTGTCTTGCCAATTTTATCCTACTCTTGTTGTACCTTTTTCCAAAGTCCGTTCAGTTGGATACCGTTTTCCCAAGGCTCGTTTTAATAAACCAAAGGTGCAAAAGTCCATTGGAGAAGCGTCAGGTAATTTTACAGGTATTTCATTAAATAGTAGGTATACATTTTATTCCTGTTCTTGATTCTTTCTTTGCCAAATACGCGACAGATGATTTAGATGTGTGACTAGACGATTTGACCATTTGAACCTTAACTTTATCAATGTTCTTTCTTTATAAGGCTGGAGTTTCGTCCTCAAAAATTTGTTCTAAACAATTCATATAAAGTCATTCTTAAAGACATAAGCTGGTTCTTGTCAACGAGGGAATTTTATTTAATGAATATTAAGCTCGTATAGAGCCCATAATGATATTTTTATGGAAGTTGTCGCTATATTTTGCATGTAGAAAGTAATTTTTCAAATCATAAGCAGGTTCTAGTCGATGAATACACTTTATTTAATGAATATTCAGCCCTTAATGATATTAATGTGAATGTTGTCGACCTTCGCGTGTAGAAATTACATAAGAAGATTCTAGTCGATGAATGCACTTTATGTAATGAATATTCAGCTCGTAGATAGAGTCCGTAATGATACTGTCATGAAAGTTGTCAAGATTTTTGCGTGTAGAAAGTAAATGATTTAAACATAAGCAATTTCTAATAGACGAATGCACTTTATTTAATGACTATTCAGCCCGTAGATGGAGCTTGCAATGATATTGTTATAAAAGTTGTCGACATTTTGGCGCGTAGAAGCTAATTCTCAAAGACATAAGCAGGTTGTAGTCGATAAATGCATTGCATTTAGTGAACATTCAGGAAACAGTTGAATAAAGCAAATTTTTGTGCTACAAAAATCAATAATTAATGCATATTCTCGAAACAATCCAATCGAAAAGTCATTCTTATAACAGAAACCAAATAAAAACTGCTAAATGCACTACAGAATGGAAATTTTGCTAATTCAGGAATAACCGAAAATTTTTAAGTTTGAATGAAATTTGAATTCATCGAGAGTATTGTCACGGTGGTTTATCGAATTTTTGACGTAGTTCTGTACTAGAAACTAATGAATCATTAAAAATAAATTTTTAGAACTCGACTCCTGTTGAAGTTAGAATTGCCAAGCTTTGGGAATCCTAAACTGCCCCTTTTCGCCCAATTTGACGCTAAATCAACGTCCTCCTTCGTGGAAATGAAAAAAAAACTACCATCTGTTTCCAATTTTACTTTAATACCGTATAGAGTATTAAAGTAAATGCCCATACATTTAGAAAGCAGCACTTAAATGTATGGGCAAGCTCTAGTTTACAATCATCAATAATCTCTTATATATATATCTATATATAGTTTTATTAGTCATTTATAGAACTGTCAAAGAATTTAGTTCTGCGCTATAAACCAATGAAATTCTGGAAAAATCCAGAACTCTGTTCCTGTTGAAGTTAGTGCTTCCAAACTTGGGTAACCCTAAACTACAAATTTTTGCCAGATTCGGTAGCGAAGTCACCATATTCGATGCCAAATCGCCAAATCGGTGTCAACGCTAAAACCTACGTTGACTACAAACTTGACGGTTTGGCCAGATTAGCGATCAAATTTGGCAGCAAATATTGTTCCAGGATAATCAAAATTACTAAACTCTCTCTCAATTTTTAAGAAGTTAATTGTTTTGGTTAAATGTATAGTTTCTCGTCACTAATTTTAGACAAAAAGAACAAAAGTAGTCCATCCATACTCGAATGATTTTCATTGAACTCTAAGCTCTTCATTTGCCAGTGAGACATTCTGTAATAAGCCATGGAGCACTATTACTGAAGAAACAACTATATTTGTCGAGGTATATATTAGGTCGTTGCAAAAGTTCGTGCGGTTTTTTATTGGTTCATTTCATAAAAATACATCAAATCAAATGACAATTTTTAATCAAAATACTCTCCATTACTTTCTACAACCTTTGCCCATTTTTCGGGTAACAAATGTATACCACGGCGATAGAAGCTCTCGTCTTTGGAGGCAATAAAATGATCCGTGTCCGCACGAACTTTTGCAACGACCTAATATAATCTTATCACCGTAATTTTTGTGGTTGGAGTAGCAGGTTTTTTTTTTTTTTCTTTTTTTTTTTTGGAATGTTTGTGGACTGGAACCTGCCTCTTTATTTATGAATCAGTTATCTCACACATCAGAAATGTCAGTGTTTTCATAACAATATATTTATTCCAATGGATGTAAGAGGAAGTCATGTGGTTCCCACATCAGATTTTTTATGTTATCGTCTGCAAACTAATGTGAATGCATATTTAGTTTATTTTTAATTAACCGTGTTTCGAATCAACATAATGAAACTTAAATGGTTAAATGCCACTTATGTACATTTCCTTAATGGTTGCATATCACAGTATTAGACATGGTTTTGGTTTGATGAAAACAGTCATCAAAAGAAATATATTTATTTAAACGTTTGAAATATTCATTTTTTAAATGACCAGCGAAACGGGCAAAGCCTACTCGTTCAATATATATATATATATATATGTGTGTGTAGCAATAGATACATTCACTTGTTATTGCTTTTACGCATTTATCGTTTAATAAATTTTTAAAATGGCAATTGAAAATTATTTATGAGCTCTACATTCTGTCTCAGCAAAATAGTATATGGAGCTAATATACACAGAGATTAATGCTTGCTTATAAAATTGCTAACATATATAATTGAACTATGTTTTTGTACACATCTTTATATAAATTTAAAAGTTTAAATTGTTAATATTTCTTCGCATCTCTCACCATTTAAATTTATTTGTTTATTCGTTATATTTTAATTCAACTAAAATAAAGTATTTTACTCACAAGTTACAGTTCAGCAATTAAAAAAAAAAAAAAATGTTTGGTAATGTATGTTAATATTTGTTATCCCCTTTAAGCAATAATTAATGTAACATTTTTGTAATTCTGATTGAAATTTTTTTATTAACTCTAAATTCTGTCTACATTCGTTGAAAATTCACTTCAGGGTTTAAATTCGTAAATAGACTAGTCTAAAAAGTTAAAGCAATCTTTTTTTCTCGCACCAAAACAATGAATTTATAGCTTGGAAATTAAAACTTATGGCTTATACATATGATCATAAATATCTTTAACAAAATTTCATCTAATAATTATAATAACGATTTTTTTTTTTTAACAACACAGTACTTTATCATAATAATAATAATAATAATAATAATAATAATAACAACAATAAAGTAAATAAGATTTAATCAAAATAATAATAATAATAATAATAATAATAATAATAATAATAATAATAATAAAATAACATAAAATAAACTAGAACGTTGTGGACACCACATGACTTTCTTCTATATTTTCCTATGCAAATTCACTCAGTAAAAATAATTTATGAAAATCATAATTTAATAAAATTATCTTCCATGATAATGCAGTACGATTTCCATATTAGAGAAGTAGCATAACTCTAAATATCCAAAAAAAAGTTCATTTTATTCTCGATATTACATTACAAAAAAAAAAAAAAAAAAAAAAAAAAAAAAAAAAAAATCGATAACTTTATTTTAAATTATCGCAGATCGATGGTCCAACCATTCATTTTAAAGGTATTGGCGAGCTCTTTTGAAAGATTCCCATCAGGAAAATTTATTCCCCTCGAGGGGGGACATCCCCCAGACGCGTGGAGACGATGCTCCTACATACACAATTTTCCCCCCCAGTTGACTATCTTTATTATAAATAATTCTTTTAAATTTCATAATGATTATTAAAAAATAATTCTCTTTATGCATATTTATACAAAATTTTGTCCTATACCACCATGTTAAAAATTTAGAAAAAGCGGGATGGAAACGCAACCTCAAAGACAATTTTTACTAAACGTTGATAGGCACTAATTTATGTCAAGGTGTAACTATATACCAATTTGTATGAAATTCTGTGCAGTAGTTCCTGAGATACAGTTGCCACAAAATTTTTTCACACACACACACACAGGCAGACAGACAGACATTTTCTAAAAATGGTCAAATCGTGTTCTACAGCTCTCAAAAAGTAAAGTGTAATTCCATCAAAAACCCGAGGTCGAGAATTTTTACGAATCCAATACTTTCGTCTATTGAATGTAGAAGAAAGTAAAAATATAAAAAAATCTAACTTATATAATTTATATGTAAATTTTATTAGTTCTCGATCCTTTTAATTATTAGAAAAATGTCTACGAGAAGATATTAGCTGATTTGTTATGGCGGGAGCTGAGATGGATAAACAGTGTTATTATAATATGATACTGCTAGATATTTTAATATGTCTACACCGGGTCCGAAATTTCTAGAATCAATTGGAATAAAAACAAATAAAGAATGCAAGACATTTGTTTAATATTGAAAACGAGTTAAAATCAATCTGTGTTGGTCTGAAAGAGGAATATTATTCGGTATTGATTATCACTGTATTACTGCATCGTATTACGATAAAAATAGTTTATCAGGATAATGATTCCACGGAAAACAGGACAATTATGTCCGGCACGTGACAGCTATAATTTCATTAAAGAAATTAAAATTAAAAAATACGATGGAAAAAATTTTGTGCTTAAAAAATTATATAAACTTTTATGATTTTTTAAGCACAATTTTTTTCCCCATTGTATTTTTTAATTATAATTTTTTTAAAGAAATTATAGCTGTCACGTGCCGGACTTAATTGTCCTGTTTTCAGTGGAATCCCCCATCACATGACATAACTATAAAATGATTTTAGGGTTAAAAAAATAAATAAGGACAGCAACTTTGAATTTTTTAAAAATATAATACTTAACCATGATATAATATGAATTTTGTTTGTTCTTTAAAAAAAAAAAAAAATGTTTTTGAACAGTAAAATAAATTATTTAATTTTGAAAATATCATTAAAAGAAATACATTGAGGATACAAGTTCTTTTTTGAGAAAGATTTAATCAAAGAAATATCATTTAACACAGATAAGGAAATTTAAAAATAATCATATTATCAGTAAAATGTGCCATTCAATAAAATGCGCCATAAATGATGTAGAAAACAATGCGATTTTAAATATTATGGAAAGCAATAATAAATAATCCTTTATTAACGTAATAATATCAGTGATTATTATATCAAAAATCTTACCTGTTCTAATAAAGGAAACCGTTGTGCTAGTTTATACACAGACAAAAATATGAGAAAAATGCCCACAACTATAAAAGTGGGGTATCTATTTTTTTGTAAAGAAGACTTTTTCCTACGTAGTTTGAACATATTATTATACTTAAATTTTGACATTCGTAACATTTTTCAACTTTATAACTTTTTATTCACAAATAAATAACGTGCAAAATATTTTTATAAGCTATTTTATAATCAACTTAATACCTATATGCTACTTATGATATGGCTTTCAAAATGAAATTGACAGTCATCGATTAGCTTCTTATTGACTAACATGGTTATTGTTGAAAGCAACCAATGTGGGGAGAACAAATGTTGTAAAAACTTTTCCATGGCAACTTTAGTGCGTGATTATTACCGTGCAATGTATATTTCTTTTTTTAAATGGGTTTTCCCAAAATTTAACGAATCTTTCTGTTCCCGCCCTTTAATTGCAATACGAAGCTCTCATCTGTTCGTTTTCGTGTTTTAATAATACTTCCGCTGCCGTCGCAGCTGCAGGATTTGAATATATCGTGCTTTCTTTCGTTTTCGGCATTTACTTCAAAAACTATCGCATGCAAAAGTATGAAAAACTAACAGTAGTTATTTTTTAATCTTCATAAATTTTCCCTTGTGTCACGCTTGGAAATAATGTCCAACGATTTAGCTACAAAGATCTATTGGAATAAAGTAAAATTTTATCCATTGGGCACGCTCATAAACTCCAGACTGAGTGCACTTGTTTTCGTAAAAAAAAAACTAAAATTAGTGTGGTTAGTTGCGGCTTAGTATAACCAGTATTCTATGAGTTTAGGAACAATTTTTAATACATTTAGTGTTGCTCTAAACTTTTTGTAAACAATCGATCTTTTTAGCGTGTTTTGTTATTTTGAGGTTATTATTATTATTATTATTATTATTATTATTTTAAATTTATTTTACTAATATTTAATTCTTTTTTACTTTCAAAGGGAATGTGTTAAAAAAGAAGGAAAAAAAATTGATTTTTCTGATTTTAAAAACAATAACTATTCTAGAGCAGGTGTTAATGTTATGTTCAAAATACTGTAGCGAAATATTCTTTTGGTGATTTTTAAAAACAATGTTGTTTAACATATATATAATGTGTCATTTATGAAAACTTAGTTAAAATAAATAAATAAATAAATTGCTTTTTAAAAAAATGTTAAGTTAAAAAATGAAGTCGTTTTAATAAAACTAATTTATATATATAAATATAATAAATTATTTACTTTGTGCAGTTTTACGTAGAATCGCTTGATTATAAAATACTTAGTACAAGATTGACTTGTCAGTAACATAAATTACTCAGTAAGGTAAAAAAAAAAAAAAAAAAAAAAAAAAACTTTTGAAATCGAGTAATTTTGAAAATCAGTTTGAGTGTTTGTCCTAAATCTAATGTATAAAAATGTTCTCTATGCATCAATATTATATTATATATATATAAGATTGGTGCTCAACGGGGAAAAATGTTTCCCCTGAAGAGTTTTTTCACCATTCTGAGCTATTCTTAACGGGAAAATAATTGCAAAAAAAAAAAAAAAAAAAACAGTTTTAATTGTTTATTCTCTCATTTCTTGTTTGATTCTACTGCTTTGGTTTCATGTCGTTTTAACGTAAAGGCACTATTATTTAAACAGCAACTTACTTCCTAGGAATAATATTAAGGTAAGTTTGAAGTTAAATTAAATTAAATCAAAAAATAAAATTTATTGTTTCAAAAATCATAAAAAAAAAATTATTGTTGCAATAATTTTCAACAAGTCTTCACAGGTAATTTTAATTTGATGAAATTTTATTCTTATTGGTAAATTTAGTTTCAGGGGTCTTCAATCTTCTGTTTCGCAGCTTTTACTATGTTTAAAAAAATATTAATGCATATATATAATTATTAGGATAAAATTATTCCCTTTCTTTATTTATGATTTTGTAAATAAGAAAATAAATTATTTATAAATTATTTTTTATAGGTACTTAAAAAAGTAATTTTTACTCAGTTTTGTTTGTTTAACTTTTGAGAAATATTCTACGCCATTTAAACTTGTTGAATTATAAAGGTGGCATTTTTAAAAGTTTTTTTTTATTATATAAAAAATTAAAAGAATTCAACACTTATTAATATGATATGAAAGTCGTATTTATAAAACTAATTTTGAAAAATATCACATTTTTTATGCAACAAATATAAATAGGAAAAAATATTTCTCAATAAATAAAATATAAGTACTCTTTAAAAATAATTAAAAAAAAAAAGAATATAATTTTAAATTTATATATAAAATATAAAAGTGGTCGAAATTTTTATTATTTTTATAAGAAAATATTGTATATATGTATTATAAATTCTTTATACATTTAATTAAGGACATCAAATTGCTATTTAAATTTCCTCAATTTCAAAATCTTTTTTTAATTTAACGAGTAATGACAAGTAATTATTGTAAAATTTTTTAAGAAATTAATTTAAATTTTAACAAAGAAATATATTTTTAACAACCTAATTATATATTTATAACATTTTTTTTTCTAAAACAACATAAAAATAATAATTTACAAAAACAAAAATAAATCTATAACATTTAAATAATTTAAATTTTTGTTATTTAAAAATAAATAAATAAATAAAATAAAATAAATAAAAAACATTACTACAAAAGAGTTAAATTTAATTAATAAGATAAATTAAATTAAATTATTAAATACAAAAATTAAAAATAAACACAATATCTTGATAAAAATTCGCGTTCGCATAGCGAAGACATGGTAATATTTTGCATCCGTTTCAGTTTGCATAAAGTAAACTGATTTTTCTCCAGTGCATTTGGTTGGAATACTAAATGCATTGATTTTAGTTTACGAACTTAGTTTTGGAACACAGTAAATGCACTGAGAGGCTTTACGAACAGATAGTTTAAAAACTAACTGCACGAGTTGAATGAGCTTTGAATTTACGAACACACCTATTATTTCCATTCGTGAATTTAAAAGAAATAAAATAATATAAAAAGAATAATTTAAGACGGCAAACGACATAACGGTTGCAACAATTTACTGTGAAAAAGAAAGTAATAAAAAAATTCCATGGTTTACGTCGTTATGGGAGATTCGTTCGTTCACTCAAATAATAAATCAAACTTACAAAATTCAAAAGTTCAGTTTCTGTGATAATTTCATTTAAAATATTTATTTAAAAATAGTATATAATATTAGTTATTACTATCGCAGAAAACTGAGTTTGAATAACCTGTTAATTTTTCAGCTATTAATCCATGAAACAAAGCTTGGAAGGAGAATATATATATATATATATATATATATATATATATATTAGAATAAACTCTTTTTGTCACGATACAGAATTTCGATACAGTAATTGAAAACGATGATAATAAGACGAGATTTAGTATAGGATCATTTGGCGACTTTTGAAATTTGTTACTGAAGTATTTTGAACATTTTTCGCCAAGGACTTTATTTTTGCGACGGCGATAGCAATTTTAACTCTAACAGTACGTTACAATGTTGCAAATAACGCGTTTTTATTTTTCATTTTATTTATTTATTTATTTTTTTAATAGCGGCCCACATATGGGTTCACTATAAAAAATGTTTAAAAGCATTGTAAATATACTATAAAAAGTACTATAAAAGTACTATAAAAGAACTGTAATTGATTTAAAAAAGTACTATAAATATTACCGTAAAAAAGAGCTGTACTATATCTGGGGTCACTATAAAAGAAAAATACCGCCCCCCCCCAAAAAAAAATAAATAAAAAAAAATAAATAAATAAATAATAAATAAAAGTAAAATGAAATGAAACTTTAGCATTAATCAAGAAATTAAAAATTTTTGATGTTTCTAAATAGATCTTTTTAAAAAATTTCCTTTTTACTTCTGAAAGCATAATTTTAAACCTAGCTGTACATTAGAAAAGTAAACAGATTATGAAATAGTGCATAAATTAACTAAAAAATGCAATAATAAAAAGATAACCAAAATATTTACTAGATTTTATTAAATGAAGAAATTATACCACATCTCCCCTCCAAAAAAAAAAAAAAAAATATATATATATACATATATATTGCGTCATAAACTTAAAAGTTATCAAGGCGGTCTTATACTAATGCTGTACATAATAATAATATAAAACGTAGCTGCGTCAGGAGAGAATAATAATAACAAATAAATTGACATATGATTATTTAAATAATTATTTACTTTTACGAGTGGCCCCATTCCAGTCCGTACTCACGCGCAATGTTTTAAGTAAAGTATATGATAAAGAAAAAAATCGATGACATGCATAACTTGATAATTTTATCAAAGTTAATAGTATAATAAAGTTTTCTATTTTAAGGCATTTTGATAAACAAAAGTATTGTAGATAGTGCACATAAATATTATGGTTATGTTTAAAAAAAAAAAAAAAAAAAAAAAAAAAAAAGAAATATTTCATGTTTCTGCAATTATTAAAAAAGAAGATAAACGCATGAGAAAATTTATTCATGCTAATTAGATACTTACTGCGTGGGATTTACTGTGTTTTATCAATTAAATATACACAAATTATGTTTTACCAGTACATTGTAGTAAATCTTAAGATCATTTTATTATTTCATATCATAAAATCAGTCATCATGTACTCGAATAAAAATTGGAAATATTTTTTTAATTGATCATTATCAGCTGAAACTATTTGGCATAGGGGCAGGGTACTCTGCAGAGCTCTTTATTATATATTTTTACTTTTTTCTATATTTATATAAGAAGAAAGTATTCGATTCGTGAAAATTATTGAATCTACGGTGTTCGATCGATTTAAACGTTTTGGAATGTTCTGAATATGATTTGATCTTTTTTAGAAAATATCTGTTTGTCTTCTGTCTTTGTGTGTGTGCATCACAAATTTTTGTGAAGGCTGTATCTCACGAACCAATTAACAAAATTTAACCAAACTTGATATATAGTTGGACCTTCACCTGAACTTATGCTAATTACATTTTGGGATCAATCGCTTAAAAGGTGACTCTGCCATTCAATTTTTTCATAAATTTTAATATGACCGCATAAGACAAATTTCATATAAATGTGAATAATGAAAGTTATTTCTAACGAATGATTGTCAAATTAATATAAATTATTCATAATAGTAGTAGTAAACTACAAAAAAATCTGTGGGCATCTAGGAGCAACCCCCCCGGGGGGGGAGTATGCCCTCCTCTCCCCTGAAAGGTGTAAATTTTCAATATAGGTAAAAAAAAAAAAAAAAAAAAAAACTCGTCAATATCTTTAAAACGAATAGTTGAGCCATAGGTATGAGATAATTTAAAACAAAGTAATAGATTATTTTTTCCTTCTCGGCATTTAGTGTTACACTTCTCTGAAATGAAAATCGTTTGCACTCATCCTAGAAAATAATTCTAATAAATAATAATTCAATAAATAATTTGTACTGTATGAATTTGCATAGGAAAATACAAAAGAAAGTCTTGTGTTAACCACAACATACTAAATTCTCATAAATTTCTACATAGTTCATACTATATTTAAAATAAAAGCAATGAAATCCGCTGATGGTTAGATAATGGTGGTGGTGGTTGTGATGTAGGAGTTAAGGCCTATTGACAGCATCTGTCCCCTAGATTTGGGTAGAAATCTCTCATGTCTTTTTATTGGACCCTAGTCCGCATTTATACTAGTTTCCAAGCGTTGTTGAATACTGAAAATCCCTCATCCTCTAGTCTACCCTTATTAGAACTTCGAACATTTTATTCATCTTAATTTTCTGCGTAATCTGATTAATGCCAGTTTTGTAATTTAGCTTTCATGGAACTCCATAGTATTTCCTATAAGTAATACCCATTACGCCTATTTATGCGAAATATACCCGTATTATGACGTGTTATGAATTTTTTAAATTTCGGATAACTTTTCTTAAAGTAGAATGTTGATATTCTACAACGGTCATGCAAGTATCTTAAATGATACTTTCAAAGTTATAGGACTTATTTACGGTTAAAATATTCCTCATAATAAACGTTTATACAAAATTTTCCCCTATTCTGCAATATCAAGAAAATATTAATTTTCAAGTAACTTACGAAGTTACTCAAGAAGAATACTGAGCCTCAGACAGTATCGTAGGTAAAAATTTAAGTTTATTATTTTTTGTTATCATATACTGATGAGATAAAATCGACACAGGTAAATTAACTCATTAACATATCGACAGATTTCGGATTACTTATAGCCCAAAACATGTAAATGCATAATAAAAAAGTAAAATTATCCAAGAAAACTAAAGTTTGCCATACACACAATACGATGGAGAACTATAAACACACACACACACACACACAAAATAAATAAATAAATGAATTACGAGGAAAAAAAAATGTTGCAGTATTGTAAATTTGAAAAAAAAAACAACTTACCCCCAAAGTTGTTAAGATTTCACTATCCATCAGAAATATGAAGACAAAAATTAGTATAAACGCTAACATAATATATTTGACAGATTTAAAAAGTTTATTCTTTACAAGAAAAATCATCTTTAAAGTATCAACTCCTTCCAAAACAAGAAATAATATTGTGTCGTATATCTTTTGTCTGAAGAAAATATTTTGGAAGGTATCAGTTATATACCTGATAATGTTATCACATACTCTCGATAAAATAAAAATGAAATCTAAAGTTCGTTTAGCTATACAAGTGTAATCGACATCTTTGCCGAAGGAAACATTTTTTTAAGACGAAGATATGGCAATATGACATAAATTTATAACTTTTAATCGTCGGCTGTGTGTCGCCCGTTGTGATGAACAATTTATTTTTTGCTGTAATTTATTTAAATATAAATATTTTTTTTAAAAATATTTTTAAATATTTCTTTTTTACTTTCTTAAAAAAAAAAAATCTGGTGTGTCACTCACACGACTTTCTCTTACCCTGAAATTTATTACTATAAATACAGGTTGCAGATTAAAAGGTAAGATAACGAGTACTGTTATGTAAACCTGCGTTAAACAATTCATATTAGGCGTCTGAAGAGTTTTATATGATAATTAGTTCTGTGTGAGGGGGGCTGCCGCCCCCCTCAACGCCCCATTTCATTAATGCACCTACATTTATATAGAATTTAATTCGGTTATTAAAAAATAATCCTGTTTTTAAAAAATAATTTATTAAAAATATTATTTAAAAAAATGATCTTTTATGATAATGCAGACGATTTCCATATTAGAGAAGTAGTATAACACCAAATATCCAAAAAAAAAGTCCATTGTAATCTCAATATTAAAAAAAAAAAAAAAATACGATTTTTTTTTTCTAAGTTTTTTTTTTTCGTTAAAAGTAAAAAAAAATCGATAACATTGTTTTAAATTATCGCAGATCCATTGTTCAACCATTCGTAAGGTATTAGCGAGCTCTTTTGAAAGATACCCATCATGAAAATTTACTCCCCTCGAGGGGGGACTTCCCCCCCCAGGGGGGGAGGCGAGGCTCCTACATACACAATTTTTTTTTCCCAGTTAACTATCTCTATTACAAAAAATATATATTCGTTTCATTTGGTTTAGTGCAATCTATAGACGTTAAACTCTACTTACCTGCAATTTCCCCCATAGACATAATGTATTAAAATTCTCTTGATTGTCCCTGTACACGAACCATTTGCTTGATCTTAACGAAAAGCTTACTGTAGCATCCCTATATGATACACATTTAGAATACCAAGTTTGAACTTTCTGTCATAATTTGTTTTTGAGATATGCTGATAACAGACAGACACACCGACAGACACACAGACATACACACAGACCATTTGCTAAAAACATGATTTTCGTATTCAGGGGACCTCAAAACGTGTAAATATAACAAAATCTCGCGTTCAAAAATTTGACCCGAAAACAATATTTTCTCTACCTTATGGGTAAGAGAAAGTAAAAAGTTATATTTCTTTTTAAAACCTACACTGCACAGTATTCTAATATTACCATGTTTTTATTAACTTCGATTCTTGTTTGTATGTTTGTTTGTTTGTTTGTCAGGGACAAATCTTGCAATCGATTTTTAACTAACTTCCCGACTAGCTAGTTATTTGAAATTTTCAGGACAGCTCACAACACGGTGACAATACATTTTTCTAATAATTTTAGTCAACTATTTCAGGTCCCGCTGCCTTCGGCAGCGCTTATATGATTAGACAGAAAATTTATTTAACTAACTTCCCGACTAGCTAGACATTTGAAACTTTCAGAATAGTTCAGAACACGGTGAAAATACATTTTTTTAATACCTTTAGTCAACTGTTTCGGGTTCCTGCTGCCTTCGGCAGCGTTATCAGTACAAAGCTTGCAATCGATTTTTCACTAACTTTCCGACTAGCTAGACATTTGAAACTTTCAGGCTAGCTCATAACACGGTAACAATACATTTTTTTAATACTTTTAGTCAACTGTTTCAGGTCCCTACTGCCTTCGGCAGCGTTTATATGATTCAACAGAAAATTTATTTAACTAACTTCCCGACTAGCTAGACATTTGAAACTTTCAGAATAGTTTAGAACACGGCGAAAATGCAATTTTTAAATATTTTTAACCAATTGCTTCGGGTTCCTGCTGCCTTCGACAGCGTTACCAGTGCACAGCTTACAATCGATTTTTCACTAACTTCCCGACTAGCTAGACATTTGAAACTTTCAGGATAGCTCAGAACACGGTGACAATACATTTTTTAATACTTTTAGTCAACTGCTTCAGGTCCCTACTGCCTTCGGCAGCGTTTATATGATTCAACAGAAAAATTATTTAACTAACTTCCCGACTAGCTAGACATTTGAAACTTTCACAATGATTCAGAACACGGTGAAAATGCATTTTTTAATACTTTTAGCCAACTGTTTCGGGTTCCTGCTGCCTTCGACAGAGTTACCAGTGCAAAGCTTGCAATCGATTTTTTACAAAATTCCCAACTAGCTAGATATTTGAAACTTTCAGGATAGCTCAGAACACGGTGACAATACATTTTTTTAATACTTTTAGTCAACTGTTTCAGGTCCCTATTGTATTCGGAAGCATTTATATGATTCAACAGAAAATTTATTTAACTAACTTCCCGAGTAGCTAGACATTTGAAACTTTCAGAATAGTTCAGAATACGGTGAAAATGCATTTCAAAAATATTTTTAACCAAT
This sequence comes from Salticus scenicus, assembly GCA_963930645.1. Lineage (NCBI taxonomy): Eukaryota > Metazoa > Arthropoda > Arachnida > Araneae > Salticidae > Salticus > Salticus scenicus. The sequence continues at coordinate 97,565,511 of OZ005650.1, forward strand.
TGCTTCGGGACCCTGCTGCCGGCAATCGACTTTTAACTAACTTCCCGGCTAGATAGCCATTTGAAACTTTTATAATAGCTTAAAACACGATAGCAATGAATTTTTTTAATACTTTTATCCAATTTCTCCGGGTTCTCGCTGCTTTCAGTAGCGTTTATATGATTCAACAAAAAATTTAAAAACATGGTGTATAAAAGTTCTTTTTATTTTGTAATTATTTTTACTTCTAAATTTTTTTGATTATCTTTTGAAATCAGAAACAGTGTTTAAATTGCTTTTAAAAATAGAACAAATTTTACTGTGTACCAAATGCTAGTTTTTATTACTTCTCATATGATCCGGAGAATTATTATTTTAATATATTTTAACAAAGAAAATTGTTTATACTTCTCTGTTGGCACTTGCTTAGTTATTAATATTTTCTTGATTATATTTTGGTTAATGGAAGTGATTTAAAATAAAATTAGAAATTAGAAAATTTAAGAAATGTTTAATGTTTGCATGATTTTTAAGTATTGTATTTCGTTACATTACTTCCAATATATTAAGTGATATCTAATAGAAACTGATTATACATAAAAGATTTTGAAGTAGTGCCCTAAAAAATATAAGGTAATGCCGGGTGAGTTGCCCCACCGGTAGAGATGCCCCACTTTATGTAATTTCGAGACGTAACGCTAGATGGCTCTGCGATTCCGATTGTTATTTCAGATAGATGTTGAATAGTGTGCTGTGGAAGTTACGTGAAGTCATTTCTTTGTTTTCTGCTACCACAACAATATTTCAAGTAAGTACCATGTTTTTTCTACTCTGTTATAAGAGTGATGTTGCATTGTAAGGCAGGCTGCATTGTAAGGGATTTTTTTTATATAAGCTTAAAAACCTGAAGTAAGAAGTTGATCAGTCGACTTCGGGCATTGTGCGGCCATTTTTGCTGTCTTGTACTTTGGATAGTTTCCGGGGCATCTCTCCCATACCAAAAGGATAGACGCCCCAGATAATATTCGGGTGAGATGCCCCACATACATTTTCAGGGAGAAAAGTCTTTTAATTGATTAAGTTTTAAACTAATATTTTTTAAATCGTATTGTTTTTATAAAATGCTTAATATTTGTAAATGGAAAAATTTTCAACTTAAAAATATTTTTTTCAACAATAAATTTAGATTAACATTCTTCAAATAAAATTTAAACTCGCGTGATCGCTAGAAGTGGCAACTCAAAACGAAATCACAAAAATACAGATTAATCCCAGATAAGAAAGCAGAAAACGCACAGGTATGTCAGACTGACCTTTGACATTTAAACTGAATATTGACATTTAAAACATAATAAAACTTGGGCGCTAACAAAATTGTAGGTGGGCGGTTAATTGTGCCAGTGAGTGTACATTATTGTATTTGTTCATGCAGTTGTTCAGTGCTTCTTGTTTGTTTCAGGAAAGATGCCTACAGTGTACAAAAGAAAAAATACTGGAGCAGCTCCTGAGACCTGGACAGAAGACGATTTAAAAGAGGCTCTCAGGAGACTAGAAGCAAGGGAAATTGGTGTCAATGAAGCTGCTAAGTACTATGGAATTCCTTCGCGGACACTTCCTCGTCGTCGAATAAAAACGGGTAATAATACCAAAACAAGTTCTTTGGGGCCACAAAGAGTGTTTGGAGTTGAAAACGAAAAACATCTCGTGAAGCACATCCAACGTTTAGAAAAATGTGGATTTGCACCTGACAGAGAGACAATTAGGACAATTGCATTTCAGTTTGCTGAAAAACTAGGTCTCAAGAATCGATTTAATTTAGAAGCAAGAATGGCTGGGTACGCCTGGCTGTCATCATTTTTTAAGAGAAACCCAAAACTAAGTATTAGACAAGCCCAGGGGCTCTCTTTAGCAAGGGCGGAAGGCATGAACAGAGAAAGTGTTGATAATTTTTTTTAAATTCTTTCAAGAGCGTTTGAAGAAAATCAATTCTTTACCAGACAGGAGAGGATTTATAATATGGACGAAACCGGCTGTCAGTTAAATAAAATTCCAGGAAAGGTCGTGGCTACCAAAGGGGCAAAAGATGTTCATGTTTTGACGTCTACAGAGAGAGGAGAAAATGTTACAGTCATTGTCTGTTGCAATGCAGAAGGACAATATTTCACTAGAATTTTGCTGGAATTTGCGGACAAGAATGACATTATAATTGTATGCCTGCCCAGCCTTGCGACACAAGCTCTTCAGCCTCTTGACCGGTCTTTTTTTAAGTCACTAAAACACTACTTTAAAGAGGAAGCAAAGAAATGGATTGTTAATCATCCAGGAAGGACCATTGGGAGAATACAAACTGCAGAACTGATTGGTATAGCCCGGAAAAGGGCAGCTTCTGTTGACACTGCTATTAATGGTTTTCGGGAGACGGGAATTTTTCCTCTAAACCAAGCAGCGATTTCAAACCACTTCTTTTCCATAAGTGAAGAATTGAAACAGACGTGTGAACTGTCCCAAATTTCTGAATCAACTGAATAAACATCCTCCCCGACAAAAATATTGCAACAGATTCCCCCTGTACTTAGGTTAAAGGAAAGATGCCGAAAAAGAAAGATACAGTCTGGTAAGGTCATTACATCCCAAGAGCACATCCAAGAAAAAAAGCTAAAATCCGCTGTTAAATTTAGCAAAGCGTCAAAACAGCTGGTGATGGACATGTCTATTGAAAATGACGAAAGTGATCTTACAAACAATTGCCTCGAATGTGAGGAGAACTATTATTTTCAAGAGAAACAGTAGATTAGATAAATTGCATAAAGTGCCATAAATGATTGCATTAATCATGCACAATGTACGGAGATCTGTGCAATGTTTGCGGAAGAGCGAAAATTAGAGAAGAGAAAAAGAAAAATATTATCTGATAAATTCGACATATTTTGTAATATTTTTTTTATTATATTTTCTAAGCTGTAAATATGAAATTTTCCTATATATTAAAGAAAAAAAAATATTTGAAATATTTTTCAATAGTTTATGTGTTTTATTCTAATTTTTACATCTTGTCTATGGTAGCTAAATATTTTAATATTTTATAAATTAATGCTAAGTTCGTAATTTTTTTTTTTTTAAATAGCTTACGTTTCATATGTTATAAATTACTGAAAAATTGTTATAAACTATTGACCATTGTTAAAACCTTTTATTATGTTTTTTACAGGTAGGGCATCTCTCCCACGTGAGTGGGGCATCTCACCCGCAACTTCGGGAATGGTGGTCGAATATGGTAGTGCGGCAATTTTACTTTTTTCTTTGGAAAATTTACAATACGGTACAAAAAAACTACTTAGTATTAATAAACAATATCTATTATGTATTTCCCACAAATTTTCGTTGTCATTGTTAATACCCAATTTATTTTATAGTTCCCTTTCCTTAAGTGGGGCATCTGTCCCGGAATTACCTTATCTAATACTATGATTATTTTTAGTATGTAAATCAAATCTGCATAATTTAACAAATATTAAAATTTTACGGCAATTTGTTAATTTTATTGAAATTTATAGCCAATATAAAAACAGGGAAACAGATTAATTTAGCATTTTTTACACTGTAATATAATTTACAATCAGAATGAAACCTTACTTTCTCAATGAAGAGTGAAGTCTTTCAAACCAGACAAACATTATCAAAACTGTCACATCCATTTAAAGTAACGAATGGCGTATACACACGTAACAAATTCAAAGTTTAAGAAAATACTTTCCTAAAAAAAAAAAAAAAAAAAGAACTCTTATATATTAAGTTTTATATCTTTAAGTTTTTAAAAAATGTAAATAGAACACGGAAAAACTTTTCTTTGTGCATAAAAATTGCAAATATATAACTGTTTAACTTAATAATAAAAAAAAAAAAAAAAAAAAAAAAGAAATTGGTGTAACCCCACTTGATTTTTCGAACATTAAGTAATTAACAGTTATATAAATAAATTAAAGAAAGAGAAGTCGTTAAATAAACAAAAGGGAAAATTTTAATAAGGTGTTTGAGTATTTTTCTCTATGTAGAATGTTGTTTATTTAACTCTATTGCCCTTCAAATAATTTGAGTCCATAGATCATAATGATATAAATTTTCTTAGAGAATAATGATAAGGGCTTCTTCATTGAGTCCCTGTAAAAAAAAAAAAAAATCTATAAATGCCAGATTCATCAAAATTTATACAATTCATGCAATAATGTCTTATAACAGGTGTATAAATTTTCAGCTTAATCGAATAAGGCGTTTAGACGCTATAGCGCTTTAAAAATTTGAGCCCATAGGCCATAATGATAAAGGATATTTTTTGTGTTCCTGTAAAAAAACTATAAGTACTAGATTCCTCAAACTCTACATAGTTCGTGTGACAATGACTTATAACATATGTGCATAAATGTTCATCTAAATCAAATAAAGCATCTAGACGCTATAGCACTTTGAAGTATTTAGGCGCATGGGCCATAATGATAAAGAATTTTTCTTTGTGCCTCTGTTAAAAAAAAAAAAAAAAAAAAAAAAAAAAAAAACTATAAGTACCAGATTCTCCAAAATCAATACACACATACATACTTCACAGTAAAAGAAGCAAAAATGAACTCAGGGCATCTCCAAACGTGTAGAAACACCAAAATCTCAAAGTTGGATTTTTGACATGATTACAATACTTTCCTTGCATATATATGTTCGGAAAGTAATAATAATAACAACAAATTAAAATTTCGCCTTTGTAAAATTTATGAAAAGTACTAGATTCTGTTAGTGAAATCATAAAATCACCATTCTGTATAATGTAATGAACTAATACAAAATTTTGGTCAATCAGAGTTTAAATAATTTTTTACCATCATTTATGGATAAGGACAATTGAACTTTCAACGTTTGTCATAATTTAAACAAAATTTTTGTGATGGTACAGTATGGTGGAAAGAAATTAGTATTGTTGTAAAAAAAAGTTATGTTTTAAGTTATTATAAGAAGATAAACTATGTCATGAAATTTCTCTGTATTTAGACTGAACTCATACGTAAATATATCATGAAAAAGTTTTATAAGAACAAAAATGGAAATGAAGCTGAAAAGAAGATTTTTCTGTATAATAAGTAGTACTGAAGTTTAACTATTTTGAATTTCACAATATTGAGCATATCAATTTTATTGCGCACACACACACACACACACACACACACACATATATATATAAGTGATCTTTTTAGAAATTTATTTCAAATATATGCTGATAAATTTAAATTTTTTGAAGTATGACAACAATTAAAAATATCGGTAATTTTTTTTATAAATTATTTTGAGGTTAAATTTAAATAAATCAAAAAGCATTTTCAATTTTATTCAAAATTATTTATAGAAGTAGAAATTCTTTGTCTGCTACATGGGAAATAAAAATCATTAAAAAACTTTAAGGAATTTTTATTTTTATTTATTTATTTATTTATTTTTTATTTCATAAGAATCCACGTGTTACACATACATAGTTATCCATAAAATATACGTACTTATTAAAAAGCGTAGAGTTAATTTCATTCATAGTAGTATAACTATTCTGTCACTTTTTCATCAGTTGGAAAATTCACCAAGCGTGACCGCATGGATCGATTGTTATGAACTCAGTTACTGAACTTATCACATCAATCAACCAACAAGACAAAGTACTGAAATTTCATGCAATAGTAATGCGATTACTTTAGTGTATTCGTTGTTCCTACCATTGATTTTTCTGATGTTGATAGAACGATGAAATATGATCATACTTTTACTTTTTAAATAGTATATAAGTTTACGCGTTCTCACAACTCGTTTCTTTCTTTAATTACTAATGAAAATTATTTTAAGATATACTTTAGTATTTATATCACATACAACAAAGTTATTTATCCTGTGAGTTCGATATAATAGAAATCAAAATTCACATAAAAAATGGAACACTATACAAATTACGGTACTCGATATAAAAAAATTTCTTATTTTTATGTTTCATAGTTTTTTTTTTTTTAAATATATTTATGAGTTACTTAAAATTTAATTTTAAAACTTTAAACATTTTTATTTTAGAGTTCTTTTCTTTAACGCTTTGTTTACTACGCCAAATTAGGAAAAATTAGAGATTTTAAATTCTAAAGTGAATACAAATAATGTGTACATAGGGACATTTCAGATACATATTCGTTTCTCAATATTGTCATGAATAATTATAGCAATTCAACTATTACAATTCTGAATTGTCCTCTCTGGTTGATTAATGCCTGACTAAACTCATAAGTTTATGATAGTTTAGCACCATGTACATTCTCTCTCCTCGAATTGAAGTTTCCATGTCAAAAGCTAACAGGTGACGCATCTATAACATTGTCTTTATAAGCCTTATTAAGTTAATGGTGAACGCAATCAATACGAATTTTGATGAGAACACTAACTTCAGAACTGGCAGTAGTTTCAATTTTCAGGCATTATAGACACAGAACAAAACCTAAAATTAAAGCACTCCAAATTATTCACACACTGAGCAGAGGTAGATAGTCAAATAAATGTGTTTCAACTTAAAGTTTACTGGCTTTTATTCCACATTGCTGACGCTCCATATTCATGAATGAGTCTATATAATAGCTTTATAACGGGTCCTATTAATAGAACTCAACGAGCGTCCTATGTATAAAGTACCTTTTTAAATAAATAATGAAAATATCAATAGTTTTCATAGGCATGCTTTGCTTTATGCCTTTCCCAATAGAGGTTGGATCCTCGATTTTTTGGTGACGATTCATAATGCCACGATGATATTGGTTTACTCCAATCTGTTCCATATTCTGCTGAAATTACATCTTCTGTTTCACATGGAACTTGCACTTTTTCACCAAGTAATTCACCCGAGCACAGAGTAAAGTGTGGATAGAAATATCTAAAACAGAAAAAAACCATTTAAAAAGAAGTTATGGTTTATTTTATAAAAAGCAAATATTAAACTGGCCAAAAATAAATATATAAGGGTATTCAAAATTAAAATGATGGAACTCAGAGACTGATAACTTCGGATTTATTGCTCAGATTCTAATGAAACTTCAAGCGTGTATTTAATAGGTGATCTTAGGATGAGGATTACGTAGAACAAAATTAGTTTTACATTTCGCCAAAAACCATTTTGCAGATTAAAGCAGAGACAAATAAGTAAGATACTAGTGAAATGTGATTTCTGTCGCAAGAATAGCGTCGAGTGTAATAAGCATCAGTAGCCGAAATTAAAAACATTTTTATTGTTCTCTGAATACCACTTTAATTTAAACCCCATGCATATTCATATACTAAGAAACTCATTTTATAAATTGTGTTGGTACAGTGTTTAATTTATATATATATATATAATCTCCCTGCATATTTATATCATCAACAATTGTCATTTTATAAATTGTGTTGGCACAGAAGACTGCGGAAAATCTATATTATGTTTTCTAATAATCAAGATTCAAAAATGTTTTTTTTCTTTTCTTTAAATAAGAAATGAACTATAATTTTTACCATTGTACTATAGGTGAATTCAACAGTCTGTCGTATAACTCCATTAAATATTTTGTATCAGAAACGAGATTTTTTGCAAAGTGTATAGTATAATGTGAATAAAATCTTCATTGGTGGAAAATTTCTCTAAGCATAAAAGCGTTTGTCAGAATTTGATACACAGATTCACTCCTTGTATTAGTACAGATACGAAGCTCATTTTAGCAAATAATTAAATTATTCAGCAAATAACAATATACACAAGTTCTGAAGTTACCAACTTTTTTCACTTTCTGAACATATATTATGTAAGAAAAGTATTGTAATTATGAAAAAATTCGACTTTGATATTTTGATGTATTTATACGCTTTGAGATCTCCTGAGTTCATTTTACCTATTTTTACGGTAATGTATGCATGTGTGCATGTATGAGAGTGAACACAATAACACTAAACGGTTTGATCGATTGAGCTGAAAGTTGGTACTTAGGTTATAAGTCACGTCACCGTACCACGAACTATATAGATTTTTGCGAATCTAGCAATTATAGGTTTTTTTTTACAGGAACACAAAGAAAAATCCTTTATCATTATGGCTTATGGGCTCAAAGTATTTAAAGAGCAATAGCAAGATGGCCTATGAATTGAAATTATTTACAATGCGTAAGCGTCTAAATGTTGTATCCAATTGAGCTGAAAATGTTTATACGTGTTATAGGTTACCGCCACACGAGCTTTTTTTTTTTTTTTCGAAAAGTTGTTTTAGTGCACTTGTAGATTTTTAAAGGGATACAACGAAAAATTCTTCCTCATCATACTTTATGGTCTCAAATTATTTGATGTGCAATAGCGTTAAATTGAACAATAAACAGTATGATAAGAATATGTGACTATAAGGCATCTACTAAATATTAAATAGCTTTTAATAACAGAAAACGGGTGAATTGATTTAGAGTGGCATTTAGTAGGCAGTATAATACGATGAGGGATAAGTTATGGAGAAGTTAACAATGATTTATGAATCTAACCTTTTACTCAGAGCCAAAGCGTTTACATGCTTTAACGGGATTTCTTGTTTGGATTCCCCCTCATTCAATTTCAGCCACTTATAAGTCGATACAGTGGTGACTCTAGCTGAAAATGATTTCGCAAAAAACATCACATTAATTAAGGAGCAACATATGGCTGCATCAGAGGCATTAGAAAACCACCGGCACTAAATTCCCTAGAACCAGAGAATCTAGCTCGAGCGGATTCAAATCCATAAATTTTAATTTACGGTTATTTTAACATGTCTTTCGTGAAAGTGACGAACACTAGACAGATTTTAAGGGTGACCAGCAATAGTGTATTTACCTTAATTTTCCATTCCGAGCAATGTTCATTCACCTAGTAAAATGCAGCAAAGTACTTCCAATATTTACATTCAACAGAAAAGAAAGTTTAGTTTAATTTGAGTAGCCCTGTATATTGTCTATTAACTTTACGCATCACATTGTTTACTTAGTCTTATATAAAAAACACATAACACAACATGAAATACAACTCCAACAATTTCCAAGTATAACCCCAAATATCTCCAAATACTTTGTGTAGTATCCACTTCGGATATAATCTGCAAACGAATGATGAATAATTTTTATATCACAATATTTAGGGCACATAAAACAAGCGATGAATATTTAACTTATGTTTTATTTAACTTATGGGTATTAGGAATTAATTTTAATTTTTGAGCAGTTTTCCTGAATAAGGTAAAATATTATAGTAAAGCAATGACTCTAATTATATTCAATAAAAAAGAATGTTTTCGCTTAATTATTGGTAGTCGTGTAAATCTTCTAAAAGGGTATTAGACACAGTACAGAGCCCTTTTAAAGAAATTTGGCATGCTACATTAGACATAGCATACTGAAATCAGAATGCAAAAAAGTTAAATATCTGGCAAAATATGAGCATTTTTGCTAAATAATTTTTAACTACGCATGCGATAGCTTTAAAAAAATTTCATTTTTCATAAGTTGTTAGCCACAAGCATTGAACAACTTATATGAAAACCCCAAATAAATAAATTCAAAAAGTTATGAGATAGAATAAACAGAAATTCCGTTCGTCTCAAAAAAGAGGAAGATGACGGGGGGGGGGGGGGGGGGGATCAGTATTTATTTACAATCAGTGAACACTATATGACGATTGGGTATTGGTTGAATCAAAATAAAAATGTGAGTAAAAATGTGGTCGCACAATAAGCTACTTTTATTGCTTAAACAGGAAAGCTTTTATACAAGTTTTCTGCAGAAGGATCAAAAGAATATTGCAAATTATAGTAAAAATATATTAAAGGGGATTAAAAAAAATTTTTTTTTTACCAATAAGTAAATTTGCACTGTGATGAAATGCTGTTTTTAAAAAATAATTAATTTCCGTAATTATAAAGGATCCACAATATCCTGGCCAGTAGAGCGTCGAGCTCGTAATTAGAATATTGCGTGTTTGATACTCGAGCCGGCCTATGACTGCCGTGCATATTAATGATTGTCGGTGAACGCAAAACCTTTCGTGGCTGCAATTTCCTCCATCTGCCCATCCGCTCTCTGCAGGATCGAAGTTAAGTCTTCGGGCAACGCTTTACGGCTAAACTCTACACCAGGGCTTCCCAACCTGCGGCCCGCCACACAAGGTTCTGCGGTCTGCGACAGAATTCAGAAAATTTCTAATTTCTCATTTTTGGTTAAAAGACCTAAAATTAATAAATTTTTTTCTGACTTTTTTAATGAAAATACCGATTAAGGTAGCTAAAGAAACAAATATCGTGCTCATTGATGTTAATAAATTATTATGAGATCAGTAACTGATTCTTACTATTATACTTATGAATATATAATCACTAATTTTTGACTATTTTATAGCTATTTTAGGAATAAAAATATATTTAATATCTATATTTTCTGTTTTAAATCCTCACGAACCTACCGGAAAAAGAATTATTATATGTGTATGGTTCACGCATGTATACAATGCGGCCCTCCTGTGTAAAATAGATTTCTAATGCGGCCCGCCAAGAGTTTTGGGTTGGACAAGCCTGCCCTAGACCGTTGCCTATTGACCTAAATATAGCAGAATAGCGGCGTAAAATCCCTTCACACAATTTTTGGTTCTAATTATTTTTCTGTTTCAATGAACATCGATCGTTTTTAATTCAATTTTATACAGCTAAAAAATTATTATTTTAAGCATTTGTGGATAAAATTTGCAAAGTATATTATTTTCAGAGTTAAAATTTATCTGTCCGGAATGAGGGAACTTGCCAGACTTGATCTTAATTTATGTTCGTCGACCTATACGTTCGGAGTTTTTCGTGTTCGTCTCTGAAACTAGCGTAAATATGGGCTAGGATCCTTATCAAAATTCTCTTCTCCCAACAGAAAGGTCATTCCACCCTTGTTCTGGTTCCTCTGGTGGACAATTGCTATTAAACCGCAACATCAAACATTTTCAGGAGCCAAGAAATGTGTTCATGCCAATTCTTTCTTATCAAAGGAACCCTAAAGTACAAGGAAATTATTATCGAAGTGCCATTTAAAAATATATCGGCATATTATGTATGCAAAAGGGTTGGTTGCTGATTGGTTGTGGGCTTTAAGGCCGATTGTCTCACTTAGGTCCTAGACCTATAGGTGGAATGCCATCTGTGGGGATCTTTCTAAGGGGTCATAGAACGTATTTATACGAATTTCTGAGAAAATCATAGAAAATTACCTACGGCTAGGTCGATGAGCATGACCTCGGATCGAACCCGGCACTTCCTATCTATCAGCTTTGAGCGCAGAACCGCATTGCCATTGGTGGGGCATATACAAAAGGATTTTATAAACTATAACAAATATGTTAGTAAAAGTAATTTTAGCACATGTTCAATAGTTTTTCACATTTATTATTATGTAACATGAGAGCTTCAATAAACATACGGTTATACCTGAAATAATATCCCAACTTCGGACTGTGACCCGAACACCAGGAGCCATTTTCCATCTGATACATAAAAAATACATCCGCTTTTAAATCATGACAATCAATGCGCAGTTCCAGTGCTTCTTCTAACTGAAAAATAAATAAATAAATAAATAAATATGAATAAAAATAAAAACCGATACTTTAGTTATTTTGTACTTTATAATAATTAATGTTAAATTTAACATTTGCATGAAAATAATAAATTAAACTTACAAACCCCATTCTTTCTTTAATGGTTATATATTTATTATTCTGTAACACATTAATAATTAAATCTAAGTCATCTACGTCGGAAGCCCATGATGCGAAGTCAACATCTGTTGTGTAAGGAATGATGTCACATTGTCGATACCATCCTGAAAGAAGGCATTATTGGTTAAATTTTGTGAATGTTATTTGTAGAGTTAGATATTTTCAGATATGAAATACAAGAGAAAAGTTACATAAATTTTTTGAAAAATGAAAAAGAAAATCCTTTTATTTAAACGAAATTATAAATTGACTAAACCTGTCGTTAAAAAATTCACCTGTAACACTTATTTTATTGTCACGATATTATTTTAAAATTTATGTAAAATTTTTTTACTAAACACATTTATCAAGCTTTACATTTTTAAACAGAGTTTTAAATTCTTTTATTTTTTCCAAATATGCATAAAAATACTATCTAAAATAATGAAAGGTAATAGGGATATGGTGACCAGAACAGAATACTAAAATTTATTAGTTTTACAACTGCAAATGTATTTTATTTATTTATCTATTGTTTATTCTTAGAAATTGAGGACCTAAAAAATAATATATTCTATAACTAAAAAAAAAAAAAAAAAAAAAAAAAAAAGAAAAGAAAAGAAAACGACGCACCAAGAAGGAGTAATGCAAACTGAACACAAATTGACATACATACAGATTTCGATGGAAAATGCAAAATTTTAAAGTTTGGTTGTTATGGAATGAACATGCGACGCTGCAGCGTATCTTAACTGCGCAATTGGCAGAATATTAAAAATGAGAAACTTCGATTCCAGGTCATAAATTCTTCGAGAATTTTATTCCGTTTACTCAGAAAGACAGTAACTATACCTCGCATACAGGTGCACAAACAACATGCGCAGATGTCAGCATTTGAGTGTGGTGTGTAGTTGGGCTCAAAGAAGCCGGTTGGTCTAATCTGCTAATTTTTTGACAATTGGATAGAAGGTATACCACTATTATATGATATTGACAGGATTGGGTGAACCATGGCAGAATACAGCGTCAGGGAGGAAGCGGTCGGTATACAGAGAGGGCAGAAAGTGGGAATCAGTCAATCATCAAAGCGGTACTCAAAGTTCCAATTCATCATTATCGTCAATCCTATGTGCAATTGGTACTTCAGTGACTTGCTCAGTCGTCGGATCTCTCTTCCACTGAGGACGTTTGGAGCATCATAAAAAGGGTCCTACAATCAGCTTGGGATTTTGCCAATCTAACACACCAATTGGACAGAATTTAGTCCGATGCTTCACATTAGCACATCTGCCAACTCTATCGATTAATACCAAGCCGAAAAACTGCGTACATAAGGGCCAGAAGTGGACCAACGCGTTATTGACTTGTTTACTTTGTGAGGCCCTTTCTCTTGATTAAATCATTCAAATTTTCTGAAACTATAATCAATTGTTTTTCTCCAGATGTACATCACATCTACCAATTTTTGTCCCATTCGGATAACTCTTTCTTGGTGCGTCGTTTTCTTTTTTCTTTTCTTTCTTTTTTTTTTTTTTTTTGTTATAGAATGTAATTACTATAAAAGAATTTCCTTGCTGAAATTTTTCTAAATTTTTCAAAATTTATTCAAAGTAGGGCTCTGTTTTCAGAAAATAAGGACATCTTTTCATCTTACACAGGGAAAATAAATGTCCAATTTGAATAAATTATTAAGTTATAGATGAGGCTACTGTGGTTAACTTGAATAATTGTACTATTTATCACTCAAATTTTTTCTGTAAGTTTTTGATGTTTGGTCACACTAGTATTACTTCCATGAGTATTTACAACTGATAGTAGAGCAGTAGTTTATAAAACAAGGTTTTTTGAAGGAAAAGTAAGTTTCTAATTTGCTTTTTAATGACAAAATTAGGCTGTTTCGCTTCTGTATTTCAAAAAGTAAATTAGAAAGATTTATAAATGATTATATGTAATTCATATTATGATATTTACTTTTGATCTTCATGGTTTATATAAATTAGTATAATGCCTAAATATACAAAGAGAAGCAAGGGGGCTAGTATGGGCACATGGCATGAATGACCTTTCCTTGTCAAGTTTCTCTCTCTCTCTCTGTATATATATCTGTATATATATATAAATTACGTATCACGATGTTTGTCCGGGGTAAACTCCTAAACTAAGGAACCGATTTTAATGAAATTTTGCCCACTGTGTGCAGTTTGGTCCAACTTGAGAGATAGGATAGTTTTTATCTCAATTTATTGTCACAATATTGTTTTATTGCAATTATTTGCTAATTATAGACCTTTATTAAAGTTGCTCCAAAATATCTGTGAGTTCCATTAATTTAATTGTTGCCAAAAAAAAAAAAAAAAAAATACGAGTTCATTTTCTTTCGACATAAAAATAAATACATTTAATCAAACGTGAACGTTAAAAAATTATAAAAAGTTAAATTATGCATCTCACGAAAATTGACGTCATAATCAATTTAAAGATTTTATACACATTGATAAAGTGCTAATGTAGTTCTATCATAGATATCTGTATATATATATAAATTACGTGTCACGATGTTTGTCCGCGTAAAACTCCTAAACTAATGAACCGATTTTAATGAAATTTTGCACACTGTGTGCAGTTTGGTCCAACTTGAGAGATAGGATAGTTTTTATCTCAGTTTATTGTCACAATATTGTTTTATTGCAATTATTTGTTAATTATAGACCTTTGTTAAAGTTGCTCCAAAATATCTGTGAGTTCCATAAGTTTAATTGTTGCCAAAAAGAAAAAATACGAGTTCATTTTCTTTCGACATAAAAGTAAATACATTTAATCAAACGTGAACATTAAAAAATTATAAAAAGTTAAATTATTCATCTCACGAAAATTGACGTCATAATCAATTTAAAGATTTTATTCGCATTGATAAAGTATGTAGTTATACACAAGCGAAGTGTGACGTCACTGACCGCCTGTGAAATCAAGAAAAAGATTTCTTATGTTAATCACCCATTGTATTTTTTATAAAAAATTATTAAAAAACGAGGAAAATTATTTCCGGATTTTAATCCCCATATTTTTGTATAGATATGTATTATTTATCATGTGCATACGTTAGATTGAGTTATTTTGCAGTCAAATTGACAAAATTTTAATTTTAAATTTCAAAGCTCTGTCGTCCTTGGAGTTTTTCGTATTTGGCGATCAAAAACGTAACACGAAAATATACAAGCTAGATGTATATTTTCGTAATATGTATTGTGCGAAATATTGTTTCATATTATTCATTACTCTCTTAATATAAGTTGTTAAAATAACCATGATTTTTGAAAGGAATTAAATGTGTGCGCCAGATAATTTGGCGATATTATTTTTTTTCCGCCAAGGATGATAGATATGAAATTTATTCCGCTGCAACATGTTAATATCTTATGTCAGTTGCATTATGTATATGCTACAATTTATTTCACGTGACACGTGTGTTAAAAATTTATTTACGACATAACCTTGCTTTTTCAATTTTTGTTGCATTATTCTAATCTGTATCACTTCGTTTTCTTTAAGAAATTTGTGATCTATACATAACGTTCTAAATAAAAAGTAATTATTTCAATATTTTAAAACTTATTTAAAAGTCTGTTTTATTTAACATTAAATTTTAAAAGTTAATTTAAAACTTATTTAAAAGTCTGGAAGAGTTTAAGTCTGTTTATTACTTTCCGAACACTATAGTGAGGAAAGTATTGTAATCATGTCAAAAATCCGAATTCGAGATTTTGATGTTTCTATACGTTTCGAGGTCCAACGAGTCCGTTTTCACTATTTTTACGATGATGTATGTATGTGTGTGTGTATGTATGTGTGTATGTATGTGTGTGTGTATGTATGTGTGTATGTATGTGTGTATGTATGTGTGTATGTCTGTGAGTGAACACGCTAGCGTCTAAACGCTTTGTTCGATTAACCTGAAAGTTGGTACGCATATTGTAAGTCACCATAGTACGAACCCTATAGATTTTGGTGAATCTAGCACTTATAGTTTTTTTACAGGGACACAAAGAAAAATTCTTTATCATTATGGCCTATGGGAGCAAAATCTTAAAAGTGCGATAGCATCTAAACGCCTTATTCAATTGAGCAAAAAATTTATACACATATTATAGGTCACAAATACTCAATCTGTATAGATTTTGGAGAATCTAGCACTTATAGTTTTTTTACAGGGACACAAAGAAAAATTCTTTATCATTATGCCTATGGGGCCAATTTTTTAAAAGTGTGATAGCGTCTAAACGCCTTATTAATCTGAGCAAAAAATTTGTACACATGTTATAGATCACAGTTGAACTAACTGTATAGATTTTGGTGAATCTAGCACTTACAGTTTTTTTACAGGGACACAAAGAAAAATTCTTTATCATTATGGCCTATGGGACTAAATTTTTAAAAGTACGATAGCATCTAAACGCCTTATTGAATTGAGCTGAAAATTTATATGAGTATTATAAATCACTGTTGCACTAACTATAAGCATTTTGGTGAATCTAGCATTTATAGGTTTTTACAGGGACACAAAGAAAAATTCTTTATCATTATGATCTATGGGCTCAAAGTTCAGTAGCGTTAAATAAAACATCATGTAATAGATGGAGAAAAATACTCAAACACTCTATTATGGTTTTCTCTCTTTTGTTTGTTTAACTCCTCTTTCTTTACTTTATCTACAAAACTGTTAACTACTCAATGTTCGGAAAGTCGAGTGGAGTCACTCCAGATTTTTTGTTTTGTAACGCTAATCTATATGATCGATGTTCGAAACTTTAGTTAATTATTTCTCTTATTTTTCTTTACTTTTTCTTTAATAACTCACCAATTTAACGTTCCTGATTAAATTTGTGATTTATATATGTATTTTGCATTAAATTTTGACTCATATTTATTGCTGAAAATGCGATCGTAAAATCTTGCAATTTTCTTATCTTAATCCTCAATGCTTTCCTTCTAGATTAACTTGAATTTACTATTAAAATTTTAACATACTCAGAATCTTCTCACCACTTCGTTAAAATATATTAATCTTTTCAGTAATATATTAATCAGTATATCCCCACAACGATATTTGGCGATTTTTTGTTGGCGATTATGGCTAAATCATAAATCTATAAATCATAAATGATAATCTAAATCATAAATCAAAAACATAAAATAATAAATCCAAAATAAACAACATATAGGCTGCCATATTATATCACAAACAGTCCAGGGCGACATCGTTATCGTTCAAAACGGCGCCAAAGAAAAATCGCCAAATTCAGCTGTGGGGATATACTGAAGTTATAATTATCCGAATATAATTACTGAAGTTATATTATAAGTTATAGTTGTGGGTAACAACTATAGTTTTCCCCACAACTGGATTTGGCGATTATGGCTAAATCATAAATCTAAAATAAAAGCATGCAGGTTAACATATTTCATTGCAAATAATCCAGAACGTCTTCGTTATCGTTCAAAAAGGCGCCAAAAAAAAAAAAAAAAAAAAAAGAAAAAAAAAAAATCTCCAAATCCAGTTGTGGGGAAATACTATATACCTTATCAAATTATCAACGTATTACTTAGCCGCAGCAACGCGTGGCCGGGTCTGCTAGTACATATATATATACAGTCGACACCGGTTATAACGTACCTGGGATATAGCGTACTTTCGCTTATAACGTACTCAGATGCTTGGTCCCGAATGAAACCCTATATAATGTAATGGTTTACATCTTCATCTATAACGGACTATGCAAAAGCCTTAATCTGGTTATATCGTACCTTTTAGACTGGAATGAAAAGCCAAAATTGGATGTCAACCTTGTATTTCTGGTTTGGAAATCGGTATATTTTCTTGGATACCGTCTTTCGATGTCTCCTTTATCGCCTTATATCTCCTTTATACCTTTAAAACTTTATCGCGGTTCGTTGAATTCCATACTGACTATTCAGAGACTCTGCAAAGTTTCATTATAAATATTGAAAATGTAATTTTTACTGTGTCATCTAATCAAAGAAAACAACGAAAAATAAGAGATTATTTTTCTAAATAAACATGTAAGTAGTAAAATGTTTTTTTTTTTTTTTTTCTTTTCTTTTTTCTTATTTTATTTTGAGAAAATCATAAACTTTCTATTTAAAATCTCTATTATTGCGAGTGCTATTATGCCCCTTTTTCTTTTGTTAGGCACTAAATTATATTGAAAATATTGCTTATAACGTACTTCGGTTATAACGTACCATATTTTCTGGTCCCCTGACAGTACGTTATAACCGGTGTTGACTGTATATATATTATATATATTTACGAATATTCCATCTTTTGTATTTACAAGTAAATGAAATCGTCATTCCTATTCGCCCACTTTGTCAGTATCCGACTCATAAGTGGAAAGTGATAACCCTTCTTTCTTAAGAATTGATGGGTCATCAGTCTCAGAGTACTGATTTAATTCGAAATATGTAAATTCAAGTTGTAAATTCATATGTTCCTTAATGGTTAGGCTTTGTACCCTCTTGCTTACTTCAGACAATTAATTTGTTATTGTCATTCGCAAACTCTCTTCCTCACACCATCTTATAGGTCAATCTTTGTAGTTTCCTTTAAATATTTGTTCTCATAAAAAATAGAAAAAAGTACATGTTAATCTAATAAAAAAAGGTATATTTTCAAAAAAGATAAAAAAAAAAAAAACCTTTTCATCATTGAAAACTTTCCGTAATATATAAGTGCATTATTGAACAGCGATTTAAGATTTCTTGACGTTTCTCGAAGTTTTTATATAATTTAAAACCGTAATGGTTAAAACCTTAAGGAATGATATAAGAGGAAATGGTATATGACGTATCAACGAAGAAAGCGAATGAAGTTAACTGCGCTGTCTACTGAAGGTGGCTGCCACAGCAACAGCCAAGGCTACCATAGGAGCTATATTGAGTCTACCAAAATAATGGCTAGTGCTGTGCTTATTTTGTTCATTTGACATTTATGTAAAAATTTTTACAGCTGCAAATACAATGGCTTTGTTCTCGAGTCATCCGTATTACATAATTTCACACTAACAATACAGGATTTCTTATATAACCGTGCTTATTATTAATGGCTTCTGAGGTTACAATTTTGGCTTCATGTTTTTCCGGACATGTCATATCCTCTTAGGGGGCGTCCATTAATTACGTGAGGTGTTCAGGGGGGGAGGAGGTCAAGCCGAAACTCACCCAGGGGGAGAGGGGGGAGGGTCCGGCAAATATCACGTAATTTTTTCCCGCAAAAACAGTGTAAAATTGCGAGAAAATTAAGTTAAATTCTATTTAAGTATTTTATTGTTCAATTTTATTACTGTGATTTTAGACTACGATCTATGCAATTTTAAAAACTAGTCTTAACTAGTGTTCAGTGAAAATAATAAAGCAAATTATGTTTTTTGAAATAAATTCAACGCATTTACAGTAAAAGTACGAATTTTGAAAAAAATCGGGGGAGGGGGGAAGGGGTCGAGCCAAATCTCATGAAATCTCACCAGGGGGGAAGGGGGAGTCAAAAAATCGCCAATACCGCCTCACGTAATTAATAGACGCCCCCTTATCATTCCTCCAAAGTTTAACACATAAAAATTGTCAAAACTATTTTAATAAATATTCTGAATTTTAGAAAGAAATTGGGGCCGTGCCCTTAGCGACAGTGCCCTTAGCGGAAATCCATAAACCCGTGTCTTTAGCGTAAATGTTGCCCACCTCGGTGGCATGCTTTTATCATACGTGCCTTTAGAGGAAATGTATAATAAAGTTAAAAATAAATTAATAAATAAAAAAATGAACTCTTCAATTTTACTCCACACTTTATCCACATTAAGCACTGGCTATATCTTGCTTCAGAAGTAACCTGTCGCAAAAATAAGTATGCTTACTGTAGAATATCCGTTATTTGAGAGAAAGGTGATCTGTAGCCACATAAAGTTTAATGAATCACAGTACTCCATACGAAAACGTACATTATTGTCATTTTATGATTTTTTTTAAGTTTTTGAAAATCTAATTAAGCGTTACATCTTTTAAAACTAAAACAAAAACGAAAAATCATGAGGTAGATTTTGATTATCAACACTTTCCAACTGTACGCACTCGTTGTATCGTATACCATTCTATGTTCTATGTCTATATATATTATTACACAATGGACAGATAGAAAGACAGAATATAGATTAATTGAATTCATAATCACTCTGAAACATTGTTGGAAAGTGTTAAAAATGCTTAACACAAACAGAAATGTTGCTCTTAATTTCCTATTTGCTTTCCCTTAAATTGCAGAAATCGCTGTATAACAGCGCCACCTGTTGAGCGCTTGGTACCAAAAGTTGATAGACACTATTTTAGCTCAAAGTACATCTACATGTAAATTTATATGCAATCCTGAGCAGTAGTTCCGGAGATACAGTTACCACAAAGTTTTTGACACACACACAGACAGACAGACGGACAGACAGGCATTTTCAAAAAATAGTCAAATTGTGTTCCGGAGCTCTCAAAACGTGTAAATTCGTCTGAAACCAGAAGTCGATATTTTTACGAATTCAATACTTTCTTCTATTGAATATAGAAGAAAGTAAAAATAAAAAATTCTTAAAATATTTACAGATGCCGGAGGCGGACAAACGGACAGTAGAGCGGACAAATCCACTAATTCAAATTATATAATTTAAAAAAATGGTAGAATTATTCTACCATATTTTAAAATATGAATATGATTCACGTTTATGAATATGCTTAGTGTAAACGAAAATGCAATTCAGCAAATTTCTAATAATAACCATCAGTGTAACTGAATATTTTTGTGTGACTCTGTAAATCTAATGCTAATCATACTACATTCTATAGAAAGCATTCTTTTGTGCATTTGAATAACATATTTCAATCTGCTACTCGCACACCTTCTTATTCCCGCTAAGGGCACGGCTTCTTCTATTCCTACTCCTTCCCTTTCATCCCATTCCGCTAAGGGCACGTCACCGAAATTCATTCTGATAAGGTATTTATATCAGATTAGTGTAATTTTGTAACGCTTCAGAAAGGGAATAATTTTGTTTCAATTATAACTATAATTACTGTTTAAACATTTGCAATACTTTAAATAAATAAATATTAAAAATAAATAAGCATTAATTAAATAGACTTCTTTTAAAACATAAAAAAAGACAATGTAAAATTTTTACCTAGCATTGTACCGGACCAAATCCACAAATTCATGAGTAAAGGGTGAAATATTTTTTTAAGTTCTCTCAACACAAAATGAGTTCTAGTGTTAAATTGCTCCACAGACATATCAGGATGGGACGTAGGCTGGTTTTCTGAATCTATGACTGTTACTCTAGAAAAGTTGCATTCGAGGAAACGGGAACTCAGCATCTCAAACAAGAAATAATGAGTATTGGAAGGCACATAGAAGACAGCAACAGGAGGTATCTTATTTTCCAGTGAAACAAAGACAAATCTATAAATTGAATTATTAAATAGTAATATATTCTAAAGAAAGAATCATAAACTTGTGGATTAAATTATTAACTATTAATATTTTCTAAAGAAAGAAAAAAACATTGAAATAAAACATAAACCTGTAGATTAACTTAAAAAATATTTAAGAAACACATGTGTAAAATTAGTGTGATTTAGAACAAATTATATTTTCACGAAATAAATTTATGTGTATATATATATATAGTAATATATTCTAAAGAAAGAAACATAAACCTGTGGATTAAATTATTAACTATTTCTATTTAAAAAAAAAAAAAAAACATATACCTGTAGATTAAATTAAAAAATACTTAAGAAACACATATGTAAAATTAGTGTGATTTAGCATAAATTATATTTTCACGAAATAAATTTATGTATATATATATATATATATATATAGAGAGAGAGAGAGAGGATGAGGATGTGACATAAAAACGGCAATTTTCTTTTGAAATAGCACCCATTTCTGTTCTAATAAGTTGACAACATTAGAAACACCAGTGGGAGAGCATTTGAGAAATAAATTTCATCAAAACATTTATGTATATTCCTATGCACTGAAATGTAGCATCATTTATGTGATACAATATATATTTTAATAATAAATAAAAACATACATATATATTTAATTGAATTTCCTGAATAATTATAAAAGAAAATACTAATTTTGAGTATAACATTATTTATAAAAGATGTGGTCTTTTACATTTCAAATTAATTATAATGATTTAAATCATAATTTAAGTTGAAAATAAATAATCATTAAATGAATAATAAATTTTTATTTAAATTTTTATTCATTTTCCTTTCATATTTAATTTGCTTCAGTAAATTCAATTGGTAATGTTGTTAAATCATATTTACCTCAACCTGTTAAGATTAGAAATATAGAATTTTACTTTAAGTAGTTACTTTTAGAGTTAGAAAATGTGTCCTTTAAAGAGAGTTCCCAATTACGAAATTCCTCAGTAAAAACTAGTATGTTGTGGCCATCACAAGACTTTCTTCCATAGTTTCCTATACAAATTAACTAAGTGAAAATAATTTATTAAAATTATCTAACATGGAGAATGCAAATGATTTTCATCTTAGAGAAAACTAACACTAAATATCCGGAACAAGTATAGTATCTCCCCACAACTGGATTTAGCGATTTATTTTTGGCGATTATGACTAAATCATAAATCATAAGCTAAATCATAAATTATAAATCTAAAATAAACAGCATGCAGGCTGCCATATTAATATTGCAAAAATTCGAGAACGGCATCGTTATCGTTCAAAACGGCGTCAAAGAAAAATCGCCAAATCTAGTTGTGGGGAGATACTATAGTTATACCAAATATCCAAAGAAAGACAGTTTTATTATTTATAAATAACATCTTAAAAAATGCATTTTTATAATGGTTATTTCACATATCAAGTTTCATACAGTTATATGCCATAGAAGTTGAGATTAGTTTTCCCGTTATCGAGAAAATTTGCAGTATAGCAGCGCCTCTTATTGACCGATAAGCATCCAAAATTGAATCAGCGTAATGTTTCATAATGGCCTTCTCACATATAGTTATACAATTTGTTTGATGATACGCAATAGAATCTGGGATATAGCCTTCCCTTAAATTGCGGAAATCGCTGTGCATCAGTACCACCTATTGAGCGGTTGACACCAAAAACTGATAGGCACTAATTTATGTCAAGGTGAATCTACATATAAATTTATATGCAATTCTGTGCAGTAGTTCCTGAAATAAAGTTTTCACCTAAATTTCGGAAATCGCTGTATAGCAGTGCCACCTCTTGGCCTATAAGCATTCAAACTGAATCAGCATAATTTATCATAATGGCCTTCTAACATATCAAATTTTTTTTTATTATATGCAATAGAACCTGAGATATAGCCTCCCCTTAAACTGCGGATATTGCTGTATCGCAGCGCCACCCGATGAGCAGTTGGCACCAAAAGTTGATAGTCACTAAGTTAGGTCAAGGTGCATCTACATATATATTTATATACGATTCTGAGCTGTAGTTCTGGAGGTACAGTGGGCCACAAAATTTTGTCACACACACACACACAGACTGTGAATGGTTAAATCGTACTTTAGAACTCTCAAAATGTGTAAATCTTTCAAAAACCAGAAGTCGAAAATTTTTATGAATCCAATACTTTCTTCTATTGAATATAGAAGAAAGTAAAAATTATATAAAATTTTCTTTTTATGAAAATGTCATCTTTTCCGAATAAAAGAAAATCGCTAGAAACAGTAATTGCAATTAAACAACTGATAATTGGTAACAAAACCCTCCAATACAATATATAAAACAAATAAAGTAACGAAATATTTTGAATAGAAAATTTCACTCAAGTTTTAATTCCTTCTGTATTTATTTGTTACATTTTCTGCCTGAAAAGCAGTCATTTTTGTAGATCATCATGTTGTGTTTAATGAGAAATATGTATACTTTATAAAAAAAGAGAAATGAAAAGAAATATTAAAATATTAATAAACTAACAAATATTTAATTAAAATGTATAGAAAAGAAAATCATTCAGATTATCGATGGATTAAAAGTTGATTTTACTTTAAAAATAACAAAAATAATTTTAATTTTACGATCCTAAATTAGAGTTCTCCCTTAAGTTAATTAAATTTAAGAATGATTTTTAGCATTAGAAAGGTTTTCTTTGATATACAAAAGAAACTTTTGTGAATCTGGTTGAGGTAAAGTGTAAACATTTTATAAACTAGTATGGTGTGGCCACCACATGACTTTCTTCTAAATTTTCCTATACAAATTCACTCAGTAAAAAAAATTTATTAAAATCCTCATTTAAAAAAATTATCTTCCATGATAATGCGGACGATTTCCATATTAGAGAAGTAGTATAACAGTAAATACCCTTAAAAAAATGTTTTTTGTTAAAAATGAAAAAAATCGATAACTTTATTATAAATTATCGCAGATCGATGGTTCAACCGTTTGTTTTAAAGGTATTGGCGAGCTCTTTTGAAAGATACCCATCATGAAAATTTACTCCCCTCGAGGTGTGGGGGTGTCGAAGCTCCTACACATACAAAAAATTTTTCCCAGTTGACTGTCTCTATTATAAATAATTCTTGTAAATTTCATAATGATTACTAAAAAATAATTCTCTTTATGCACATTTATACAAAATTTTGTCCTATATCACCATGTTAAAAATTTAGAAAAAGCGGGATGGCAATGCAACCTTTAAGACAATTTTTACCAAAAGTTGATAGGCACTAATTTATTTCAAGGTGCAACTACATACCAATTTGTATCAAATTCTGTGCAGTAGTTCCTGAGATACAGTTGTCACAAAATTTTGCCACACACACACACAGAGAATGACAGACAGACAGACAGACAGACATTTTCTAAAAATGGTCAAATCGTGTTCTACAGCTCTCAAAACGTGTAAATCCATCAAAAACCCGAGGTCGAAAATTTTTACGAATCCAATACTTTCTTCTATTGAATACAGAAGAAAGTAAAAATTATATATAACGTACAATTTTTTTATTTTGAGAGAAATCTGACAGACAATAGAAAAAAAAAAAAAAAAAAAAAAAAAACAGATTGTGTTGCTAATGCAAACGAACGAACAAATAAAAGATGTACGAAAAGTTTAAGTGGTAATGTTTTCTTAAGCAATTGCAATTTGTACAATTTGTACGTCAAAAACGACCTATTTTTAAAACACAAATTCCTGTTTCACAAATTGTTTATCAATAGCTTCAAAATTGTTCTTTTACTCTAATAATTCTTGAAAAATATCTTACTTCTCAAAAGCTCCATCATGATTAGTAAACAACAACTTCTCATTTGGCAAATATTTCTCTTTGTCTTTCACATCTAAGGCAGCGTGCCAGAAATATTCATTTCTTCTGTAAAAGACGACAAGATGAATTATGCAAAGTTTATGTTTTAAAAATATATGGCTGTGGAATGGAGATTCGGAAGTAGGGATTTTTTTTTGCGTCCACTCTGTCTGAGATAATACCACGAAATGTACTTTGAAATCCAAAATGGAAAATTCGTTTATACTCCTTTCCTAAAAATTAGAAAGCAATTCAAAGTAACATTAATTAAATATTCAGAATAAAACTTAAACTCCTAAAAATAAAAATTACTTGTACTGATTACTGAAAAATGTGTTTACCGTATTTAATTTGCTAATACATAAATTATAATTATTGTGTATCAGAAATTTTTCACGGGGGAAGGGTTTAAAAATATGTATTTTGATTTTAAGAATATTCTTATTTTGTATATTGTTGCGTACTTGGGGGTTCGTGAGTTGTCCGAGAATGAAAGGCCAAACGTACAAAAATTCAGTAATTTATTCACAGAAAGTTCCAGAAAAATACAGGTCTATAAACCAGTAAACACAGCTTAAACAACAGCTGTCAATAGCAAATCCACAGTACAAACTGTATAGCAATAACACTTGAAGCAAGTCTCTTTCATAGAGGCTCAAAACAATGCAAGCATTAGCGAAGCTGGCTGAGAACTGAACTGACTGACTTGCCTTGGCGGGAAAACGCTCCTTATATACCCCTGTAGAAAAGTGGGGAAGGTTCCCGAAATTTCCGTATCTCATCAACGAATGAGATTAGAGCTTCCATATTTGGTATATCCCTTATAAGGATTTTCTCGCCAAGGTCGCAAAAAAAAAAAAAAAAAAAAAAATCGCCAAGGTGGGAAAAAGTCGCCAAATTTTGCACAAAATCCATTACCTGCCTTATTGGGGCTTTTTAATGCGTTTTTAAGGGAAAATAAGGCTATTTCAACGCTAAAACGACTAGAAATGCACAAAATTAGCACTTTATCAACTTACTAAGCCTCTTCGAAAGAATTTATACAAAAATAAACACAATTATTTATAATTTTGTAACAATGTTATATTTAATTTAAGGTAAAGGAGTAAGAAGGACTTCCAGCTCAGTCGGAAGAGTAGGCTGATTTCTTTAATCTTTTCAATTGGCCGATCGAGTTATTTTAGAAATTTGATTTAGACTTCATTTAGAAATTTGATATAAGGTTATGTACAGGGTGATGATAATTACGTGTATAATTAAAGTTACGATTTCAAAACGCTATATTTTTAAAACTACCCATCAGAGCGATTTGATATTTTACCAGAGCAATCGTGAGGCAATGAAATTTTGTTTGGGGTAAGAAAAAAGTAGTTCCAACATGTTCCTATAGATGGCGCTGTCAGGGTCATGTCAGGAGAAACAACTAAACGGACTCATTAAACACAGGAATGTTGTTAGCAACACAATGGAATAGCAGAAAACAATAGACTTCAAGGGTTTACTACAGCTTCTTTTAGCAAAAAGACAAGACTATGTGTTTACAGCGGAAACAGTCATAGTGAAAAGAGAAAAAGAGGAGCTGCATGAAACAAATGCTTTACAGATAATTAACGGCACGTTTTGGAACTATTTTTCTTTTCTTCCCCCAAACAAAATTTCATTGCCTCACGATTGCTCTGGTAAAATATGAAATCGCTCTGATGAGTAGTTATAAAATTATAAAGTTTTGAAATCGTAACTTTAATTATAATCACCCTATACATACCTATTTCATGAAAATCGGTTCAGAAATACGATTTATAAGTGTGTTTGAAATTTTCAGGTGGACACCACTTTGAAACAAGATGGTGTATAAAACTGGACTACGAACTGGTTCAAAATTTCTTTAATATAAATCCACTGTCGATTTTTGGTTCGAATTGATTTAGTATTTCGAAAAACTGAGAAATATATGGGTCATTCTACAAAAAACGTAATATTTCTGGTTTGGGGTAGTTAGTTTTAAAAATAATTATTTTAAGATATTCTCTTAAGAGATTTTAAATAATATAACATTTTTTTAAAATAATTAATAAAAACTGGTGATGTTTTTACTTTTTTTATTTGTTTTTTTCAAAGAATGGAGGGATACTTGTATACCTCCGTTACATGTCACAACATATGTTCCTCCATTTACTCTTTCACTTATTTGTTGAATCCAAAAAAATATAATATTTAATATAGAGCAGTTTCAGGCATTAGATGGTTTTTTACAGTTTAAGTGAATTTTGCTGCAAAAGAAAAAAAAGTATTGCATTAATTATCCTTTGAAATACAGTTACAGTTTTTCTTGTATCCTCCGTTAAGAATGAAATTAAATACAAGAATTTCCGATAGATGACAATACTGTCAACTCATTACAGAGATTTAGAATCACAGACAACCATTTTCAATATCTGTTCTTGACAGTGGAGCTAAACATCTTAGTAGGTAAGAATTCATGTATTATTCTCTCTGAAGTCAAATAGGTCTTTTACATTGTGTATCCACCATTCTTGATTTTAAAAGATAAGGACTGTTTATTTAATAAAATTATTTTCTCAGTTAATAGTTCATAACTTTTTTAAGTAAACTTTATCACCATGATGTGTTAACCCTAAATCAATAGGATATACAAAACAAAACATAGCAATTTGTATCCTCCGTATATGTATCCTTCGTTACAATATAAATGTAATGGAGGATACACAATGTGTAATGGAGAATACAGCTTTTTTAGAAAATCAATTTTAAAACTAATATATAATTTTTAATTAGTCTAAATTATGTTCTTAAGAACATAGTTTTTTTTTTTTTTTTTTTTTTTAAATAAAAAGTTCCTGAATATCATTAAAAAATAAATAAATTTAACAAATTACTTTATTATTAAGGTTGTAACATTTTAGTTCTTATTCTTTTTTTTTTTTTTTTCAGATATTAATGAAGAAGTAATGAGAAATGGCCTAAGCAGTGCAAAGATAGGACCAAATAACTATGTGATAATCAAGCTGGCAATAAAAGCTTCAAATTTTATGTAGCTTTAATTATATCACAAGAGTCTTATAATGAATTTACTGTGAAATTCATGCGGAAATGCTCTAATGACACTTTTATTTTCCCCGCAAAGGACGATATATCAGAAGTATATTTAAGTGATGTTGAAGTCCTGAAGCAACCTACTATGAATAAAAGAGAACAATATGTCTTTAGTGAAAATTTGGCACATATAACTTAAAATGGAAAGTGTTCAAATTAATAATTGCAGAAACTGTTTCTTTAATATGTTTTATAATAAAGCATTTTACATGAGCAATCAGTGTAATTAATTTAATATACAAAAGCAATATGTACACATTCATAAAATGTTTAAATTGTAGAAATGCATCATAAAGGTGTATTCTCCGTTCCCGTTCAAAATTTCAATTGCAAAAAAAAGTTAAAAAATAATCAAAAAGAATGTGACCAACTATATGGGGGTAGAAATAAGTATAAAACGAGCAATATAAATTAATAAAAAAAAAATCAAAGAATTTTTTTTTTTTTTTTTTTTTTTTTTTTTAATTCTAATTTTGAAAACCTACGTTTTGTGTAGAATGATCCATATATATATATACAAATTAAACGATTGCGTACCTTAAATTGCAAAGAATAAACTTAAAAATTAATGAAATATATTTTAAGCAATTTTTCACTGATATGATTAAAATACAGTTTTAGCTTTTTAAATTAAAATTTTAGTCTCGTAACACTTATTTTACTGTCATTCATCTGTTTAAACGTGTAACTTAATTTAAAGTGAAATAAAAGGTTTCAATTTAAATAAAAATCAGTTACTTTTTTACCTTGACAATATTCATTGCCTTTTGATTGGTTTCCTAATTGATTTCAATTTATCTCCTCATTTCAGAAAATATGCTAATTTAAAATTACGTCTTCATTTTCCCCCGCATATAAAAGGAATAAAACTAAACCATTAATATTTTATTATCCTGGAGCAGATAAGAATCCGGCGGTTTTATCTGATAATGAATTAAAAATTATTTAAAAAAATTTTGTATTCTTTCTTAAATTTTCTTTGTGATGCATAAAAAAATATTCATTTGTTAAACTGCTTTAAAATTTTAATTTTTTGGGAAAGTAGTATAAATGCAATAATCTGCAGAAAACGATTATCAGGTTTAAGATGTTTATAATATGTGCATTATAACTGAATATTATTAAGATATTTGAAAAATAAATGAACAAATAAATAAATGATAATAGTCAAACATATTTTATAGCGTGCAGTAAAATGCACAGAAAAACTGGTATTAAAAAGTAATGAATAAAAATTCTGTAAGCAAACAACTTACATTAAAAAAAAAAAAAAAAAAAAAAAAAAAAAAACGCATTTATGAATAGATGTGATGAACATTAGGAGTTAATGCCTTTGATAATGCCCTCGTGTCTAATTTTTCACCTGTTGAAAGGACATGTCATTATTTTGCCTTGTAACAACTGCTGTGAGTTTATGTAGTTTAGAGTGTTCATT
This sequence comes from Salticus scenicus, assembly GCA_963930645.1. NCBI lineage: Eukaryota > Metazoa > Arthropoda > Arachnida > Araneae > Salticidae > Salticus > Salticus scenicus. The sequence continues at coordinate 97,595,196 of OZ005650.1, forward strand.
AGAGATGGGATAAATAGTTACTTTTCAGTAATAGGTTACTTCGTTCCATACTTCCTTTGGTAATAGGTTTTTGCAACATATTATTTTTATAACCTATTACTTTTTAATTTACATATGGCTAATGTCTTTCTAATCCTTTCTGGATGATATACAATATATACATGTGTCCTACATAGTGGATGCGGTTCATGTTTTTAAGTCCCAATGCTTTCGAATAGTAATCTTCACTTTATTTAACACCTAGAATTTCTTCAATAAAATAAAAAATAAAATAAAAAAAACGCTGATATGAAATAGTGGTAGAGTCAAAATTTTACACAAACGTTTGTCCCAATCGAGTAAGCTTAAGGTTCATTAAACCAATTCCTTTAAACACGAAAACAGAATATTTCAAATAATATCAAGAAACACGTACACGAGAGCCATTTTCTGAAAAAAAAAAATAAAAAATAAATAAATAAATAAAATAATTCTCATATTGTAAGCCATATATGTAATTAGAAAACAATTAAATAATAATAGCAAATTTTTAAGAAACATCTTTAAGGCATCCCAAATTTTAAACTACCGAGTGACTGCTTCTTTTGATTTCCCGAAGAACTTGAACTTTCCAGATTGACAAGAAAATTAGTGTTTTTCGCTCATACTTAGCAAACAGTCACTTTGAATATGTTTTCTAAAATTAGAAGCACTTGTTAAAAAGTATAAATTTTGCTTACAAAAATTGCATAAAATGATGTATTTTGTCAGACACTTAATTTTAACATAAGAGCATAATTAACTATTCTTAACACCTTTACTTATTTTAAATCTAAAAAAATAGTCTCAAGAAAAAATCAGATTAAAAAAAAGTGAAGAAAAGCTAAACAGTAAAAATAAATAAATATTCAATTTTCTTCTCAAATTATTCTTAATAAAACCACAATAAATGCTGTATGCCATTACGCATTTTAAATTCTACCTGCTATAAGCAATTAAAATATAAACAAACACTCCTTTCTTTCAATTAACACACTTCCGAAACATCTGCTTAAAATACGCAAGCGAATCCAATCCTAGCAAGTGTAATGCCATTCCTCACTTTCATGACGAAATAGTAATCAACATCTAATAATCACCCCTTACCTATCTCATGCTAGCTGCATAAATTAACACTATTTCGTTAAACCGTGGTATCAAAGTTTTTTATTCAAACGATTTTATTATCCCATGAAAAATAAGCAACACCAAATAAAATCCTTTCTAAATTAACATGAGCACGATGTTATTTGTCCTAAACGTTAAAATTATCTTGCTTATTAAAATTATTTTGATTAATATATTTCACAAGGAATATTCCGTAATACATTCTAAAAATATTATCATTACAAAATTACGTTAAAAAAATAATACATCTGCAGCTGTATTATTTTTTTAACGATAATTTTATGAACTTGGAAATGGAAAGATATTATTGATTCAGAATATCACTGAGTAACAGATTGCATGAAATCGTCTGTATTCCTCACTGAGATTTCAGACCTATTTTTTTCAGACGTGAAGTAACGAATCGATTCGAACATCTGCGCAGAAAGTCTGATGCGAGTCTTTAGTCGGCGTTCATAATATTGTTTTTGTATTTTGTAAATAAAATAAAATAAATTAAAAAAGTAATTATATAAAAGAAATAATTCAAGCTTTTTACTTGTACAATGGTGTATTATATCAGTTTTATCGCCAGAAATTTCTTGTCTATTTCGCGTGCAGAGATAAAGCTGAAAATATTATTTTTTTAATAGGATATTTTTTGTAATATATTACAGTGCTAATAGGCTACAATGCAATAATAATAATACTTATTATGTTACATGAAATAACGCCCATCTCTAGTGTTCATGTACAAAATTATTTATTAATTAAACTATTACTTGGGTTTAATTAGTTTAACAAATAAATGTTTCAAACCAAAAGTTTCTGGAAAAATAAAAATGCTATTTTTTTTTCTTTTTATGAATTTATAATAATCTACATGTCTAACAACTATGTTCAAATTATTTTAGCAATTTTCTAAAGAAAATAAGCAGTGGACGTTAAAGGGTCGAAGGAAATACTTTTTTAAATTAATACTCTTTTATCAACATAAACCTTTTTGGGATATATACTCAATGTGGTTGTGTTAATTTAATTATTTTTAAGAAGAAATCCCCAATTTTTTTCCGTAATCAAGTATTCCTGAATTCTACTTTTACTTCTCTTCTTATCGTCCCTATAAATATTACCATAGTTATTTAACGAATATTTTCTTTTTCCTTTATTCCTTTAGAATTATGGATAAATTTATTTTATTTTTACCAATACGTTATTACAGTTGGGACGTCATTTATTATTTTAAGTTATATGCCAATTATTATTTTTAACTATTTCTTTCATAACCAAGTGGGCCACGGTAGCACAGTCGGTAGAGCTCCGGACTCGTAATTGTGAGATTGGTTCGGTACTCGAGCAGGCCAAAGACCATCCTGTACACTAATGGTAGCTGGTGCATATAAAATCTATCGTGGTCGCAATGTTCTCCATGTTCCCATCAAAATTTATATACCTGTGGAGGTCTCTGAAGCAGGAGAGTCATCCCTTCCGTGGAGGATCAAAATTGTGATGGTATGTCTCCGAACCTCCTCTAAAGGTGAGCCCCAGACTAACGCCAATTACCTATTGCACAGCACTAGTGCGACGTAAAACCCGTCCATCCATAATCAAGTATTCCCGAACTCTGTTTTTACTTCTCTTCCCTCCGTTCCTCTAACTATTACTGTTAGACATTTTAAGGTCTATCTTAAACAAAACTTATATTAAGCAGAAAAAAACTGCAATAGAATTATTTTAGAAAATTTCAATTTGACTAGTATGTAAAAGTTTCAGACTCAGTAAAGACAAAAATATTTTTAAACGAAAATTAATTTATTCATGAAAATATAATAGATTAGGAAAAAACAATTATAACAATTATTCAGAAACAATTTAATATAAATATATATATAACAAAATTTTCAAATTCAATATAACAAAATTAATTTTCAACATCAATTCAAAAACATATTACCTCTCCAATCACATATTTGGGTTACTTGATAATATATGGAAGAAAAAACGAAGTCTTTTGGTATCAAGTCCTTTTTACATGGTATACACATGACCAATGTGGAAGATGGAACAAATAACATCACATCACACCAGCACAAGCATTTTTACCAGAAGAACGATCAGACACATATGTTGTAACACCGAAACCATATTGAAGAAAAAATACAGATGAATCACTAGTTGAAGCACAAGAGTTTTCGAAAATCGCGGTCGCCAAATGACCAGCGAATACCATTGAAAAATAAATAAAGTTCAGCTAAACTATATCACACTTCATGGTCGCCGAATGACCAATGAATAGAACGTGTAAATTACTTGAAGATCGCGGTCGCCAAATGACCAGCGAATGCCATTGAAAAAATAAAGTCAGCTAAACTACACCACACTTCATGGTCGCCAAATGACCAATGAATAAAACGTGTAAATTACTTGAAGGTCGCGGTCGCCAAATGACCAGCGATTTCGATAAATCATTAAAGTTCAAGAAAACAAACTTTAGCATAAAAAACCTCAAATAAACTAATCATTTAAACTTCTGAAGAAACTATTGCATATAAAAAAAAACCCTCAAACTTAACTGATTATAAACAAAATTTAACATTATAAAATTATTAAACTTAACAACAACACTTTAACATTCGATTTACTTAAATATGAGTTCATCGTACAGAACATAATTATTCCAAAAGAACAGCCGCCCGCAGCTATTCAAAACCGGGACTCCAAGCCAAGGCTAGCAGGAGCACACTAGAACTGAACTCAGCTGAAACTGCCGTATCTCCCAAACATCACGGCCTTATATTCCATCTAAACAAACCGATCTGCATAACAACGATGACCGCCGCGCCACGACATCCGGTGGTGAAAAATTGAAACATAATAAAAAATGACAATTTTCAAGAAGTGGCAACAGCTCAAACAAGAAAGATTATGCAGACGAGAAATGGCAACGCCGACATAGTAAACAAAGTAACGATGTTTGAAAAGAATAGATGCAAAGTAAATTTTAAATATCAAAAAGGATTTAATAAATAAAGGTAAGTTTAAATATATATTTTTAAGATAAAACAATAAGTAAATTCAAATATTTCTTAATTTTAATATGAGGACATTGATATGGATATCAAATGCCCCCCACCTCAATATTAAAAATAATACAAAACCTATATAAGAAAACAACATTTTAAATATTACCAAGAATTTGCTGCATATCCATTCATCTTAAGTCCATAGTATCATAGAAAAATGCAAGATGTCACATGGTTTTACAAAAAGACGAAAAACAAAGTATCACCAATGACACTCTGAAAGAACAATTTGGTTAAGGAGAAAAAGTACTATTGCATGCAATTCATATAATTTCCCCCACACAATGCAAATCAAAAACATATATATGAAAAACAGTATGAGAAATGGTTATATATACACAATGATAATGTACAGGTATATAATATGCAATAAATATGAAAATATGATAACACATACACAAGGCGCCTTGCATTTCATTCATTCATACCATTATGTACAATATTTACAAAAATTTGCAAAGGGAAGGAAAAATTCAAAAAACTTTAACAGATATATATAAAAAGAGAAAGATGCAGCAATTTACTGGAAAAAATTACAAGAACAAAATTATTATATTAAGTATTTAAAGAAAAATTAACTTTATAAATTTTAATAAGTCACCTTTAGTCATAGGCTTGGTAAACGGGTCGGCAAGATTTAATTTAGAATTTATATATTCGAGGTTAAACTTTCCCTCGTCAAACCAGTCTCTAATAAAAAACAATTTTATATTTACGTGTCGAGTATTGAAGTTTTCTATTCTGGATTTAGTAAAACGAATGGCTGCCTGATTATCTGCATATAAAGTAGGTATATCAAAGTTATTATTTATAAGTTTTAAATTGGAGCACTCACATAAAATATTATAAAACCAATCCTGCTCCCTTACACAATCACACATAGAAATAAACTCTGATTCCATAGTTGATATAGTGACACCTTTTTGTTTATTTGTGCGCCACGAAACGGCAGCACGGTCCAACAATACCAACTGACCCCCCATAGAAACGTAATCGTCTCTATTAGCGGCGAAGTCGGCGTCAGAGTAAGAAATTATTTTAATATCTGTGCAATTGAGATAGAGTTTATAATGACTGGTATATTTAATGTAACCTAAAAGTTTAAGTAAGCCTTGCCAATGTTTAAAACCAGGATTTTGTTGGAACTGAGAAAATATATTTGTGGCATATGCAATATCAGGTCTTGTACGGTTTGCTAAAAAAGAAATACAACCTAAAAGATTCCTGTAAGGTAAATGAGATGCTTCTTCAACATCAGACTGAACAACTGGACAATCACTCTTAGAAAATTGTACACCTTTAACTATAGGCAAGGAAGAGACAGGTATCCGATGGTTTTGAAACCTCTCATTAACTTCGGCAATATATTGACCTTGATGGATCAAAACCCCAGTATCTGTGTACTCGAATTCCACACCTAAAAGCTTACGAGTGGTACCCAAAATTTTTAAGTCAAATTTAGACTGTAAAAGGTCTAAAATGTTATTTGCCTGCGATTCAGTCCTGGAAAAAATAACTATGTCATCTACGTAAACCAATAAAACGGAAAAATCAGAATATGAATATGCACAATTACAATTTTCAAATTTATTAAAACCAAGTTCCAACAATACTTTATTTAACTCATAAAACCATAACCTACCAGATTGATGCAGCCCGTACAATGCTCTGTCCAATTTACACACCCAATCTTCTTTGCCTTTTTCAGCAAATCCAGTTGGTTGATTCATGTAAATTTCCTCGTTTAGAGGCGCGTATAAGTAAGCGCATTTTACGTCACATTGTACGTTAAACCACCCGCAGTACGAGACCAGCAAAGAAAAGAAAAACCTTACAACAGAAAAATTTATGACAGGTGAGAATGTTTCATCATATGATTCTCCCTGGACCTGGTTGAAACCTTGCGCGACCAACCTTGCCTTATACCTAACTATGGTACCAGACTCGTCACGCTTGACTGTTTAAACCCAGCGGTTTCCTAACACAGATTTATTCACAGGAAGTTTCACAAGATGCCAAACACCTCTAGTAGTCATACAGTTCAATTCTTCAAGCATAGCCTCATGCCACTTATCAAACTGTTTAGATTTTTGAGCCTGCTTATACGTTCGCGGGACCACCACATCTAGTCAGCTAGTTGTGCTGGACGCGGAAGGTATAACGCTAGGGTTAACAACACCAGAAAAAGTATTAAATTTAGAAAAATCAAAGTCATTAGAATTAAAAATTAAACCATTATCATTACAAAATTTCTCAACTTCCTTTGGAGTGCGTTGACATGACCTCTTGCCTTCACCGTCAGGGTAATAGTAAATGTCGATCTTCTTTCCCTTAGGCCTAGGCACAACCTTTCTGTACCAGATCGGATTAGTCTTCCAGCTGGGAGACGAAGCTTGAGGAGAAACTGGAGTGATAGGAGAAGCAGGAGTGGCAGGGAGGACGGTTGGAACAACATCTTCAGTCTCGCTGGGCAAGACACCAGAGGGTCCAGGCTCCGGATCAGTATGACACCGGTCAACGGTCCATGGCTGCTCCTCTGGGACAAGCACCAACTCAAAAGAAGAGTCGCCCATCACCGCTCCACTGCGTGACACATCACTGCTCTCAACAAAAGAAACATTTATCGTCTCAACAACCTTCTTGTCCTCTTCCAACCAGATCCTGTATCCACGGGTACGTAAGGCATATCCAACAAGGACACCACGTTTGGACTTAGCATCTAACTTGTTTTTGCGCCTGACCTTAGGAACCCCGACATAAGCTAAAGTGCCAAATGGCCTTAAATGTCTTACTGAAGGCTTATTACCAGAATAGAGTTCAATAGGTGTTTTAGAATTTTTACCATGACAAATCCTGTTCCAAGTATATGTAAAATGCATACATGCTTCAGGCCAAAAATCGTCAGACAAGCCACTAGATTTAAGCATTGCCCGAACACAATTCATTATTGTCTGGTTAAATCTTTCACAAACCCCATTTTCCTCTGGTGTATAGGCATTAGTCAACTCATGTTTTACTCCGTTTTCTCTACAAAAAGCCTTAAACAGTTCATTCTCAAACTCTCTGCCATTATCCGTTCTCAAAGCTTTCAACTTGGTCCCTAGAAATCTTTCTGCTCGTAGAACGTGTCTTTTAAAGACTTCGAAACACATAGATTTCTCCTGGAGAGGATAAACAGAAGTTTTACCTGAAAAATCGTCTATAATAGACACAAAAAAACGTTCACCCTTCTTTCCAGAAATTTTAACAGGACCCCAAGTATCAAGGAAAATTCTATCTAATGGCTTTTTAGATGAAGAAGAACTAAGAGGCTTGAAAGAGACACGATTTTGCTTACTCAAATGACAGGGATCACAAAAAAAATTATCAACAGATTTTAAATGAGGAAGACCTTTAACTGCAGAATTACGAATAGTATTATAAATTAAATCAGGACTAATGTGATCAAAACGCAAGTGCCATGTGTCTATATCTTTAACATTGGCAGTTTTAATTACTGGCGAAGCTGAAATTTCAGCATTAAAATTTAGATCAACATTAGTTTTGGAATTCTGCCCCCCATTCATTTTAACATTATGATTATTTCTTATGATTTTTGGAAAAGTATAATAAATCCCGTCATAGAGCTTAGCAGAAAAAAGAAACTTGCCATATTTATCGACCACATTTAGTTTACCAGCCTTTCCAGTAAATTTAGCACCACCCTGGTCGAATCTAGAACCGCTTAACAAATTTTTTCTTAAATTTGGTGAAAAAAGGACATTCCAAAGTTTTATAATAGTACCATTAAAATCTAATTCAACTTCCCCCTTTCCAGTAATGGGGAAAGTAACCCCGTCAACAGCCACGTGCAACTCATCACCAGAAATTTCGGTGAAATTACAAAAGGCAGATCTATTTTTGCAGAAGTGGTGAGAGGCGGCGGTGTCAAAAGCCCAGCTTCCCTCTCTATTAAAACCACTTAAGTTAGCTTCAGCAATGTAATTCTGAGCTTTAAAACCTTTATTTTTACGGGGGGGAGTTTTATCACGTTTTGGCTGTTGAGCGGAGTCACCTTTTTTCACAAAATTACCTTTAAATGTATTATCCCTAACAGATTTATCATTACTTAACTTTACCCGACAATCTTTACTAATATGACCCTTTTTTCCACATCGCCAGCAAGTAAAAACAGGCCTTTTCTTAAATTTGACACTCTGGGCTTCAATATTACAATCGACCCTAGATTTGTCAATATTCCTGAGCTGGAGACGAGTCTCCTCAGCACACAATTCAGTTACAATATTTTTAAAAATAAAGTCTTTATCAGGCCACCTTAAAATTTGCTGGACGATTTGGTCAAACTTATCGGGCAAAAAACGTAAAATCTGAAAACATAGATACTCGTCATTTATAGGTTTACCAATAGATTTTAATTGGTCAGATATTTTTGAAATTTTTGCTGCATAAATTGCCATAGATTCGCCAGGGTCAAAAAAACAAGACATTAATTCAGAATATAACTTCATATGGTGACTTCTACTGTCTGGTTGGAAATTGACCTTAAGGATTTCCCAAGCTTTAGCGGGATCATCACATTCGCTAATTAAACTCCGATATTCTGGTTCGATATTTAAATAGATTAAGGACATAGCAGCATTCTGCCTTCTCTTAAAATCATTTATAGATTCAACAGTGACAGTATCACTTTTTATAGGTTGCTCTTCGATACCAGTTACGATATCGTAGGCATTTTTTTCCATTAAAAGGAACTTAATGTCGCATTTCCAACCAGAGTAATTATGAGAATTAAGTTTAACTATTTGAGGTACTAAATTATACGCCATGATTAACCAATTTAAATATATCACAAAAAAAACAAATTGAATCCACTGAGTCTACAAAAAAACTAGTCAAAAAGAACTTTATTTAAACTGGACCCATAACCCAGATGTTAGACATTTTAAGGTCTATCTTAAACAAAACTTATATTAAGCAGAAAAAAACTGCAATAGAATTATTTTAGAAAATTTCAATTTGACTAGTATGTAAAAGTTTCAGACTCAGTAAAGACAAAAATATTTTTAAACGAAAATTAATTTATTCATGAAAATATAATAGATTAGGAAAAAACAATTATAACAATTATTCAGAAACAATTTAATATAAATATATATATAACAAAATTTTCAAATTCAATATAACAAAATTAATTTTCAACATCAATTCAAAAACATATTACCTCTCCAATCACATATTTGGGTTACTTGATAATATATGGAAGAAAAAACGAAGTCTTTTGGTATCAAGTCCTTTTTACATGGTATACACATGACCAATGTGGAAGATGGAACAAATAACATCACATCACACCAGCACAAGCATTTTTACCAGAAGAACGATCAGACACATATGTTGTAACACCGAAACCATATTGAAGAAAAAATACAGATGAATCACTAGTTGAAGCACAAGAGTTTTCGAAAATCGCGGTCGCCAAATGACCAGCGAATACCATTGAAAAATAAATAAAGTTCAGCTAAACTATATCACACTTCATGGTCGCCGAATGACCAATGAATAGAACGTGTAAATTACTTGAAGATCGCGGTCGCCAAATGACCAGCGAATGCCATTGAAAAAATAAAGTCAGCTAAACTACACCACACTTCATGGTCGCCAAATGACCAATGAATAAAACGTGTAAATTACTTGAAGGTCGCGGTCGCCAAATGACCAGCGATTTCGATAAATCATTAAAGTTCAAGAAAACAAACTTTAGCATAAAAAACCTCAAATAAACTAATCATTTAAACTTCTGAAGAAACTATTGCATATAAAAAAAAACCCTCAAACTTAACTGATTATAAACAAAATTTAACATTATAAAATTATTAAACTTAACAACAACACTTTAACATTCGATTTACTTAAATATGAGTTCATCGTACAGAACATAATTATTCCAAAAGAACAGCCGCCCGCAGCTATTCAAAACCGGGACTCCAAGCCAAGGCTAGTAGGAGCACACTAGAACTGAACTCAGCTGAAACTGCCGTATCTCCCAAACATCACGGCCTTATATTCCATCTAAACAAACCGATCTGCATAACAACGATGACCGCCGCGCCACGACATCCGGTGGTGAAAAATTGAAACATAATAAAAAATGACAATTTTCAAGAAGTGGCAACAGCTCAAACAAGAAAGATTATGCAGACGAGAAATGGCAACGCCGACATAGTAAACAAAGTAACGATGTTTGAAAAGAATAGATGCAAAGTAAATTTTAAATATCAAAAAGGATTTAATAAATAAAGGTAAGTTTAAATATATATTTTTAAGATAAAACAATAAGTAAATTCAAATATTTCTTAATTTTAATATGAGGACATTGATATGGATATCAATTACTATATTTATTGAAGAAATATTTTTTCTTTTTCTTTTATTCGTTTTAAACCATAAATAAACTTTTATTTTATTTTTCTCAATACGTTATTACAGCGGTGACGTCATTGATTATTATGCATTTATACATTTATTATACATTATAAATTATACATTTTTTACAATTTTAATAATCGTTACAAACCATGGATAAAATTTCATTTTTTTTTTTAAACTTAATATATTGTAGTTGTTATGACTTTAAAATGATTATAAATGTCATTTTAAATAAAAATTTAAAAATTTAATAATACTTTATTAAAAAAAATTGCCTTTTTTGCACTATACCTGTTGAAGAATAGAAACGTCCTCTTCCATAATTCCAAATGTTACAATTTGGCTCTGACCGGAATAGTCCGACACATTGAATTGCCTCTTCAACAGAAGTTTTTGGTATTTGGGTAAAAGCATGCAATGTAATAATGAAGGTTCGATAATTGCGGCTTTGATATGAAGTAGTGATAACATGTGACTAAAGCTCGTCAGAACTGTGAAGACAGCATGCTTATACTAAAAGAAGAATTTTATTGGTATTAATTCATTTAAAACAGAATTAAAGCATGTTTTAAAGGCAAAATATGAAATTTATTATACATTTTTTAATTACATAGAATTATTAAAATTACAGTTTTACCAATCTGTAAATGATAAAACAATACATTTTTGGAATATATTGAAATGTATAAAATTTTATGTAGCATATATATCAAGTTTTAACAGCAAAATTAATTTTAATAAACTTATAACATTAAAAAGCAAATAAACTTAAACCATCTTAATCTAGATTAAAATATATGTTTAAAAAAAAATGATTATATCTATGGTATCGTGAACATACTTTTTTTTTTTTTTTTTTTTAAATAATTTAATGTAATTGCATTTCTAAAATTAAATTAGCCTTTGCATAAAATTGCGTGTAATGTAACTGAATTAAAAATATTCATTATATTTTTGTTAGACAACTTTTCAAAATTTATTTAAAAATATTTGAAATTTAAAAACATAATGCCATCCTTTATTATACTATTTTTCTTTTAGAATAATCTCTTTCCGTTTTTAAAATTACTTTTTCGTCTATTTTCAATTCCTTTTCAAGTTATTTCTGTTTTTATTAATAAACGAAGCTTTACGAAATATGACGAAAATTAAATATGTTGGACAATTATTTGTATTAATTTTTCAGAATCATAATTTTTTTGCGTTGAAAGGGATTTACATAAAATTTTAGACATTTCAATAACAGATGTAGAATAAATGAAATTTTAATTTAAAAGAAAAAGCAATTTATTTAATCTTACATAAAAATAAGTCTTGTATTATTAACTTTTGATTCAAAAGTATATTTTTGACTTTTTAAAAGGTTATTAATTTAAACAAAATGAGGAAACTAAAGATAAATGTCTTTTTAAAATTTAAATATAGAATTTATTTAAGCAATTTCTTTGCTGCATTAAAATTTTGAAAACAGTTATTTAAAAGTGACAATTTTCAATATATATATTTGAAATCTTTTGTCCTGCGTGAGTGAGTGAGTGCGTGCGTGAGTGATTGAGTGATTCATCATCACCGAGCCCAAACCCCTGGATCTAGAAGTATGAAATTTTGGGACAATGTTTCTTCTATGACGTGGACATCCACTAAGAAACGATTTTACAAAATTCGCCCCCCAAGGAGGGAAAGGAGAGGAAAAGCGTCATTTTACAAAATCCTTCATATCTCAAAAGAAAAAAAAAAAAAAGAAATATGTGAAATTTTTGTTCTAAAACATAGTTAATACAAAAACCTAAAAATTAATTTCTGGAATTTTAGAAATTCAGCCCGCAAACGGGGGGGGGGGGGGGCAAAACGTGATTTCAAATAATCTTTATATCGCAAACCAACAAAACAACAACAACAACAACAAAAGAAAAATATATGTGAGATATTTGCTCTAAAATTTAGCTCACACAAATACATAAAAGCTAATTTTTGGAATTTTAGAAATTCGTCCCAGTTGACGCGGGAAGGGGGGGAGGGGCTATGGGGCAAAATAAATAGAAATACAGCTAGACTGTTCAAAATGGGTACAGATAGGTTATAGAAGCCTGTAAGTCGAATGAGGGTATTCTCGAAAGCGTAAAGTTATTAAGTGGGGCGAAAAGGGGGGGGGGCAGAGGGGATAAAAAATAAAAATAGAGTTAGATCGTTTAAAATTGGTATATAAAGGTTTTTTCATACCTACAAATCGATTGCAGATATTTTTGAATTTGTAAAGTTATTAGGGGGGGAGGGAAGGGGGAGGGGCAAAAAATAAAAATAAAAATAGAGTTAGATCGTTCAAAATAGTACATAGGCATTTGATACCTACAAATCGATTGCGGATATTTTCGAATTTGTAAAATTTTTAGGAATGTCGGGAAGGGGGGGGGGGTGAAGAGGCAAGAAGAAATAAAAAGAAATAAGAGTTAGAGCGTTTAAAATTAGTATTATTAGGCCCGATAAATTGATTACGGATATTTTGATACAGAACTTCAAAAGCCTTTGTTTAGAGTACGGACATGAAGAATTAATTTTCCTTTCTGAACAGTGTTCGTTGACATAGTAAAATGTAAGAAAGCATTTCCATCAATTACATTCAATAGAAAAGAACGTTTAGCTCAATTTTGGGTAGCCCTCTATATTGTCTACAAACAATATGTGCTATGAATGATACTGTATACTTAAATTTAATCTTATATGAAAAACTTTTAAGACAAAATGAACTACAATTTTAGGAATTTGTAGTACAGCCCCAACATATCCAAATACTTTGGTTAGCCCTGTAAACGAATGATGAATGATTTACATACCACAATCTACACATAACATGCTTTTATGTATATAGAAATATTTGCTCATTCCGTTTTGTTTAAGTTAGTCTTTAAATGTTAAATTGTACTTATCAGAAATTTCCCCACAAACATAATGGATCTGAATTCTCTTGTGTGTCCCAGTACACGTACCATTTTCTTGATCTCAACAAAAACTTCAGTATAGCATTCCTATGCAATACACATTTAGAATACCGAGTTTAAACATACTACTACGATTTGCTTTTGAAATATGCTGATAACAGGAACACACACAGATAAACAGACTAACCGCCAAAAGCATGATTTTCGGATTCAAGAGATCTCAAAGTGTGTAAAGATAACAAAAACTCAATTTCGAAAATTTGACCCAAAAAGCAATACTTTCTCTATTGAATATGGCTGAGAGAACATAAAGAACGCATATCCAGATGACTATGGAAACGATTTATGGCTCTAATCCAGCGAGTAGTTTTTGTATGGGAGAGATCCATTTATTTCCTGTTTAATTTTAATCATAGATAGTTTTAAAAGTCAGTCACTCGTAAAATAATAATAATAATAATAATAATCAGATGTTTACTATTGCAAATAATAAGAAGCAAATTAAACATTGTTGAAAATTCCTTGAAAATGCGTATGTTAGTCACTCACAGAGATATTTCCGCTAACAGGAATATTTTCAAAAAATAATCACCATTCTATTTAATCATAGGAAAAAAAAAACTGTTGTAAATGTATAATAAAGACTTCTTTATGTTAGTAGTGATAGGGGATCTTATCCTTTTGTGTGAAATACACTACGTTTTGCCTGTTGTTCGAGTTTAAAATAGAATATTATAATGCCAAACTATTATAAAACATTGGTAAAAGTGTACAGTAACTATAAGATTTACAATAAAAATAGCACATGTCCTGTCAGATATTGAAATGTTAGTAACTAAATTAGATATGTATTATAAAAATCAAGTACTCTTCGAAATTCAAGTGGTTTCTGAAGATATTTTGGACGAATACTTATTGAAAATAATTTGTTATTATGGAAATGACGAAAGTGCTATTCATAGACATAGTCATAAACAAGGCAAATGGATTCATTTCTGTGGATTATTAGATGTTTTTCCTCTTAAAAGTAAGGTGACAAGCGATATAGAGTAACGCTACATTTCTATGAGCTTTCATTTCAGCAAAGAACAACAACAACAACAACAAAAGCCTATAGAAGGTTTCCAGTATTTAGCCATTTCGAATTACCGTAATTCTTGATTGATATAGAATTCTTTATGACTTTAAATGTTTGGCATGGCGTAAAATATGAAAATAACGTTAGAATATTTGATTTTGTTTTACACCAGAATGTGAACGATGAGGATTTAATTTATTTTTTTCCAAAGAAAAAATCCCACTGAATAACGTAAAATACGGAAATATGTCGATAATCTATTTTTAGTTGCATTACAAAAATGGTATCCATACAAACCAATATTAACAATCTACCACTACTAAAATTCAATAAAATGTCAGCTTTAATCAGGGAGTTTAAAGGAGGTTTAAAAGAGTTAAAGAAGAAGTTTAAAGAAAGAAAGAAGAAGAAGTTTAAAGAAGATTAAAATAGTTTTCAGAGAACAATATTTTAGATTTAATTAAATTATTTCGTTTTTATAGAAAAGATAATTTAGCGATAAGTTAGTTAGCAGAATCCAGCGCAAACACATAGCAAATTTGGAAACAGGGAAAAAAAACGGCGCATTTTTAGTTTACAAAAGGCTTGTAATGTAAAAACAAAAGATTTTTTCGTAAATTAATAAACAGTGATAGATAATTTTTTTCTGAATAAGAAGCAAAATCAACGGTAGTCGAGTTAAAGGGACCATACAATTGTAATATTTTCATCGAGTACATTATGCGCAAACATTTTTAAATGTTTTTAGAATTTAAAAGTAATGAATGCCCTTCTTTCTTCCATTTAATAAAAATTACAAAATAAATCTATTTGAAAATTGTGCTCAATAAAATTATCCATAAGAATATATTGGCAAATAAAATGACAGGTATAATGAGCATTATATTTATTTTACACAGAAATATATATATATATATATATATACATATATACACATAAGACGCAATCCATTTTCATCCATAACAGATAGTATAAAATGATTTATTTAAGATAGTAAAACATAAAATACTTACTTTTAATCCACCAGAAGAAATTTTTTCTTCCATATTTTCAGTAGGATCTGTTGTAAAAGGATACGATCCTTCATCATTTCCTTTAATGTTAATAAAACAATCTGTCACTTCATCTCGTAAAATTTCAAGAGACGGTTTCAAATTTATTTCAAAATCACTGAAATTGTCAACTACCTAAACAATAAATAAATAAATAAAAGAGTATTATTCAGAAGGGTCTAAAATAAATGAAAATACGACTTAAAAGAAAAATAGGAATCTTATTTTTATTTAACGCTTCTGTTTTCTCTTAGATATAACATGATACTGAGCACATTAATTTAAAAAGTATTTGAGATAATTGATAAAATTTTGGTTATGAAAACATAATATAAATCTGTAATAAGTTTTGAGTTTGGAATTTGATTTCGCTAAGCATTAATAGTAAATTATTTTCACGTGACATAGATTTGAGAAGCAAACATTCAAACCGTGTTTTCTCAAAAAAAAAAAAAAGAAAAAAAAAAAAGAGTTAATGATTTTTCTTTAAGCTAAACATAAAATAGAATGTCTACATATTTTCCTAGATATGTCTACACATTTTCCTAGTAAGTAATAATACATCTAAACAAACGATAATTAGAGTAAGAGTTTAGTTATTTTTTAATTTATTAGTTTTTTATGCTTTCTGAAAAATTCCGAAGGAGAAAGCATGGTTTGAATGTTTGCGCCTCAATTATAGTAACAGAAATGAAAATAATAATAATAATAATATTTATTTTATCATTTTTTAAAATGTGTTAGTACCATTAAATTTGCAAAATATTAAGAAAAGTTTAAAATACTATATTGATTCATTTCAAAATACATATGGCACATTTTTTGTAAGAAGATAAGAAGCTCCGAAGTAAATAATGGCACACTTATGCATAAAAATTATATATTATTGTAAATGTTTTTGAGATTGAATTAAAAGATAAAAAATGTAGGATCAGTCTGCGATTTTTTTATAAAAGAGTTTAACTTATATTAAAATATCCTAATATAAATAACGTGGAAACATTTAGAAAACAACATTTATATCTTTAATCAAGCGTCAGACTACAATAATAAATAAAAATGTAGAGGTAATAACCCGAACTGCCAATTCTGAAACGAACAAATATTGTTAAAAATCACATTTATTAAGGGGATATACACATAGTGCGTTCAGGTCAGCAAAACCCAATGTTAACTTTTGGCGATATAATCTCCATTGTAATTCATTGTATAATACATATTTTGAGTTGCGTTCTCCTATTTATAAAATTTATGACACTTAAATCAGTCCTCATTTTTTTAAAAATGATTTTTTTTTTAATATTTCAGATTTATTTTAAATTTGTAAAATGTCAAACTTCAATTAGTTAAATTTCGCATTCACAGCTTCAAAATAAAATATTAAAAAAAAAAAAAAAAAAAAAAAAACATATTCTTCGAGAAACAAGGACAATTTAATGGTCATAAATTTTCTGAATGGGAAACGATATTTAAAAATATGTATTTATCATTCAGATTATAATAATTTTGACCGTTGTTGTTAAATATTCTCCATCGATCCGGACCAATTTTAGCATATTTGCATTTTATGTTACCTTTTTATGAGGTTCTGACTATACTCTCAACCCACGATCCACAAACCCGCTGTTTGTACAGTGGCAAGAAAGAGGTTGGTTGGTTGGTTGGGTTTTACGTCGCACTAGTGCTGCGCAGATGGGCAATTGGCGACGGTCTGGGACTCGCCCCTAGAGGTGGTCCGGAGACATGCCATCGCAATTTTGATCCTCCACGGAAGGGATGGCTCTCCCGCTTCGGTGACCCCCAGAGGTATAATTTTTGATGGGAACATGGAGGACATTGCGGCCACGACAGATTTTACGTGCACCAGCCACCATTAGTGTACACGACGGTCTTTGGCCGGCTCGAGTACCGAACCCGCAATCTTCCAATTGCGAGGCCGGCGCTCTACAGACTGGGCTACCGCGGCCCGGCAAGAAAGAGGAAAATGAAAAAAAAAATGACTTGGAATTTCCCCCTTTTTGCGTTGCTACATTGCATAAATTGTAAATGGAAGGATAGCAAATTCATGGAACTGAGCCAACTGCGGGTCTGTGAATCCTGTGTAGCAAATATAAATTATTTGGGGTATTTCTGCACACATTCGAAAGCCTCACTTTCAAAGTAAAAACTTTTAAATCTACAAAATTTGAGATGGGAATTCATTAAAGGTTATATTGAAATAAACTAAGAAGCTACAGGGTGATTCATTATTGTATGGAAAACTTGATGGGGATTACAGAACATATTAGGAATAATAATCACGTGAGCATAGTTAGAAATGACAATTTATGCAACTTTTTATCCAACTGTCGTCGGTCAAAACCTTTCCTAATTTGAACAGTAAAATACCCTTTTGGCGTTCTTCTAAAACGTTAAATTATTTAACAAAATTACTTTACATAGTTCTGTTTAAATGGTTAAAATTTTATTCTCTGCATTCTATGTGGTAAATGCTGCTGCTGTATATTCATGCGGAGGGCACTTAATGGGGGCAAAAACGAAAACATCAAATTCTTTCGTTAAATGGATCTTCACAGAGGCCATCTGTGATTTCAAAATAACTTTTTTAACATATCTAAAAAATAATTTTCACAAAAGTAATATTTTATACATGCAAGCATTGAATTTCTTTATAAAATATCTTTTTTATGTAAATTGTGTCACTATGTTACAGACCAGGAAATATTCGATCTAAAAAATATTTATTTGCAGTGATTAAACTTTCCCTTTTTGACACAATGGTAATTCATATAAAAACGTCTTTATTTTGGCAGCTGGTTAAAATAAAATAATTCATTTCCTTATTTGGAAACAAAAAATACACAGAAACAATCATTTGATTTTATTTCAAAACATCCCTACCTAAATATGGAAATGCGTGATCTAACTTTAGATTATGACAAATACACCTGTACTCCGCGTGTTAATTGCACGGAAATTATTTTGGAATATTTATCTCTATTAGTTCAGATTTATTCATGACAACCATTGAATAAACGATTTTTTTTTCCAGCCCTCATAGTGTTAATATTTGCCGTTGGACTAGCATATATTTTTGTTTAAATTTGCCAAATTGGCGTATTTTTTATTAGCTATGCTCCCAAACGGAGCGTAATTGATGATAATTTTCATTTTATTATCACTTCTCCTCGATTGTCGATTGTTCTGTCTAAAAAGATCCCTATTTTTGTGCCGTAAAAAAAATCGTCCTGTCCCTGTGTTGAAAATGTCATCGTCATCCTATATTTATTTGACTGTATACATAAAGAAACTTATTTGTCATTTTCGAACTTTACTCTTTTGTTTATTATTCTCATAAGGTCGTTTCAATATAGTATCTAATCAAGTTTTAAAGAAGATTTATTAAAATTTGAAGCTATATTTAAAGGACCTGTGTTTTTGCGTTTCACAATCCTTATTCCCTCTTATTTTCAGTAACGGCCGTTTGCATTTATGTCGACGTACTATTTATTTGCCGATCCTTCGCTACAATAATAAAAAAAATTATCACATGGATTTCGGAATTAAATAAAAATATATATACATTCAAGCTTTAAACTTTATTAATCGACCACAATAAATCTACATTTTAGCATCAGAACTTACTGTTCAAAGTAGAAAAATATCCCGACAAGCATATGTTAACAAGTCGCGGCTACTGCGATTTCTCACCCTGGTTTCCTATGTAACTATGGGACCACCAGAGGCCGAGCAGGTCTGCGCTCAAAAATGGTAGATGGGAAGTGTCGGGTTTGATCCCAGGTCGCGCTCATCAACCTAGTCGTTTGGAGTTTTTCTTGGTTTTCTCCGAAACTCGCGTAAATACGGGCTAGGACCCCTTAGAAAGAACACCAAGGAGGGCATTCCACCTATAGGCATAGGATCCTAGCGTAGTCAATAGGCCTTAAACCGCACAACCAACCAACCAAACTATGTAACTATGTGTCGCAACTGTATGTTTCTTACCTCTTTTACAAGTTTTTACTTGCAGATTTGAATCATCCTGTATAGCGACAAATAGCTGCGAACCTAAATTTGTTCAATGATTATATTTCACTTTAAGCAACTATTACAAATATTTTTGTTAACTTGTTTGTTACACTGAGAAAAAAAAAAAAATATATATATATATATATATATACCGCCTTCATCTAGAATGAATAAGTGGTCATTTTCTAAGTCCCTTATCTAGAAATATAGTTTTCCGAGTTATACACATAAGGCATGCCAATAAACTGAATAGACGAAATGATAGAGAATTTCTAGACTACACATTTCTAGATGGTCAAACAATATTCTGAATTTCTGAATCGTTTGCATTGCGAGAAATTCTCACTTGATTTTCTAGAATTCGGTAATAAACCAAGATTATATGTAGTTGCTGAAATTCGCATTTATTTGCAGAGATTTTTAAATAATTCTGCCCTCGAGAATATAGGCAAACGCTCTAGAATTCTATTAGGGGTTTCTAGAACTTGCTTTCAAAGGGGACTAGAATTTGTAAGGACCACATGGAACTATTTTTTCTAGAGCCATAATTTAGATTCTAGATGTCAGTTACAGAATTTTTTCTCAGTGTATGAATGTTTTTAAAAATAATTTTAATATATCAATATATTTGACACATTATACAGAACGCTTATTAAATAATAATGTCCTATATGCCATTAAAACTATATTAAAAAAGTAAGATTGATTAAATGAAAAAAAGAAAAAAAAAAGAGAAATACAATATTAAAAACATTTAAAATATGAAAGATATGTTTAATAAACTACCATAATATTTTTCCTCGCTCGAAGTATTTTCCCAATTTTAAGAATCTTATTGCAGTCATTTTTCTGAAGGAGTTCGTAAAACCCTTCTATTTTATTTTCGAAAACTTATATTTAATAATTTTCATTTGCCCTGTATTCTCATTGTTTTCCGTTTCATAAAGTGTTTTTACTACTTCAAAAGCAAATCCATGAAATGAGAAACTTTTCAATTTCATTTTCTAATATTTCTTTTTGCTTATTTATATTTTATTTTGCGTTTCAGTAAAATTTTTTTCAATAAATTTTGTGTATTTTATGGAAGAAAAGTAGTATATTTTTATGTTATTTTTTGTAAAATAAATTAAAAGAAAAAAGAATCTAATAAAAATTTAATATTTGAAACTTTTTAGTAATTGACTATTACAGCAAATTCAATGCTTAATGGTAAAATACATATCTATCTATCTATATTAATTTGTTAAAGGTTTTCTTAATACTGAATTAATTTTATTACTTACGTGCAGTACAGAAAATATTGTTTTGGGATAGAAAATTCGAAAATAAATTTTTGCTATTATTACACTTTTTGAGATGCTCTGAATTTACATTTAATTATTTGTGGTTTTTAGCTTTCTATGTGTATATATGTGTGTCTGTTATCACCAGAACTGAAAAACATGTATTGACAGGAAGTTTAAATTCAGAACTCTAAATCTAAATTACACAGTGGTATTGCTTGAAATTTTTTACTGAGATCAAACAAATGGCCTAGATATAAGGACGTATAAATGAATTCAAACACAATGCGTACATGCGTAAAATTTCTCATTGTTAATTTTTAGCAGTAACACTTACAACGAAATTAACATATATGTTTTACATGCAAAATACCATGCTTTCTATATAATGATTTGAAAGTCATTTATCATTCGCTTACACGGCAAGCAAAAGGGTTTGGATACATTTGTAGATGTGGTTGGAAATTGGTCGAACTGCATTTGAAATTGTGTTATGAATTACCTTTAACTAGCAGGCTTTGTCCGCTTCACTGGTCACTATTTTTAAAGGAATTAAAAACTGAACCACTCTATTTTATATCGTTTTATAAACAAAAAGAAAAAAAAAAAAGAAAGAAAGAAAGAGAGAAAATAAAAGAAATTATATTGAAATTTCTCAAAAGCTGACTTCGGGTCCCCGCTGCCTTCAGCAACGTCTTTCTCACCCGCAATGTCTCGAGTACGTGTCCCTATTGTCTGCGGCAATGTCTTACCCGTGGACTTCCATTTAGATGATTATCAGATGAAAATTTTGAATCGGATAGTATATACAAATTGAAATATCCCTTAATATTTGAATTCTAATTATATATGAACAACACAACACTATACATACTATGCATAATGTTTACTTTCATATTATTTTCTATATTTTATTTGGTTTATCTTGTCGACCATAAATGACAACAATTTCATTCCATATATAACGTTACAATATATACTATGAACGCTATGTCTACCATATGAGACAACTAACATTTTGTGGTTATATATATCTTCTATTTTAAATACTTTATGGTTAATTAATAGTGGTTGGTATATAGAAAAATAAATAAATAAATATGTAAACCTGATCATGGTACAGCTTTATTATAGCTCCTCTTGGCGACTTCTGAATTGTGTTCGCTATTTTGTATTTTTCTGTGAAAGTACACAGTGAGACAAATATAGATAATTTATGCGATTATTGTTTCTGTTTCTTTCTTTCTTTTTCTTTTTTATCCCCCAATATTTTATAATTTATTAATATTTTTTTTCTATAAAATGATGTAGTGAAAAAAAAAGCAATTTTTGTTTTTGTTTGTTTGTTTCTTTTTTTTTTTTTTTTTTTCATTATTTTATAATTTCTTTCTATTTTTGATGCGCTACGTGGTTTAAAATTGCTGTCGTGAAAGTAAAGTCCTTGGCGAAAAATGTCCAGTTTACTTCAGCGTCAAAATTTTAAAAAATTGACCAGGATTACAAGTATATATGCAAGCGAAGTGTGACGTCACTGACCGTCGTCGGGGCCAAGTAAAAGATTTCCTTTGTTAACCGTTGGATTTTTCGTAAAAAATTATTAAAAATTGAGGAAAATTATTTCCCGATTTTAATCTCCATACTTGGGTATAATTACAAATTAGTTATCGTGCACATGTGTTAGATTAATTTATTTTGCTGTCAAATTGACAAAATTTTAATTTTAAATTTCAAAACTCTGTCGTCCTTGGCGTTTTTTGTATTTGTCGATCAAAAACTTATTGCGAAAATATGCATGCCAGATGTATATTTTCGTAATATGTATTGTACGAAATATTGTTTCATATTATTAATTTCTCTTTTAATATTCATTCTTATTCATTGCTCGCTGTTCTCCGAGTCTGTTTTGGCGGCTCCGGTCGGCGGAATAGTGGATGGGTTCCTTCTCTCCCACCTTCTTCCAGGCATCGGCCGCCATAAACCATCGGGTTGGCGGGAGGTTGGGTTGTTTTGCTCTCTTAATATAAGTTGTTAAAATAACCATGAATTTTGAAAGGAATTAAACAAGTTCGCCAGTTAATTTGGCGATTTTTTTCCCGCCGAGAATGACAGATATCAAATCTATTCCGTTGCAACTTATTAGTATCTTATATCAGATACATTATTTAGACATTTGAAAACAAATTTCACTTCAAATTATGATAGAATATTTATAATTTTCCTTTTAATTAGTATATTAGTTGGATATTTATTGCGTAAATATCTCCCCTTGAAATGCAATGTTTATATTTTCAATCGAATATGGAAGTTAGACATTTTTTTTTCTAGAGTTTTGAAATTTAAAACACAAATTTTATCAATTTTGCAGCAAAAATAACTCAGTGTAACACATGTAGACAGTAACTTATATATAACTATACAGAAATATGAGGATTAAAATCGGGAGATAATTTCCCTTAATTTAAATAATTTTTTACAAAAAATCTAATAGACAATTAACATAGGAAATCTTTTACCAGGCCTCACAGGCGGCCAGTGACGTCATCACTTCGCTTGCGTAGAGCGATCATAGCATATCATAACACTATTTTTGGTGCAAAATTGCTTTCGTCTTATGGTCGACGGGTAAGTACCATTTTGGTTAGGAGGCTGTTGATGACTTTTGGGAGAAAGAATTTATTTCTGTAACAGTCATTTTAAATCTAGCCGTGCGTAAAAAATATACGTTTTAAAATAATATAAAAAAGTAATGAAACAAACAAAAAATAATAATCAAACAGTTTTTCTATTTTCAGTATGTCAAACTAGACCATTATATATATATATATATATATATATATATATATATATATATATAATAAATGCATTTTTAAAAATCGTAGTTTTATTTCTGTAAATACTATTTGAATTTGAAACTACCTTTTGTTAAAAATATCAACAGAACACGAAATACTGCCATAAACTATGACAAATGGAATGTTCAAATATACAATCAAACAAGGTACTTAACAAAATTTCTTTAAAAAAAAAAAAAAAAAAACTTTGCAAAAAAATGCAAAAACTTTTTTTAATTTAAATATTTTGTTATTTAAGCATTTTTTTTTTAGATTGTGTTTGCCTCTGCGGTGTTTTTGGTAACGAGCAAGTCGACAGCCTCGCAAAAAGAGGCTCGAGACTACTTCGAATGAGATCCCCGGCATTATCATTCCATTCCATAAAGCTGTATATTAAACAA
The DNA here is from genome assembly GCA_963930645.1 of Salticus scenicus. Taxonomy (NCBI): domain Eukaryota; kingdom Metazoa; phylum Arthropoda; class Arachnida; order Araneae; family Salticidae; genus Salticus; species Salticus scenicus. Next base: position 97,619,440 of record OZ005650.1, read on the forward strand.
ATAATGGATAGGTATTTAAAACTTGAAATTCGTGACAGAATAAAATTAAAACGTTGGAGGGCTGAAGATCTTTAAAAAATTCCCAGCAGTTCACGACGGCAAGCTGTGGCCCAGTTCTGCCTTTTGACTGGACATGATTGTTTGGCAGAACATCTCCATCGAATTGGAATTTTTTAAAATCCTGGTTGTCCCTTCTGCAATTCAGCAGAACCAATGAACAGACACCACCTCCGTCGATGTGCAACTCTGAAACTGCGCTTTACTGGCGTGCCAGAGAACTTTTAAGGCAATGACTTCGGTCACTTCTACGTCTTTTTTTTTTAATCATTTTGCTTCTGTATTTGCCTTGCCATTGAAAAAAAAAGAATTAAATATTTTGTTAAATAAATAATAATAATAATAATAATAAAATAATTGTGAATATGGTGTCAGAAAATTAGAACGTCGCCAAGGGGTCATATACTACATTTGTACCCTAGTTTGACTATAGTTGATAAAAAAATGGAGTACAGTACACATTCGTATGATTGAGGTTTTTAAAAGCATTAGAAGTATTCAGTTTTGTTTTGTGTTTTAATAAAGCAAATATGTTTTTGGGCTGAGATACATTATAAAAGAAGAGTATATTTATTAAATAAATATATATATTTATTTAAACGTTTCGATTATTCAATTAAAAAAAAAAAAAAATGCTACGCTCACTATTTCTTAGTGATTAGTCTCATTAGTCGTGACGTCATCAACACTTGTAATTGATTATTGCAGTTGATAAAGCAGAAATACATTCTATCGGTTCACAAACACACACACACATGCAATTTGACCCTCTCCCCTTTAGCTATAATTTAATTGCAAAAATCTAGCATCGTTTGCTTGGCCAATGTGTTCGAGAAAGGCTACGTGTGCATACACTAATTTCTGCAATTCCAGAATTTCTTAATTAATTAATTTTATTTATTTATTTATTTTATTTTTTGTGTTATCGGTTTATAGTATGAATTTGTCAAATTTTATGCATTTTGTGACTTAATTTTTTTAGATTGTGTTTGTTATGATTTTGTACTTTTAAACTATTTGTTTTAGCATGCATTTAGCCATTTTTACTTTTCATCATATTGAAAAATTCCAAGTGTATTGAAATTCCTGGAGAGAAGCTGGGTATAAATATATTTGAGGGTGCCTCCTTGGCGAAATTGTTTGGCGCATTTTTGTTAATAACCTATAACACTATATACATATAACCTATACATATACACTGTATACATATAACTATATACATATAACCTATACATATAAATAGGCTAACCTTAATATATTTACCGCGATCACAACTTGGCGAGAATCAAGGGGCACCCTTAAATATAGTCTAACCGAGAAGGTGGTGTAGCATGAAGTTGGCGATTTTTGAAAAAATGTGCTTTCCTTTTTAATTTTATTACATTCCCATGTTTTACATACATATTACACACTCATACATTATACATACGTACTACAGGCATTTTATTACATTACACACGCATTTCAACATGTTATATACATATTCAATATTTGTACACATATTTTATGCACAGAATATTTATACAGATTAATTTTAATATATTATACAGACGTATTAATGTTATTATACATACAGACGCATATTATGCATGCATAATACAGAACCAAACACACACACACACAAACACACACACACACACACACACACACAAAAGATTTTACCAAACCATCAAAATTTAATACTTTTGAATCTAACAAATTCAACTTTTCCGCCAAGAGGATTATTATACTAGTTAAATTTTAAGAAATAAAAATGACATTTACATAAATCCTTGTATGGATATTTAGTTTATAAAATATAAAGGCTATTTATTTATTTTCAATTTAAAACTGGATTATTACAAATTCTTTAAATAAAATTAAACTTGAAAATAAATAAATAAATAAAATTAAAATTCTCACCATATCCAGCCAATCTGGGCCTTTCTGCGGCTTAGCAAAAGGCAAAATAGTCAATAGAAATCCGATGGATATAAGAACTAGGAATCCATATTTTAATAAATACCACATTTTCGGTGATAATTTGAACATAATTATACTTTAATATATATAAAACAATGTCTATGAAATGCGTTTCGTACTTTACTAGAAAATAATTCTTTTGAAAAATAACATTTTAAACGGTGGAAATGTTGAAGACAGATAGATTCACTCTTTTGTCAGTGATTAACTGAACTAAATTATTATAGCAAGCAGTTTTTGTGCCAAAAGCGTATGTTCGGAAGAGTTTTTACCATAGCAACACTTGGGCGTGGTCGCTTAGATATCTTTAAATACGTTTTCTCAATAGCTTCCCTTTCAGGTTAAGTATATATTGCTTGCATTGATCTAGAGAATCTTGAATTCATTTACAGAGTACGTTAATGTATGTGGCTGCATTACGAACAAAGACCTAAAACAAAATATCATAACTGAAAGCAACATTTTATTTATTTTTTTCTTTTTATGAAATATATTTAAATGATAAAGAGTTTATACACTAAATAACTGATTACGTTGTTACATCTCCTAATATATATTGAATATAGTTTTCAGAAAACAAGTATTATTTTTATCGATTTAATAACTTTTTAGCACGACAGATAATAGTCATATTATTTCTGTCGGGCAGCGATTTTTCGTTATTACCAATTTTTATCTTTCACCTTGAATGAATGTGCAAACATTCTTGTTTTTATTTAAAACACTAGCAGGCTTTTTCCGATTCGCTATACACGGTGATCAGAAAATGAATATACACTTGAAAAATTAATAATTCACGGAATAATGTAGGTAGAGAGGTGAAAATTGACACACATGCTTGGAATGGCATAGGGTTTTATTGCAACCAAAAAAAAAAAAAAAAAAAGAAGGCCGACAGATGGCGTTTTATGTGATAAGAAAAGTAATAATTAGCATAACAAATTATGACAAAGCAAAGACGATGTTCTTCAGAACAAATGCTCAACATGTCGACCGTCATTCCTCAACAACAGCTGTAGTCGTGGGACATCGATGTTGTTAACAGCATTGTACAGTATATCTGTAGTTATGATGAGACATTCGCGTCAGAGGTTGTCTTTTAGCATCTCTATTGATGTCGGTCGATCGCGGAAAACTTGCGACTTCAAGTAACCCCAGAGCTAATAATCACACGGAGTGAGATCTGGGGACCTGGGAGGCGAAGCATGACAAAAATGACGGCTCAGAACGCGATCATCACCAAACGATGTGCGCAAGAGATCTTTCACACTTCCAGCAATATTGGGGGGAGCGCCATCCTGCATAAAAATAGTACCTTCCAGCAGGTGTTTATCAGCCAGGCTAGGGATGATGCGACTCTGTAACATATCGGCGTACCTCTCACCCGTAACGTTAACAGTTACAAAACCAGAATCACGCATCTCCTCGAAGAAAAAGAGCCCGATAACGGTAGATGTGGTAAATTAACACCACACCGTGGTTTTCTCGTCGTGCAATGGAGTTTGTACGACAGTTCTAGGATTTTCGGTAGTCAAATTCTGCAGTTGTGGGAGTTTTCAGACCCCCGGAGTGTGAAATGAGCTTTGTCAGTCCACAATACGTTAGACAATCAATCGTCATCTTCCTCCATTTTCTGAAACGCCCACACCGCAAATGCTCTCCGCTTCACAATTCGTGATGACGCTGGATTTTGTACGGGGATAACATCGGAGCAGGGTACGCCTTAGTGCTACCGAAACAGCAGTGTATGGAATGCCAGTGCGACGTGCGACTTCACGAGCGCTGACTTCCCCATGCGTAGACGACTCCGCTACAATCTCCATTTCTTCAGTAAAATATATACTATATACTATATATTTAGTATATATTAGTAAAATATACTAGGAAGTATAGTATATATTTAGTAAAATATATACTATACTTCCTCTATAAACAGTCTGAGCAGCATTAGCCCCTGTTCTCGGTCGGCCACTATGGGGTCCATTGTCCAAATAACCCGTGGCTTCGAACTTTGAAATCCTTTTCTTCACAGCTGAACCTGTCGTAGGACTTTTACCTGTTCGAATACCCTTCCTATAGCGATAAGATCGTAAAGCTGCAGTAGCAGATTCCCATTCTGATAGTACAGCTTCACTAACAGTGCTTTTTCTAATAACGTCAAATGCTGCAATTGCTGGTGCACCTGATTCTCTCTATCATTACAGCTCTTTTTATGCACGATTCTCATGCAGCATCACGTACGTTTTGCTATCCAGTGTCATCTGTTGGCAATTTTTTTAACTTTTTCTTTTTTGAAGTTGCAATAAAACCCATGTGATTCCAAGCATGTGTTTCAATTTTTATCTCTCTACCTACATTATTCCGTGGATTATTAATTTTTCAAATGTATACTCATTTTCTGATCACCCCGTATTTCATTTTTTTAAATTGAATAAGTGAAACGTTTAAATAAGTATGTATTATATTTCGATTAGCGATTATTTCCGTACAACTTTAGTGGAGACCCCTCGAAAATTTCAAATATTTTTTGGCAATTTTGGTGATGAAAGGAAATGGATATCGCAATTGCATAAATAAAGACCTTGGCGAGAAAAGTCTGAGTTACCTCGGCGCCAAATTTCAAATTTCGCCAAGGAAATCCTATGCTAAAGCTGTGCTCTATTTTCAATAAATAAAAATCATAGCCAAGGGCCCTCCGTAGCCGAGTGGTTATGTCACCATACTGCTAATCGCCTTCGAGCGAAGGAGAGCGAGTTCGATTCCCACGGTGGCCTTGGGTGTTCTTCCAATTCTTCGTCTCTGTAATTCTGTCATGTGCTATCTGTCTTTATCTGACGAAGATTTACAAGTGCACTATAAGTCAAGCATACAAATCTGATCTATATGTGTGTGTTATAAAATCATAACAAAACACCATGGCGTTAATGAAATATAAATGACACTTGATTATCTGACTTTCACTGCGTTGATTAGAAACACCGTTAATTTAAAATGAATTCACGCTAAGGAACAACTTTAGTATAGGAACCCCTTGGCGAAATACGAAATTTGTCACCAAAGTTGCTCGGACGATTTTCGCAAAGAACTTTATTTACGCCATTTTACTTCCTCACCAAACTGGCAAAAAATAATAAAAGTTCCGTAGAAAGTTCTACAATAAAACTGTGCCTACATTACTTTGCGGACGATAAAATCAAGGAAGAAAACGAAAATTATGAGACTATTCCTGTAACTGAAATTAATAATTTAAAAATAAATAAATCTAAATAAAAATTTTAAAGCTATCCGCGATTGTAATGAAATGCTCGCCCTCTGGTGGGCTAAAGTGAAATTACAATTAACATGAATAGCTTTCGTCGAGACTGCTTGCTGATGTTTAGTTTCACATATAAAATGAATAAATCCGGTAAAAAAGATAACACTTACTGTTGTATGTCACAGGGTAACTCCAAAATATCAAGAAATCCAGAATTAAGCTTCCATTTATTTCCAAATGACAAATTTAAAATTTCAGTTGCCTCGGCTAATAGAAGTAAAGAATTAATCAGATGATTTGAAACTAATATTTGTTCAGCTTCAGCTGAATATCTACTTCCGATCGAACTTAAAAGCAATCAATTTTCCATGATGTAATGGCGGAGAATTTATAGCACGAATAATAAGTAGTAACACAAATAGAACAATAATAAATACACGTGGCTATTATATTTACTAACAACAAAAGCTGAAAAAGCGCCATCTATCGATCATTACAAACGCAGATTATGACATCAGTTTTATCAGATATTTTTGATGATACAGGTTTAATTTTTCATATGCTTTTTTCCTCGTGTAAAGAAGTGCTTCTTTTTATGTTAAAAAAAAAAAAAAAATGAATGATAAGTTGTAAACATTTTATATTATTGGCATCAGTTTGAAATTATGACTCAAGAAAAAATGTCGAGAAAAAAACGGAAAAAATTGTATATATAAAAAAAAAAAAAAAACTTTAAAAAATCTAATAGGAATTTTGAAAATTTAAAAATATGTTATAAATCTGCACGCATTCTTTTATACAGAATTTTTTTTTTCAGAATTGTACGTGTCATAGTATTTTATACACAGGCAAAGAGACATACAAACACTTTCTTTTATTAGAATTGATGCAGGCTTTGCTCGCCTCGTCGGTCACGATATTTAAGGTTATTTTTTATTAATTGAATTATTAAAACGTTTAAATAAATATATTTTGATTACCGACAATTTTCACTAAATCAAACCCATGCCCAAGTATCGTATTAGCCATTAATGAAATGTCAACTGACATTTAATTTTTTGAAACCATCCAACGTGATAAATAAAGTAGAGTGCTAAATGGTAGCCCTGATAAGGTCCAACATGAGTCATGTGAGATGAACCATCTATGCGTTGTTTCCCTTGGTAACAGCTTATTTTCAATAAGTTTCTATGGCAACGGTTTGGAGATTATACTCGCCGAAAATCGCAACCGCCAATGTTTTTGTTTATTTATGTAGTTTAATATATATATATATATATTTAAAATAATTTTAGTTTTTATTTTACTTCTTTTTTATTTTGTGTAGTCGAAATTTAACAGACAAACTATTTAAAAATTGTTGATAAGTTATTATTTGTATTTAAATTTAGTTCTTTTAAAAGTTTAACTTTTCTTTAAGAACACTTTTAAACTTAAACTTGTTGGGAAATGATGAAAGAAAAAGTATTTTATTATTTATTATAATGTGAAATATATGAAAAATTATTTTAAAAACAATTTATTTCGGTTATAGGACTGTTGTGTTACCTAATAATAATGATAATTTACAGAATTGAAATTTTTAATGCCAAAGTAGAGATAAAGGGCCAAACATAGCAACCTATTGGTTCATATCACGTGATTCATGTTCAACCACGGAAAGATAATCCTTTTTCCATTGAATCAGCATTCTATTTTATTTATCTCGTTGGTTCCATCACGGATATTAGAGAACGGTTAATTTAAAATAATATTAATTGAGGTTAAATTAAAATAAATTAAATATGCATTGACATTAGGGAACAGCTTCAGCGTAAGAATTCCTCAGAGAAATTTGAAATTTGGCACCAAAGTAGCTCGGGCAATTTTCACAAAGATCTGTATAACCGAGTTTACACGTGCCTGTGCCGCAAATGCCATAAATTATTCTTTATCGGAAAATGACCTTTGAGCTTTCCTTGATATGCGAGGAAAAGTTTAGCAATCAATGGCTTCATTTTTATAGCTCCTTGAATAATTTTACAAAAGAATTCCAAGTTTTCCATGCAAATTATCTCTTCAAGAAGTGGCGTCATCGCCACCAGCCACCTCCTGAAGTGATAATTGACATGGAATGTTGACATAGTTGTCAGGGTAAGAAAAATGGTTCAGACGCTTGCGGAAGCTGTTAGTGAAGTTAAAAACCCCTTGTTAAATTTCAACTCAGAAGAATAATTTAAATCTTCCTCTTTTTTTTAACGATAATTTGCTTAATTTTTTCTCTATCTCTGCTTTTTACATATCTTGACCAATATATCAATCTGTGATCTTATGTAATAAAACACATTTTGACTTTCGTCCACGAGTAGTAAAATATTAGATGAGAGAAAATTACACGTGTGCATTTTATGTTTCGGAATAATGATTCTCTAAGGATTTATCAAGGTTTCTGAAAGTTTTGTAAAATTTTGTTGAAATACATTTTTGTTGTACTAAAAAAAATTACAAAAAAATTAATAATTAAAAAAAATTAAATTACATCTGTCTAAATAATCGTGCGATTTCCACAGAAAAGCATACACATACTGCACATAGTATGTGAAATTATGTGTTAAAGATACAAGTCATTCGTAGCATTTTATGATACATGATACAGGTAATCCAAAATACACTCATGTCCATAAATTAAGGATAATGCTAGCTGAGGTAAATAAAGGTTCAAAAGCAAAACAAACATGACTAATTCATAAAGTCCATTTATTAAACAAAAGACCAAGAACGAAAAAATGTGGTTATGTAGGATACCATTTATAAAAACTACCATTTTTTCTCCCTGAAGTAATTACAAAAAATTTCTCCCTTACAAAAACTTAACATTACATGGTTGGTATGATGGTTAATACATTGTATGTATCTCATATGATGAAATACAGTCCTTACAACGCATGGAATGCTGATTATTAAATTATTGATCTGATCTTGGGGAAGATTACTCTACTCAGTAAGCAATGCTCTCCGAAGTTGCGGTACACATGTAGGAGATGGTTGACGGACTACAACTCGTCGGAAAAGCATGTCCTACACATGCTCTATCAGATTCTAGTCAGGTGAGAATGCGGGCCGTTCCATGCGGGTGATAGCTTCAGATTGTAGGCATCCGTGTACAACGTTTGCACGGTGAGGACGCGCATTGTCATCCATAAACACAAATTCTGGGCTCTTCGCACTCCTAAACAAACGTACATGTTGTTCCCGAATGATGTCCCGATAAATTTGGCCTATCACTTTTCCGATTTGAACATGCAGATCTGTTCTGGTGCCCAATATGATCCCCCCCCCCCCCAAACGAGCATTCCTGCCCCACAGTAACGGTGGCGTTCAATGATGTTGTTTAGGTGGTAACGGGTACCTGACGTTCTACATATGAAAGTCTGGCGTGAATCACACTGCAATCTAAACCTGGATTCATCGGAAAACATCACACAACCTCACTGTGCCGCTGTCCACATTGCAAGTTCTCTACTCCAAGTTAACCGCTGGCACAGTGCATTGCCGTTAGTAGAACACATCTAACAGACCTGCGAGCATATAGACCAATATCTCCCAAACGTCTATACACAGTTTGTCTTGAAACTGTGGCACTCGTGGCTGCAGACAGCTGACGAGACCGGTCTGATGCTGTGCTTTATCTGCTTATTTTGGCAGTTATTGCCAAATACTGATGGTCATTCGGCATTGTAACTCGGGCCGACCAGTACTGTAACGTCGACTGGCATTTCCATCATTTTGGAATCGTTCCCAAAGCCTAAAGATGACACTTTGGGCGATCCTAAGTTCCCCCGATACTTCTATCTGAGTACGTCTACATTCTAGTCAGCCGATAATTCTACCACGTAAAAAATTATCTGCATGCATCATCTGTGTCATAACCATTCGGTTGTGGCACTGAGCGGCACACAGATCGCTTGTGAACAATTTTCCTTCTATGTTCCCATTCTTTATCTACCCCCTTGTTACACTTTCGTCATTGTAACATCATATCGGCGTCATCTGATGGCTTCCTATAATGGCTTCCTATAATTTGCATATTATTCTTAAAGATGTGTGTGGTATTTCTACAGGTGAAATTTTGGCATTAAAGTTCGATTTCAGTGTGAATCTGAATTATCCTTAATTTATGAGTGTATTTGAGTTCTTTTTCGATTATTGGTTATTCCACTAATTGCACTCGTGACTAAATCGATAGTGGTAAATATTAGCTTGTAAATGTCATATGAATGTCTGAAGTTTAAATTCATTTTGTTCAGTATTTTTTTAGAAAATAGAAAATATGTAAAAAAAAATAATAATAATGATTTTGCTAACGCTGTACAGCGGTGGTAAAAATTATAAGGACAAGGAAAAAATCACCAGATCTTGGCTATCGTTCATTGGAAAAATATGCAAATTTTATGGCAGGGAACCAATGATAAATGAAGTAATTTTCATTAGTATTTATGGAAATGTATGAGAAATTGGTATTCATAAAATTTATTTTGGATTTAGACAGCCCTGTGACTTGGACAAAATTATAAGGACAACTGTATTTTTGTGTTCTAAAAATTGCAGTTTTCATGATTTTTGTTCTCCACTCGGCACTCTCAGACAACATAAATGCTTAGATAGCAATTGGGAGTGTTGTATTCCAGTTTTGGAGTCATGCCACTGGAACTAAAATTTCGGAGTTTGAAGAACGGAAAGTGTTGTTCTTTTAAAATTTTCACGACTTATTGCACGTCAAATTGCGACAAAACTAAATAGCTAGAGAACGATCATTTATAAATTTCTTAAAAATAACTGGCAAATATGGACACAAAGACGTACAAGTAGGCCATTTTATGTTTATGTGTGTAAAAAAAGACTGATAATAAGGCGAGATTGCTCATAAAAAACAATTATCGACGGAAATTAAACTGAAATTAAACCTGTATTGCAATGCTTGAACTGTTCGACATATTTTACAAAAGAAAATAAAGATTCTTTATGGATAACACTTGTCACCACCTCCTCTTACAAAAGTTCATAAGAGACTGAGGGGGGGGGGGGGGGGTTGCCAAAAATTCTTTAGTATGGGAAAAAGCTGTTATTATTGTGAAGTCGTACCTTCACATATATGAGTTTTAATTATAACTTTAAATAAAGGCAATAAGTAATTATTATATTTTCAATAAATTAAATGGCTAATAAAAATAGATAACGAAATTCTAAATTACTTTTATTTATTCGCTTTTGTCTATAATAAATATCTTAATTCTAATAATACTTTATCCCTTATGCTATTAATAAATCGTCTGAGAACAAAAACATATTCCTTTTAAATGACATCTCTCAAAATTATAAGCTCTTCTAAATCATTTAATAACTAAATATAAAAAAATATTATTTCCATGTTATAAACCGTTGGATACATAATTACATTTTCATTCTTTTAAATTGCGTATGTTTATTTATTTGAAGCTAAATTAAGCAATACATTTCCGTTATAATATCAATAAAGAGTAATTTATATTTTTTAATGATAGGATATGCAATAAATCGCAGACTTGATGTCTCGCTTATTTAACGGTCTTCTGGCGATAAAACTTGGCATAGATGTTTGGCGTTGTTTCTTCAACGGACGTCCTAAATTCAAAATATTTATATTAAATTATTCTAGAAACAATGGAATATCTTTGGCTATAAAATTTGGCTCTTTTTTAAAATTCTTGGCGTAATTCATCAGTCTGATCTTAATTGCAATAGAGTCAACTTCAGAATTCGCTCTTCAATCTTGACGTAAGAACACGTAATCGCGAAGCCCTCTTTCTCTCTCTCATCTAACCCTCTGTATGTCTGTTAAACTTTATAATAGACATTTGAAAATAATTTTTATTAAAAAACTTTCTTGATTTCCATATTGCCTAAATAAAGATGTTTGATGCGAAATAATTGATTCTTATTCTTCACGGCCTACAGTTTATTTTTCCTTTAGATATTACGACTGCTTATTGTTCCTGGAGTTTTATTGCGACTCTTATCCTATAGCTTAAGTCTTCTTCAGAATCTTCTTGATAAACTTTGGTGCCAGACCTCTTCAGAGTGGTTACGAGATAAAAAGAGAGAGAGGGGCACTTGTTTAGATAAATTTACTAGCTAAAGAAACTATTTTATTTCTGTTGCTTCAAAGTTATACGGACTGACTTTCTTCAAAAAAAATAAATCGGCTCCTTGGAGACAGATGTGTAGTTCACCTTATAGTGGATATTTAGCAATCTGCTTAAATTTCTATCTTATGCATGTACTATTTGATGTATGAAATATTTCTTCAACGACAGCGGGATATCCAAGTATTCAATGAATGATCTTCACATCGTGTTTTTTGGTTTTGACGCAATGGTTACCCCGAACTCTTGGGAGTTTTTTTCGCTGCACTCTGGATCTCGTTTTCTAGAGGACGGGCTGGTGTTTCTCCTTCGTCCTCTCATATTATATGCTATGGAGGCTCACACCCTCAATGTTGTAAACCCGTGTTCATGTGGAGTGACGGAGTGACTTCATTTTTTATTGTTCGTCTTTTCGACATTTTTCAAGTTATTAAAGGATTTGTGTTTACGGAACTGCTTTTTATGTAATACACTCCGCGTCTTCTTCTTCTACTGTGGGCTATGGAGGCTCACTGTGTGTTTTTAAACCGCATTTAGGTAATGTCTTCATTTTTTTTTATTCGAATTTTTCAAGTTTTTTTTTGGCAAGTTGTGTTTACATTCATGCTGAGACATTCCTGCATTCATACAGGGAAAATGCCGCATCTGTTTATGGACAGGATTTTGAGACTTAAGTATACGTTTTATTTCGGTACCTTCATAAACTATCAAATTTTTGTTTATTCATACTGGACATGAAACTAAAATGAAGGACTGGAAGTCTACAAACTTAGGAAGTTTTTAATTTTCCACGAGCGTTCATTAAAAGAAATAATAATGAAAAATAATTAATTATTGAAAATGAAAGATAATAAAAGAAATGAAACATATATATATATTTTTTTCACACCTATCTTTTATAGACTGACAGGTATGTCCATCAAACTATGGTAAGTGTTTTCCATATTTTTACTCTAAGTATCCTTGTTAATACATAATTCCTCTTGGCACATTATTATTTAAAATTTTTGGATAATACAAACGACAAGGATGCTTAGATATTTTCAGATTTTTGTACATATTTTTCTGTTTTTATATATATGCTAACTTTTTCAATCTTAAAGATAATGATAAAAAATAAATAAATAAATAAGGGAAAAAAGAAAGGGAATTTTTTAATTTGTATTTGTAATATAAATACAGAGTTGCATTACCTTTCGGTATATTGTTTTTATTTTCATATTCAGAGTTTCCTTTTTATGCTAATACTGATATACAATGGGTTTGGAATAAATTAATTTTGTATATCATGTGTAAAAAATTTTTTTCATTGATAATTTTGGTAATAATAATTATGAAATGGATCAATTAATATTCTAGAAGAAAACTAGGATATTTACATTTAGTGCAAATTTATTTCGAGATTTATGACATGAAGCACATATTATTTTCACAACTTAAATTTAATATTGAATTTGTTTGTTTATCACAGCGAATATACATGTGTAAAAATAGAAAAAAAAAAAAAAAAAATAAATAAATAAATAAATAAAGGGAATTAAGTAATTACATAAAATGATGTAATGTTTACAAAATTTTAGCGAATCTTTATTTTTTTTTAATTCATTAACATCGCAATATTTATTGTGTTTGAGGTGTTGAATTTTCCATGAGGTAAATTTCTTATCTTTTAATCAAATGCTTAAAAAAATTCGTTCTTGTTTGTTAAGTGAATGTTTTATATATATATTTTATTGCAAAATAATTATCACTGTTTATTAATTGAATTTAATTAATATTTTTAGTTTAAGAACTAAACTTGAAGTTATTTCTCATGTTGGTGTTTTCCAGGCAGGTTGGAAATACACATACATACTTTTTATATACTTTTGGGAGATGTGTCGCAAAATTTTGCTTTGATATCAGTCGGTATCTTGACACCTATTTCTCCTCTTTTTACACACATATATATATATATATATATATATATATATATATTGTTCACTGATTTTAACCTGCTTGGAACTGCCATTGTATTATCATGTCTAGTTAAAAAAAATATTGATAAATAAATAAAATGAATAGAGTGATAATTTTAGGTATTCCCATGCTTTCGTTTCATAAACTTGTGTGTTTTATTACTTTTTAAGGTCATATTTTGAGGCAAAATTAAAAAAAATATATATTTTAGAGAATTTAGTTGATTTTTTTTACGTATGTTTTACATGTATAACTTTCACACCTTTACATAAATCATTGATATTCATTTTTAATTTTAAAGATAATAGGTTTATTATTCTTATGGTTATATTAAACCAAATATATTCACAAATGGTTTCTTGGTCTCTTAAAGATTAGGGCTGTATAATATTATGCATCACTGTGTTTCAAATACTAACTCTCAACACACTACACCTTTTGTCTACATACCATTATTTATCCTTTCATTTAAAAATAATTAAACAAATATAATAATTTAGATTTATACATCTCATTTAAATCCTTGAATTAAAAGAGGCACAGTTAATATGTTACGATTTAAGTTTATGTAATTTGGTGTCACAATGTGCATTAGTAGCGCGCCTAATTGCACTTGTGTTGTTGACATTCAGTGCTGTCTTCCTTATCTTGAATTTCTGGCCAAATTTTTCTTGGTGGGGGGACCTGCATTGATTGTCTTAGTTTGCATGATTTTACATTAAACTTCATTTAATTTGAGTATGACTATAATTAACTTACATTTTTTTTACTATTTAAATTTTACATAAAATTTAAAATTTTTTTTTTACAGAAATCGAATGGAGTTGTTTTTATTTAGGGAAAATTTTTTTCTTATTGTTTTCTAATATTGTTTCTATAAAAAGATCTTTCCCACAACGCATAGGTACATACTATATAGGACATAGCATAGGGTCCACAGTGACAGAATAAATAAATAAAATAAAATATTGAAGATAAATATTAATTAATTGATTGTATCTCCAACACTTTTCACTTTTTAACACTATATGTATTCAGGACAATATGTAAATCCAGTACATAATATATTTTATGAATCTATACTGGCCGTATCTTGTTGCATGCAGGTGTCCTAAATTTAACACACAATTTTCCAAATTTACATATTTCTTTTCTCATTTTTTTCGGATATTTAAAACATGGTCTTTCATGAAAACCTAACACATTTGTTAGTCTTGAATACAAGGTTCAATGTTTTATTTATTATATTTTCTAGGCATTCTTAAATAATCATGTATAATGACTTATACAGAAAGAGAATTGGTTGTATGTCTTGGATAAGTAAACACATAAACATAATTTTTATTTTAATATTTTTGGTTGTCGTATATATTTTTTTTCAAGTTTTAATTTTTATAATAACATAACACAATATTTTCATTGCCCATTTTAACTAAAATATTACATTTTAATACAAATCTTTTAATTATGTTTTCTAATTTCAAAAACTTTGGGAAACTTTATAACACATTATATATTTTTGTCGGTTAGATGTTACCGCATAAATCCAGGTATTATTATGCTGGTCGTGAAAATTGACATCTAATGTAATTTTTCATTTCACACATTTCTTTTCACATTCATTAAATTTTGTAAGGTGAAACCTATCACTATCTTCTAAAATTTTAACTCTTAATTACCTTTCATACGAAATTTATTTTATGTGCATAATAGTTTTATTTCGTTCATTTACGTACAAAAAAAAAAGTTTAAGAGTAATCGAAATATGATTAAAAAAAAAAGAAAAAGAAAAAAGGGAAGACTGCTTAATTTTTTTTTCTCAAACAGAGATAAACATCTCGCCGTTTCGCCTGAGTTTGTTTATGTTCGAATAATAATAATAGTAACCTTTTTTTTTCCTCATCCAGTTCAAATACGTTGATTGCAGAGGAGAAATTTTTTTTTATTTTTACTGTACATATGGCATATTTTATCGCATTTATTCGCTATTTCATGTTTGTTTATTGATGTTTATATTCAATATGTCAAGCTTATATATACGGGAATATTTTATTACTATTGCTAGCAAATAATTATGACAACAAGATATATAGTAAGCTTACTTTAACATCGAATTGGGCCCACTGCTGAATAATTGCAGTATTTAAAAAAAGAGAAAAACATTTTATGGCACATGTGTGAACAGATTTATTTTACTGTTCTTTTTATCAGCTGATTTGGTGAAATTTTTTTATTCACCTTTTTGAAGTGAGATTACACTTCTTGCACTCGAGTCTTTTTATAATTTTACTGAGCAATTTATAGCCTTTTGAAGCTATTTCTTATATATCTACTTTATGCGCATTTTTTAATTTTTGAGGCCTCAGCTCAGCTCAGCTCAGCTCATTTCAGCTCTGCTCAGTTCAGTAGATAATACTGTTGTTTTAGTCATGACTTTTTACTTTTACTTTTTGTTTATAATTTTCTGTGCACGTTAAATTCGCAATTTTAGCGCTTTCATCTGCGGCAATGGAAATTTATTTTTGTGGCATTTATTTTTAATTTTTTTCAATTTTAATATTTCTTGGAACACTTACAGACATATACTAAATTTTTAATAGTTCAAATTATTTCAGTTGATATTCATTTTTTTACAATATTGTTTAACTATTATAACATATCACCCGTTTGATTATATATTTAATTTTCACATATACACATTTACCCTCTAAGCACAATTGTGTTGCTCTGGTTGTCAGTATATTAATGACTTCTATAATCTACGGATTTTGAACATTATATTGGTTTCAACACTTGTAATTGTGTAGGGGATTTCACATTTTCACAACAATTTTTGAAGGTTATGTTTTATTGGCTTTCAAGTACACTTATAATTCATTAACACATGTTCTATAAATATTTCGGGTGACAAAATAAATAATTAAAATAATGAAAATAATAATAAATAAAAAGATATTGATATAAAATTACTTACTAAATTTTAAATAAATAACATGAGGATGTATGTGACTTTTGGAAATATTTGGATTGTATATTTTTCCTAATTATATTTTCATTGGTTGTCAAAGTTTCAAGGATTCTTTGCGTGAACACATCACCTCTTTCACAAGATGCATTTTTTTAACAAATTCACACTATTTTTTTTATCTCATTTGAATAACATGATCAGTTATTTTAACGTTTGCAATAATTAATAATTCTCACACACACACACACCAAAAAGAATATTTTTTTCCCCTTATGTTTCTACATGTGTTCCTACAACATCCATATGTTTTCTTTTGGGTCAGAAATTTATTGTATTATTGGCTGGCTGCTCAGTTTGTCAGTCATAATGCAAATTTATCCAATAGTATTCCATTGTCTTTCACATGTATGGTTTTCCATGCTTTTCTACATTATTCTCAAACTTGGCCTCACAACCCAATGTTTGGCACACATACACACTCTCACAAAATTTTATCTGACCTATTTAGTTGCTATTTCATTGGTTCACATGTGGAGATAATTACATTTTCTTTTATTAAAATTTTACATAGACTTTATACAAATAACACTAGTTACAATATATAATAATACACACATACACAAAAAGTAAATAAAGGTATTTTTGTCAACTTGCAGCAAATTCTGTTATGTTTTTAGAGCCATTTTTTTTTTTTTTTTTTTTTTTTTTAGAATTACATAGATGGTGAAATTTCCGTACATAGTCTGTACGTTTTAAAAATTTTTATTTTTAGCAAAAAAAGTTTTTTTTTTTCTTGTTAAAGAGTAAAACTCTTGCAGAAAATTTTCTGTCAGTTTAAATTAAATATTTAATTATTTAAAATTTCTTAATTAAAATAAATCCTTTTTGTAAGGTTTGCACCACAGATGCATTTCGAATTTTACCGTGGCCAAATTGAAATCATCTGTGCGTTGTAAGAGATAGTCTGTGCAGAAGTATGTGGCTGGTTCACTTTTTTTAAAAGACTATTTCTTGCTGAGCATATTATAGAATTATCTGTGTAACATACAGTATCATTCTTTAAAAAAAAAAAAAAAAAAAAAAAAAAAAGATATTGAATTTTTTTTTTTGACCAACACAAGCTATTGAAATAAAGTTGGTTCATAAATTTATGCAAAAGAAAATAAATCAGAAGGCATAAAAATAGACAAAAGTTAAAATAAAATAAAATAAAATAAATAATTTTTCTTGAACTCTTACATGTGCGCTTTTATTGTGACATAGGGCTAGATTTTTTTTTTATTACACATTTTTTTACACATACAAGGGACATTTCATTATGTCACTTGCAGAATGCTGATTGTCATTTTTGCACAACATGAAGCCTCTTCTGCTTTACACATATTGTTCAGTACGCTATGTTCAGTTAGGCATCACAAAACCATCATATCTGTCATAGCTATTGTTCTCTTATCCACTCTCTGGCTCACTTTGTTGGAATTTAATTTTTCACGTGTACGATAATGGTCTTTTTTAATTAAAAATGTTTTTTTTTTTTTTTTTTTTTTTTTTTTTTTTTTTTTTCATACTAATGCAATATAATTTTTTTGAAATTTAACAAAATACAAATGTAATTGTTTTTCATATTTCTGGTTACTGATTTCCTTTTCCTTATTATCAACCATACATGAATGATTATTTTTAATATTTTACACATTTTATATATCATATTTATATAATTTATTGATTATGTAATTTGTTTCAGAATGTCACTTGAGCATCACGATGATTGAATATGTCTCATTGTTCCATAACTGTCATTATTATTATTGATTTTTTCAAATTTATTCTTATATGCCACAATTTTTTTTTATGGTTTAACAAAGGATTACTTTACATGTTCCACAATGGTATGCAGGAATTTTTGGAATTGTATTACACTGTTGTGAAGGTGAGAGAGAGCGTTCGATATTTTTATAATTTTCGTCCATTTTGACGATTCATTTTTTTCCCCCTCGTCGCTGGGGAGAAATATGTGAAGTCGTTCCTTCACATATATGAGTTTTAATTATAACTTTAAATAAAGGCAATAAGTAATTATTATATTTTCAATAAATTAAATGGCTAATAAAAATAGATAACGAAATTCTAAATTACTTTTATTTATTCGCTTTTGTCTATAATAAATATCTTAATTCTAATAATACTTTATCCCTTATGCTATTAATAAATCGTCTGAGAACAAAAACATATTCCTTTTAAATGACATCTCTCAAAATTATAAGCTCTTCTAAATCATTTAATAACTAAATATAAAAAAATATTATTTCCATGTTATAAACCGTTGGATACAAAATTACATTTTCATTCTTTTAAATTGCGTATGTTTATTTATTTGAAGCTAAATTAAGCAATACATTTCCGTTATAATATCAATAAAGAGTAATTTATATTTTTTAATGATAGGATATGCAATAAATCGCAGACTTGATGTCTCGCTTATTTAACGGTCTTCTGGCGATAAAACTTGGCATAGATGTTTGGCGTTGTTTCTTCAACGGACGTCCTAAATTCAAAATATTTATATTAAATTATTCTAGAAACAATGGAATATCTTTGGCTATAAAATTTGGCTCTTTTTTAAAATTCTTGGCGTAATTCAGCAGTCTGATCTTAATTGCAATAGAGTCAACTTCAGAATTCGCTCTTCAATCTTGACGTAAGAACACGTAATCGCGAAGCCCTCTCTCTCTCTCATCTAACCCTCTGTATGTCTGTTAAACTTTATAATAGACAGTTGAAAATAATTTTTATTAAAAAACTTTCTTGATTTCCATATTGCCTAAATAAAGATGTTTGATGCGAAATAATTGATTCTTATTCTTCACGGCCTACAGTTTATTTTTCCTTTAGATATTACGACTGCTTATTGTTCCTGGAGTTTTATTGCGACTCTTATCCTATAGCTTAAGTCTTCTTCAGAATCTTCTTGATAATTATGTTATTTTTTCCGATGAGAAAACTTTTATTTGGATGAACCAGATACATCATTCCGCTTTCGTCCCATAGTAATGCATTTTTTGACAAATTCCCTACTCAGTCGAAAATGAACTTTTGTAAGTGGCGGTTGTGACAAGTGTTTTCCATAAAGAACCTTTATTTATTTTTGTAAAACACATCGAACAGTTCTAGCACTGTATTGTAAGTTTATTTTCCGTCTATAATTGTTTTTTATAAGCAATCTCGCCTTATTATCATTCTTCTCTTACGCCTAGAAACGTAAAATGGCCTACTTGTACGACTTTGTTGTCCATATTTGACAATATTTTAAAGAAAATTATAAATGACCATTCTATAGCTATTTAGTTTTGTCGCAATTTGATGTGCAATCGATCATGAAAATTTAAAAAGAACTTTCCGTTTCTCAAACTCCGAAAGTTTAGTTCCAGCGGCATAACTCCAAAAATGGAATACAACACTCCCAGTTGCTCTTTAAGCATTTATGTCATCTGAGAGTGCCGAGTGGAAAACAAAAATCATGAAAATTGTGATTTTTAGAACACAAAAATATAGTTGTCTTTATAATTTTGTCCAAGTCACAGGGATGCCTAAATCCACAATAAATTTTATGAATACCAATTTCCCATATGTTTCCATAAAAACTAATGAAAATTGCTTCATTTATCATTAATTCCCTGCCATAAAATTCGCATAATTATCCAGCGAACAGTAGCCAAGATTTGGCGATAAACTTAGCTTTGAAAATTTGACCCCAAAAGACTTTTACTATGATATATCTCTAAGAGAAAGATTATTTTCAATCTTTCAATACACTTCTATTCAATTTATTTTTCCTAACTTTAGTCAATTGTCAAATTTATTTAGGAAATAAATACGAAATTGTATTTATTGTTGTAAGACTTTTGAGTCAGGAAGGATTTGTTTAGAGTTATAAAGATTTACGAATGATACGTGACAGAATACAACTGCCTAGGGAAAAAAATATTACAATATATATCTTAAATTGTAAGACAAATGTAATATATATAAATATATTTATTATTAATATCGAAACATAATAACGAAATGAGAAATGTAAACTTACACTATTCAGATATACACAACAGAATTTTTAATTTATTTTGTTTAAAATAAAATAATATATGTAAAAACGTTTATTATTTTTATTGCTTTGTTTTCCTCAGTAACCTCACAAGCCCCGTGATGATGATGATGATGATGATGAAATCATCTTACCAGTAGCCGAATGTTTCTGCTCTCAAATCTGGCAGACGTGAGGTGCTGGGACCCCTTAAAAAGACTCCAACGGTGGGCACTCTCCTCAGGCCCAGGACATTAATCCAGTTAATTATCTATAACCGTAACACCAGCATCACTATCTTCAATAAATCCAAATAAATTCATGCTTTTTTTTTTCCTTTAAAAAAATTTTTTTTTAAGAGAATTGCATCCAAATTTTGCAATAAATGGAAAATTTAGCTCATAACCATTTGTTGAAACTTCACATTCAACTGAAATGAGTATATATTAAATCTTTAAAAAACATCTATGCATTTATGTTTTTCAATTAGGAAATGACGTCATTTTTTTATTTGCACTCTTTTGATCATACTATAAACAACAACACCATTTCGATTGTTTCAAAACTTCATTGATTGTTTTTCAAAAGATTTATATTTTAAACCATCTAATAAATCTCTTATATTATGTTACACAGGAAAATGTTTAAAGGCAGAAATTGTGAATAAACGAATTTTATTGAACTAATAAATCATCATGTGGCAAAGTAGGTTCTTTGCATGTGGAGATTAGATATTTCTTCATAATGACTATCAATTCGTTACTCCTGGTAATTGCTTAAAATGATGAAATTAGAATAATTTCACGTCACAAATAATAATAATTTTGCTATTTCAGGTGTACCAGGCTTGACTTACTGTGTGTGTGTGTGTGTATGGGGGGTGTTCATGAGAAAGTATTCAGAATATGTAATGAGGTTCAAGTGCATGTATCAAAATATCAGAAATGTCAATTATTTCAGTTTTATAACAGCACATGTAAATTATAACAGCATTATAGTTCTATTTTAATGATTAGGACTATTATTAATTATTTCTACTCACAAACTAATTAAAGTTTCAAAAGACATTTTTTTAAATCGAAGTAATAGATGATAATTAAATGAATATATTTACATTTTCAATGATTAAAAGAAAAACAAAATGGCTTTTTATTTGAATTTAATTGGTGACGGAGGGGGGGGGAATAACTTGATTTCTTCAATCCAGTTACGTTCGTGCCTGATATGACAATAGAAGCATACATCTACACAAGAAACGAAGAAATTAATAAATTATTCAGACTTTTAATACTTCAAATGTTAATATTCTTCTGTATGCAATTAAAAAAAGCATTTTGTAAGAACTGAAATTAAAAATAAAATAAATAAGAAATATTACTAGTTCACAGGTATTCACCAATTAGATCCATATAACTGCTAAATAGAATATAGATATTCACAATGAGCCATACAGGTAAATTCAAAAACATGTCAGTTAAAAATTAGGATTTAATGAAGGGAGAAAATATGTCTCGTAAATTTCTAATTAAGTATTTGATGATGACTAAAGATGACCATATCAATGATACAGTGTTGATTAATGAAAACCTATCTACCAATCCTGATAATCCGGCTAATGGTGATTCAATAACGATCAATAAAGACTTATACTAAACGCTAAATGTCCTAACAGTACAAATTTGAAATTTTAGTACGATAAAGTTGCAATAAGCAATGTCCAGTAATATGTGTTGTATCTATTCCGACAATCTATATACTATTAGATAGAGATCTTAGCCCTGAAAATTTTACCTTTTGCAAACCACAAATGAATGATTTAAAAGTTTCTTATGAAAAATGTATAGCATTCAAAAATAATCTACATTCCGAACTGAATTTTGTCCTATTCCTACAAGAAATTCAACCGAATCGTTTGAAAACTGCTTTTTGAAAACAGTTGTATCAAATCATCATGCACCCAAAATATGCAACTATCTTGAAAAAAAAAAAAAAAAAAAAACAAAAAAAATTAGAAAGCTTAAATGAAGTGACTGAATGCTTTATCGGATTTAGGCACTTGGACATAACATTTAGGCAATAGATACTGTAAATTCTACAAAAATGTCCTAAATGGGACGTATTTTTCTTTGTCTTATATTACAAATAGTAATTGAATTTTTTTGAAAAGAAATAAACAAATACATTAATTTAGACCTAAGAGTGTAATGGTGAACCATATTTTCTTTCTTTTTCTTGTTATTTATAAACTAAAATGTCAAATATTTCCTAAATGCAATAAACATGCCAGAAATTACATCGCTATTAGGCAGATTGAATTTATATTAATAAATTCCAAATTTTGCCACTAGAGTTGCGGTAGTCTCTCTAACAAGATAAAGCAAAATTGTTTGACTATATACAGAAGCAATTGTTTTATAATCATATTTCTAGACTTCTTTATTAATTTAAAAGTTGTTTGTGAATATACTAATTAGTTTCATCCTATTACATATCACTGTTTCCAGAGTTTTTTTTTTTTTTTTTTTTTTTTTTTTCATCTATTCCATAACCATTATTTTCAAATAGTTTCATTTAGTTATATAATTTTCTAAACATATACAAATGAGAGAATACTATTCAAAAATAGTGGCTCTAAAAATATGGACATTAAAAATATTTTATATATACTCTGCTTAGCCCGTTAATGCCCGAATTAATTTTGTAAAATATTATCAGCTGATTATTTCACTTCTAAATTAATATAGACAATTGACAGTAAAATATATTAACTTAAACAATTCTTCTGATAGTTTTAAATTTAAAGCCTACCCTCATTTATTGACGTTTAGTGTTCTAGCGAGAAAACTTCGAGATAGAAAAACTTTGAGATAACAGATTAATTTCCTATAATATGTCGACAAAAATCTCGAAAGTAAAGTATTATTATAATATATATTATTATTCAACTTGATTTAAGTTAGTTACCTGCACAAAAAGCAAATATATGTGCGACGAAAGAAAAATCATAAAATGACTATCCAAATTATGAAAAAATAATTAATAGTAGGCAGATAAAACTTTAAGGGATCATTTAGAGTGACGCTATAAACTGTCACTAAAAAGTAGAAATCATTCCAAGAAACCAAAATATACGTGCCATTTTATTAGCTGTCCTCAAATGAGGACAGTGGGCGCTAACGGGTTAAGTTCGATAAAAGGCTTTATTCGAAAATAAATTTTAAATTTCAAGCTAAGTGACAGATTACCATTTAATAGACGGAAAATGTTATTTTCAATCTCCGTTCATGCTTTTATCGAATTTATTCTCTATTTCTTCTTAAATTTTGAGTTAGACGTCCGCCCTATTTGGGACATAAAAAAGAAACTGCATTTATCTTTGAAAGACATTTCTAGTAAGAAAAAATATCTTTTGAGTTCGAAGATATTGAAAATGATATGTGACAGAATATATTTTTGTCGTTTATACAAATGTTATCGCCAGTCCTTGGACTCAAAATACAAAATATTATTTTTTAAAGTATAACTACATTGTGGTATTAGAAAAATAAAAGAATTTATTTGTGAAAGAAATATAAAAATACAGAAATAGAAGAAAAGAAAACTGTTATAATAGTTTACTTTCATTGCATCATATTTTGTCATAGTTCGTTATTTTTTACGTAGTATGCTCCATTTCATCATATATAAATTTTACTTTTTAAACAACAATTTCATCCGCAACGCTGGTTTCTACATTCAAACAAATACCCCCCCCCCCCCCCCCAATAAATTTTGAAAAAATATTTCATTTCAGTATTTTAGAGCTCCAAAAAGAAAAAAAAAATTAAAACACTCCTAGTTTGGACCTCTAGTGTTCTTGGCAGCGTACTTCAAAGGCATATTCTGCACGCGCAATATTATTTAATATTTTCTACATGGATATATCTCTATATCGAAATCGTCGAATTACTAAAATCTGCCATTATTAAAATCCAAATTGCTAAAATCAATCCCCAACAACCATTATTGTAATTTCATTGACTCATTCCAGATCTGCACAGCTGTTCACATGCTATTATTTTGAGATATATTTTAAAAGAATAAAATGAGTATGTAAGCATTTTGTTTTTATTGATATCTGAGTAATATATTTAACAATTTCAAAGCTATAATGGCGTCCGTTTTACAGGACATATGTCAAGTTTAATTTTACGTATAATTTTATTTCAATTTTATTATTCACGTGTAAATAAAGATATTCCTTTTTATGTCAAAAAAGAAAAATGAAAGTGTAATTATTTTGTTTTTATTAGAATCAAAGGGGAATATACCGGGCATAAGTTTATTATTCACATAAATAAATAAATAAATAAATAATAATAATAATAATAATAACATGTAAGCACTTGTTCACTGGCAGCAGTTTGATATTAAATAGTTAATAATTGTAATGATATTAGGATTGTTTGTTTTGGATCTGGATGTTTTTAATTGATATATTTTAAATAAATTGGAGTAATAAAATTTAAATTGTCGATTCAAATTCTTCGAACCCCCCCATTTTTTTTTTTTTTCTTTTTCGACCTTCGGTGCTTTTCTGGATTCAACGGTTCATGAGAAGATAGCTAAGCATACATACACTCGGATTTTAATAGTATACGTATTCTAAGTGCAATTAACTATCTAGATAAAGAATGATCTAGACTTAGATCAAAATTTCACGGAGTTGATGAATACTTAGTGCTTTGGCCTTCAGTTAGCTGTATTAGGTTTCGAGTGCTGGTTCAGGCACGATTTTCTTGTGTTAGAAATCCACTGCAAGCATTCGCATTTGGTTCTAATTCATTATTTCGGCCACTTAATTCGTAAGAATGAAAAGTCATATATAAATATATTTAAATTTCGAGAGAGATCCATGGGTTTGTATCTGTAAAACCATGAAAAGTGAGATGTCTGACGACAAAAAATGATCGTAAAACTTATAACAATGTAAACCAATCCCAAAGTGAGTAGACTTGCCCACTTGTGGCAGATAAAACTTCTGGAGGAGGCTCTAACAGCATTAGGGAAATGTTAAAGTAATCTAATATCAGTGTTATTTACAGAAAAAAATAAAGTAAATAACAAGTATTTTAAAATTACACCCAAAAGTCGTTTAATAAGTTTTGTACATTTATTGAATGTCTTCATTGAACTTACTAACTTATTATTAATTTATTTAACATGCTTATTTAAAAGATAATCAAACTTTCATTGAATGCATCAAAGCTTTAGCTACAAAATGGTACTTATTTTTTTTTTTTTTTTGTGTGTAATACTGTCTACAGGGGAGTTACAATGGACATTGAAATAGATACCTGAAACTGGCAATGGCTTCCTGTTCAAGACTAGCGCGATGAATCAAACATATCCACTTACAACAAGCTGACATATTTGACCGTAGTAATATCCAATGATGATTATAGATGTTTAAAGATGGTATTCACAACATTGGACAAAACACGCAGTATTAGGCGTGTTCATCTACAGTAACCGATGTGAATATGGAAACCGTCCATGAAATCATCCAAAATGATAGATGCGTAAACACACGCGGTAGCTTATTGAAATAGCTGGATTGCCGTTTGGTAGTGTGGTAACAGTGTTGCCCTCTTGCGCTGAGTACAGAAAAAATTGTACATTATGATTGCTACGATTACTGATAAAAAAAATGAACGTTAACGGGAAATAAATATGTATGCACCTCCTGAGGACATTCAAAGATAACTACTCTACAGTTCTTTGGTGGTGTGATTGCACAAGATGAGACGTGGTTGTTTCATTTCGAATCAACTTTGCCAAATTAAGTAGTTCATTTTAAGTGCATTCACAACATGGGAATGAGAAGAACGTTGAGCCAAATTCATCACCAGTAGCTGAAGGTTGCATTACGTGACACGGCCTTCTAGCCAATGGTTTGAAGCATTTTCACTAAAATTTGATTATTCTATGATTAATAATAAAAGATGTATAGCTAAGTGTCAAAACATGCTGAACGTCTTTTGTAATTATTGTTTTGCATCCAGAAAAACCTTTTTAGAAGAAATTCTAGACTCTGACTATAAAAATGTTTTGCATTTTCGGTTAATTTTATTTATTTATGGAGTGATTTAAATAGGGTTTCTCGCATTCTTCTATCTATAATGCAGAATTTATCTACGAAAAACTTTAGCAAAGTGAAAATATTCTTAAAAAAACACACTAAAAAAAGTTTTGAATGATTTTAGTTTAAATTTTGAACGGTTTCGTTGCTTTGAAGAATATTTAAAAGGTTTTAATAAGTCAGCTTTTTTAAAAATGTGCCTTAAAAATGTTCGAGAGAGAATTTTAATGTTTTTTCAGATCAAAGATTGCTCGGGAACAACACTTTTTTAAGAATCTGCGCCCATCGTAAAAGTTTTCTGCAAATAGGGTCCAAACAATTTTTAAATCAAAATTAAGTATAATGAATACATGATAATAGTTTATAGATAATAAGGAAAATAAAAAACAAATGGTTGTAGATGAAAATGATTTAGTAATTATGTCGAACGTAAGTTTTATTTAATCTTAAAATTCTTTAATCTTTATTCGTATTCAACTTAAAGGAAAATTAGTTTTCAGAATACTTTCATTTCGTTTATCTTTAATATAATGAAATGAGGAGTTAAATGTAAAAAATTCCTAAAAAATATCAACTATTTGATGGAAGAATGGCAAGCGCTGTGGTCTTTAGTTGCCATGTATTTGTTTCTAATCCCGATTCAGGCATGGAACTTCGTAGTGGAATAGAATCCACTCTACTCCATAGGTAACAGTCTAAAGTGGTTTAACACACTTTCGCTCTAAAAAGTATCATTTCAATAATGTGAAAGTGTTATTCTCATTTCTACTATTTATAAAATTTAAAATTTTTATTACAATATTTATAACACTTTTTTTTTTTAAACCTGAAATGAATGCACTTTGCCTTATACATCAATGTTTAAAATATTCATAATGCTTGTGTGTAATTCGTGATTCAAAAGTTTAGTTTACGCTGATAAAAAAAAAAATGCAAAAGCACAGGAGGAAAAAGTTAAATGGTTAATTTTTGGGTGCACTAAATATAGTTACAAGTCGTATTTAAAAAGGGTGATTTGCTTTTATTTTAATATACATTAACATGATGCAATGTTTTGTAATGATTGTTTAAAAAAGTTGCGAAAATATCAAAATGTACAAATGGTTAATATTATTGCCCCAATACAAAAAGAAGTTAATTTTTGTGAATCAAGTAGGAAAGATCCGGCTGGTTATGACGGAGGCAAGTATATTGCAGCAACATTTCCTGCACTTAGCATTGAAGACGATTATAAATGTTTGGAGGGAAGCCAAATTGACCGAGAGGTTGGAATTTGATAAACATCCAGTCATTCAACGTTTTCTTATTTCTTATTTTCTCTCAACCACAATGGTTATCACCTTTATTTTAACAATGGCCTTGTTGAGTCAACACATGGCCGCAAGAAACATGGTTGAAGTGTAGTAATATTTATATCATGAACTAATTTAATAGAAATTTGCATAAATTCGGATGAATGAGAGAAAAGTTTAATGATCAAATTAGTCTATCGTTTAAAATTGGAGAGACAGCGCCGCGTTTTTTTTCGTTAAAGTTAGTTTCCGTGTTTTCCGCTTATAAAGCAAATTTTACATCAGAATAATCTCTCTCAATAGGTCTGTAAATTAGTACTTAGAAGAAAAAGAATAGTAATATTTCCTTGTATTATTGGAATAGTTATATTTTAATCTTATATATATATATATATATAAATATTATTTGAAAAAAAAATAGCGTCTTAATAAGGAAGAAAGTACATACGGATTAGTTGCGACACATTAGTTGTGACGCTAAAGGACACAATGTGACAATGTCGCGTTCCCAGCACAATTTGTAATATTTTATACGATTTTTTATTTTTATCTTTTTTTCCCGGGTAAGATGATGAGAAGTTATAAGACGTGTACTAAAATATCTATATCTAAACAGGCTTCAGAAAGTAATGAGACAATTGTATAAAAAGTAGAATTTGGAAGACTAAATTTAAAAAAGACCTATATATATATATATATATATATATATATATATATATATCAAAGTGGATAAAGTGTTCCTTCTTAAATACATGAATAAAAGAAAAGACTGATAGAGAAATAATTATTCAGATGGAATATTTTCTCTTAAAACAAAATAATGTATCTTAATAAAGCTATTTTGACGATGATCTTTTTGCAACTATAATAATAATAATAATAATAATAAATGTTTCTCTTACAAAAAATTAGTTTGTAATAAAAATGCAGGGTGTCTATTAAAGGTCTGACGCATTTTAATGTCTAAAAACATAAAACTCTGTCAGACTTTTCATAAAACAAAGAAGACGGATTTAAATTAATAAAATTAATAGTTAAATAGATTAAGGAAAAAAAATTATACCCCTGACAATGAACTTCTACATGTGCGCTTTTTGTGGAAAATATCAATGCGGTAATCGATTTCACGCCAGATACAGGTAAGCATGCGGACATTCACACCAGCTATTGTGGCTGTAGTTATTCCTGTTTTTAGATCATCAATGTTACACACTTTTCCCCTGTAAACAATCTGCTATATAAATACCCAAAGGAAAAAGTCCATCAGCGATATGTCAGGTGATCTTGGTGGCTATGGAATTTGGGCATCTTGCCCAATCTATCTTCCTGTGACAATATTTACAAAAGAAAAGAGATTCATTCAAACAGGAAAACTATCTATTGAAACTTTCACTTTATAAAAGAAAACGTATATGAGTTATTACACGCATAAATTTCATAGGTTTGTTTATATCTTTATTATTTTATCTATATATACTGAGCCTCCAAAAGTTATGGTATAACCTGTTTTCTCGCTTTCTTCTTTTGCGCATAATTTTAAAACAAATGAACATATAAATATAAAATTTCGATGGCAGCTTTGTTATCAAATTACTAATCGAATTTTATGTAACTTTAACACAAGTAATAATATTACGCTGAAAAAAAAAATAATGAAAGGAATTAAAATGACTACAGTAAAATACATTTTGTATTTTTATATATCTTCGTATACATTTTCGTATACATCTCTTTATATATCTTCTTTTATACATCTTCGTATTTATCTGTAGTATATGCAGAAGAAAAGTTAAAAAAATATTAAATGTTATGCATTTCCAGTGCCTACAAGTAAGTTTATCAGATATTTTTTAATTGTAAAGAAAATGATGTTACAAAAATTATATGTTAAAATGAATTTAAAATGCAAAAAGTAATTCATTGGCATAGCAAAATTTCAAATTTAATACTACATGAATACGATCCCCTTTACACATTTTTGAAAAACTGTCTTTCAATTTCGATATATATCACTAAAGCCAGGCATTCAGAAGTGTCGACCAAAGTGAAATCTTTTGGAATACTTCCTTTCTCATCTCAAGAAAGTTAAGATAACTTAAATTGGTTGTAACACGAATGACATTTTTGCTAGGTTTTCTGTAAATATCCATGACATATGTCGGATATCGCAAAAAATAATAAAAAGAATTTTTAATAAAAAAAGAATCTATTTCGTTAGAAACAGGAATGAATTTTGTGTTGCAAATAATATTTTCAAATAATGAGAAACAATGGAGAATATTTAAAGATGCGATTCTAAAAATTATGAAGATGACTTTTGGGCTTTTAAAACTTTTGTTTTTACTTTTAGAAAGTTCTTGGCAGTTTTAGAAACATAATTTAGTTCTGTTAACCGTTCTAAAAGTATTAGTGTTTAATTAAAATTTTCATTTAACACAAACGTTTTTTTTTAAATCTTGATACATATATGAGGATTCTATTTTCTTGAAACCTTTTAGAATTCTAGAAGCTTTAAATTCCTATCTTTAAATACAGGGAAACAATAACATGATATATTCAAAAACATAAATACAACTGTCTTATAATTATCATTGAAGTTCTTTTAATTTGTTATATTAAATTTCCCATTTAATATAACAAAATTGTAGATGTTTATTTACTAATAAGAAAAAGTTTTTAAAAATCTCATTTTTTTTTTATTTTTGGTAATGAAACTGTTAAATATAATTTAGTTGATGGATTTATAATTTATTTAAGTACTACATGTTGCAAGTGGTATATATTTTTTTGGGGGGCTTGCTTGGTAAAAGATTTTTGGTCTTGATTATGCAAATATAACAATTTTGTTTTGTTTTATTTATTTATTTTTGTAATTGAAAACATTACTCACATATGATGCAAGGATATATTAATCTCCCACAAATATAATTCTTTGATACTATGTTAAAATTTACTGTTTTCCTTTCAACAATGGTGCAATAAAAAGCGAAGTACTTGACATAGCAATAAAGAGCGTAAGGACCATAGATATAGTAATATATATAGATCTATCATCCCCATGTTATCATGCAAAGATTTTTGATGCCGAAAAAAAAAAGCTTTGGAATCAGCCATTAAGTAGGATTGAAAAAAAAAAAAATAAAGAAAAATGAATTTAAAACTGTATCTGGAGTTTTTCATTCACATTTGGTAAATAAATTATTCATAAATTTTATTTGCTAAAATATTCGTGTGTATTCCCGTGTGTTTCACTCGGAGAAAGACGGACATATTTTGGTAAAATCGCCGTCTTTACCCAAGTGAAAAGGAATAACTTTTTTCTCCCCAATGATCAACCTATATATTATTACTATATCTATGGTTAGGACTTGACTTTGATGGCTGAAACTTAACTTACATCCTTCTTGATATTATACAAAAATACATTTATTAAAACATTAGGAAAGTTCTACAGATTGATTGTTTAAATAGATTTCTTTATGTATATATACATATATGCGTGTATATTTGCGCGTGAATAGGAACTCTGATGAAAAATGTACACTAAATGCATTAGTGCCAATAGATTGACTTTTTATAATGATTCTTAGAATTCCACAAGTTTCGTTTGTGGCATCAACTATACAAATTTTAATATTATAATTACTTTTCAAATTTAAATTTTAAAATTTTTATAAAGTTCAGGGTCAATTTTCTAGATGGCAAGTTAATAGATGAAATGTACGGAAGTCTTTTCCATACCTTTTTTTCATTCAGTTTTTAACAAATGAAACAACTAGTTCAATAAACTCTGCCCCGTTCCCAATCATATATTTGTTCTGATAAATTTCTACTACAGAGCACACTATATTCATGATAAGAGAAATGAATTTGGCTGATCGCTTGGCACTGTCAAAAGACTGAAATATTCCATCTAGTAGGTTACACACCATTCAGTTTGAAATATTTGTCTTATCCTAATTTGCTGCTTAATTTTATTAGTGTCAGTTTTGTACTTTAGTTTTTATGCTATTCATAATGCAACGATCTCCATAATGTAAGATTATGTGAAATAATGCTTTAATCTGTCATGTTAAAAGTCTTAAATTTCGAATAACTTACGAAGTTTTAATATAAAATGTCATAATCAGTGATATTCAAGCCAGCATCATAGACATTTTAAAAGTGGCCTGACATCTTTACGAGGAAATTATTCTTTCTAATGGAAGTTTGTGAGAAATTTTGCTCTATTCTGTTATGTTAAAAAAATCGTAAATTTCGAATAACTTACGAGGTTTTCAAAGTAAATTTTTTATAGTTAATAGTGTTCATGCCTGTATTCTAAATGATATTTTGAAATTGATCAGATATCTTTACAATTAAAATATCCTAAAATATGGGCATTTATGTGAAATTTTGGCTCATTCTGACATATTAAGAAATTTGTAAATTTCGAATCAAAAACAAAATTCTCAAAGTAGAATGTTCACACAGTCGGCAGCAAAATTATTGAAGCACACATCCACATTTTTCCTATTTTGTTTTTTAGTTTGATCGCTAATTTTTATCACCAACTTACTTTTTTCTAAACAACATAAAGACTAAGATTATGATTCCACAAATATTTATTTAATAAAACAGTATTAAGTGCGCATCTTTTAAATACGAATTATTGCTAGAGCTTCAATAATTTTGCTGCCGACTGTAGTTAATGAGGCTTATATCAGTATCATAACCGATATCTAAAGTGTTGTCTGACATCTTTACGATAAAAATATTCCATTTAATGCCCATTTAAGAATTTTGCCCTGTTCTCCCATGTTAAGAAGGTCTGCGATTTTCTTAACATGGTCTATTGTTAACATGGCATTTTGCATAACATATGAAAATTTTAAATTAAAATAATGCAAATGTATACGGTTCTTGACAGTGTCATAAGCGATGTTTTAAAACTGGTCCGATCTCTTTACGACCATTCGTTTTTGAGATATTGTGTTCATAGACCAACAAATTATCACTATACTCCGTTTCACCTTAAGTTGGCAGCATTGAGGAAGGCAGGGAATGTAATATTGCGCGCTAAGAAATAGTTCTTAAGTTATTTTGTGTTTTTAAGTTGATAAAATTGATAAATATATGCTATAAAATAAGGAAATTTAGTTTACGCAAGAAATGTTAGATTATTTTTCATATTTTAAAAGTATTTAAATAATTAACATCATTTCAGCAAAGCGAACGCGCAGTGACGAAACAGCGGCATTTCTGAGTTTCATTTTAGCTTGAATCGGTTTCAAGGTTAAACATCTGGCGCGCTATTTAAAATTTCTTCGCCAGTTCTCTCTGAGTCTCTCCCTGCTTTTATTATAGTTTTCTCATAGAATAATAATAATAATAGAATAATTATTCCATGAGATTTCTTTCGTTTGGTTACAATTAAAAAAAAGAATTTATCAGTTTTATAAGAAAATTTGCGATTCCTGTCATACTTCCTTTGAAAATTTATATGGGATATATAAATTTATATCTGCATATGGGAATTCATATATATTCTATACTTTTAATAAAAAATAACCTTGTTTAAAAACCTATTTAACTTAGCAAATAAATATAGTAAGTGGGATTTATTCAACTATCTTTGACAAGCATTTTCTAATTGGAAGTTTTAAACTGAAAAATTATATTTAAAGAAAGTTTCAAAATACCACTAGTAACTTGATTCTATTCCGCTAATTAATAATTTAATAGTTTTCACATTTTATTATTTATTTATTTAATCGTTTTAATCTTTTTAATAAATAAATTTGGGTAAAAAAAAAAAAAAAAAAAAAAAAAAAAAAACGTAAAATGCAAAATACTCGTAACAATTGTTTCGGATCGAAATAGAACGCACTTTTCTTTGTAGCACTCGTACCTACTTTGTTCGCCTGACGTAGGACTGTGTTTTATTTAGACCTGAAACAATTGTTTCAAGTTTTTAGCATTGTATGTCTTTTTTTTTTTTTTTTTTTTTTTTTAATATTTTAACTTAATATTTTCTCACACCAATCAATGTAAAATGTCCGTGCACCATACAAACAAAATTATTAAGTCGCTAAAAAATAAAATGGCTCTTAAAAACATAGCTGAATATCAATATGTAAAAAGAAGAAAATAGCACTTTTTAGTTTTTGAGAAATTTTAGGTTTTAATTATATATATGTTAAATAACCTGATTAAATTCAAATAGTAATTAATTTAAAATATAAGTAAGTTTGTATATAAACACTATAAATTTCAAAAACTCGCAGCAGTTGTTTCAGGTCAAAATAACAGTACGGCTCCTCACCAGGTGAACACTAAGCACGAGCGCGTTCTCAAAGCAGCAAGGTACACTCACGCCTATTAAGAAATTTAAAATAATTTCTGCATATTTCTTCCTTTAAAATATCAATTGTTAAATTTCAGAATAATGCAGTTAGCTAAAGAACGAAAAGGAACAAATGTTTAAAAATCCATTAAAACAAGGGGGGGGGGGGAAATATTTAAAAAAATGTTGCATAGGGGAAAAAAAAAAAAAAAAAAACGTTTATTACCTGTGTGGAAAAAAAAAAAAAAAAAAAAAAAAAAAACTAATATTAAATGGTTAAATAGTTCAACTGCAATTACATAAATTATCTTATGCTTTAAAATATTACATCTGAAACACTTTCATGAAATTTAAAGTGTAATATTTATGATTTTTATTTTATTTTTGTAATAAAAAACGACCGCTGCGTTTTATTTGTCCTCATTGTAACCAAATTAAATAGTATTTGAAATAAAACCTCAAAATAATTAATTAATAATAATAATTAAACTGAGAAGGGAAAACACTTTTTTTAATAAACAATTGTATAGTATTATGAAATAAAAAGTACTCATGAACACCAGCAGGAAATGCAAAATAGGATAGAGGAAATGACACTTCCAGGATTTTGAAATTTTAACCTTTTATCTAAATATTTTCTTTTTTTTTTTATTCATGAACGGAACAAAAAATTATATATATACTTTTTTTCGTGTAACTTCACACAGTTAAAAATTAATAATATATAAACATATATATATATATAAAAGATTTTTTTTATGATTAAAAATATTAATTATTGCAAAATTTCACCCAAAATTTCTTTCCCTTTCTGGATTTCGCTAAAACTCATAACATGAAATAATAATTATTATAAGCAGTTTTCCTTTTTACTTTTTTTTCGCCAAAATTAAAGCTTTCATTGTTTGCTAACAACCCCACCTGCTTTATAGTAACCCAGTTACTATGACAACAGGTGTGATTAGGCCACTGTAGCTTTTCCTCTACTGCCAACTTAGGGTGAAACGGAGTATAACAAACTGACACTCTACAGACGGACACCATATCAATTTTGTTATTTTTCAAATTAATCACACTTAAAAACTTGTAAAAAATTCAAAAAACTGAGATAGAATTTTTTTACAGTAATCTAAGTTTCGCATACCTAGGGTACGATGGAGAACAAAAAATGATGCCTTGATATCACTGTTCTGCATGAAAATCGGCCCCAGCACCATTTTTGCAAATTATTATGTAAAACGACTTCCTGAATCCAAATATGACGCCCATTTTTCCCTATCACCCAACGTTTTTTAGCGCGGCCTCCTATTTTTATCACTTTTTGGTAATATTATGGCTATAAATTTGATTTTTAGGGTGAGGAAAGGATTATTTTAACTGTTAAATATCTTCTTAGGGACTACAGAGTTGAAAAATTCTCAAACATGAACATTTGCGACAAATGACAAATTTTGGGGGGGATTTGCCACTGAAATTATGCATTAGATATCTTGTATTTTTTAATCTATTATTAATGTTATTTATTAAATATTATATATTTTTGTTTTTAAGTGTTAAATTAATTCTTTTTCATTCTCCAAATCAAATTCATAGCCATAAAATCACCGAACAGTGATAAAAATTGGGGGAGGGGGTGGTGTCCCGAGGAAACGTGGGTGACTGTGCAAAATGGGAGTCATATTCCGATTCAGGAGGTCCTTTTACATACTAATCAGCTAGAACGATATCAGGGCTCATTTTTTTTTTTTTTTTTTTTTTCAGCGCAGTGTCTTTAATTCCTCTGATTTGCTGCGCTTAATTGAATAAAATATCGAATTAACATTTCTAGAAATAACACGAAACTCTGTCCATGATATAGTAAACACTTATAGAAAACATAAATTAATGATAAAATTGTACGTTCACTAGAATGTAGTTTTAGTGCTTGCAATAAAATTTTGATCCCTCCTTCAGTTCAAGTTCGATATTTTAAGCGTAATTAAAATTATATTTTCGCTTCTTATAGTTTAAAAATGATTTAAAAAGAAATTAAAATGAAATATTAAATTTAGTACATTACATGAACAATTTCAAATAAAGCTATATGTCTGATGTTTTCCCCTTTACTTACAATTTTTTTCTTTTAAATATATCCTAATACACGATTTAAAATCTGATAGACCCATCTAATGGTTCAGAACGGATAAAAACTTCAATATAGAGATCTAAGATTTCAGATATGAGAGAAAAAAACATTACAATTTTGGCAGTTTTTATAAAGTTCATCCTTAAAGAAGAAAAAAAAAAGATAAAGATCTAAACTATATTTGTAAGGAATAAAAAAGAAACATACAGATTCTATTACATTTCTTTTGTCTTGCGCTCCATTTTCGAGAAATGATGGATCAAGAAAAGTCCTTATATTTTTAAATATCATTATATAGATATGTGTGTGTGTGTGTGTATATATATATATATATATATATATATATAACTGAAAAAAAAATCTTCTGCTTTTTATGATTGATGATATGATTGCCTGCTGACGTAAACACTGGAATTCATTTAATGTAACAATTTCCTTAAAAAGTAAATTCATTTCGTATGATGAGAATTACTAATAAAAATTAAAAAATTTAATAGCAAGTAATGACTTAAATAAAGCACACACTATTTCATGATAAATACGTACAAATAGTATCACCAGGCTTTGAAATGATTATTTTTTGTACATAAGAAAAACATTATAACGAAAAATCAGTGTTAAAATTTGGAACACACGCTATTACGTCATTTACCATAGTGTATGGAAAAAGTAATTATCATTCCGCAACAGTTTTCCTGGACTTTATTAAGATTTATAAAGCACTCCCATTAATTATATTCAGTAAAGAAGATGGGTTTAATTAGTTTTGTGCATCCCTGTATATTGTCTATAAATTATATGCACACACCACATAGTATACATAAATTTAGCACACTATGAAAAACATATATTCCAACTTGAAATGCGATTACAACAATTATTAAATTATAGTACTAATATATCATAATTCTTTTGTATGACCCTGTAAATGAACGGTACATGATTTTCATATAATATCCTGTACTAAATATTATATCATGGAAATTTTTAAATTCTGGTTTTGGATAGATTTACCCGTTTTGAGATTTCTTGAAGATGATTTGAAGATTTAAAAAAAAGTACATGTTATCGAAATATTTCAGGCACTTTACTTCCGGAAAAAAAAAATGCCTAGAATCTTCATATTTAGTGCAACATTGGTATAAACTGGACTTAATTAAATTTTGGCATATATTGCTTAACAAGTGGTGCTAATATTCTTCACTTTTCCCAATTTACGTGCAAACCACTCTAGTGTATAGTTTTTAGCAAATTTGATATATAGAATAGTTATAAAAAAATCTATCCAAAATACACTTTCGATGCATACATGGCACTGTTCAGCCGTGTAATTAAACATGTTCTTGATGGCTATATCTCAACTTCTATTGCACGGAATCACTCAAAAATTGAAATATAAGATATTTAATTAAAAAAGCCGGTTGACTAAATTTTAGCACATATCACCCTGTTTACTAATGCTGTGCAACATTTATTTATTTTTTCAATTGTCGTTTTTTATGTTAGACTTTTTATTTCAGAGCATATCACACAAATGGTGGTGTTAATATATTCAACTCCTACGTCTTCTCTTGTTTGCTGTATCTTAGCATCAATTGTTTAAAATTGCGCTAGATATTGTTATATGTAATAAAAAGTTTAAGGAGAAAAAATTATAAAATTTTGTACATGTTAATTGGTAGATGGGGTAATTATATAGCATAGTAGTATATAAAAAACTTGACTAAGATTTACGAGTTTCAAAAAAGGGTATAGGTAAAAATTCTCCCAATAATTTGGAAGTTTTTAAATTTAATAACAACCTTAAAAGTTTTTATAAATGTAGGCACAGTAATTAAACGGAGGTTGAAATAGGCAATACTTAAAGTTATTTTGAATAAATACAATTACAAAATTGGAATTTATATTTAATCCTTTTCTGTCAAACCTTATATTTACATTATTCATGTGTCTCTTTTTACTTTTTGAACTTACTATGTAAGGAAAGTATAGTAATCATGACAAAATTCCGACTTTGAGATTTTAGAGTTTCTACACGTTTTGAGGTAACCCGAGTTAATTTTCGCTATTTTTCACGGTGATGTATGTATGTATGTGTGTATGCATGTGAAGGAACACGATAACTCCTAAACATTTTATTTGAATGAGCTGAAAGTTGGTACGTATGTTATAAGTCACCTTAGCATGAAACCTATTGATTTTGGGGAATCTAGCACTTACAGTCTTTTTTTTTTTTTTTTACAGAGACAGAAAGAAAAATTCCTTATCATTACGGCCTATGGGCCCAAATATTTAAAGTGCGATATAATCTAAATGTCTTATTCGATTGATCCGAAAATTTATACATATGTTATAAGTCACCGTCCCACAATCTGTATAGGTTTTGAGAATCTAGCATTTCTAGGTTTTTTACAAGGACACAATGAAAATATATTTACCATTATGGGCCTATCAGCCCAAATTTTTTAAAGTGCAATAGCGTCTAAACGCCTTATTCGTCATAGCTGAAAATGTGTACACATGTTATAGGTCACTGTCGCAGGAACTCTATAAACTTTGGTAAATTCAGCACTTATAATTTTTTTACAGGGACACAAAGAATAATTGCTATCATATATGCTATATTTTTAAAACTTCGATAGCGTTTCAACGTCTTTTTCGATTGGGCTAAAAAATTTGTACACATCCCAGCAAAACCTCAGATGACGGCCAGCATGAGGCCAAGTGCTGGTTGCCAGCAGTAGATGCCGTTGGCCCGCCGGTGGCAAAAGTTAACGTTGCCGCAGGGAATATGTTACGCCGGCCGTCAGTAGGCCGTATTCAACCGATCCACTGTTGGCAGCCAGCAGTAAGTTAAAAATAAGTTAGTGGGCCGGTGATTGGATCGTTGCTGGCAGCTAGCAGTATGATGAAAATAGGTAATGGGCCACTGTTGGCAGCGAACATTAGGTTTGAAATTGTTAGTGGGCCAGTGTTGGGCCATCTGGTGGCAAATATAGTTTTTCCATGTTGTTGCTGGCAGCCTACAGTGGGCCAGCTGTGGCAAACATAAAAATATATATTACTGCCGGCAGTCTTCATTGGTCCTTTATATTTTCCCATTAAGGGCCCACTTCACTCACCGTCGTCGGAAGCCGAAGCCAATGTTATTCTATGGGAAATTTTCTTTACAAATAACTTATTAACTAATACATATTTTTAAATTCTGTTTTCACATTCTGAAAATTCCCAACTGTTAAATTGACGGACTTTTTTTAAAAAATTATTTTTTTATTTTTTATATTTTATTTTGAAGCTGCAAAATACGAATTTTCAATATGTGAAATTTTTCATTTTGCAATTTCAAAATAAAATATTAAAAATTAAAAAAATACATTTTTAAAAATGGTCCTACAATTTAACAGTTGGGAATTTTCTGAATGTGAAAACAGAATTTAAAATATGTATTAGTTAATAAGTTATTTGTAAAGAAAGTTTCCCATAGAATAACATTGGCTCGGACTTCCGGAGACGGTAAGTGAAGAGGGCCGTTAACGGGTCAGCAGTGATTTGGTTATAGCTAGTACATTCATTTTATTGGTGATACCTTTAATTTTATTAATGCTCTTTTTTTTTTTTTTTTTTTCTTTTTTTTCTCTCTTTTTTCTGATGAGGTAGCAGCCAGTTTTTTCTATGCAGCCAATATTTAATTTGATTTTGTACATATTCATTTTTAAATACTATTTACAAGTATTTGATTCATACACTATGGTTATAAATTCAGGATTTCTAGTACAACATATAGGAAATATTCAGTTGATCCATTACATTTTTTGGAATGAAGGAGATTATGTTTTTTTTTTTTTAAGTGTTTAATTTTCAATATGTTTAACTTTGTTAAGTTATTTGATGTAAATAAATGTAACTTTACATGTGAAAATTATAAAATATTGAAACAAAAATTGTTATAAAGAGAGCATTGTAAAAAACAAACACCATAAACTCAAAAAAAAAAAAAAAAAAAAAAAAAAAAAAAAAATGCAGCAATTGTTTCCGATCGAAATAGCACAAAGACCCTTCATCAAGCGAAACAAAGTGGGCATGAGTGCAGCAAAAGTAATTTGCTGCATTCGTGCTTTTTGTTAGACTCACGAAGGGATGCATTATTATTTCAACCTGAAAGAACTGATGCATTTTTTTTTCATTGGAGGGGGGGGGGGCAATGATTATGTTTATTTACAAATTTTTCTATTTATTACTATCAGGCTTTGCCCGCTTTGCTGTCCCTACATTTAAACGAATTAAAAAAAAAAAAAAAAAAAAAAAAAGAAAGAAAGAAAGAAAGAAAGAAAGAAAGGAAAGAAAATCAATAGATAAATATAATTTTCTTATTACTTTAAAATTAACAACTAAAGCAAAGTTCACTGAAATCACATAAAGCAAAGTTTTAATTCTCTGCTGCATTTGGCAGCGTCTTCGACTTTCGTGCAATGTTCGACCCGGGTCCCCACTGCCTTCGATAGAGCCTTAAACGACAGGTTCAATTTGTGTGTTTATCGGTAGACAGGTGGTGCTACTATTATTCAGGAACTACAGCTTTACTATAAAACTCAGCATCTATTATCATAGAATTTAGTTACATGAAGTAGTTTTCCTAACCTTCTTTCTATTATATTAAATTTATATTTAGAATAAATTTATTATATTATAAATTTATAATATAAATAAAATATATAATAATATTAATATAATTATTCTATATTTATGTATTCATTTGACAAAAATTCTGTCAGCACTTTCACGCCGAAGATAGTATTAAGATATGCCATTAGCACTATTTCAATCCCATGAGGCAATTATGTTTTTGAAATGTTTAAATATCACTTCCAATTTTTAATATTTCATTTTGAGTTTACTTTAATAATAGTTAGTGATATTTCCAAATGTATGAAAGAGCAGTACTTCGCTGTTTATAACTACTTCACTCGTGCCTACTTTATTCACCTAATGAATGGTCATGGAATCATTTCGACCTGAAACTTTTATTATTATTATTATTAATGTTTTTTACAATTTTGTAAATTAAATTTACAAAGTTCTTTATTTACTTTTTTCAACACCAGTTCTTCATTAAATTTTTTGCTGTAATAAGTATATGTTTTAAAATCTGTCTCTCTCTTGTTTGTTTTAGATACATTTTCTTTTTTTCAATTTATAAAAATAAATTATGCTAGAAAGGTTTTTGAGAACATTTAGTAAAATGACAGGAAAATTATTGTTGAAGAAGGAAAAAAGTAAGTAAACTTTATAAATTATGAAACAACACACCAGCCGTTTCCACTCAAAATAATTAAACTCGACCCATCATCAGGAAAAGATAAATTGACTACGAGTTCAGCATAATATCATCGACGAAATGTAGTAGCTTAAAAACAGCATGTCTTCAAAATCTTGAGGTCGATAACAGAGTTTAAAATTATACTTACCATAAAACGAAGATTAGAGATCAAACAATCCGACCCAAATTGAAATAATAATAATAATCTGCAGCAGTGGCGGATTTAAGGGGGGGGGGGCTAGGGGGCTGAAGCCCCCCCCCCAAACACTGACATTCACAACTGAATATTGCAATTGTAAAATTTTTATTGGTCTAGAATAACACTTTGAAAAATCTTAGCCCCCCCCCCCCCCAAAAGTCAAGTTCTGGATCCGCCACTGATCTGCAGTAATTTTATCGGTTATTACTACACATATTTTACTCCTTTTATATTTTATTATTATTGTTGTTGTTGTTGCTGTTGTTGTTGTTGTTTTTAAATGAAGTGGTCAGAAAACATAAAAATGGTTTGTCAATTTACACATCTAATAATTTTCCTGTTAAAGCAAACTGATACATGCGTCATAATATAACAAAGAGAGTTTACATAGCGAATTAACAACAACAAAAAAAGTTAGAGTAGTTTTGGAAGCACTCATTTCCAAAATTTCCAGTTGCTTCCACCTAATAAGGACTCTTGTCAATTTTCCTGTATTAAGCAAGTATTACATGCTAAAAAGGGGTTTATGTAGCAAATTTGAAGAAAGTTAAAGTCGTTTTTTGAGATATCGCTTTCTGTCCCACTGATAATTTCACCAAAACTTAGTAAACTGATCTGTTCATCATAAACTAACAATTGCGTACGAAATGATAGCTAAAAAGGAATTAATATAGCGATTTTGAAGAAAATCCATAAAGCTGTTTTTAATAGAAAGCACTTGTGAGACTTAAAATTGTTGTGTATTTTTTTAGGACGTTTATCAATTTCCCTGAAATAACAAATGCAAAAGACATCCAAAATAAAGTTTATATAACTTTGAAGACAATCGCCAGTTTTTGATTTCAGATTTCCAGTTTTCAAGAAAAGTTGGAAAAATCATCTGTACACTATACCTGTCTTAATTCAAAAGTTCGTCTTTCTTTATTAGTGATGATACTCAGATATGATATGATTAGATATGATACTCAGAAAATTTCCAGAAACATATACACATATATGCAATACAGATACACAAACACACAGACTAATTGCCAAAAAACACTTTTCTGACTCACGAGACCTTAAAATATGTAAATCAGGTGAAAACTCGAAATCAAAATCTTTGACCGAATACAATGCTTCCATTATCTACGGTATTCGGATTATGGAAATGAATAATAATAAATAATTAGTTGGCACAAATCCTAGCATAATTTCAGATAGAAATCATTATTTTATTGAAGAATTTGTTTAATAGCGTACTTCAAATAGTTTTAATCTATTAGCTGTTAATAAACAAATATATTTCTTTATAGAGCTGTAAAAAATAGAAGCACTCATTTAAAAATAATTGATGAATTGACTAATTTTTCTTCTACTTTTTTCGTTTATTTTCTGAACACAGTTCCTCGTTATCAGGATAAACAAATCTCCTCCCTGCGCAACCCAACGCTGATGCAGCAGTTATCAGTTACATCTTGTTGTTTTATGAAAGAAGTACAGCTGTTTTCTGTTCTGATTTAATGTGTTGTTAGGTGATATAAGTATTATGTGTGTAGGATTTCTCATGCATGCAAAAATTCAAGAAAATCAATTTCACTTGTTAATATAATTTATAATTTTACTTTATATTTAGAGTGTGCTTATTAATTACATTTTTTTTTTTAAATATTTTTAGAATTCCACAAAACTCATATATGTTATACAGGTTTTGCAGACTTATTGTAGGATGCTTGTCATAAAAAGATGTACAAGTAACACAAATGGTTTCAGTATAAAAATCCATAAAATAATTTGGATACATTACAGTTTACGAGAAACTTCTTATCAGCGCACGTAAAAATCTTTATACAGCGTTAAAAATACAGATCAACATAAATTTTATAGATGCAATAAAAAATGTTTTTAATCAAAAATGATAAAATAAATATTTGTAGTTCATTTCATATTCTTATAAGTTACCGCAAATTGGGTAAAAGTGAAATTATTTTTCTTCCTTGCATTTAAAAAATAATAATAAACAAATAAATAAAATAAAACTGTTAGA
The DNA here is from genome assembly GCA_963930645.1 of Salticus scenicus. NCBI lineage: Eukaryota > Metazoa > Arthropoda > Arachnida > Araneae > Salticidae > Salticus > Salticus scenicus. Next base: position 97,663,289 of record OZ005650.1, read on the forward strand.
GCTACTACTTTTTTTTTTTTTTTTTTTTTTTTCCTATAATAGTTTATAGAAATTACATATGAAAATTATTATTTATGAAAATTATTTTCTATGATCTAGGTAGGCGATTTTCATTTAAAACAAGTACAATATACTAAATTTCGAAAGAAAATCAATTTTATAGTAATATATATATATATATATATATATATGTGAAGACAATTTTTGACATTCGGTTTTCGACGTATTTGCATGTTTTGAGATTCCTGAACACGATTTGATCATTTTTTGAAAGTTCCCCTCTGTAAATGTGTATAAAAAATGTGTGGAAGCTGTATCTCACGAACCAATGGACGAAATTTAACCAAATTTGATATTTAATTAAAATAATTTGATATTTGATTAAAATCGTTCCCGATTACATTCGTGTATCATTCACTCAACACATGTCTCCATACTTCTACTTCTACGTAACTTTCAATATGACATAGTAGAGGAGGAAATTTCATATAAATGATTTCAAATAAATGATAATTATTATTTTTTTAAATTTTTATTATGAATTAAAAAATAAGTATTTAAATAACTAACAACTAACCAGGAATTTTTTTTTTTTTTTTTGTATAAGTTGAGGAATCGCTCGCCCTTCTCCATGAGGGGATAAATTTTCAATGGTGGTATTTTTCAAAAGAGACTCATCAATAACTTCCACATAAATGACTGATTTAAATTTGTGGTAAATGAAAACAAAGTTATAAATTATTTTTAAAAAAAAGAAGAAGAAGAAGAAAGCATTTTATTAGAAGTTGGCACAAAATTAATTTTTTTTTTATTTTTTTTTATTTTTTTATTGACAAGCACTGTTCTAAAATGAAAATCGTTTCCATGCATTCAGGAAAATGATTTTAACAAATTATTATTTGCACTACGCGAATTTGCATAATAAAAAATATAGAAGAAAGTTTTGTGGTGCCACAACATACTAGTTTTTGTCAAAAATAATAAAATCAATAAACTTGCTTTAAAATATCACAGATATATAATATAATCGTTCGTTTAAAGATATTAACGAATTCTTTTCAAGAATACCCATATTGGAAATTTACTCTATCGGGTATACTTCTCCCTCAGGGGTGGAGGAAGCGATGTTTGTACATAAAAAAAAAAAAAAAAAAAAAAAAAATCGGAAGAAGTAAACTTTCTAGACTACTATCACTTTCATAAATATTTGAGCACACACAAAGAGACAGACAATTTTTCAAATTATGTTCATCAGAACAACTCAAAACGTGCAAAATCTATCGAAAAAAGGATGTCGAAAATTTTCCCGAATCTATTTCTTTCTTCTTAACAACACTGAAGGAAGAAAAAAAAAATGAAACATAAACTATAAATAGTTATAAGTGTTCTAATAACTTTCTCCCGTCCATATAACATAACTATTTAAATTAAGATCCATAATTTTTATTTTATTAAATCAATTAAAATAATAATAACAATGATAAAATACTAGAAAGTTAGCGACTATCATAATTTACTAAAACGGATCAACTGGATAATTGTTATATATTTCTAGAAATCCTTTTGTTATAACAATGGTTTTAGAATCAAACATTAAAAAAAAAATAGTATTTAAAAAATAATACAAAAACAAATTAATAATTGAATTACTTACTCATATATTCTTTTTACGAGATTTTCAATCTCGAAGACACATCCGCAGACTACACTAACGAACAAAAACTTCGTATGAAATGGCGGACAGCGAGGGAATTTCAAATCAACAGAAAAAGAATCACAGCGCCCTCTATGCATACAAATTAATTATGGCTTAATAATTTATGGCCACAACATGAAAAACATGATGTTGGCCTTGTGGTGATAGCTTGCATAAGGCCAACTTTGTTATGCCACCTCTGGGCCACCGACCATTTTTCTTTAGGCTTCCATCACTGCTGGCAGCCATCAATGGCCCGCTGCTGGTGTTATATGGGGCAACCGGCAACTGATGGCAAGTGCAGGATGCCAGCAGTAGGCCATAACGAGCCCGCCACTACAAGTTTTGCTGGGATGTTATAGGTCGTCTTGAAAACCTTATAGATTTTGGTGAATTATTATCACTTATACATTTTTACAGGGACAGAACGAAAAATTTATTATTATTATGACTTATGGGCTGAAATTATTTAAATGAGATAACGTCTAAATTCCTCATTCGATTGAACGTTAAATTTATATACATATTTTATAGTTCACCGTCACACGAACTTTGTGGATTTTGGCGAATGTAGCACTTGAAGATTTTTACAGGGACACAATTAAAAATTCACTATAATTATGGCGTATTGGGTCAAAATATTTGTAGTGCAATAGTGTTAAATTAAACAGCATAATATCTGGGGAAAAAATACTCAAACACATTAGTAAAACTTTCTCTGTTGTTTATTTAACGACTTCTCTTAATTTTATTTATTTATACAACCGTTAATTACTTAATATTAGTAAAGTCGAGTGGAGACACTCTACATGTTTTTCATATTTATTTTAAATATCTTTGTCCCCATTATTCGCTTTACTCTGAATCTTTTTTTATCTAGGACTATATCGATTTTTTGAATCAGCCGTTGCGTAAATGTTAAAAAATTACCATTATAAAAATCCAGTAAAGAAAATGTATATAAAGAAAAATCTTTTGACAAATAGGTTTCTTCTTTTTCTTTCTCTTTTCACATTTGGTGCAGTCTACATTACATCTTCAAAGAATGAAAGCATGGAATATGTTCTATACACCACAAATGTATGTGAAAAGTAAACCTAATATAGCTGCCATTCAAATTGATGAAAGTGGATTTTTTTTGATAGTCTTATACATAGCGGAAAAAGAAAATTCTCTGACAAGAAAGTAAGAAAAAGTAGTTGAAAGGAATACCTTTTCTGGTTCACCAGTTTTATTCGAAGAACTTTTTTCACAAAATGTTATTTTTTCAAAGGTTTTTTTTTTTTTCTTTGTTCATGAACTTTTAGGTTGAAATGCTGATGAATAAAAATAAAATATAGTATTCAATAGAAAACTGTATTCAATGTTTTATGCGAAAATTTATATGTGTATATTTTATCATATCGTTTGTCTCATAATACACTCATGTCCATAAATTAAGGATAATTCAGATTCACACTGAAATCGAACTGTAATGCAAAAGTTCACCTGTAGAAATACCACAGACATCTTTAAGAATAATATGCAAATTATAGGAAGCTATCAGATGACACCAATATAATGTTACAATAACGAAAGTGTAAGAAGGGGGTAGATAAGGAATGGGAGCAAAGAAGGAAAATTGTTCACAAGCGTTCTGTGTGCCGCTCAGTGAAACAACCGAATGGTTATGACACAGAAGACGCATGCAGATAATTTTTCACGTGTAGAATTATCGGCCGACTAGAATGTGGGCGTACTCAGATAGAAGTATCGAGGGAACTTAGAATTGCTCAAAGTATCATCTCTAGGCTTTGGAAACGATTCCAAAATGATGGAAATGCCAGTCGACGTTACAGTACTGGTCGGCCCCGAGTTACAATGCCGAATGACCACCGGTATTTGGCAGTAACTGCCAAAATAAGCAGATAAAGCACAGCATCAGACCTGTCTCGGCAGCTTTCTGCAGCCACGAGTGCCACAGTTTCAAGACAAACCGTGTATAGACGTTTGGGATATATTGGTCTATATGCTCACAGGCCTGTTAGATGTGTTCCACTCACAGATATGCACTGTGCCAGCGGTTAACTTGAAGTAGAGAACATGCAATGTGGACAGCAGCACAGTGAGCTTGTTTGATGTTTTCCGACGAGTCCAGGTTTAGCTGGGAGTGTAATTCACGCCAGACTTTCATATGTAGAACGTCAGGAACCCGTTGCCACCAAAACAACATCATTGAAAGACACCGTTACTGTGGGGCAGGAGTGCTCTTTTTTTTTTTTGGGGGGGGGGATCATATTGGGCAACAGAGATCTGCATGTTCAAATCGGAAGAATGATAGGATAAATTTATCGGCACATCATTCGGGAACAACATGTACGTTTGTTTAGGGGTGCCATGAGCCCAGAATTTGTGTTTATGGATGACAATGCACGTCCTCACCGTGCAAGCGTTATACACGGATGCCTACAATTTGAAGCTATCACCCGCATGGAATGGTCAGAATTCTTACCTGACTAGAATCCGATAGAGCATTTGTAGGACATATTTTTCCGACGAGTTGTAGTCCGTCAACCACCTCCTACATGCGTACCGGAACTTCGGAGAGCATTGCTTACTGAGTAGAGTAATCTTCCCCAAGATCAGATCAATAGTTTAATACTCAGCATTCCTAGGCGTTGTAAGGACTGTATTTCATCATCTGAGAGACATACAATGTATTAACCATCATACCAACCATGTAATGTTAAGATTTTGTAAGGGAGGTATTTTTTGTAGTTGCTTAAGGGAGCAAAAACCGTAGTTTTAATAAATGGTATCCTACATAAACCGCCTTTTTTGTCCTTGATCTTTTGTTTAATAAACGGTCTTTATGAATAAGTCATATTTGCTTTGCTTCGGAATCTTTATTTGCCTCAGCTAGCATTATCCTTAATTTATGGACATGTAGTTAACCAACTTAAATTGTTTTATTATATTAGATATCCCGAGAAGTGGATTGAACGTGGCAGACCTGCTGCTTGGCCTTCACGTTCACCAATCTCAATACTTTGGAATTTTCTTCTGAAGCCTTTTGCAATCGCTTGTTTATCCGATGCTTATGTATAAAATGGAGGATATCACAGCACAGATCGTCCTCGCTTCAGCAGGCATCGCTAAAACACTGAGTGTGTTCGAACGTGTCCAGCAATCCTTTAGTCCTTCCGTGTAGGCTGTGCAGTGACCTCCGCAGTCGTAACTTCAATCAATTCCAACAATTCCGATGAAAATTCCGTCTTCTTGATGTTGAACTGTGATACACTGTTTGTATTGCAATTCTCTTACGTAAAGTAACTGTTTTTCTACTTATTATCAACCTGTTTTGTTCCACTCGACGGCACGCCTTCTTGAATATTTTTACAATTTTCTCCATCTGAACGAGGTTTGCAATCCTATGTTCTAGTTAAATTTTAGTTCTCTTGGTGCTTACTAATCCCCCCCCCCTCCCGTCTGAATTTGTAGGTCGAATTCGACAACACCCTTGTATATATCTTCGAGTTTTATATACTTATTAGATAAATAACTTCAGTTGAGCACATTTCTTTTAGTTAAACGTAAAATAACAATTCTCTATTAGTGCATATTATAGGCATGCAAATATTGGTTCAGTCGATCACAAATTACTGTTTTTTTTTATAAATATATAAATATACGTAGCAGGGGATTGAAAGGAAACGGATAACACATGATTTTTTTAAACTAAGAAAGCTAGTTTAGAATAAAATATTTTGTAATTAACATATGCAAATGAAATTTTTCAGATTTGTTAAAACCATTTAAATTACACAGAGTATTTGTATGGTAGATGAATGTAAAGCGAGATAAAGACTGTGCCTGCTAGTAATAAAACAAAATTTAAATTAAATAATTTATTCGTTTATTTTATTTTATTTTATATTTATTTATTTGTTAGTTAGTTTATTAAAAATAAATAATCTGGCGTGTCACTCACACTACATTCTCTTACCCTGAAATTTAATACTATAAATACAGGTTGGAGATTAAGAGGTAAGATAACTAGTACTGTTATGTAAACCTATGTTAAACAATTCATATTAGACTTAGGAAGATTTTTATATGATAATTAGTTCCTACATACACATAATTTTTTTCCCAGTTCACTATCTCTATTACACAATAAATATGTATACTCGTTTCATTTGGTTTAGTGCAGTCTATAGAAGTTAAACTCTACTTACCTGCAGTTTCCCCCATAGACGTAATGTATTAGAATTCTTTTGATTGCCCCTGTACACGAACCATTTGCTTAATCTTAACGAAAAGTTTAGCGTAGCATCCTTATATGATACACATTTGGAATACCAAGTTTGAACTTTATGCCATAATTTGTTTTTGAGATATGCTGATAACAGACAGACAGAAACACACACACACACACACACACACAGACATACACACAGACATACACACAGACCAACAGCTAAAAACATGATTTTCGTATTCAGGAGACCTCAAAACGTGTAAATATAACAAAATCTCACTTTCGAAAATTTGGCCCAAAAACAATACTTTCTCTACCTTATGGGTAAGAGAAAGTAAAAAAATATCAGTTTTAAGAAACATATTGACAACGGGTCAAAGAATAAACAGATTGCGTAACGGATAAAATAGTGTACCCGCTAAAAGTGACTTAAAAAAATTTGGCTTCATTTAAAAATAAAACAAAATAAGAAAACTTTTGTCAATGCATTTGTGAAACGTCATGTTTTATTAGATAAAGTAAAAAGCAGTGTTTCTAGATTTATTTTTAATGTGCCAAAAGCAAAAAAAAAAGGACAGTTTTATGATTTAAAGAAGTATGGAAGAAAGGTATCAACAATACAATCTTAATATATAAATTCAGCTAGTAAAAACATTTACTATATGTTTTAGACAATAACAGAAATAAAATAGATATAAGTTTCGTGCTATTTTAAAATTTATTATACAGGTTTTTATTTCTTTTAACTAATAACAGTGACAAATCGAAAAAAGAGTTAAATTTCATTTTTATATTTAGTAAAGAAATTTTAAAAACTAAAATAATAATAACAGTTCCTATTTCAAATTTTTTTTTTTTTAAATAACTTCTGTTATACGATATTTGAAGAAATAAATAGTCTATTTGTTTTGAATTTTAGAATTATGAGTCATCTGGCCAATTGGGAATCATATTTTATTAGAGGAGCTACGAAGAAACAAGCATGATATGGCTATCGAGAAATATTTCTATGACATTATTTTGATAAAAAGTGATATAAATATCGAAAACGACAAAAATAAAAAAGAGTATTCACATACTGCACTTTTGGTAACTTTAAATTCAAGAAAGCAAGAATATGCAGAATAGCGTCAGTGCAGAATAGCAAGAACGCATTAATGCTCCTAAATATGTCAGGGAAGCGGATTCTAGATAAGCATTAACTAACACACAGAATTTTATGGATTTAGAGGGATTAACAGTGCGGAACTGCGAAAAATTGTGCTATAAAAATGGAAGGGAAAATTTGAGAGAATGTAGAGTTTATAGAAAATTTCGAGTAGTCAGATAGAGGAGTACCACTAAATCATAAAAAAAAACGATATTTTTTATGATTTTTATGAACATAGAAAGTTTCAAGAAAGTAAATTTAATCTGTATACCAGGCTTGTAGATTATTTAATGAGAATTTAAGTTAAAAGGATGATTGTTTTTCCAGTAAAACGTGACAATAGTTCGATTTGTTGATTAGTCGTTTATGAATATAAACAATTTGTTCTTTTATACGGAATTTAAGTTCGGGTTCCGTTTAAACAAAATACAGTTCTGCACATTGAGAAAAAAAATGCTATAAACCCCAAGAATTTTTCAGAAATCAGGCTTTTAGCATGAAAAGAAGAATATTTAATTTATTTGTAGGTGTAAAAAATGTTTTGAAGCTTCATTGGTTTAGAGCTTAATCAATAGAAAAATAAAAGAAAAAAAAAATACTATTATTGGATAAAATATAATTTTAGAAGGACACGAAGTATGGGAAAATTTTAATTTTAAATAGTATTAGAAAATAGTTGTAACTCCTATCAGTGGCGATAGCTTTTAAATACTTGGTTAAAGAGTTGAGTGCCTCATAATCAGAATAACTATGACACAGATAACAGCACGGTAAACAGGAATTAAAATAAATTGTTATTTTAAGGGTATGTAGATGGCATGCACAATACTGGAGAGATAGGGAAACTGTGATTTATAATAAACGGTAGTGTAGAAGAAGCCTTTGTTCAGTACAAGAGACAAGGATATTAAGGAAAAGGAGTGAACCATTATTTTCTGTTTCATATGTTGATTGGATGTCATAGCCCACAGAATTAATATTCCGTAATACGTGGTCAATGTTGTGCATTGCTGGGAGAGAAATCATACTTTTACCTCTATTCTGGCCGCGATAGCCTGGGGCCCTACAACGAGCACTTCGTAATCTTTTCACTGCCGAGTTCTAGCCGAGAATTCTGTGCTGTGACGTCATTTTTCGACAAACACCAAAAAGTGCTACAACGAACTCATCGTAAGCTTCTCACTGCCGGTTCGTTATCTACCTCTGAAATCTCACCCACTGAAAGCTAGTGAAATCGCGATTACGAAGTGAGAACTTAGTCAGCCATTTTTAGTACAAAAAACCGATGAATTAAAAAATGAAATATATGTACGTATGTCATACTTTTTGAAAAGAACTTTCAAAACTATTAATTTTTTGTGTGAAGACTGTATACATTTAATGATTAGATTTAAAGATATTTGATTATTAAGATTAAGAGTGACAATAAGTCTGTTGCTTTTTACCTTAAAACAATAAAACAAAAATAACCCTAAAAATTAAAGACTAGAGAATAAATTTCTGAAAAATAATCATTTTTGACATCCTCAGAACTATGAATTCTAATTTAAATCATATGAATTCATCGTTCATAATATAATAATTGTAAAAATGCTCATTTAAGGACTCTGTAATAACGAACATAAGGAGATCGTCGTACATCTCCTAGTGGCTTGGACACAGAGCATTTCGTTTGAAACCCGCAGTACCCGGGGTCAAACCCCATTAACTCTATTTCAGTTTTTTTTTTTTTTTTTTTTTTTTAATTATTATATATATGAAGAAAAATAAATTAATTTAAAATGAATAATTTGCCAGATGGAAGTTTTAATTTAGCAATTATTTTCTACTTCATTATTAATTGAATTTAACTTTTGTTTCAGTATAAATTCAAACAAATATTTCAAAAGTAACCATTAAAAGTAATCCATTCAATAACAAGAAATTAAATAAATAATTTTAAAGAAAAAATATTTTTGTTTAAAGTTTAATTTTTGTTTAATGACTTTTCAAAAGCAGAAAAGAGATCAAGCATTTTACTTTTAAACTATTTAATTTGAACTGAAAAAAACGAAAAAAAAAGGAGGGGGGGGGGGAGGATTTTCATTTTTGTTAAATTAAATTAATAATTTAAATATATATATATATATATATATATATATATATATATATATTAACAAATTAACTTAAGCATTTTTATTTATTTATTTTGTTACTTGTATGCATACTCTAACAAAATATTTGAAAGGATAACTTATGGGGGAAAATTATATTAGTTACAATTTTATCTGCTGGCAAATAATAAATAAAATTAAATGTAGAAAAAAAAAGTCGAAATATAAGCATTTATTTTTTTTAATTATTTTATTTCAATGAGAAAGAAAGAAAAAAAAAAAAAAAGATAAAGAAAGAAGGATTTTCTTTCTTTCTTTCTCTCCCCTAACTATTAAATTAAATATTCGTATATTTCTTATTAGTAATAAAGTAAATTGAGGAATTGCTAATATGTGGAATATTGTGCATAAAATACATATATATATATAAAACATTTTTTTTTTTTTAATGCAATAAAATATACACATGTATATAAATCCCTTACCAGGGATTCAATTTGGGAACTCTCGGTTAAATTTCTTTAAGGCAATGAGCAAGCTCTTTAATCAACGAATTTAATACGTAAAATTAATGAGGGGGGGGGAGCTAAAAATCCATAGAAAAAGCACGGGATTCTGTTTAAGATAGGATTGCTACGAAAACGAAACTAGCATTACGAACGATTAATTCACATGATTTAGCTTAAATTTAAAGGTCTGAGGACTACAAAAGTGATTATTTTTAGAAATTTATTCTTCAGTCTTTAATGGACTATTTTTTTGTTAATTCTCTTGTTTTTGTGATAAATATACCACAGTTATATATATATATGTATATTATGCGTAATATTGCATGAATTAGCAATTCCCTAATTTCTCTTATTACTAACAAGGAAAATATGAATATTTAATTTAAAAGTCGAAACCCCCCCCCCCCCTTTTCTGAATGAAAAAAAAAAAAAAAATAATAATAATAAAATGCTTATATTTCGATATATATATATATATATATATATATATATATATATATTACATTTAAATTTAATTATAGTTATTATATGCCAGAAGCTAAAATTTGTAACTAGTTTAATTTTCCGCCCATAAATTATTATTATCCCTTCAAATATTTTGCTAGAGAAAGAGCACGTACACTAATAATAATAATAAAAAAGATTTTGATGAAATTCTGGCAAAAGCAGAATTTAGTTTAGGACGGAGGACTATTCGTTTTTTTTTTTTTTTTTCTTCAAATTATAACATCGCTTTCAAATTATTCAATTATATTTTCGATAAATTTTAGATTTCGACAAATGTCCAACTATCGAAATGGACAACGCAAAAATCCCAGATTAAGACTAATAGACCCTCAGTCCTAAAAATAAATAAAAATGTTTAAGTTAATTTGATAATGTATAATTTATTATTATTATTGTTATTAATTTAATTTAACAAAAATGGAACTTTCTTCTTCTTCTCTCTCTTTTTTTTTCCTCTCTCTTCTTTTTGTTAGTTTAAATAAAATAATTTAAAAATAAAATGTTTGATCATTTTTCTGCTTTTGAAAAGTTGTTATTAAACAGAAATTAAACTTTAAACTGAAATGTTTTTTCTTTATTATTTATTTCTTTATTCTTAATTTAATCTCTTGATTTTGTGTATATCCAACGTATTATTTAACTTACTCATTTTTTTTCTACTTCATTATTTATTAAATTTAACTTTTTTGTTTTAATTAAATAAAAAAATATTTTAAAAATAGGCAATTAAATTTTAAAACTAAAATGCTTACTTTTGAAATATTTACTTGAATTTATACTGAAATAAAAGTTAAATTCAACTAATAATGAAGTTGAAATTAATTGCTGAATTAAAACTTACAACTGGCAAATTATTTATTTTAAACTTCTTTTTTCCCCATACTTATTAAAAAAAAAAAAAAAAAAAAACTTAAAAGGACTTGACGGGGATTGAACCCGAGTACTGATGGTTTGAAACGAAATGCTCTGTGTCCAAGCCACTAGGAGACGTATGACGACCTTCTTATGTTATTTATTACAGAGTCCTTAAATGAGCATTTTTACAATTATTTTATTATGAACTAGCAGGCTACGCCCGCTTCGCTGGTCACTATTTTTAAAGGAATCACAATAATTAATGAATTCTCAAAATTGTATTATTTTTTTATCATGTTGTTAAAAAGAGAAAAAAAAATTCTGATCGGGAAAAATGTCGCACCGGGACCCCACTGCCTTCGGCAGCGTAGACCCGTACGCTGCGCACCCGTATCCCTTCACCATCCTTATGACTTCTCAAAATTCCATGTTATTACTCATAAACTTTCATTCTTAAAAAAAGGAATTTAAAAAATATATCATTTATCATCGTGTAAAAACTCACACCTGGACCCCGCTGCCTTAGGCAGCGCATATCCATGCGCGCTTGTGAGGATATACGTGCAATGTGCACGTATATTCCTTCTCAACTCAAACTTTTATTATTAAGAAAATAAAATTAAAAAAAAAAATTATCATCAGGTGAAAACTCGCACCGGATCCCAAACGCATGCGCGATGCGCGCGCACGTGTTAAGATAACGTGCGCTGCGCGCACATATTCTGAAATGAAACTTTTATTCTTAAGAGAAGAAAATTTTAAAAATCATTTCTCATCAGGTAAAAAGTCGCACCGGGTCCCCACTGCCTACGGCAGCGCACTCTCGTACTCGCTGCGCGCGACTATCCCTTCCCCACTCTTTCAGCCCCTACTAATTAACCTACATATACCAATTTTTATCGGTCTAACTCGATTAGCTGAGATGCAAAAGTAAACCTAGAAATTATTTTAATTAGTAGCTGAGATACCAAAGATAACCGATTCAGGAAACCTCAAAACGTGTCAATCAGGTAAAATCTCGAATCCCACTTTCGATAATATAAAAGTACTCTAAAATATCTTTCGAATGATGCATTAAAAATAATTTAATCATAATTAGAATTTGAAATATTGAAATCTTAAAATATTACAGCGCCATCTGACGGTAGAAATTTCTGTAATCTGCTGTTCAATTCCAAATCAACAAAGCTTTCTAATGATGTATTACTTATGAAATTATTTTAATTATTAGTTGAGATACAAAAGAAAACTGACTCAGGAGACCTCAAAACGTGTAAATCTGGTGAAAACTTTCGATAATTTAAAAGAACTTTAAAATATCTTTCGAATGACGTATTAAAAATAATTTAATTAGAAATTGAAATATGGAAATTTTAAAATATCTGGCGTTAGAAATTCCTGTAATCTACTGTTCAATTCCAAATCAACAAAGCTTTCAAATGATGTATTACTTATGAAATTATTTTAATTATTAGTTGAGATACAAAAGAAAACCTAATCAGGACACCTCAAAACGTGTAAATTGGGTGAAATCTCGAATTTCACTTTCGATAATATAAAAGTACTTTAAAATATCTTTCGAATGATGTATTAACATTAATTTAATAATAATTAGAATTTGAAATATTGAAATTTTAAAATATTACAACGCCATCTGGCGGTAGAAATTTCTGTAATCTTCTGTTCGATTCCAAATCAACAAATCTTTCAAATGATGTATTACTTATGAAATTATTTTAATTAGTAGCTGAGATACAAAAGAAAACCGATTCAGGAGACCTCAAAACGTGTAAATTAGGTGAAATCTCGAATCCCACTTTCGATAGTATAAAAGTAATTTAAAATATCTTTCGAATGATGTATTAAAAATAATTTAATCATATTCAGAATTCGAAATATTGAAATTTAAAAATATTATAGCGCCATCTGGCGGTAGAAAATTCTGTAATCTACTGTTCAATTCTAAATCAACAAAGCTATCAAATAATGTATTACTTATAAAATTATTTCAATTAGTAGCTGAGATACAAAAGAAAACCTAATCAGGAAACCTTAAAACGTGTAAATCACGTGAAATCTCGAATTCCATTACTTATGATGGTCGGTTACTGGAATGTGACAGAAATTTTTGGCGTCTGCTCTTAAAATTCAATTCAAAAAATTTTCAAAATGACATATTACTTTTGAAATTATGCTAATTAGAAGCTGAAATACAAAAATGATATAAACACTATTATAAAACGATTTACGTCTGACTTTTTCGTGGTTTTCTCCGAAACTTGCGTAATTCCGGGCTGAATACTGTTCAAAATCCATAGTATGAAATATGAAAGGAGTATCAGAATTCGAAATTCTGCAAAATATAAAAGAATAAAGGCGTTCTGGGTTTTCCGTTGTTTTCTCCGAAACAACCGTTCCTTTTCTACGGTTTTGCCCCTCCCCCCTTTCCGTCCCTTCTAATAATTTTACACTTGAAAATATCCGCAATCGATTTATCTTTCCTTGAAACCTAATAATAACAATTTCAAACGCTGTAACTCTTTTTATTTTTTTATTTTATTTTATTTTATTTTATTTTTTTGGCCGTTTGCTTCCCCCCCCCCCCCCCTCAAGCCCTTCCTAATAATTCTACACTTTCAAAAATATTCAGAATCGAAATATCGGGCGTTAAAAAGAAATATTACGAAATTTCAACGGCATATCTCAATTAAAAAAAAATAATACAAAATTTAATCTAATTTTTTTGTTTATCCACATACTTTCATGAAAATTTAACAGTAGCTTTATAATATGCTGTCTAGGCCGAATATGAATTCAAATGTAACGTGAATTTAAATTTGAAAGAAATTTCAACGGCATATCTCAATTAAAAAAAAAAATACAAAATTTAATCTAATTTTTTTGTTTATCCACATACTTTCATGAAAATTTAACAGTAGCTTTATAATATGCTGTCTAGGCCGAATATGAATTCAAATGTAACGTGAATTTAAATTTGAAAAAAAATGAAAATTGCAATATTTTTCCCCACTACAAAACACGTGACATCTTGATCGGTTGCAATCATTTCCTTTTTCGAGGCAGACGATGGGTCTTCATGTCTGGCATTTGAAATGATGTTGCCACAGAAAATTCATACTTTAGTTAATTTTAAAAAATCTAATTGTTGTACCGATAAACCACTTGCACACTTAGATTCAGAAAAAATGCCCCTTTCATTTGGTATCGAAATTGTAACGATCGGACAAATATTTCTAATTTATTTTCCACTTTTTCTGCTTTGAGATCGCTTTTAGATTAGACATGAGTGGACATTTTAATTAATATCTCCACAACTAATTAAAATTTTTAAATTCTGTTTCGAGGAAAACATCGGAAAGGCTCCAGAGCATCCGTATGTCAATTTTTGTACTTCTGCGTTCAATAGGGGCTGAACGTATAAAAGAACAGACAGACAGACAGATAGACAGACAGACAGATAGACAGACAGACAGATAGACAGACAGACAGACAGACAAACCTTTCCTTTTATTATTATAGATTCTGCTTTGAGATCGCTTTTAGATTAGACATGAGTGGACATTTTAATTAATATCTCCACAACTAATTAAAATTTTTAAATTCTGTTTCGAGGAAAACATCGGAAAGGCTCCAGAGCATCCGTATGTCAATTTTTGTACTTCTGCGTTCAATAGGGGCTGAACGTATAAAAGAACAGACAGACAGACAGACAGACAGACAGACAGATAGACAGACAGACAGATAGACAGACAGACAGACAGACAAACCTTTCCTTTTATTATTATAGACGAGGAATTCACATGATTTAACTTAGAATTTATAGCTCTGAGGACGTCAAAATTGATTATTTTCAGAAAGTTATTCTTTAGTCTTTAGTTTTAGGGTTATTTTTGTCTTATTATTTTAAGGTGAAAGTAACAGACCTATCGTCACTCGTAAACTTCCTAATCAAATATCTTTAAAGCAAATTATTAAACTTGTATAGTGTTCACACAAAAAATTTATAATTTTGAAAGTTCTTTTCAAAAAAGTATAACTTATGTTCATCATTTTTGTTTTTTAAATCACCAGTTTTTATTAAAACATGGCTGACAATATCTGAGCGTATTCATTTTCGACCATTCACGCACTGTGATTGGTCAGATAGTATACGAAGCTGAAACTCGCGAAAAGTTTTCGAGTATGGAGGTGAGATTTTACTTCACTGTGATTGGTTAATGCTATCCGATTTCGAATGAATCTCAAACTCACCGTTTAGCTCTCGATAAGCGCTCACGATCAGTTCATTGTAGGGCCAAAAGTGATTGTCGTAAACATTTTGGTGAGATCTTCCAAACTCGGCATCGTGAAGTTCTCACGTCGTGAGCTTTACGAAGTGTTCGTTGTACGCCCCCTGATCGGTAAGAGCAGGGAGTTCGTGATCGAAAGATTGCGGGTTCGGTCCTCGCGCCGGCCGAAGACCGTCGTGTATGCTAATGGCGACTGGTGCACGTTAAATTCCGTCGTGGTCCCAAAGTCCTCCAAGTTCCCATAAAAAATTATACCTCTGGCGCACCGGAACATGGGTTTAACTCGGCCCTGATCCGGATCAAAATTCGAGTTCCTGCTGTTTGGCTGGTGTTGCCATCTTTCACCAGCTTCTGGAGCTAAAGTCGTTCTTCCTCCATAAGTAGCGCTCCTAAAAACGGAAGGCGCACCCCTCTTGCCTTAAATCCGGATAGTTCCACTACCGAGGCTCAGAATTTCCGAGTAGCACACGACAACAACAACAACAACCTTTATTCTGCTAAAATAATCTGCGGACATTAATCTCTGCATGAATTTTATTTTCTCGAACCTTTCCATATTTATAAAAATGATAAAAATGTGATTTCTCAGAACTCTCAGTGTCTGACAGAAAAAAATTTTCATATAAAGTTTTTTAAATTTCCATATTCACATTGCAGCTCTTCTCATTTTTTTTATTAGCGAAGCCCTACAAATCTCTACAGTTATATTATCTGTTTAACTCGTCTCCAGAATTGATTTCCAACATACGAGAAAATTCTAGGAAATGAGTTCCGTTTACAATTTTTGCTGCGGGAGCGCTGAGTTCATGATTTCACATATGAGCGTCCACCTTTCTGACTCACTAACAAACAACTGAAGTTTGTTAGATGGATGAGTACTGCGTTGTGTGCATATTGAGTGTTTACATTAAAAAAAAAAAAAAAAAAAAAAAAAAAAAAAAAAAAAAAATGAGCGTCCCGCTGCATGCGAGTTACGGTTCGTTTTATGCTTTCTAAATGCTAGAGACATTATTAAATCAATTGAAATTAATGGATATTGTGCGACAGTGACCACATGTCTATAAATTTTCAGCTTAATCAGATAAGGCATTTAGACGCTTTCGTTCTTTAAAGAATTTGATCCCATAAGCCATAATGATAAAGAATTTTGAACTGTGTCCCTGTAAAGAAACTATAAGCGCGAGATCTTCTAAAATGCTTACACTTTGTGTGACGGGGACCTATAATATGTACATAAATTATCTGTTCCTTTGAACGAGGTACTTAGACTCTATCGCATTTTAAATAATTTCAGCCCATAGGCCATAATGATAAAGATTTTTCTTGTGTCCCTGTAAAAAATTATGGGTGCTAAATTCATCAAAATCCATAAAAATTTTGTAACGGGTATAAATTTTAACATGGGTATAAATTTTTAACTCAGGCGAAATGGAACAGAATGTTCTAGAAATGGGACAATGTCTTAGAAATGTCCTAGAAATGGGGCATTTATATGAAATTATGAAAAAATTTAAACCACCCCTGATATTTGTGCAATTGTGTTTTTCTTCTCGAGTAATAATACATCTTGAGGTGAGAGGTCACTGGTTATGACCTCTCAAAATACGATATGTATTATTACTTTCAGCAAGTTAATATGTGTCTGGAGTCCACCTGGTCCTAAGGTCATACTGAGAGGGTTAAAGTGCAAGCTGTAGCGATAAAAACAGATTTAAATATTTTTAAAGAATATTCAACATAACAAAAGTGCAATTTACATTGAATTTAATTACATAAACTCGATTACATCAGTTTCATCACTTTCTAATCATGGACAAGTAGTAGTGTTTGCAATTTATTCACTGTAATCATTTTTTTTTTTTTAAATAATAATAGGATGGCAGTGGCGCAACATTTTTATCTTTATGTATTAATTTATATCATAGTATATTCAATTAGAAAGTGCTGTGCCTCTGCGCTCATATAAAAAGATATAACGTCAATTCTCTAAAAATTGGGGAATTTTTGTCAAAAATGCAAAATTTTGAATCTTTGGTGCCCTCGAGAAAAACTATTACTAGACTATTATAGACATTATTGATGAAAACTTAAAACACATATATTCTAAAATAATTAAATGCAAAAATTTCATACTCATGATCAATTTGATATTTTCTTCAATTTTAGTGCCAAAAATCTCCCTTGTGGTCTCTTCCTCTTTCGTACGATTCTACATTTTAGCTATTGAGATATAATTATTAAATGCATAGTAAAACAAGTAGAAATTTATTAACGATTTTATTGGATAACATTTATTAAAATTTTCTCGTAAGTAGTCTCGTAATAATTAGTTTATAAAATTATTAATTCATAAAGCTATAAATTCGACGAGTTATGGAATTCTACTCCAAGTATATACTACGAAATATTATTTAACATTAAAACTGCATAATTCAAATTTAAATTAGAAATATGATTCTGCTAATTGATCTCTCACTTAAATATTTCCAGCTTGTTCAACATGGTAGAAAATTAAACCTCTCATTGACAACTCCGGAAACATAGCTGATATATAAACCATGGATTTCGTTGTTCTTACGAATTGTGATAGTTTATAGATCGTGATATATTGCTAAAGATAATCATATTCACAATTAAGAAATGAGAGACGCTTAGTCTTAATTCTACATGAGAAAAGGAACTTGAATTTAAGATTTTGAGATAATTAATCAAAGTCAAAATTTCTGAGCTGTAGCTTCTCTTCTAGATGAGCCATGATGAACGCTGACGAATTTAATTCACTCAAACTTAGAAAAGAAGAAAGAAATGACTAAAGTATTTACATCGGAAATAATTTGGACCAAAATAATTTTTTCTTGTATAAAAAGATTCTGATGGCATGAAAATGAAGCCTATTATAAATTTATTTTGTAAGATGATTATTACAACAATATAGAATCGCGAAATTAGAAAGGGTTCGCCGAAAGTAAAGGAATCAGGTGTTAAATAGTTATAAATGTTTTATTCAAAATAAAAATTTTATTGGAAAATTAAATTATTTATTAGAGATTAAATTTCAATTCTGTGTATGTTTAAAATTAAATAGCTATAAACAAATACATGTATTTCAAATATGGTGCCAATTTCAGTAAATGCTTCAACGTTAATTTTTCAAAAGTAGATTTATATTACCTCTTAACCCTGATATGAAGCATATGTGAAAGCATTTTATCTAAATTTTTAGGCAAAAAAAAGGTGTAAATATCCAATAAATTTGACTTCGAGCATACTGAACGTCGAAAATAAAGGAATCTGTTAGTAAATAATTATAAACGTTTTATTCGAAATAGAAGTTTTATTTAAAAATTAAATTATTTATTATCGCTAAAATTTCAGTTCCGGGTGTGTTTTAAATTAAATAAACACAGGCAAATCCATATTTTTAAAATACGGTGCCAATTTCTCTAAATGTTTCTACATTCATTTTCCGTATGATTTTTCATTTTTGTTTGCAGTTTTATATTGGTACTAGCTGACCCGACAAACGTTGTTTTGTCATATAAATTATTTCTGGAGAATATTTTGCTAGAAAAAAATAACTAACTTATTGCACGTGTGTAAAGATGTGGTATATAAGTGAAACAGGTATGGAGCGCTGTGAACGGTGACTGTGAATTCCTATTATAACGTAAAAGACATAATTACCGAAACTTTCGCTACTTGCTTCTAGCTACTTGGTGTTCGGAAATGCTTCCTTTTCTCCCATAAAATTAAAGAGATTGAACAAGACATCTGAACTCCATGGTCTCTTCAAAATTACTAAAAGATCATTTTTGGCAACCAGTTTTTTATGTTTTTAGAATAGAAAGAGTTTGTTGTGAGAAAATGGCAACAGTGTGTGTTTTTGTTTTTATTCTTTTATGTGCGAGAAAAATGATAGCTTAGAGTTTCTTTCGTTTCAAGAGTGATTAAAATACAGAGTAAGAATTGAAATACGAGAAGATTTATGAGTATAAATCCTTTTAGAGTTGTTCTACCGTTATAAACGGATAATTATATATGTATTAAGAGTTATTTTCATCACAGTATAGTGAATTGCATCGGTAAAAGAATAGCCGATGCTGTGTTATACTATTCCAAGTTTTGTACATAGATCCTGTAAATAAACTATATGTGTTTTTTTTTACAAAGTTGATGTCTTTTATGGGTTTATCGTAAACATCTGGCGTCCGCTATCAAGACTCGGCTGCAAGTAAGCTATTTCTATATTTTGTGAGATAGAATTATTTTAAACGAAGAACATTTTATGAAAGAGAATTGATTTAATAGCATTAAGCAGACGATATTTGTTTCTTAATTTATGTGAAGATCTTTTTTGATGAATCTAATAACAAGAGCTATTGTTTTAATGTATATAATTGAATATATTGTTCACGAATTTAAATAAATTGAAGATTACGTTTAAAATAAATATTTTGAGTTATAATATGGAAGCTGTATTGAAAGATAGAAAACAGCTTAGAAGACTGTTTACTCGAGCATGTAATTCTTTTGATGAGGAAGAAAATCAGCTGAATTGTGCTGATAAAATTAATAAATTAAAACTTCTTGAAGAGAAAGCTTTATTAATGATAGCATGTGAAGATAAATTTAAACAATTGTTGTATTCTGAGAAAAAATCCGATGCAGATATTGAGAAAGAGGTAGATGAGTCAGAAATATATATTGATCGCTGGAGATCTTTAAAACAGAAGCTAGAAACATTAGTGAGAGAACAATTTTCTTCAAAAAATGAAAGTTTTAATATTGTCTCACAGCCGAATACCTTATTACATTATCCAAAAATAAAATTACCTACTTTTGATGGTAATGTGAGAAATTGGCTCTATTTTTGGGGACAGTTTCAAAAAATTGATGAGGACATTAATATTGATTTTCATAATAAATTTTCATATTTATCTCAAGCTATGGAAAAAGGAAGTCCCGCTGATGAATTAATTAAGAGTTTCCCCCCAGGTGGTAATAGCTATGAAAAAGCTTTAAAACAGCTAAAAATGCGTTTTGGTAGGGAAGAATTATTAATTCAAATATATGTTAGAGGTTTATTAGCCTTAGTTCTTCAAAAACAGAACTGTTCTAAAAATTCGTTACGAAAATTATTCGACCAATTGGAAAGTAAACTCCGTTCACTTGAACTACTAGGGGTTACTAGAGAAAAATACGGAGCTATGTTATTTCCTCTAGTTGAGTCATCGTTACCCGAAGACACGCTTGTAGCGTGGGAGCGATATAGATCTGCTAATCGTAGAGTTCGAGAAGTGAATTCAGATGATTCTGACCAAAGTAAAATTATGATTGAAGAAAGTGATTTAGAATGTATTTTAGAATTTCTACAAGATGAAGTTGAAGCAGAAGAACGCATTTTCCTGGCTTCTCGAAGTTTCAATACTTCAAAATCAAAAGTTGAAGCAAATTATAATAAATTTCGCAGTGAGAAAAGGGTAGGGGAAAGTTGGACAAAACCGGGTCCCAAAGTTTTTTTTTTTTTTTCCTAAGCAGTTAAGTGAATAAAATTGCTTAAATTTCTATTTGAATGATAAATTAGTTCTTTAGTTACAGAAATAAATATTTTGCAATGTGGAAGAACAATATTTTGGAGGGTAAATAATTTTTTTTGGAAGTATAAAAGTACCCCGTTTTATCCAACCAGGTTGGATAAAACCGGGTATGTTTAGAAACACTTAAAAAATGTTGTTTTCTTACTACTGAAATATTCATTTATAAGAATAAATTGGTACAATGACCCTACTATACTGAGGAACATAGGTGGGTTAAAAAATAACGGAACATAAGTAAGTTTGAATTTAATATATTTGTAATTTATAGTGAATTCAGTTAATTGATCAGATTTGTAAGAAATTTTAAGAACAGAAATCACAAATAAAATGTTGATCATGCTCCTCTGCATTGCTACAGGCTTCGTGTGTCCAACCTTTACAGTGGAGACACTGTATCCAACTTTCCAGAGATTTTGACTTGGAATACAATTCATTACAAAAGATACAGGCTTCGTCACTTTCCTCCTCGTCTTCATCTGATGACAAGGAATCTGTTTTAATGCTGAACTTCTTTTTCTTCCGTGTTTGGACAGTTTTTTGCTTAGGGACCTTAAACAGTTTCTGTTTTAAGGTTTTCTTTTCTTTTTTCTTAGTTTTTCCTTGTTCTTCAAGCTCCAGCTCTAACTTATAAGGTGAAGAAGTAAGAAATACTGTCTTCCCTCGCCGCTTGTCGGGCTTCTTCACAATTCTTGTCTCTTTTTGCTCTGGAGGAGGCCTTATTTCTCTTGGGGATACTGAGAAAGAAGACCTGGATCATGTGTAGAAGTTGAAAATTGCTGATCATCGACTTTTAGTATCTCAGCCTTTTTGCGATCATTTGTTTGCGAAGAAATCGCAGTTTCCGAACACACTTGAACTTCAGATTGTTTAGGCAAGGGATTGTCAGTGATTAGTGATTCAACTTGAGGTTGTTCAGGCAAAGGGTTGTCGATGATTGTTGATTCAACTTGAGGTTGTTCAGATAAAAGATTATCCTCAATCTCCATTGGTCTTTCAGTTGTATCAGAGGGTGCAAAGAGGTGATCTGGAAATACATCATTGTTGAATGGGTCCCTGTCTTCTCAAACCTTCTTCAAAAAAAAAAAAAAAAAAAAGGTCATCCAAAACCGGGTACTACCCGGTCTTGTCCAACTGCCAAGGTCCCGGTTTTATCCGACAACGCCATTAATCAGAAAAGAAGGCTTAGCACATTTCAAACATGATGCAAAACCTGGTTTAATAATTTAAAATAACTGCTGAAAAAGGTGTTATCAAATGTTGTACTTACCTAAAACAAATCTCTAAGCAATTAGAAACTACAGGGTGAAATTGGTGGTGTAAAAATCAAAACTTTTCTACTCGAATTTTTCGAAACATCGGCGTTGACAAACAAAGAAACAACACTGCCTTTCATTTAACTCTAAATGACATGGCGGTTGTTTGAGACTAGTTTCAAGCGTTTTCCGACATATGGCAATACTAATCAAGCTAAAACTGCTGTGTCCCGGTTTTATCCACCTACCCGGTTTTATCCAACTTTCCCCTAATTGAGAACAAAATTAAGAGTGGGAAATTTTTTGATGTACCTAGTGCAACAGATCTTTTAACTTCGTCTCAAGTGTCAAAATCATGTATATTCTGTTCCAATTCACATTACTCTGGAGATTGCCTAAAAGCAAGAAAAATACCTTTAAGTCAGCGGGAGTCACTTGTTCAACAATCTCGTAACTGTTTTTTATGTCTGAAATCTGGGCACGCAGTCCGAGATTGCAATTGGAAAGCTAGTTGCTTGTGTTGTGGTAAAAGACACCACATTCTTCTATGTAGAAAAATGCAACAAATAAATAGGTCTAAAGACAAAGAATCATTTGAACTTGAAAAGAAAACTGAGATTAGTTCTGAAGTGGATCAGGCTCTTTCTAATGTATCTGCTACTCCAGACGTAATGCTGCAAACATTTAAAGTTATAATTAGAGGTAAGGGGAAAAAACGTGCTGCAAGAGCTATCATTGACACAGCTTCACAGCGATCCTATTTATTACAAACTACAGCTCGAGAAATGAACTATGAATCCCAGAATTGTGAATATCTACAACACTCTTTATTTGGTGGGAAAAATACAGAGTTATGCAAACATGATGTATACACTTTATATCTATCAAGTGTGCACGGAAATTATAATTGTAACTTTAAAGTTCTTAGTCAACAAATTATTTGTAAGTCAGTGCCACCTACTGTCGATAATCTTTGCCTGAAAGAGTTAGCTGCTTGTAATACTAATATTGTGGATGATTGTGAAGGTCCTATTGAGATCCTTATTGGGGCTGATGTAGCGGGAAAACTTATGACAGGTGTTCGTCGTGAAATACCTTGTGGTCTCGTAGCCTTCGAAACAAAGTTAGGATGGACAGTTATGGGTCGCACGTCAAGTCTATCTTCCAGTGACTCTTCATCTTTGATTTCAATGATGAATAAAGACGCATCTATTACTGATTTGTGGACTTTGGATACACTTGGAATTACTGATCCTTCGGTGAAGAAGACCAAAACTGAGTTACAAAAGGCTGCTACAGACCATTTCTTAAGTACTATTGAAATGAACGATAATCGTTTTCAAGTACATTTACCATGGTTGGAAAATCATCCCCCACTTCCAGACTATTACGAGCTAGCATTAAAAAGATTGAATAGTACAATAAAGAGACTTAAATCGGAGTCTCTGGGTGAAGCTTATGAAGAAGTTTTCAATTAGTGGCTAGATTGCGAAATTATAGAAGAGGCAGAGAATGAGTGTAAAGAACCAGTACTTTACTTACCTCATCGAGCAGTAATCAAAGAGAAGAGCACCACTAAGATCAGACCAGTATTTGATGCTTCTGCAAAAGTAAAAGGATCACCGAGTCTTAATGATTGTTTAGAAAAAGGGCCAAACCTCATAGAGCTGATTCCGAGTATTCTAATGCGTTTCCGCAAAGAGAAGATAGGTGTCACCGCAGACATTCGAAAAGCATTCCTCCAAATAAACCTTCAGCCGGCTGACAGAAATTACTTAAGATTTCTTTGGATCACCAGTGACGGGCAAATTAAAAGGTATAGGCACTGTAGAGTTGTTTTTGGTGTATCGTGCAGTCCCTTTCTGCTAAGTTCTACGATTCAATATTTGCTAAGAACTGTTTTAGAGAAAATAGAGGTTGGTGAGTCCTCTCTACGTAGACAATTGTATTAACAGCGTGAAGAATGAAGCAGAACGTAAACAGTTCATGGAAGTAGCTACTGAAGTTATGGCTGAAAGAAAATTTGACCTACGTGGATGGGAATTTACCGATCCTAACGCCGAAAGTCCAACTGTTTCTAGCGTATTGGGTTTAATATGGAATAGAAAAGCTGACACTCTACGAATAAACACCGAAAGTTTCCAAGAGGTGTGTAGTGAGGAAGTAACAAAAAGAACCATTTTATCATCAGCTCACAAAATCTTTGATCCTTTAGGTATCACCTGTCCAGTTTCTCTCCTTCCAAAACTTTTGTTACAACGCTTGTGGAAGACTAATATGACTTGGGATCAGAAAGTATATTTAGAAACTGAGAGAGAGTTCCGAAAATGGTTGAAGTATGTGCCAGTTTTGTCAACAATTGAAATCCCATGGTGGATTAGATTTGACATTAAAGATGAGAAGAAATCTTTACATGTATTTTGTGACGCAAGTCGATCCGGCTATGCAACGTGTGTCTTTTTGAGAGTTGAAAGAGAAAATTGTGTGCACATACAGCTTGTTCAAGCTAAAGCCAGAGTTGCACCTTGTGGAAATAAGGAGACTAGTATTGCTTGTCTGGAACTTCTCGGGGCTACTATTGCTGCTCGCCTTTCTTCAAACATACTAGAAGATCTCCTTGTAAGAGATGTATATTACTGGACTGATTCCACCACTGTACTTGCGTGGATAAGAAGAGAAGATTCGTGGGG
This sequence comes from Salticus scenicus, assembly GCA_963930645.1. Lineage (NCBI taxonomy): Eukaryota > Metazoa > Arthropoda > Arachnida > Araneae > Salticidae > Salticus > Salticus scenicus. Next base: position 97,688,189 of record OZ005650.1, read on the forward strand.
AGTTTTTGTTCAAAATAGAGTAACTGAGATACTGAGTTTGACTCCCAAAGAGGCTTGGAGGTATGTCCCTGGTTCCATGAATCCAGCAGACCTTCCTAGTAGAGGTTGCACTGCTCTACAGTTGTCTTCTTCGAAATGGTGGGAGGGGCCTGCATGGTTGTACTCTCCATCTGATTTGTGGCCCAATGCTGAAGACATTGTTCGAGAAGAGGAAATAAACAGTGAGAGAAAAAAGAAAATTATTTCTTCTATGTTAACTGTTGAAGTAGGCTCACTGCTACATTCTCGTACTAATGACTATAAGAAAACTATCCGAATCGTAGCTTGGATAAGGAGATTCTATTACAACTGTTTCAATTCCCAAAAGAAGCTAGGTGACCTTACTGTTCATGAGATAGAAGAAACAGAAAAAACCGTTGTGCGTCTTATCCAAAGAGAGTTCTTCACAGATAAGAGTGAGAAGAGACTGAAGACTTTAGATACATTTGTTAATGAGGGAATACTTCGATTAAAAACTACAGTGTTCAAAAGAGATGATATAGCAGAGTTCAGAATGCCTGCGGTTTTGCCAGGAGAACATCCAATTGTGAGAAGTCTTATATTAGAGGAACACAGTAAAAGAGGACATGCTGGTGTGTCATATACACTGAATTCCTTAAGAGAGAGATTTTGGATCCTTTGTGGCAGGAGAACTGTGAGATCAGTGATAAGGTCATGTGTGATTTGCAAAAGGTTTGCTGCCAAAAATATTAAGCCTCCAACTGCACCGCCACCTGCAGATCGGGTGCAAGATGCCTGTGTGTTTCAAGTAACGGGTTTAGATTTTGCTGGCCCTGTCTACCTGCGAGATAATTCTAAGGCCTGGATTTGCTTATTTACATGTGCAGTATACCGTGCAGTTCACCTCGGGTTGGTGACCTCTCTCTCTCGACAGATACTTTTCTTTTAGCCTTTCATCGTTTCATTGCTCGCAGGGGAAAGCCTTCAGTAGTTTACAGTGGCAATGGAAGCAACTTCACAGGAGCAGCTAATATTCTTAAATGTGTCGATTTCAAAGGAGTGTCTCTACAATTAAGAGATAAGAGAATTATTTGGAAATTCATTCCACCTGGAGCTCCTTGGTGGGGAGGATGGTGGGAGAGGTTAATAGGCATGATGAAGGTTATATTGAAGAAGATCTTAGGAAGAGCAAGTTTGAACCACGAAGAGATGACAACAGCTCTATGCAATTGTGAAGCTATCTTGAACGATAGACCTTTGACTGCAGTAACTTCAGACCCAAGTCTCAGTGTTCTCACTCCTGCAGATTTTCTGAGAGAGATAAAAAGTAGCACCTTACCAGACATTAAAACTTCTTCAGACCCAAATCACTTACGACGAAGATTGAGTTACATTCAGACTATTCGTGAAGCTTTTCGATCAAGATTCCGTCAAGAATATTTAGGAGCGCTTTGTACGAAGCAGAGAAATAAACAATTTTTTACCTTAAAGGTGGGAGAATTAGTTCTTGTTGGAGACGATGAAAAGAAAAGACAGTCGTGGCCTCTTGGTCTAATAGTTGAAGTGTTTCCAGGTTCTGATGGTATCGTTCGTCGAGTTAAAGTAAAGACACAACATGGAGACCTTTTTAGAGCTATTCAACGGATATACCCGTTAGGAGTTCCTGATACTGACTCCTTTGTTATTCCAGCAGAGGTAATCCCCACGGTGGGAGTTAAGAACAGTGCACTTGACAGTGAATCTGCAGGCCACATACCAGTTGTTACTAGAACGGGACGTGTAATTAAGTCCCCACAGAGACTTGACTTATGACTTTAATATTAGCACTATCATTTTAGTTGTAAATATGTATATATGTTTCTTATTATTTACTCATAAATTTTTCTTCATTTGTTGTACAGTATTTAGTCACCCAAATTTCTCAGGCAAAAATGTAATTTCTATGTGTATTTCTAATTTTTTCCCTAGTTTTGTAAGATAACTTTTGGAGTTTTAGGTTAACTTAGGTGGGAGGATGTTCGGAAATGCTTCCTTTTCTCCCATAAAATTAAAGAGATTGAACAAGACTATCTGAACTCCATGGTCTTTTCAAAATTACTAAAAGATCATTTTTGGCAACCAGTTTTTTATGTTTTTAGAATAGAAAGAGTTTGTTGTGAGAAAATGGCAACAGTGTGTGTTTTTGTTTTTATTCTTTTATGTGTGAGAAAAATGATAGCTTAGAGTTTCTTTCGTTTCAAGAGTGATTAAAATACAGAGTAAGAATTGAAATACGAGAAGATTTATGAGTATAAATCCTTTTAGAGTTGTTCTACCGTTATAAACGGATAATTATATATGTATTAAGAGTTATTTTCATCACAGTATGGTGAATTGCATCGGTAAAAGAATAGCCGATGCTGTGTTATACTATTCCAAGTTTTGTACATAGATCCTGTAAATAAACTATATGTGTTTTTTTTTTACGAAGTTGATGTCTTTTATGGGTTTATCGTAAACACTTGGTACTTTCTACTTGCTACTTGTTATTTAAAACCTCCGCTGAATGTCGAACAGCACAAAATTTTATTTCATACGGCAAATATTTCAATTTAAGAGAGAATCTCTGATAGCAACGAATTTCACATGAAAATTCCGTTTCTTTTGAATAAGCTGTAACAATCTGGACCGATTTGATGACAATTTTTATCAAAAAGTTATTACAATATCTAACATCATTACATGTACATTTATCACAATTCAATCAATCGATGCATGTGAGTATGTGTATAGTATGAGAGAAGTGAAAAGTAGAGTTCGTATTAAATAAAAACTTAAATTCGTTTTAATTAAAGGTGAAAAAGTTGAAACTCAATTTATTTTATAAGAGGTATATTTTTTTAATCTACAAAAACTTAATTTATCGTAATGCCATTGGATGTACAATATTTTTGGTTAATCCTTGAGGAATATACACAAACAAATTGGAAGGTTTTCCAACAATGGAACACCCAACATATAATTGGCCGTGAGAAAAGCACAGATTTTCTAAATCTAAGCCACAAATTGGGACCCCTTTGGTGACTTCAAATATTTTAAGCCATTTTTGCGATGAATTGAAATGGCTATCTCAATTGTGGAACTAAAGTTCTTGGCGAGAAGCGTCCGAGCTACTTCGGTGCCAAATTTCAAATTTTGCCAAAGGGATCCGATACTAAAGGTGTTCCATACAAAAAATAAATAAATAAAATATCAGTGACATACACACGCACAAAAGTATGGGAGCCCATTGGTGACTTTAAATATTTTAAGCCATTTTTGCGATGAATTGAAATGGCTATCTCAATTGTGGAACTAAAGATCTTGGCGAGAAGCGTCCGAGCTACCTCGGGGCCAAATTTTCCATACAAAAAGTAAATAAATAAAATATCAGTGACATGCACACGCACAAAATTATGGAACCCCTTTGGTGACTTTAAATATTTTAAACCATTTTTGCGATGAATTGAAATGGCTATCTCAATTGTAGAAATAAAAATCTTGGCGAGAAGCGTCCGAGCTACTTCGGTGCCAAATTTCAAATTTTGCCAAAGGGTTCCGATATTAAAGGTGTTCCATTCAAAAAATAAATAAATAAAATATAATAAATTAGCTACACAAATAAATTTGTAGGTTAGGGTGGTTGTTAATCAACGCGCGTGTAAATTTGATAGAAAATTATATAAAATAATAGTCCAATTCCGCACTAAATTTGTAAAATGTATAGTTTTTTATGCACACTTCAAAACTCTTCAAACACTAATTACATCTTGATGTAATATTTCAATTAGGACTCGCTCGTGAAATATACGCGCTGGCAATTTTCAAGATGGACGGCTAAATGAAGAACTGCTGGATCCCGTTCATGAATTGGGAAACCAAAGATACGCCAAACAGCTTCATTGGAGCTGACGTACCGGCCAATTTGGTAAAGTGTTATTTCATCGTTGTTATTCACCGGAGGAGCATTCACATTGGTATTTTCAACTCGAAATACAGCCATATCACTGCCTTTATTCACATACTTGCAAATGTATTTGATACTCTTCACTGAACTGCAGAACTCAACATTAATATGAGCATTGAATGTTTTGCTCAGCAGAGCGAATATGGGACCACCCAACGGTTATCAATGTCAATGTCTATGTTGTTGACATAGATGACCGCTATAGATGATAAGATTGTCCGCAATTATCGGGATTTCTTCGGCGATATATTGGATATCCGTCAACATTTGTGATCGTATCGTTAGTGGAATTTTTCGGAAAACTTTTAGTACATTTTCCATCTGCACAAATAATAATGGCCTAAAAATTCATTTTTCATTTTTAACCGACTTCAAAAAAAGAAGGAAGGTTCTCAATTCAAACCGTATGTTTTTTTTATGTTTGTTAGCTCATAACTTCTGAACGGATGCTCCAATTTTGATACTTTTTGTTTTGCTGAAAAGGTCTTGGTCTGCAATAGGTCCCATTGTAATATCTTTACGATCTAAAGAAAATACAGGGTGCCAAAAAAAATCAGTCCCAACTCTTTTAACTGCTAAACGGCTGCAGCTATAGTGATAAAAATGGTATGTAAGTATAGTAAAGTGGCCCTGCAGTACAAGGTTAAACCGCTTGCTGCGCCACCTGGTGGAAAATAGTTGAGTTAGTGTTCCTATCTCGAAAACGGTTCTAGAGAAAAAAAGTGAATTAGAAAGTTGAAGATTATCATCGATTTAGTACAAAAAGATAGTTTAGACATTCATGCTAGCGTTTCAATCTCGGAAACAATTCAAGACAGGGGAAAAAAGTGAATTATAAAATTGCAGAGCGTCATCGATTTAGTACGAAAAGATAGTTTTGACATTGATGCTAAAAGTACAAGGCTAAAAACGCGCCTCTTTTTGTTCGCAATTTCTTACACTATACACACTTGAGCTACATTGCTCACGTAGTAGCGTAGCTGGTGAGACATACGCTATATAGTTCAAAATACGGTTACTTGATACTTTTTGCTTTGTTGTAGAGATCTTGGTCTGAAGTAGGTCCCATTATAACATCTTTACAATCTAAAGAAAATAAACCGCCATCTGGTGAAAAACAGCGGCATTAGCGCTCCTATCTCAAAAACGGTTCAAGATGGGAGAAAAGTTAATTACGAAGTTGTAGAGTATCATCGATTTACTACGAAAAGACAGTTTTTGGATATTATTGCTAAAAATAGAACGCTTAAAACGTGCAATTGTTTGTTCGCAATGTCCTACACTGTGCACACTTGAACTACGTTGCACGCTTTACAGCGTAGCGGACGACACGTATATTCTGTGGTTCAAAGTACTGTTACTGTAAGCGGTCACATCGATTAGCGCAAAGTCCTTTTCAACCAACTTCAGAAAGGAGGGTATTCTTAATTCTTGCTATGTGTTGTTGTTGGTGTGTGTAAGCTTATAACTTCGTAAGAAATGCTCTAATTAACCGACTTCAAAAAGAAGGAGGTTCCCATTTCAAAGCGTATGTTTTTTTGTTTTTGTTTTTGTTTGTTAGCTCATAACTTCTCAATGGATGATCCGATTTTCATATTTTTGTTTTATTGTAAAGGACTTGGTCTGAAATAGGTCCCATTGTAAGATCTTTACGATCAAAAGAAAATACAGGGTGCCCAAAAAAGTCAGTCCCGACTCTTTTAACTGCTGAACAGCTGTAGCTATAGTCATAAAAGTGGTATGTATGGAAAAGTAAAGTGAACATGTGCTACGCGATTCAACCGCCTAAAGCGCCACCTTGTAGAAAAGAGTGGAGTTAGCGATCCTATCTCGGAAAAGTTTCAAGACAGGGTAAAAAGTGAATTATAAAATTGCAGAGCATCATCGATATAGTACGCAAAGATAGTTTAGACATTAATGCTAAAAACAGAACGCTTAAAACGTGCATTTGTTTAGTCACAATTTCCTATTTTGTGCACACTTGAAAAACATTGCATATATTGTAGTGTAGCGGGTGACATTTATGCTATGTAAAATTCAAAGTATGGTTATTGTAAGCGGTCACATCGATTAACGCATAGGCGTTTTAAGCCGACTTCATAAAGGAAGAGGTTCTCAATACAAACCATGTTTCTCGTTGTTGTTGTTGAAATTTGTTAGCTTATAACTTCGTAAGAGATGATTTAATTTTAATACTTCTTTTGTTGTCGTAATGATCTTGGCCTGAAATAAGTTTCATTAAGATTTCATTAAGATATAAACAAATTACAGGATACTCACAAAAGTCTTTCTCACTCTAACTGCTGAACACAAGCAGCTACACTGGTAAAAGCAGTGTGTAAGTATCGATGTTGAAACTTCTGTCCATCAGCTGCAATGCATATTTTGCTCTTTGTTTGAACTTTACGCTGTGCAATTTCCAGCGCAGCGGGTGACACGTATTTACTGTAAAGTTTAATATATATGCCTAACAGAATTTTCGGTTACGAATACAGTGTATCCTTTCTTTACATTTCTAAAGACTTTTTAATTTAACGTATGCTCGTTCAATAGATAGTTTTTTAGTCATATCCGATAAAGGCAAGAAAAGTGACACAATTTAAAAATGCAGCATTTGAGAAAAATCAACTTAAAAATAACTTGACTAGAATAAACTGGCACAACTGTCTCTCGAGTGCATAACTTTCTAGATGGAGATGTAACTTTTTTGTTCACATTGGGTGCATTTAATGTATTTTTCAGTGACATAAACCATTTTTTGAGTAATGTCACTTTCCTTGGAAGTTGTGATTTGTGAAACTTCCGTCGAACGTCTTCTGATGCTCTGCTATATAAATAAGTTTTCACTGAAAAGAGTAAAATAAAATCTTTTTGTAAAAAAATAGAACCGACTCCAAAAAGGAACTGCTATTCAAACAACTAAAAATGAAAGAAAATTGGCAGAAAATGGAACTGTAGATTGCGCCTAAAAGTATAAAATAATTTCCTTTACCAAACAACCTATAACACTACAATTAATCATAACTTTTGAAGTCGGCGCAAAATTAAATAAAAATTGATACCTTCATTCAATACAAAAATGAAATCTTATTCAAAATACACGTCTCACATTGTTACCTGCAAAACGCAGCCGAAAACTACTTTGATTCAAGAAAACAAATAAGACTTCGTAAGCAGCAAAAGTTGGCGAAGATGCTGGTATCTGACGTCCTTGGTGAACGAAAAATCGTAAAATTATCTGGCAAACATATTTAATTTCTTTGGGCTATCATGATTACTTTAATAAGGTATATCAAGAGAGTAATCAAGAATATGAAACAACACATCGTACAATAGATATTATGAAAATATACATCTTGCGTGTATATTTTTGCCTTACGTTTCTATCGCCAAATTCAAAAGCCATCAAGGATGATCTAACTTCGTAGAAACATAAATACCGCATTGTGAAGAATGTTCACTGTTCTATGTAGATGCTACTAATGGACCGATTGTATACAGTGATAAAATAATAAAGGAAACATGAAAATGGATCATTCGAGACAACAGCATTTGTTGCTACCGATCTAAAGACAAACCTTTAAAAACTAATTAAATTTTATTTAATTTTGCGCCGACTTCAAAAGTTATGATTAATTGTAGTGTTATAGGTTGTTTGGTAAAGGAAATTATTTTATACTTTTAGGCGCAATCTACAGTTCCATTTTCTGCCAATTTTCTTTCATTTTTAGTTGTTTGAATAGCAGTTCCTTTTTGGAGTCGGTATTATTTTTTTACAAAAAGATTTTATAACATAAAATAACTCCGTCGGATATTGACGAATTTTTTAAAAGAATATACCATTTTAATCCTCAGGCTAAAAATATTAACTTTGAAAAAATATTTTAAACACTTACGGTTAAAAATTCATTTTTCATTTCAACATTAAATAAATTCTGACATCGTGTTTACGATTCTAAAAATTTTAACTTTGAAAAAATATTTTAAACACTTCGTAAGATACGGTTACGATTCTAAAAATATTAACTTTGAAAAAATATTTTAAACACTTCGTAATATACGGTTAAAAATTCATTTTTCATTTCAACATTAAATAAATTCTGACGATTCTGACATCGTGTTTATGGACAACTCACGCCATCTAGGTGAAAAGTTGTTGAAACTGTTGGTTAAAAATTAATTAAGAAAGAACTAATTAAGTTACAACTTTCATTTGTAAATCTAAACCATTCTCGAATCCATCTGAAGACACACAAAAAATTTCATTAAACTCGGTCCAGCCGTTTAGGAGGAGTTCAGTGACATACACACGCACAAAAGAAATATATATATAAAGATATATATATTTTCACCCTGCAAATCACTCCGCTTATACTGACTTCCAAATTATAAGCGTTTATTATTCCACAAATTTCTTTGTTTTTTACTTGTAAAAATATACGAAGTTCTGAATTTTTTTAAATAATATATTGATTTTGTTTTATTACAAAACGGTGTTCAAAAATATAGTGTTCAAGCAGGCAGGAATCAACATGTTAAGCAATTTTTCACAGGAGATTTACCTTTTTTTATCTTTTTACTGTATATGGGTCATTCTCAGATAATAGTAAATATTGGTTTCAGAAAAAAAAAAAAAAAAAAAATTGTTTTAATTCCCGATTTTTTTACATTAATGCAATTATCCATGTCTCCTATAGAGAAAAAAATTACCAGCAGAGATCGTTTGCCTTAATTACAGCTTAAATTAATTTTTTAATTTTCCATTTCAACATGGTAATGACATTTGTGAACATGGTAATGACAGACAGGACCGCAGAAATAACCAATGGTCAAATAATTACACGTTTATTTATGGATAGCTGTATTTGTCATTCTAATTTGTAACAGAAAAATTAAAATGTCTAGATGATATATAGTGGTGAGATTTCTGGAATAATTTTCACTTTATGAATCCTATAGCTGTCTATTTTAACAGGCGACATAAAGTGATTTACACTTTACTGCCCAGCACGATTGAGATTTATAGTTTTATTTTCTTTTATTAAATTCAGCAATTAATTTCCTTTAATAGATTTATTTTATTATTATTATTATTTTTTTTTTTTTAACGAGCACTATGATAAAAATTATTTTAAAAAGATAAAGCTGAAATAAATGCTAATTATTGAGATATGTTAACTTATAAAGTTTTATATTCATGCACATTAAGAAAATATATAAACCCTCCAAGCATCCAAATAAAAGATAAATGTTTAAATTGTGTTTATTACATTAGAATTTAAATTTATTTTCCAGTAAAGCTTTAAAAAAAAAAAAAGAAAGAAAAAGAAACTCCTTTTTATTTTTATGTAAAAAATAGCTTTTAAATAAATATAACTCAAAATAATACATTTGGAAATAAACTATATTATGAATTTTAATATAATGTGAACACATTGTAAGAAAATTGAATAAGAAAAGCGTCATTAAAGGATTAATTCAAAAGGCCTTGCAAATTTTTAGTCTTCAATTTTACTAACAATAAGCAGAATAATTATCTTATAAGGTTCACTTTATATAGAACAAATGGGACAAAAAGCTTTATGATAGACTAAATTAGCCCATAAAATAGAATTTTGGCAATTTCTGCTAAGGAATAGTTATGAAATGAAAAAAAAAAAGGTCTAAAACAGTCATTACCATGTTCCTAGACATCATTACCATGTTTTCAGAACACCTTGGTAATGACCACCTTGGTAATGACATTTTTAATGTTAAGCCTATTTATGGCTAAATTATAATAATTAAAAGCTAATGCAATATTTATTCTGTATGTGGTCCCAAAGATCTTTATAAATCATTCAGTAAATTTAAACTTATTAGTTGTGTATTTCTGTAATAATGGACTTTGTAATGAAACACAATAAATACACTGACTATAATTTTAGAACAATAACAGCAAAATGAAATAATTTGTATTTGCTTAAACTAAAAAAAACTTGTCTGCTTGTAAGGGCATGAAATACTTTAATTTTGACAGGTTGATAATTATGACAGCACCATCCATCTAGTAGTGAGGTACTGAAAAAAAACTTACGCACCCTGGTAATGACAGTTACCCATAGGGACAAGTTTGAAATAAGAATAATTAATATATATATATATATATATTTTATGTCTAAAGTTCAAACATATTAAAAATAGAAAAATTAAATATACCTAGAAAATTGTTAGCTTTATTTTTAAAATTTTCAATTCTTTAAAATAAATGTTCAAATAATAAAGTTCGGAGTTTGGGACGAGCCTTGGTAATGACATTTACAAATTTAAAATTTTTTTAAATATTGAAATTTTACTTTTTTTTTATGTTCAAATTACTGCAGAGTGTAGCGCTTGAAAAGAATTGCTGAAAAAATTCTTTGACTTTCATAGCTGACTTGCTCAAGTGACATTTTTTAGCCAAGGACACAAAATTTACCATTATGTGAGAATGACCTATATGAAAATACAAAAAAGTATGCATAATTCTTAAAAAAAAAAAAAAAAAAAAAAAAAAAAAAAAGCCTGTAAGGGTTATTATTTAGTGATGGATTACAAATCTGTAAACAAAATATGAATTACATATATAGTTACGCTCATCCCTGACTGACTCTGTCACGCTTAAAAAGGCTAAGAGATTTCTTTGGATTCTGTCTGTGTGTGAACACAAGTTGCCACCTAATTTTAATTTTTAAAAAATCTAATTTTCGGATCGATAAGCTGTTAATCTGACGGATTCAGAAAAATCGCCCCTTTCATTTGGTACTTTATTTGTAACGAATTTTTGATTAGATTTTTTATAATTAATTAAAATATGAAAATAGCCATAGCTTTGAAATAGACATTTAAATTTTTAATTGTTTCCATTTTTCCTCCCCAGCATAAAATAAATGTGCTTTCACGCGAAAAACTCACACACACACACATATATAATATTAAATTTGCTCATGCATATGAAAAAATGACGTCTACAAAATAATAATAATAATTTTAAATTTTAAAGTTAACGAAGAGATAAATAAAGTGCGAAAATTTCTCACGGGTTTGCTAGCAAATGAATTCTTTGAAGTGAGAAATAAATAAAATGAAATGATCATTTTTCAACGTGCGCCTTAGTCGCCCTACAACTAACTAGTTATTTATAAAGATCAAGAAAAATCATATTTCATTTACCGGTAAATATGTTATATATATTTCACATATTTTTAGAAGCTTTTTCAGAGATAGATTAATTACCCTAATTAAAGTATTAATTATCAGATTTTAAAGGATTTTAAAACAAGAGGGTATTAATAATCTGGAACGTAAATGCGTAGTCGTTTTCAATATTTTTCATCATTATCACCTGGTTCTATAGTTACCAAGCATATTTTTAAGCAATTTTTTTCAAATTTTAAATTATAACGAACTGCGTTAATTATTAGCACTCTTTTTTGACATGTAATCTGTTTTTGACATGCAGTTCAAACTTTTCTAAATGGAATTTTATAAAAAAATTTAAAAGAAGTTATTTCACTGTTGTGATGAAAATTCAAATAAAATGAAATACATTTTTTATTTATTTATTTATTTTATTGTTGTTTGTATAGGACTTGCGATTGAACAATTTTTATAGATTTGAACGATTTTTATATATTTCATATTTTTATTAAAATGTATTAGTTTTTTTCTTTCTTTTAAAAGTAACATTTAGAATCTATTTTTTAATTAACTTCTATTCTTGTTTGTTTGTTTGTATGTATGTTTGTTTGTTTGTATGTATGTATGTATGTTTGTTTGTTTGTATGTATGTTTGTGTGTTTGTTTGCTTGTCCGGTACAAACCTTGCAATCGAATTTTAATTAACTTCCCTACTAGCTAGACATTTGAAACTTTCACAGTAGCTCAGAACCCGGTGACAACACAATACTTTGAAGTCAGATTTTCGAATTTTCGAATAGTTTTCTTATAATCAATTAAAATATGAAAATAATAACATCCTAATAGCGTTAAAATAGCCATTAAAATATTAGCTATAATTTAATTGTTGCCAAAAAAAAAAAAAAAAAAAAAAAATACGAGTTCATTTTCTTTCGACATAAAAATAAATACATTTAATTAAACGTGAACGTTAAAAATTTATAAAAAGTTGTGTTCTGTGATTCATTAGAAAATTTAAAACATGGTATATAAAAAGTTTTTTTTTCATCTTATAATTATTAAAATTTGAATTCTATGCATCATGTAACGTGTACTTTAATTTAATCTTAACAAAAATATTAAATATATTATGTTAATGAGAGTTTTTAATTAAAATACTTTTTGTAATTGTCCTAAATCATATTTATCTTAATTGATTTTTTTCAGTGTTTTAAGATAAAAAGAAATATAATTCATTGATAAATGTTAGGCACACTTTTCAAGTGTTCATACGTACTGATAATTCAAAAACGTATAGTTTTCTTAGAAAGAACTTGCTTATCTGTAAATTATAATTGAGATCTGAAATTAAACGGTTTATCTCTGTTATTTGTTTAAAAAAAAATCTTGTTAACTTTAACGATATACATGAATAATATTACAATCAATCTGAATGTTTAGAAAAACTGTCAAGCATTTACGTGTCTTTTTGCATTTTTTTTTTTTTAAATCATGTTTTCTTTTTGTAACACATTGATAAAACTCTTGTATTTATACATCTATTAAATTTCTCAGACCAAACAGATTTTGAAAATCTCTGTAAAATCAAAGAAAAAAAAAAATTGAATGTTCTGGCTACCACATGATTTTCTTCTATATTTTACTATACAAATTCACCCAGTAAAAATAATTTATTAAAATTATTATTTAAAAAAATTATCTTCCATGATAACGCAGACGATTTCTACTATATTAAAGTATTAAAAAAAAATGCCAATTGTATTCTTGATAATACATTATTATTATTATTATTTTGTTAAAAATGAAAAAAATCGATAACTTTATTTTAAATTATCGCAGATCGATGGTTCAAAACTATTCATTTTAAAGGTAATGGCGAGCTCTTTTGAAATATACCCATCATGAAAATTTACTGGGGGGGGGGGGGGGGGGGGGGGGAGACGAGGCTCCTACATATACAACTTTTTTCCCGGTTCACTTATCTATTATAAATTTTTCTTTTAAATTTCGTAATGATAATTAAAAAATAATTCTCTTTATGCATATTTATACAAAATTTTGTCCTATACCACCATGTTAAAAATTTAGAAAAAGCGGGATGGCAACGTAAGCTGTTGGACAATTTTTACCAAAAGTTGATAGGCACTAATGTATGTTAATCTGTAACTACATACCAATTTATATGAAATTCTGTGCAGTAGTCCCTGAGATACAGTTGCCACAAATTTTTTTCAGACAGACATACACACAGACAGACATGTTCTAAAAATGGTCAAATCATGTTCTACAGCTCTCAAAACGGGTATATCCATTAAAAACCCGAGGTCGAAAATTTTTACGAATCCAATATTTTCTTCTATTGAATATAGAAGAAAGTAAAAATAATCATAATTATGTTTAAATTGATTTTTTAAATTTTTTAAACCGCATGCCAAATACAATAAATACGGAAAAAAAAAGAGGTAACAAAAGGTTGCAAAAAAGGAATACTAATTATAGGGGAAAATAAACGTAATTTTTTAAACAAGATTACCTGAAATTTTATAAGAACGAGATTTTATAAATATTTGTGGCTCAATTTAATATTGTTTCAGAAATTATTTTCAGCAAATCATAGAAAAATATTTTAGAATCTTATGGGAGCAAATTATTGTAATATGTACCAAATTCAGTTTAACTTTGTAGAGATTTTTAATAGTGTATTTTATAATTTATATATTCAGTTTAGAAAATTTATTTATGCGCAATTATCAACTCATGGACAGGTAAGTACATACCTTCTTATTCTCAGAAAAAAATGGAACACATTTAACATTTTTTTTTTTTTCTTTTTTCACTCAATAATTTTTTGATATTTAGTTTCTTTGTTTCAATCGGCCTTATCAGTGGTCAAGCTCAAAGCTGGTAGATGAGAAGTGGATTCCATCTAAGGTCACGCTCGTCGACGTAGCCATTTGGGGTTTTCCGCGTTTTTTTTCGAAACTCGCGTAAATACGTGCTAGGATTTCTTAGAAAGACGGTTTTTAATCTTTTATCCCTTTCGTATTTGAAAACAGCAGTACTATTCAGAAATTTATCAAATGATGTTGAGAGGAACAGATATGCAGAAATCACTTTAAATTTCTTACTATGTGAGAATAATCTTGCTTTTTTGATGATGCACTCAGGCTTAGTTTTTTCACTCGAGGAAGGACCATGCTCTAGTTCTGACTCCAAGAACCTGTTGCGAGATTTTGCAATTTATATTGCATTTACTTGCAAAAGTATTTATCTTTATGTATCAACGAAAATGTACTGCCGCTGGTGTCTTTATTTATTGTTATTATTATTATTATTATTTATTCTACGATGGCATATCCTCGCGAATGGGAGTGACGTCAGCGTCATGAGAGGTATTAATGCTTGCCGAATACTCCAAGGAGGATATTTCTTTTAGTTAAAAATTTCTATCGCCTTGGTTAACGAAATTTTCAAAGAAAAATCGCGCGTTAACAAAGGTGTTCTATTTGCCAACTTGCAAATAGTTTCTCTTATTACTTTTTTTTTACTATGACGTCACTGTCCACAGAAAATTAAAATGTTATCAATGGTGTAAAATATATATATATATATATATATATATATATAAATGTCAATGTTGCTATTAGTAACACAAAAATTTTCCGTCTGCAAATAATTAAAAAGCGTTATCTTAGATATTTTTAATTGAAAATTGAAAATTGCAATTTATCGTCTGCAGATATGGTTTCTTTTGTACTTTTAGAAAATCAAATGTCAAAAAAAAAAAAAAAAAGAAAGGGAAAAGGGGAAAAAATTTAAAAAAGAAAGTGAAAAATTGGCATCTTTTATATACTCGAGAGAAGAAAAAAATTATTTAGAATAGAAAAATAACCTATATTTTTAAAATATTAAGCAAAAGTTTAATTCAGATGAAAAGAAAATTAGTTTATATTTTATTAATTTAATTTTAATGTCAAGCGAAAAAGATTTATTAATGAATATCATGATTATATTAAATAACTGTTGCTATTGAATTTTAAGTTTCCAGAAATTTTTTCAATGAAATTTAAAAGACAACAACAGCGATTTTTAAAATTTAGAGATGAAGCAACTCGGATGTTGTTCACCAAGGAATTCATTTTCGTCACAGCGATAACCATTTTAACTCTCTAGTCATACCTTAACTATATAGATAAAATTATAAAATGATGCAATAATAATAATAATAATAATAATAATAATAATAATAATAATAATGAAATGTTTAAAATATTTACAATAATCACGTAAGTTTAATTACAAAACTTTCAATAAACACTATAAAATACAAGAACTCGGAAGAATTTGCAAATACAGCTGCAACGCACAACTGCTTTGTTTACAGCACTCGTACCTACTTTATTGGCCTGACGAAGGGTTGTGTTTACTTTCGACCCGAAACATTTGTTGCGAGTTTCTTACATTTTATGGCGTTTATTCAAAGTTTTGTACTGATATTACATATTTTTATATCATTATACGTCACACAACATAAGAAATTTGTTTCAGTGTTTTTTTCTTCTTTTAACTCCTGGTGCTTCACCCTGAATTTCAGGGTGAAACACCAGAAAGGTAGGAAAAATACTCCTGTTCACGTAAGTTTTTTTTTTTTTTTTTTTTTTTTTTTTTTTGAGACAAAATTTTAATTTTAAAGACAAAGTTTTAATTTCTTTCATTTTTAAAAAGTTTATTTATTTATTTATTTATATATATTTTCGTTGGAGGTAAGCAACCATTGCGACTATAAACAGGTACTCCGTGGCATTCATGTTGACGTTGACAAAATTCCTTAAGCACTGACTTCTATAAATATTTGGAACAGTGATACAATTATTTATAATTTGGCAGTATATATATGGAATGTCAAAGAACTATTAATTTCGGTTTTAACTCTTTAAAGATGCATCTTAATTATACAGAACAAATTACGAAGATATAGGAAAAAGTAAGGTACATATTTTTATAAACTCGATAAAATGTTACTGGGAAATTCAATTTCAAGAATTGCATAATTTAAATTTTCATACTATGAAATTATCCAGTAAGTAAAATATGCCTTGTGCCTTAATGAGATCATGTACAAAATTTCATCAGTGTACAGTACCTGGCCAAATTATTAGACCAAGGAAAATATTTAAAGTTTTTTGAAATTGGAAGTTTATTATACCTGACCTGCTCAAAATTATTATTGTTTGATTAGTGTTACCTTAAGTTTATTTCAGTACCTTTATTACAGAAACATTTTCAAGCTGGAAACACAAGACTTTTATTCTGTGATACAGTGGCATAGGTGTAAACTTGCATTATAACGTAAAATTTGTTCTGCTTGTTTATTTTGGATTGAAGCGAATATTTTGCTGCAAAAAGTAAGTTTTGCATTGTTATTAATATCGCGTGGGATATTTAACATTTTTTATTCATTTATTATCATAAAAAGTTTTTGCTCCATCATTTTAGATGGGAAGAAAGGTTGATCTTTCACCAAAGAGAGTAGGGCAGGTTTATGGTCTACTGAAGGCCACTAAACTGACCCAAAATCAAATTGCAGCAAAGGTAGAAGTATCCAGAAGCTCAGTAAAAAATATTAAAAATAAAATGGTCTTAAACATAACTTTGGATCCATCACGGAAGAATAATAGTGGACGAGCTCGTATTACGACTCCGAGGACGGATCGAAAAATACGAGACATTTGTATAAATAACAGAAAGAAACCGCTACTCATGTTAATGAAAGAAGTTCAAAATGAAGGCATTAATATATCAGAAAGAACTTTGAGACGTCGTTTGGCAGAAAATAAACTCATTGCCATGAAACCGGCTCGCAAGCCAAGGCTTACATCAGAAATGATGAAAAAACGCTTGGAGTGGGCAATAAAGTACAAAAATTGCACAATAGAAGACTGGAAAAGGTACATAGCTATTTATTTTGATCAAAGATATATTGGCATTTATAATGAATGTAAAGAAATTAAATAAAAAGCAATTTTGTTTAATTTTCAGGTTTGCTTCTCTGATGAATTTTCAACATGTTTTAACCGAAAAAACCAAATTTGTTCGACAGCGTCAAAACGAGAAATGTAAGTTGGATTGTATTGTTTCCACCACCAAACATCCTCCATAAGTCATGATATGGTCTGTCATATCAGGAAAAAGTTCTGGTCCTCTCTGTGTGGTCAAAAATACAATGAAACAAGATCAATACCTGAAAGTTTTACAAACCAGGCTCATGCCACAAATGCAAGAATGGTTTCCTGGAGACGAGGAACCAGTCTTCAGGCATGATGGTGCTCCATGCCATAAAGCTAAAAGTGTATCGAAGTATTTAGAGCGAAAAAAAATCAAATTCTTGATTGCCCTGGCAACTTGCCTGATATGAACCCTATTGAAAATGATTGAGAGTTGCTGAAAAAAGAAATGTATAAGAAAAATATTACCAATAAGGTAGAGTTGCTGGAATCTTTAACATAC
Organism: Salticus scenicus; assembly: GCA_963930645.1. Classification (NCBI taxonomy): domain Eukaryota; kingdom Metazoa; phylum Arthropoda; class Arachnida; order Araneae; family Salticidae; genus Salticus; species Salticus scenicus. The sequence continues at coordinate 97,705,839 of OZ005650.1, forward strand.
CAGTGGAATCATAGTAAACATCTTCAAGAAACCATCCAAGCATGCATAGAAAGTATGCCTCGTCGTGTTAAAGCCCTTTTAGTTGCCAAAGGTGGCCATACGAAACATTGAATTTTCTGTTAAATTTAATTAATCAATTTTTTTTTCTTCAATAAGTATTGCATTCTAAAAAAAATTTTGTCATTGTATTCCTTAATGTATATGTTTTCGAAATATGAATGAAGAAAATATCTTTTTTAATAAAATTCTTCATTAATAAGGTTGTAAACATGAAAAAATGTATAATTTGCCAATGGTCTAATAATTTGGCCAGGTACTGTACTATAAATAGCTTTAGCTATAAAAAGTTAGCTAAAAAACGTTCAAAGTTGTCGACGGATTTATCTCGAATTATGTAAAAAGGTTTTTATTTTTGTTTGACTCTTTAATTTGTGCAAGAACTCTAAAACGTGATGTATTATTATTATTATTATAATTGTTGTTGTTGTTGCTATTTTGCGTGTATGTGTGTGTATCAAAAACTTATGTTAAAACAGTGAAAAGGTGGTTAAATTAGATTTTCATCAACCTACACTTTTTAAGATACAACGTTGACCTTTCGTACATTACATTATTAAGGCATGAAAATTTTATTAACTGGAATTATATATGTATATATATATTGGCCGTATACAAAATTTTAACAATTTGTACAAACATACGTACAAAGCTTTTTTACTATGAATATATTTCTTAATTTTTATGATACTCATCTAATATCTGAGATATTCAATATTATACTAAACATAACAGAAAATGTATTAAAAATCAATGAATACTATTATTATTATTATTATTATTTTGTGAATTCAATATTGAGTGACAATATTTTAAAGTACATTTAAAACAGATTAAACTAAATTTAGTTCAAAAATATATTCATAAAATGTCTCTAATTAATTATTTTGTCTAAAATATTTTCCAATTAAAGAATATGGAAATTAATGACTGATATTCTTTGGTAGTTCTAATTATCATTGGAATATAAGTTTAGCATCTTACAGAAATTGTTAACAATTCATTTCAATGAAATTGTAATATGCATTATACTTACTGTTAAACTAGTTGTAAATCCTACAAATAATATACAAAAGAATGCATTTCATCTCCACTTAAAATACAAGCTTTAACTTATAAAGTTTAATAGACTTCCTTTTTTATTTTTAATACATTGGAATTAATTTAAACTGACGTTAAAATTTAATCTTCTTTGTGTGGCAGTTTTAATACTTTAACAGTGTGAGATAATTAGTTAAACGGAAAAGCATGCTGTTCAAATTTTTTCACAAGAACATATATATTAATTCGTTGAAGATGATATTTTTCGTCGGAGATAATTTTCTAGATAGAAGTAAAGAAATTTTTCCTTTATTATGGTAATTTTCTGAAAAAAAAAAAAAAAAAAAAAAAGAATAAATTAGAATAAATTTAAATTTAATTGTTATCAGAACGTTTTTGAAAAAAACTTTGATAACATATCCCATTTTTTTTTCTTAATTGAAACGCAGGAACAGTATTTAATTTTTATTGTTAATGTTTTATTAGGAAATATATTAAAATGTGTTTAAAATATTATTATAATTGTTATAAATTTGAGAATGAAAAACTTAAAGAAGAAAACTAAATTAGGTAAACATAAATTTCTGTATTTTTCAATTTAAATTTTGTCCAAAGGAATAAAATATTACACTTTTGTCTAGGCTTAAAAAACCCCAAAAGTTTCTCCAAAATTTAGATCGATATAAAAATATTTTACTCCATGCTATATGCGGATTAGGGTCTCAGAAAAAAATAATGCACACATTTTTTTTTTTTTTTTTTTTTTTTTAAGATATTTATTTGGTTGAAAATATTCTTTTTAAAACCTTCAATGTAGTCCTTCTTCACAATTACGAAGTCTCGATAGCTGGGAAGCTTTTTAATATTACCTAATGCGTCACTTTTGATCTTCTAAAAATCAGGTAAGGACTTCAGAAAGGCCGGCTAGAGATGAAAAACGGCGTCTTCGTATAGATTCTTTTAATTTTTTGAAAAAGTCAAGTCTTGTGTACATATGCCAAGATTCTTAAGAGGGGACAATACCTAATCCCGCGGACAGCCGTGGCCAATGTTATTCTATGAGAAAATCTGTTGCGACAATTACACATTACCTAATGTATATTTTTTAATTCTGTTTGCGCAGTCAGAAAATTTATAACCGTTAAATGAGTACTCATTTTTGAAAAATTAATTTTTTTTTTTTTTTTTTACATTTTAATTTTGAGTTCAAAAATGCGATTTTTCACAAAATGCATTTTTCTTATTTTCTTGTCGCAAAATGAAATACAAAAATTTAAAAAAATCAATTTTTGGAAAACAAGAACTAATTTAACGCTTATGAATTTTCTAAATGTGAAAACAGAATTGAAAAATATTCATTAGGTAATGAGTAATTACGTAAACAAATTTTCCCATAGAGTAACATGGGCCAAGGCTGCCGGCGAGATTAGGTATTGTCCGCTCTTAAGGGCGTGCATCCGGAAATGAAGATTTCTATTCAACATGGCCGCCCAGGTTCTAAGAAAAAATTGGGGTTGGCCTAACTTTAAAAACTGACAGCCTACAGCTCCAATCAGTGAATAGTAGAATTCCCCTATTAGTTGAAAAATTACCTTCTTGACTACCTTAATTATTTTGACACTTCCTTTTCTAGCTGTGGGGTGACACAGGTGATAAGAGACAGTTTCCCACCTGTATTCAATTATCTACAAGAACGCCGCTAAAAAAATATACAAACTATCGCATCGCTCAGTGAAATATTTTGTGAAACGTAAATCACTAAAATAAATAGATTTAAGATTTAAATTCTAATGTCAAGAAATTTAATCTTATTAAATGAATAAATGAAAATTCTTTACACAAAATGTTTCGGAACAGAAGAAAATATTTTTTTAATTATAAATACATGCATAAAATATATGAATATTATAAAAAAAAATGTTTATTCAATTATTTATACTACATATATAGTTTCAGACAGTACATAAAATAGCTCTCTCTCTTGTCGAAAGATTCAAACCCACGATAGTGTGTTTTAAAAAATAGTGGTTGATTTTTTTTTTTTTTTTTCCTTAAGTTTTAATAGGAAATATGTTTACTCAAAAGTTTTTTTTTAATTCTAACTATTTACTTTCTTTCACGTATACACAGGGTAAAGAAAGTATTGTTTTTGGGTCAAATTTTCGAAATTGAGTTTTTTTTTTTCTTTATTATATAATTATACGTTTTGAAATCCTCTGAATTGGAAAATGTTTTTAGCGGTTGGTTTGTGTATGTACCTGTCTGTTATCAGCATATATCAAGAACAAATAATAGCAGAAAGTCCAAACTTGGTATTTTAAATGGGTTTCATATAAATATGCTACACTAAATTTTTTCCTTGAGACAAAGCAAATGGTTCACGTACAGGAATATCCAAGAAAATTCAAATACATGATGTTTATGGGGTTCAAAGTTCAAATAAATTATGTTCTGATAAGTACAATTTAACATCAATAGGCTGATTAAACAAAAGTGAGTAACAATTTTTTTTAAATGCATAAAAGCATGTTTTGTGTAGATTGTGATATAGAAATCATTCATCATTCGTTTACAGAGCTCCAAAGTATTTGGATATATTGAGGCTATACTTGGAAATTCCTTGAATTATAACTAATTTTGTGTTAGAAGTTTTTCAAGTAAGAATAAATTTAAATACACAACATTGTTTATCGACAATATGCAGAGCTACCCAAAATTAAGCTAAACGCTCTTTTGTATTGAATGTAATTGATGGAAGTGCTTTGCTATATTTTATTATGCCGACGAACACTTGCTCACGAAGCAAAATTAATTTTTCATATCCATACTGTATGTAAACGAATTACTTTTAGTAGTTTTATTCTCAACTCTAGTTTTTTTTTTTTTTTTTTTTTTTTTTTTTCTTCATAATACCACATTTTGAGGTTCCCTGGTTATAAAAGTCCATTATTTAGCGGTTGATCTGTATATATATCTGTTATCAGAATAACATAAAAACAGATAACTGCAGGAAATTCAAAAGTGGTATTTTGAAGTTCGTATTAGGTTGCCACTTAAAATTTTGAGCAAGGTTGTCAAGTTTGAAGTCAAATTAGTAACAGCCTTGATTATTATTCATTTGTTTATTTTTACAATTACGCATTATAAATAAGTGGGTTTGATGGAGGAGGGGAGTATCCCTCTTACAAAGAAATACATGTGAAATAAAACTGTTCCATATGTTCTAAAAATGTTCCGCAATTTTAGATTTTTTTTAAGTACATTATTTTTATTATCGTATGCTATTGATCTTAAAACTTAATATGCAATATATATATATATATATATATATATATATATAATGAAAACCTTTTTAAAAATTTTCAGTAAATATTCAATATAATTTTCTTTCATTATTTTATTACAATATGACATTTTCCTGTTCCTCCCTTAAAATTTTAGTCTTGAGTCTAAACAGTTTTAAGATTTAATTAAGTAGAATTACAGTTCAAGGAAAATTTTTATTTATTTATTTATTTATTTTTGGGTCTAATTTTAATGTAATTTTCGAATTTTGATGGAATATAATCCGACACACGCAGAGCTGCAAATACTTTAATTAAGAAAACTTTAAAAATTAAAAAGTAAAATAATACGTTCATTTCCTGATATTTTAACTGTGGATCTATGATAAATCACACCCGTGAAGTTGGAATATTTACAAGGCTTTTAGTTTAGAACCTCATCCCCCACCGCCCTTATTATTTCCCAAAATAATTTACATCTCTGCAGAAAGGAAAAGCAATAAATTATAAAACATTTAGGATAACAAAATTAATAATTTCAATCAATCCAATGCAGAGATCCCCTCCAAGGTGATTCTAAAGCTCCCCTGTTTTCTGCAATTCTAAATTCTGTTCTTCCAAACTTCACAATTTCATCGCTCCAACGGCACTATTATATATTTCCTAACCCATAGTTTTATTTTTCATTCCTTTATTTAATTATTTTTAACAAATTATTATTATTTTAAAGTTATGTCCAGACATTACAATTTACAATTTTTTAAAGTCATAAAATTAGTTAAATAATAAAAAGAAAATCTTTATGATATTAAAGAAAAAACTTCAAATCAGACTCTTTCTACCGTCTATGTCTCTATGATGGGTTGGTTTGTCTGCTGTTTGACACTGATATAACAAACAATATCAAATTTGTCAAATCAAATAAAAAATATTTTATCAATTTCACCCACGATAGCTAATTCTTTTAGCACAAAAGTGCTGGAAAATCTTTCTTTATCTATGCATATTTTTAATTTATTTTAGTAACTTCCTTTTATATAAAAATCAACCTCTGACTCTTTTTTTTTTTTTTTTTTTTACAATATATATAAATGTCATAGTAATGGGGAAAATGTTTTATAAATTATGAATGATGCATGGGTTCTGAAACAAAATTTTTTTTGTTTAATCGGTCTCTCTTCCCCCCCCCCCTTCCCCTCGTAAAAACAAAAATTTTTTGCTATTGTTCGTATTTAGAAGTATTTTACAAGAAACAATTAAGAAAAGTGCCCTTTCTTCCGGTATCTTTTTTTCCGCGATCCGGAAAAAAGGGCACTTTTCTTAATTTGCGAATCGAAAAAGTGCCCTTTTTTTCCCCAGGTGCCCCTTTTTCCGTGATCCGCATAAACTTGCACCCATTTGGCGCAACTTTTGTGACAACGATTTATACATACGACATAACAGCATACTGCGAATATCCCATTCGAAGCACAGTATAAATATACAAAGAAAAAATTCGCTTATTCGATTTTCATTGAATTACTAATTTAATTAACACATTTTCTTGAATAGCAACCCTACCACTAACCAAAAGATTTTACTCTCTTAGCCATGAGAAGTGTTTGGTTCGATTCAAGGCAGCACTCGTCAGCCTAGCACTAGGAGTTTTCCATCGTTTTCTCCAAAACACACGTTAATATGGATTAGGACCCCTTAAAAAGATTCTCACAGAATCCATTCCACCTAGACTTTTTCTAAATTAATAATAATAATAATGAATACGAATTATAATAGCTTTAATTATAATAGCTTTAATTTTACAGCAAATGCAATACAGGTTTCAGATTCTCTGTTTTAGGTTGGGACGTCATAATTACAACACTATACTATAATAAAAAATTTAATAAAAATTAATATCCATAATTTGAAATGGACACAAAATGAAAATAAAATAATTATTCCGTTAGAATTTTATGCTTTGTATTGTTATTATTATTATTTTGCCGGAGATTTGCGTTATTTATATCATTTTTAATAGAAAACGTGCCATAGCTACCTTGAATAACATATATCAGTTTCAAAGCATTCTAAAAAAAAATAAATAAATAAAATAAAATAAATAAATAAATAAATAAAAAATAAATAAATAAATAAATAAAAATAACGGAATGTTGAAAAAAAAAGAAAAAAAATAATCTGGTGTGTCACTCACACGACTTTCTCTTTCTCTTACCCTGAACATTAATACTATAAATATAGGTTGGAGATTAAGAGGTAAGATAACGATATTATGTAAACCTATGTTAAACAATTTAAATTAGGCTTCGGAAGAGTTTTGTATGATAATTAATTCTGTGTGAGGGGGGCTACCGCCCCCCTCAACCCCCCGTTTCATTAACGCACCTACATTTATATAGAATATAATTCGGTTATTAAAAAATAATTCTATTTTTTAAAAATAATTTATTAAAATTATTATTTAAAAAAATTATCTTTTATAATAATGCAGATGATTTCCATAATAGAGAAGTAGTATGACACTAAATATCCAAAAAAAAGTCCATTTTATTCTCAATAAAAAAAATAAAAAAAAGATTTTTTTTCTAAGTTTTTAATTTTTTTTTTTTTTTTTGTTTTTTTTTCGTTAAAAGTGAAAAAAATCGATAACTTTGTTTTAAATTATCGCAAATCGATGGTTCAACTATTCGTTTTAAAGGTATTGGCGAGCTCTTTTGAAAGATACCCATCATGAAAATTTACTCCCCTCGAGGGTGGACTTCCCCCCCCCCCCCCAGTGGTGGTATTTACTCCATTTTATACAGGAAACATCCGATAGTGAACTTGTTTAACATATTTCAATTTCATTAAGATTTTTGTACAGTAAGGGTATGAAAATAGGGTTTATAGAAATGCCTGTCATAGAACGCAATGCTTTGAAATATTTTAGGGGTCCCTGTACACAAATCAGTAGAGGTATAAGCTTTTTTTTTTCGTTAAAAGTAAAAAAAAAAATCGATAACTTTGTTTTGAATTATCGCAGATCGATGGTTCAACCATTCGTTTTAAAGGTATTGGCGAGCTCTTTTGAAAGATACCCATCATGAAAATTTACTCCCCTCGACGGGGGACTCCCCCCCCCAGTGGGGGAGGCGAGGCTCCTACATACACAAATTTTTTTTTTCCCAGTTGACTATCTCTATTACAAAAAATATATCTATTTTCGTTTCATTTGGTTTAGTGCAGTCTATAGACGTTAAACTCTACTTACCTGCAATTTCCCCCATAGACGTAATGTATTAGAATTCTCTTGATTGTCCCTGTGCACGAACCATTTGCTTGATCTTAACGAAAAGCTTACTGTAGCATCCCTATATGATACACATTTAAAATACCCAGTTTGAACTTTCTGCCATAATTTGTTTTTGAGATATGCTGATAACAGACAGACACACACACAGACTCAGACCATTTGCTAAAAACGCGATTTTCGTAGTCAGGGGACCTCAAAACGTGTAAATATAACAAAATCTCGCGTTCGAAAATTTGACCCAAAAACAATACTTTCTCTACCTTATGGGTAAGAGAAAGTAAAAAAGAGGAGAAGCATTGAAAGTTACGAATACTTCAATTACAAATAATAATAATAATAATAAATAATAATGACATGTTAATTTTTTAATATTCTTATTTTTGAACATAATAAGAAACAAAGCTAAGTTACGGTTTAATATTAACAAGAACTAAATCACAACCCCTATCATACTAAAATACTTTGTATGTGCACGGCAATAGAACAGACTTTTTCAAACTCTAAAACCTAAAAATACTTTAATTGAAAAAAATATCAGCAAAAAAATTGAAATTTAAGAAATAAAATAGTATATTGATTTCAAAATATTTATATTCATAATCTAAATATTTTGTATCGTGACTGAAATTTGGAATTTTCTTTGAAAAAGGAAAACGTAGAATAAAGTTTTATATTCAACTATAATATTAAAAAGGAAAGAATTTTGTTTATAAATTTTATCCTTCATACATATATTGCCCTTCGCACAGATACATTCATTAGTATGATAGATAGTCCCTAATTAGACGAAAAATAAACAGATGAAAAAATTGCCACAACACACAAAAGCCAATTTGGTAAGTATTATATATATATATATATATATATATATATATATATATATATGTATATATATGCGCACATTTTAAACTACAAGTATGAATATTGGCAAAAGCATTTGTTAATTACTCTCTGTACATTTGTTTTTATTAAGATATCAAACAAAATAAAACTGCTGTACAAATAAATAGGAAAAAGAATTCAAAGCTATACACAAATAAACTTTTATTGACAAAAACAACATTACAAAACTTCCATTACCTACGGTAGTCGGGTAATGGAAGTAAAAATCGAGTAGGTTTTATCCTTTGTTATTTTAAGAAGTAGATAGAAAATTAAAACTTCAAGCTTTAGGCACGGAAAATTGAAGGAGATTTTCCCAAATTAAAGTAATAATAATAATAATAAACTTTTTACTTTCATTATCCAACTACCGTAGGTAATGAAAGTATTGTATTCGGTTCAAAAATTTCATGTCGAGTTTTCACTTGATTTACATGTTTTAAGGTCTCTTGAGTCCAAAAAAGCAGTTTATGGCAATTGGTCAGTGTGTGTGTGCATGTATGGGGTGAGTCTTTTGACTGTCATATCTGTGAAACCAATAAAGGTAGAACAATGAAACTTCAGAATTGAGTTAGGTCTGATGTGCCGATGAATTTTAACTTTTGGTTAAAATTTGGAAAGCCGGAAGGGAGATATATGAAGCCGGAAGTAGGACCCTAAATCCGTATCTCAAAAACGACTCTAACGATTTTCTTCAAAGCTGCTATATAAACACCATATAAGATTTCCTTTCGTATGTAATAGTTGGTTAGTTCATGAAAATGAATTTGAGGTCTCGCAAGTGCATTTCTTTAAAAACGGCTGTAGTAATTTTTGTACAAACTTGCCATAATAAATCTCTTTTAGATACCCTTTCGTATGTAACTGTTGTCAATAATTGAGTTTGAAAAACTTTGGTGGATGTCGATGTCTCAAAAATGGTTCGTACGATTTTCTTGAAAATTGCTACATAAATCTCATTTTAGATATCCTTTAGCATATATTACGTGGCTATTACAGGAAAATTGACAATCATCCTCATTAGGTAGGTCAGTTTTAGATCTCGGAAATCAGTATTTTTTAAAAGCGGCTCTACCTTTTTTTTTTTTAACTTGGTATGTAAACTCTGTTTGTATAAGTTTACACATGTATCAGTTTTCTTTCGCTGGAAAATTGTTAAGTGTCTAATTTGTTAGGCTAATTTTACGTTTTTTGACCTTACAAAAAAATGACCTTATTTGACCTTATGTTTTTTGACCTTATGTCAAAAAAGTGCATATAATAAATGTAATAGTAGGTAATGGACTTTTTTTTTCACCAGATGTTTTCGAAATGGTAAAATTATCTAACTGTACATTAAAAATATATAGAAAGCATTATATACCGTCCCAAATTAACTAAAAGATTATTAGTAAAAAGTATTAGAAAAAGTAGGTATCCTAGATTTTTTTTTTTTTTTTAAATAAGAGAGAGAGAAAGAGAGAGAGAGAGAGAGAGAGAGAGAGAGAGAGATAAGAAGAACAATTACACGAAAAAAATCATCGCTAAATCGAAACAAAAATTTAAAAGTTGCCAAAGGGGTCGTATACTAAAGGTGTAACGCAAAATGGTCTAGATATTACAATTATTTATTTTATTTTTCTATTCTAAATATATATATCTATATATAAATATATACTTACTGATTTTTAGAATAATATTTCGTAATAAAAAGTTTTAAATAGTACTTATATATTTCAATTAGACAATAAATATGAAGATTTCTTGAATTTCATTTTTCTACTTTTGGTTTATGTTATGCACTAGTAATATCCCTATTCAGTGAAAGGTAAAGCGGCGAATAAACGTACAGAGTGCCGCAGGGGTAAATAAGTGAAGCGAGTAAGGGGCAGAGCACCCTAGTAATAATAATAATAATAATAATAATAATAAATCTAACGATTGCTCTGCTTAGGAAAAGCTATCACCAAATTGAGAAAAATTTCACAATCAAATCGTACCGGTACATATATATATATATATGTTTGTATGTACTATCATTACTATTATTATTATTTTATTTTTATTTTTCACGTGTAAATGAATTTATGCCAAGGACAAAATAAATTAATTAAATTAATTAATAAACTCATAAGTTCATTTATTTATTTATTATTATTATTTATTTATTTATTTTTATATTTTTAATTAAATATTTAATAATTCTAAAACTATTATCGGAGACACAAACATTTTTTTTTTTTTTTTTTGGTAATATATATAAAAAAAAATATTAGATTTTTAAGCAAAGAGTTCTCTCTCTCTTTTTTTTTCTTTAATGCATTTGGACTCTGAAAAAGAAAAATTCTGTGTGGACCCAGAAAGTATGTTTTAACGACACCATTATCCCCCCTTCCCCTTTCGACATGAACGATATCATCAATCAACCTTAATGACTTCCCGTAAGTTTCGCGGGGCGTTTCCGATGAGAGGCGGAGAAATCTGCTAAAATTGAGGTTTTTCAATTTAAAAATTAAAGTTTCTTATATTCTCATTAATAGAGATTTAAATAAAACAATTTATAAAAACATTAATAAAAAGCTTGGTTTTCTTGAGAAAGGGACACGCTATACAGATTTCAGATATTGCAATTTGTTGATAAGTTAGAGGCTAGTAAAGCAACACAAGTGTATTTTTCGCATTTTACAGCTTAAAAATAAAGGGTTAAAAATTAAATATAACAGTTTTTGTTTCACGGGTCTTCAGTGTATGGTTGTGAATTTTCTGATTGTGAAAACAGAATTAAAAAAAATTCATTAGGTAATGTGTAATTCTATAAACAAATTTCGCCATAGAATAACACAGGCTTTGGATGACCTTGACGATCCGTGATGCACCCCCTTAAGTACTTGAACTAACATATCACAACCGTATTGGAAGCAGCTGTAGAGTTACAACATGAGCAATATGTGGTCGAGCATTTTTAGGAAGAATGCGTGGCACAGCCTCAGGCAACTGAGATCGGGTTTTGTGTATTTTCCTGTCTTTGAAGGAAAGCAGATAATATTATTCTGCGTGAGTTTGTCCCCAGGAACTCAGAAATAATTACGCCTTGGTGATCCCCAGTGCTGCCAGATTTGAGGACATTTTTATTAAAAATCCCCCATTAAATTTTAATTGTAACTGTTGCCTAATCACTTCGAAGATTAATAGCCTACCATGTATATCAAATATACCTTCAGAAAACTATTGGTACCTATTTATTAAAAAAGTCCCCAAATATGGCAACACTGGTGATCGTAAGCAAAAATTATCTTTCGTTTGACCTTAAACAAAAATAGGGAATTTTTTATGATCATGGAAAAGATGAACATCTCTACTCGTTCGATTGTTATTTCCACCGAGATCGAAGGTTTTTAACTGTTCTGTGGTTTACTGTTAACTCACTACGCACTTCACGCAAAGCATTATGAATTTCGGTCACATTTTTAACGCATCTTAATGCATGATTTTTGATCTCTAACATTGGCAGTACGCGAGACCCTCGAATGTTCCAATCCAGCTTACGTTAATAAAAATCCAAGAAGCTATCGTTAAAAATTAAACTACTGGAGCTTCCTTGAACTTGGAAATACAACTGACCTAACAGCTTTCATACTGCCTCTACTCCGCTGTAATAGCACTTACCTTGTACATTAACTGTACAATGGTCCTTGTAATAAGAAATTATTAAGATGTAAAAATTAATTAAAAAAATCTTCTGTCTTATATAAGTAGAAATACTATATGTGTTTCACGTGTTTTGAGAAGATGTTTCTTATATAAAACCTTCAGGGAAAAAACAACGACTTAAATTTATTTGTTTCATATTAGAAAGAGTACAGTTTTTAAACATTTGAATAGAATTAAGAATTTGATAATTTTGCTACTATTGTGCTTAATTTGATTTAAAAACTAGTAACACGATGTTCATATATAAACAGAGTAAAATCCAGGACAGTCTTCATCGTTTATTCTTTCTTAGGAATAAAAAGACGAACAGGAAAATAAATTAAATATTCCTATTTTTTTTCTTTCAAATGGTACGGCACTTGAGATTAAGCATTAGCCGGGGGGGGGGGGGGGGGCGCCGAACGGATGGCCATTTGTGAAGGAGATTCCAATGGGAGGCCATCGCTAGCCCTAACACGGACAACACATCCTCTTTCCTTGTTCGGTATTCGAAACCGGGCCTTACCGTGTGGGAAACTAACCCTCAGATCACACTAAATATAAATTACTGCATAAATGGATTTCAAAATTTAGAAAACAAATAATTTTTCATCACGGTAGTCATACACAGACCAAATTCGTACCCCGATTCTTTCACCAGTATTTTTCTTTCGAAATTTTTAATAGTAATTTTGTATGAGTAATTAAGTGAAATATTATTACATAAATATAGTGTGGAAGAAAGAGGGAAAAAAGGCTGGTCTGTAGCCACAGTATTCATTGTTAAATTATTGTACTTAATAAACAATGTACAATTGATGGGAAAGTATTACACTCCTGCTCAAAAGTTTAGCAAAGTTTGCAAACTATTTTTTTTTTTTTTTTTTTTTTAATTTTAGTTTAATATCTTATCCCTCGATGAAATGTTTTCAAACATTGGAAATTTAAAGAACTAAGTCTTCTTCATGTTTTTCAGTGAAGATTGGTTAAGGACAACATTTAAGAGGGCGATAACAAACTGAGCAAAATCCATAATATTTGTGATCACCTTGTATCGTTAAGCGAACAAAATAATCTGTAACTTTAGGATATGTTAATATAGACCCAGTACAATTTGTAGATAAATTTATGTGATGATAGCATGTTAAATAACGGAGATATAAGCATTTATTTTAAAACTTAAAAAAAAAAAAAAAAAATCAGCTTGATTTTTTATTTATAATACACAGAGTTTTAAACGAAAATTATTCCCACATTCGATAATTTGAACAAACACTTTTAAAACGACATACTGCAATCGGAATAAAAATATCTTTAATATCTCATAAAATATGAGCATTTTTATGAAAAAAAATTCACTGCGCATGTGCGAAAGATAGAAACATTTTTATTACATAGGTTGAAAGCTAGATATATTGGGCAACTTTTGGAAAAAGTTCATTTGAATAGAGTTAAAATTCAGCAAATTGTCGACAAAAGAACGAGATAGATAAACTAGAATGGGATTTTGTGAAATTCCACCCTACCGCCCTTTGGAGAATGGGGGGGGGGGGGGCAAAAAACAAGTATTCATGCATAACGCTGCACCAAATTATCTTAGGTTGAAAATTTTTTATGTGAGGAACGATTATATGTATCTAATTCATAGTATGAAGATATTTTGCGAAATTCCCCCCTCCTTTAGGTTATTAATAATAAAAGTTCGGTAGAAAAAAAAAGTTCGGTTCGATCTAAGTTATTTAGGTTATTAATAATAATATGGGATTTTGACAACTCATTTAAGTATGATGTCTAGCGAAGCGGGCAAAGCCTGCTAGTATATATATATATATATATATTTGAAGAGCACTTTTGTTAAGTTAAATAATCTGGTGTGTCACTCACACGACTTTCTCTTACCCTGTTTCATTCAACCCCCCCGTTTCATTAATGCACCTACATTTATATAGAATTTAATTCGGTTTTAAAAAATAATTCTGTTTTTAAAAAATAATTTAATAAAATTGTTATTTAAAAAAAATTATCTTTTATGATAATGCAGACGATTTCCATACTAGAGAAGCAGTATAACACCAAATTTCCAAAAAAAGTCCATTTTATTCTCAATATTTAAAAAAAAAAAAAAAAAAAAAAATTAAGTTTTTTTTTGTTAAAAGTAAAAAAAATCGATAACTTTGTTTTAAATTATCGCAGATCGATGGTTCAACCATTCATTTTGAAGGTATTGGCGAGCTCTTTTGAAAGATACCCATCATGAAAATTTACTCCCCTCGAGGGTGGACTACCCCCCCAGGGGGGAGGCGGGGCTCCTATATACTCAATTTTTTTCCCCAATTAACTATCTCTATTACAAAAAATATATATTTGTTTCATTTGGTTTAGTGCAGTCTATAGACGTTAAACTCTACTTACCTGCAATTTCCCCCATAGACGTGATGTATTAGAATTCTCTTGATCGTCCCTGTACACGAACCATTTGCTTGATCTTAACGAAAAGCTTACTGTAGCATCCCTATATGATACACATTTAGAATACCAAGTTTGAACTTTCTGCCATAATTTGTTTTTGAGATATGCTGATAAAGACACACACACAGACACACAGACCATTTGTTAAAAACATGATTTTCGTATTCAGGGGACCTCAAAACGTGTAAATATAACAAAATCTCGCGTTCGAAAATTTGACCCAAAAACAATATTTTCTCTACCTTATGGGTAAGAGAAAGTAAGAAAGTAAAAAAGAATAATCTATATATTAATTTGAAACATGTTTCTGTCTGTCTCCACTATATTGAGAGAACTACTTGGTGTAAAAATTTGGTTGAGGTGTCTAAAAAAAGGTCTTGGCCTGTAGATGTGCTATGAAAAGAGAAAAATAAAAAAAGTCGAACGGTTCCCCCCCCCCGGGGGGAGAAACGGGTTAAAAACACGTTTACGAGCTTAACTAAGCTCCAAATTACTTCACGGTGAAGAAATTGTACATATGGGGACTAGAGTCGAGTACTAAAAAATCGTTTTCTGCGAATTTGGAATTTTCGATTTTAAAGGGGGAAAAAGGGGGAAAGTAGATTTGGTGGGGGTGGGGAAAGGGGAGAAATTAGTTTGAGAGGGAAATCCGTTCTAGACCCACACATGTAGCACCTCATTTTAAAGGTCTTGAAATTTCATGTCGATTGGGGATGTTTGTATACAATATAGTGCAACCCCTGGAGGTGAAAAATGGAACTAGGTGATTTTGCTGTAGACCCTATCATGTTATATCTTATTTGAAAGGTCTTGGTATTTCCTGACCGTTGGTGATGTTCGTACAGAACACACTGCGCCCCCTGGCGGTGGAAAGTGCAACTAAAGGATTTTGCAGTTGACACCACCATGTGCCACCTTATTTGAAAGGTCTTGGAAATCCAAGGCGATTGGTGATAGAGGTCTTGAAATTTCATGTTGATTGGGGATGTTCGTATACAATATACTGCACCCCCTGGTGGTTAAAAATGGAACTAGGGGATTTTGCAGTCGACCCTATCATGTTACACCTTATTTTAAAGGTCTTGGTATTTCCTTACCGTTGGTGTTATTCGTATAGAACACGCTGTGCTTCCTGGCGGGAGAAAGTGCAACTAAAGGATTTTGCAGTTGACACCTTATTTGAAAAGTCTTAAATTCAAGGCGATTGGTGATGTTCGTATACAAGACACTGCACCCCTGGTGGAGGAAAGTGGATTTTGCAACGCTTGCGTAGCATGCATGCCTGCTATACAGTGCAGCAGCCACAGGCAGAGGTAACACGAGTCAGAGGTTCGCTCGGCTCAAGGTTCATTTTTGAGAATTTTTTCATGTTATTAGCGGCCTGTATATACGCTGCCACAGGCACCGGGTCACGAGCTCGAGTTCTGTTTTTTTTTTTTTGGGGGGGGGGGGGGGCTACAGATTTTTTTTTTTTTTTGATGCTTTCATTTAAAAATAGAAATTCAAACAAAATCGAGTTAAAGATATAAAACCATACAAATTTAAGGTTCATTTAAGATTATTATCATGGGCCTGGGCATTGCCGGGCCGTTCGGTTCGAGGTAATTTTTTTGTTACAGCTGATTATTTTTTTCGTGATGCTTTCATTTAAAAACAGAAATTCAAACTAAATCGAGTTAAAGGTATAAAATCATACACATTTAAAGTTCATTTAAGGTATCATGGGCCCGGGCAACTCCTGGCGGGTTCGTTCGGTTCGAGGTTAATTTTTGGGAATATTTTTATGTTATTAGCGGCCGGCGTATGCGCTGCCGCAGGCACCTGGGTCACAAGGCAGAGTTTCGTTCGGTTCGAGGTAATTTGTTTTGCTACAGCTGATTATTATTTTTTTTTTTCGTTATGATTTCATTTAAAAACAGAAATTCAAACTAAATCGAGTTAAAGGTATAAAATCATACAAGTTTAAGGTTCATTTAAGGTATCATGGGCCCGGGCAACACTGGGCGGGTTCGTTCGGTTCCAGATTAATTTTTGGGAATATTTTAATGTTATTAGCGGCCGGCGTATGCGCTGTCGAAGGCACCAGAGTTACAAGGCAGAGTTTCATTCGATTCGAGGTAATTTTTTTTGTTACAGCTGATTATTTTTTCACGATGCTTTTATTTAAAAATAGAAATTCAAACAAAATCGAGTTAAACATGTAAAACCATACAAATTTAAGATTCATTTAAGGTTATTAGCATGGGCCCGGGAAACGCCGGACGGGTCAGCTAACATGTAGTCTTAGTATTAAACGAAATAGAAAATGAAAGATAGGAACTGTTTATTTGGAGTCAGTTTGACGTCACATTGACTGTACTTTGTAGAAAGTGATGTCATATATAGTATTTCTATTTATAAGCATTTTTCTGACTTTCTTTTTTTAAGTGAAATGTCGTAAATTATATTAGATGTTTTAACTTGAAATACATTTAAATAATGATGCGAATTTTTGAAACATTGCGGTCAATAAAATGATCGTCGAATTCGACGGGTTCCAGCTAGTAATAATTAATTAGGGGGTTTCTTTTACTTTTTCGCATTCTTCTTCCCCTTATATTTATTAGACGCTGCTGCATTCACTGACACAGTCTTCTTACGATTTATTTTTATAATCAGACTTTCATAGTGTCCCCTTCGATTACGTTAACAAAAAACTAAAAAAAAAAAACAACCTTTTTTTGTAATCAATCTTTCAATGTAAAGTAGAGATATAAATAATTATAAGATAAAAAGCGTTTATATACCATGTTTTTAAATTTTCTGTTGAATCATAGTTATAGAACTCTACATTAGCACTTTATCAATGCGAATAAAAAATTTAAAGTGATAATGACGCCAATTTTTGTGAGATGCATAATTTAACCAAAAACTAAAGTCGAAAACTGGCGTACAATCAATAGAAAGAAATTAAAACTTCTTCACACACCATAAATTTTAAGTCAGCACAACCGGTTTCGAAAGGACGTAGCCTTTCTTCATCAGGTGCAAAACACGTGCTACTGCCTCGGAGGCAAAAGCAAGACTGAAACTAGAGAAACCCAGAATGAGGTTAATCATCAAAAACTAAATTCGAAAACTGGTGTACAATCAATAGAAAGAAATTAAAACTTCTTCACACACCATAAATTTTAAGTCAGCACAACCGGTTTCGAAAGGACGTAGCTTTTCTTCATCAGGTGCAAACACGTGCTACTGCCTTGGAGGCAAAAGCAAGCACCCATGCATAATTTAACTTTTTACAATTTTTTAAAGTTCACGTTTAGTTAAATGTATTTATTTTTATGTCGAAAGAAAAAGTCATGAAGTTATTTTGGCAGCAATTAAATTATAGATAATATTCTAATGGCTATTTATAAAGCTATTAGGAGGTTATTATATTCATATTTTAATTAATTAAAAGAAAACTATTAAAAAATTCGAAAATCGGGCTTCGAAGTATCGTGTTGTCATCGAGTTCTGAGCTATTCTGAAGGTTTCAAATGCCTAGCTAGTATGGAAGTTAGTTAAAAATCGATTGCAAGATTTGTACCGGACAGATTAAAAAAAAAAAAGAAAAAAAAAAAAAAAAACAAGAATCGAAGTTAATAAAAACATGGTAATAAGCTTTAAACTGAAATATTTTCCTCTCATGTTTATGAAATTTTTAAAGTCATTTTAGAAAGTATGACCTAATACGTATAAAGTTATCTTTTCAAATCTCTGGACAGATGAAATAAAAAACATAAAATACAATTAAAAATTACCTTACTTAAACTAGGTCTTAGGCTCTGATTTAAAACAAATTCCCAAAATTCATAAATGAAAAACGATAAAATATTTTTTTAAGACACACGTACATTTTATATAACAATAATAAACATAAATTATTAAAAAAAAAAAAAGAAAAAGAAAAAGAAAAAGAAACTTTTAGTTATAAAGATTTGACGTAACGTTCCACGCTCCTATTAATTAATCTCTCATCTTCTTGTCTTCTGTTGTCATTATCAATAATACAAACAGAATGTTTAAAAGAAACTGCATTACAATCGCCATATGGTTTTTTTTTTTTTTTTTTTTTTCAATATATATTTCATTTTATATTTAAAGTATGAGAAAAATGCACTTATTTAATTTTTTACATTTTTAAACTAAAAATTAAATTAATAAACTTAAACTTAAAAATAAAAATAAAAAATCAATTTTTCAGAAACGCATACACATTCAATGGTTGAAAATTTCCACAATGTGAAAACCGAATGGACGCCATGACTCTCTGAACTCATTCTCCACGTCATGATGACGATTTTCTTTCATTTAACCGATAAGAGTCCTAATTCAACCTACAAATAGTGGAATATAAGCAATCATAGCACAGCTTTTCTCTACAAACATTGGGAGCTCCACCTCGTTCTTGTCGTCCGTTAAAAAAAAAAAAAAAAAAAAAGGATAATGTATAATTCTATAAACAAATTTCCCCACAGAATAACATGGGTTTTCTCTTCCGGTAGCTATAAGGAGAGAGTCATCTTAATACGCTATATAAATAAATAAATGAGCTATAATATCTTATAGAAACGCGGAAAGCAGCAACTTCTGTCCAATAATGCCTGAAAATCAAGACAGGAATCTTCGATACTAGGAAAATAAATGCAAGAATGCTGAGTGGTAGGGTGCTGAGACCCTTGCACTTTTCGTTCTTAACAATTTTTCCTGACAATTTTCAGCGTTGACAGTTGATTTTTCTGTTTCTTTCACACTTCTGACAGTGTGCTGTTTTCATGCTTTTTTTTTCTGCGCTTTCCTTCCACTGTTTTCCCATGCAAAGCTGCTATTTGTACTATATATTTATATATTGTTGCCAGGGACGCAACAATTCGAAAATCATGGGCGAGTCTCAAACAATTTCATTTTCAAATGTTTTAAAATTAATTAAAAAAAAATCAATCAATAATTAAACGTTAATTAATATTTACTCATTATTAATATCAATTAAAAAAATCACGTACAAATGAACATTAGAAAAAATCAAAAAAGAAAAAAAAAGAGAAAAAAAAATCTTTCATTTGTCTTTAAAAGGAAATTTCGCGATATTGAATGGGGAGGGCTTGAGCTCTTTCAGCCCCCCTCTTTCCTAAGTGCCTGATTGTTCCAATCATTTAAAAAACTTTTTTGCTTCAAATGTGTTGCTTCAGTATTGGAAAGAAAGTACAGTCCATTCACTAAATCGGTTTTGGCGACAAACCTGGCAGTTGCTTGACAAAATTGGCGACTTGGCAATCAAATTAAGCGAAAAGTGTACGAACGAAGGTTTCAGGAATTTTGGGAGCTCTATCTGTAATAGGAGCTGAGTTCTAGAATGTCTCCTTAGATGCTAGCAGAGAATTAAAAAGATAACAATCGCTAAATTTCAGTCATCAAAGATATTAATTTGCAGCAGAAGACCTCCCAATAAGTCAATTGTATTCAGACTAGTGTTCTGAGTGGTCGTCTTATAGAGACTGTGCTTCAAACGATTGATTAATGGTCCTGAATTAGTACAATTTCTTCTCGGTGGTGTATTTAACACAATTCACCCTATTTTTGTTGGTACACGTGTCTGTTTTATTGGCGTGTTTCCAGAATATTCTTGAATACTGACTTTTGTGACACGAGTGACAACTTTATTGAACTGTTTCAACCAGATTAGTTGAATTTACAGCTTCTTCGACTGTTTCGAGGAGTCTAGTTACGTTGAATAAAGTGCATTTATCAACTAGAACCTTCCTGTTTCTTTGCGAAGTACTTCTTTCATACATGAAACTCGACATTTTCGTAACTGTGTTCGTAACTCGGTAATTTTCAATTACCATAAAAAGAAAAGGAAAAGAAATAAACTGATTTCAACACTTGAATTTGGGTAACTAAATTAATGAATACTAAAGAATCTTTTGAGGTACTGAATTTTCAATTAATTTTTTTTTTATCCTTTTCACAAATTCACATTTAATTCTTCCTGTTTCTTCTTATTTCAAAGTATTCTATAAGAAAGAGAGAATGTGTAAGGCTTTAAATTGAGAATCGTACATTTATGCTTAAAAAGTAGTGACATTATCTTTTTAAATGAGATATTTGCTACGCTTACATTTATATGAAGCTTTTTTTTTTTTTTTTTTTTTTTTTTATTGAATCAACGTTATTTTAAATTGAAAACGACGAATTTTATTGTGTGAATGAATGAAGAAAATGCCGGATATTTTGCAAAAGATAATTTTTTTTCTTAAATGGACTTTTGTAAAAATAAAAAAAACCGGAGGAAGACATAAAAAAAAAAAAAAAAAAAAAAAAAAAAAACAAGGAAATAGTAAAAAAAAGAAAAAAAAAAAGCAAAAAATTTCACAATTTAGTTAATAGAGTTCTTATTTTATTGCAGCAACACTTTTTTTACCTGAAGCTAATAATGTACATTAAAAATTTAAATTTAAAAAAGAATTTAATAATATGAATTTAAGAGATTATTAAAATAATCAGTTCCAATCCATTACAATTTATATAAAGCGCTTTTTAAAAGCACATTGCAATATATTTATGTTTCAAAAACATAACAAAAAAACTAGTATGTTGTGGCCACCACGAGACTTTCTTCTATATTTTCCTATACAAATTCACTCAGTAACAATAATAATAATAAAAAAAAAAAAAAAAAAAAAAGTGGGACTTTGACAAAATTTTGGGTAAAATGTGAAAATTATTCTAAGTTTGTCAAAACACGGAAACCGTGGGACTTTGACAAAATTGCGGGAAAAATGCAAAAATTTGTTTAAGTTTGTCAGAACACGAAAACCGTGGGAGTTTGATAGAATTAAGAGGAGTGAAAAAAAAAAAAAAAGTGGGACTTTGACAAAATTTTGGGTAAAATGTGAAAATTTGTTAAAGTTTGTCAAAACACGGAAACCGTGGGACTTTGATAAAATTAGGGGAAAAATGCAAAAATATGTTAAAGTTTGTCAAGACACGTAAACCGTAGGACTTTGACAAAATTAGGGGAAAAAAGCAAAAATTAGTTTAAGTTTGTCAGAACACGGAAACCGTGGGAGTTTGATAAAATTAAGGGGAGAGAAAAAAAAAACATTTTTTTTTTCTAAGTTTTTTTTCGTAAAAAGTAAAAAAAAATTGATAACTTTGTTTTAAATTATCACAGATTTATATTTCAACCATTCGCTTTAAAGGTACTGACGAGACCTTTCGAAAGATACCCATCTTGAAAATTTTTGCCCTATATCACCCTGTTAAAAATTTAGAAAAAGCGGGATGGCAACGCAACCTGTAAGACGATTTTTACCAAAAGTTGATAGGCACTAATAGGCATAGTTGATAGGCACTAGTTGATAGGTCAAGATGCAACTACATACCAATTTGTATGAAGTTCTGTGCAGTAGTTCCAGAGATACAGTTGCCACAAAATTTTGTCACACACACACACACAGACAGACAGACAGACAGACATTTTCTAAAAATGGTAAAATCGTGTTATACAGCTCTCAAAACGTGTAAATCCATCAAAAACCCGAAATCGAAAATTCTAACGAATCCAATACTTTCTTCTATTGAAGATAGAAGAAAGTAATTAATGAACGTTATTTAGACACATAAAACCTGAAGAATAAAGTATGACAAACCTAAAATATTTGTTTACAGGGCTCCTCATAGTTATTCATATACACTATGCGATGTAAATTGAAATTTTTCAGGGTGAATTTTCAGATTATTTTTAGATTACTGTATGGTGGGTATGAAAATTTTAAACGACAGACAGGTAACACAAAAGCAGCCTTTTCAATATTCTATTTTTTTTTAAGATTTAGAGTTATACGAAATTTTCGTATTATTTTTCCTTCCATACATTGTTAAAAAAGAAGTGCTCAAAAATGAGTAAATGAATATACCCAGTTTGAAATGGGTAATTTTGTTTCAAAAAGAAAAATATGTTCGTTATTATGCAACAATTATGTTCTACATTTCTGAAATATCGCATGTTTTCAAATTAATACTCTTCATTTCATAATTTTTTATAAATATGTAGAACTAAAAGAAGTTCTTCAATAGAATTTTTACAAATTTAAACAGAAAGAGTTTAAACACAAAATTTATTCCCTGAAATCTCCAGTACTATGTTTTAGGGCGGTTTCATACTGGTTTGCTAAATAATACATCAATGAGAATCTATGTTTGGGATGTTGCGATTCATCATGGTCGATGCCAATTTTTGAGCATGTTAATATACACAACAATAAGTACATGTGATTTTTAAATTTGTGTACATTTGTTTCGGAGCTATTTTGACTATATGCACTGAGAACAAAAATATATATACAATCTTCTACTAGAATCAATAAGTGGTCATTTTCTAAATCCCTAAACTAGAAATATAAATTTCTGAGCTATGCGCATAAGACACGCCAATAAACTGAATAGAAGAAATAATCGAGAGATCTAGTCAACACATTTCTAGATGGTGAAACAATATTTTGAATATTCTGAGTCTTTTGTATTGCGAGAAATTCTTGCTTGATTTTCTAGAATTGGATAATAAACCAAGATTATAGCTGCAGAAACACGCCTCTTGTATTCGCATTTATTTACAGAGAATTTTAAATAACTCTGCCCTCAATAATATAGGCAAACGCTCTAGAATTCTAATAGGGGTATCTAGAACTCGCTTTAAAACGGGACTAGAATTTATAAGGATGGCATGGAACAATTTTTCTAGAGCCACAATTTAAATTCCATATGTCAGTTACAGAATTTTTTCTCAGTGTCGCATACTCAAATTTGACTCAGTTTGACTCATTTTTGAATATTTTTGCTCCTTTAATTATTTATTTATTTTTTTGTGTAGTTAAAAATAAAATATATTTTTGTCGTCTTGTAGTTTTTGGATTCTATAAAGAACAATACAAAAACTAGTATGTTGTGGCCACCACATGACTTTCTTCTATATTTTCCTATAAAAATTCACTCAGTAAAAATAATTTATTAAAATTATTATTTAAAAAAATTATTTTCCATGATTAATACAGACGATTTCCATATTAGAGAAGTAGTATAACACTAAATATCCAAAAAAGTCAATTTTTTTCTCAATATTACAAAAAAAAAAAAAAAAAGCAAGCTTTTTTTAAACTCTTTGCAGATTGATGATTCAACCATTCATTTTAAAGGTATTGGCGAGCTCTTTTGAAAGATACACATCATGAAAATTTACTCCCCTCGCGGGGGGACTTCCCCCCCCAGGGGGGAGGCAAGGCTCCTACATACACAATTTTTTTTCCCAAATGACTATCTCTATTACAAATATTTTTTTTTTTAATTTTCATAATGATTATTTAAAAAATATTTTTCTTTATGCACATTATACAAAATTTTGTCTTATACCACCACGCTAAAATTTAGAAAAAGCGGGATGGCAACGCAAGCTTTTAGACAATTTTTAGCAAAAGTTGATGCACACTAATTTATGTTGATGTGCAACTACATACCAATTTGTGTGAAATTCTGTGCAGTAGTACCCGAGATACAGTCGCCACAAAATTTTGTCACACACAGACAGACAGACATTTTCTAAAAATGGTCAACTCATGTTCTACAACTCTCAAAACGTAAAAATTCATCATGCACTACGCATGCGCTACCTTTTAAAAAAATTCATTTGCATAATTTAATAGCCTGCTGAGCTACTTATATGAAAACCCCAAACAAATATCATATAAATTCAAAAGGTTATGAGAGATAGAATGACAAAATTTACGTTCTTCTAAAAAAAAAAAAAAAAAAAAAAAAAAGAAGAAGAAGAAGAAGATCTGGGATTATCAATATTTAATTACCATAAGCGATCACTGTATTACCCTTGGGTATTGACTAAATCAAAATAAAAATGTGAATAAAACCCCTTATTGTTTAGATTTTATTTTAAGAGGACCGAAATTCTGTTCATTTTATCGCTCATAACTTTTTACACTTACACGATATTTGTTTGGAGTTTTCATATAAGTTGCTCAATACTTTTGGCTAATAAATTACGCAAATGAAATTTTTTGAAAGCTAGCGCATGCGTAGTTAAAAATCATTTAGTAAAAATACTCATATTTTGTAAGATATTTAATATTTTTGCATTGTAATTACAGTATGCTGTGTCTAATGCAGTATGCCAAATTTTCTAAAAATGTCTTTGCATTGGGTCTGATGTCCTATGCGTTATAATAAAAAAAAAAAAAAAAAAAAAAAAAAAAGATGAAATTTTTTTTGAAATTTTCAAGGAAAAAAAAAAATCCGTTCTATCTCCATGAACATATGTGGTAGATTCATAAAAGTTTTTACAGATTATGAGAAAAATCCTCTTAATTATATGCTACAGCCAAAATACATTTAAAGCATTACTTTTTACAGGGTATTCCAAAATATTTTGACTTTTGTTTAATTTCTTACTGCTCCCTTTTTCCTCCTCAGGACACAACTTTTGCTGAAATATATCAGGTATAATATATTCTTTACATTACGAAATATTCAAGATGATTCAAAAAGAACTTTTTTAGACATTTGACAAAACGTCTAAATTCGAAACTTTCCAAATATTCATTGGTAGATAGTGTATAGAAAGACACTCTATTGTCACTTAGCGGAGAATTAAAATTTACCTTGGATGATTCGGATTCAAAAATGTGGCCAATGGAAAAGGCATTTTGGTTATATGTCTTCACAGTTTTTAAGCAAGTTAAAAATTCCATGTGATTTTCAAAAATGATCATAAAATAATATACCATAATGCCCACTGTTACGAAAAATGATTTGTTTAATAAATGTCTCTTAAGCCGCTATCACATTGACAGGAGAAACTTTAAGCGCTTCATGCATCCTTTTGGAAAGCAAAGAGGAGAGGAAGGGTTGCCAAATGTTTCATATAGTGCTCCGTGAAATTCAGAAGCGTAACCATAGCGTCGTTATTCTAAAGCATTTATCGCTCAAACAAACACACCCCCTGCTGCAGTTAGTGGTGTATGTTAAATTTCATAAAATATTTGAAAATTCTATTTGCTATTGAATTTTATTCCTCATAAAATATTAAATATTTAAAAAAGCAAAAAAATGTTTTTAAGTACAAGTTAGTATAATAACGTGATTAAAATTCTATTAATAATTATGCAAATTTATTGATTGAGCATAGTAATTTTGAAAATCATTATTACAAATTATTAAACAAAAGTCGTCGAATTCATACCACATTTAGATTTATTAATTCAAAGTAAATAAAAGTAGTTTTACAATAAATAATTAAATAAATAAATTATTAACAATTTTTTTAAATAATTTAATTTATGAATTGTGTTGAATTAATTTGTATCATTACACTTACATGATAACATACAGTTAATAAAGATAAAATCGAAAACTACTTTATGTTCTTAGTAAATAAGTAATTTATTAATGGTAGGTAATAAATATATATTTATTATTATTATTATAAACTGCACTAAATAAAAGTACATAATCAATGAGTTATTAAAACTAATTTTTATTATAATGAAAAATTATAATTAATAAATTATTTTTTTGTCTTCTTAAATTTCCTGATCGACATTTTTGTATGTATTTTGAATTATGTTAATTTAAAATATTAAATATTTATGAGTTTTATTATTAATGGAGTACAAAATATTATAAGCATATAAAAAAAAATTATACAGAATATTAATAAACTGTCAGTCATTTATAATTATTAATTTATAAACATCTTCCGTTTCAGAAAGTTTAAAAAAAAAAAAAAAAAAAAAAAAGATTGCTAAGTTCTAAACTTTTAAAAAATGTCTGATTTTGTTGTTGTTGTTGTTGTTATAGGGAAAAAAAACCTAGGCAATAAATTATTGCATTAAAAAAAATGCACAAAAGTGTAAATAGGAAAGAATTTTAAAGAAAAATTGTAATAGTCCAAATGAAAATTTAACATATATCCTTTTACTTTCTATAAATGACAATGTTTTGTCATATATCCCGCCCCTCGACCTAACTTGACAGTGAGCAGAGTTCCCAACTTTTATAATTTATTCACGAGCATTTTTAGCCTCGCCTTCTTTTCGCACCAGAAATTTCGTAGATTATTTTTCTTTAATATGTAACAACGATTAAATAAGAGGAAAATCATTTTTCAAAATTTTCGGTATGAAAAAGAGGCGGGGCTACAAATGCTCGTGAATAAATTATAAAAGTTGCTAACTCTGACAGTGAATGATGTAGTTGCCTTTTCCTTATTGGTCAATTACGTGCAGCAAGGTCAGCTACGTGAAGCATTTCACATCTGTTGTGGAAAATGCTACAGCTAATGTTTCACCGAGGAATTTCTTATCACATGGTTATTTTAGTGTAGCAGTTTCCCTAAATTCTTCATGCTGTGCTTGTAGCTTCACTCCCAGAGCGAGTGTGATACCGGCTTTAAGCCTCTTAAGGCCGGTTTCCACTGGCGGTTCAAGACCAAGGTTCAAAAAGTCATTAATCACGCTTCCGACACAAAGAGCCAAATGTCTTGTCATCAGTTCTAGTCCTTTTTTGTTAGATTGCGCAGTTACTTCAAAGGAAGGCATGCAGAATTGACAAAGATATCTGCCTCCGGCCCCTCAATTATCTCAGCTGGGGGTTAGAGCCAGGCATTTTCTCCCTTCGAAACAACCGGTTGAACCTCCTCCAACCGCTTGACCCCATCAAAGGATTCTGAATAGCGCCGCTCGAAACGACTTCCAACCTACCTCAGTGGAAACTTCACTTTATAGATAATTTCTGTTATAATTTAAACAAATCAATACAGCCCCGCAAATACAAATTGTCCAATATCGTAAACACAGACCTTAATAGGTTCAATTACAAAATTGTGTCGTGTAGAATACTGTATGTTAAGAAAATTAATAATGTGCACATATCTGTCATCATTTAAAATAAAAGGACACACTCTTATACCATCCAAGTAATTTTTTAGCGCAGCCAATACACTTGTCGGTCCTTCATTAATAATTCGAGAAATTAAAGAATATTCGGTCGTAAAATAATCAAAACTTTCAGTACATATTATCTCCAAATTTCCTTATTAAATGTTCCAAGTCAGGCAAAAACATAACAGAAGTAACCGAGAAGTACTTTCAGAAGTTAAAAGAAGCGATAGGGGACGAAAACACTCTTTTTGATATTGACTCATAGATAGTCTAAAAGGAGGAGAATATGGGGATTAATTATCTTAGATTCAATGTTGTGTGCATATTTCCACCTCCTGACACTACAAAATACCTAACTATTTGAAGTTTACTTATTCCAAAACTACGAGTACAAGTTAATGAGGAGAGAAATTATTTAACATTAGAAAACTCATAAAAATGTTTGTAGAAATATCTGTATGATTTCTATTATAATTTAAACAAAATGTTAGAGCAGTCAGGGAAAAAAAAAAAAAAAAAAAACGCAACACCCGTTGTAATTTCGTTACTAAATGACGCAAGAACATCTAATAGACATCATTCAACAGGAAATTAAAAGCACTTTCTGAATATGTCGTCAAATTTTGAATTAGGGGTCATCTACATATTGAAACGAGCGCAAATTTTGATTGTTTTCAATAGCAACACTCAATTTTGACTTCATTTTCGAATTTCTGAAAGTCTGGCAGTGCGGTATACTGTTTGTATACTTTATCTTTAGTATTTATAGAGTTATAATCAAAAATGTGTTAGGGGGTTATCTATAAATATAGAAAAGTACAATTAAGATCCTATAAAAATTAGAGAATATTTTAATGTTTCACACCGGAAATATGTCAGGAAAAAAATTATTATAGAAATTAATAAAACTTCTTATTAATAATTAATAAAATTAATAAATTAATGAATTAATAAAACTTCTTAGATTTGTATATACTTCAGTACGTTTTTAGATAATTTTAGGTCTATTTAAATACATTACACTTGCGATTGGTCCATACAGTACTCTTTGAAAAAAGTGCAATATTTTTCAAGTAAAAGTGTCTATTATGGCTGTACTGATCACCAATAAAGCTTAACTTTTCTTTCGTAGGTGTAACATAATATACGAAATGAAATAATATATATATATATATATATATATATATATATACAACAGCGCATAAACTAAATCTTTTCGGATAAATTATTGTAAGGGTTCATAAAATAAATATTAAACAATTTTAATCGCACTTACTAGTTTTGGGTCAGTTGAACTCTTTGAAACTGTACGATTCGTTTTATAATTTCTATGAAAATATAATTTCTTTATTAACCCTTTCGCGACTGCTTACGTATATTCACGTCATTTGAAAATCTGTAACTCTGTCAGTGGGCGTTTCTTTCGTAATTTGTGCGTTACATATTTCTTAAGTGTGTGCCCAGTGTTCATATATTTGCAATAAAATATACTATGGATAGAAATAGTATATTGATTAGAAAGAATATAATTGTAATGTATATCCATTTGTAATATAATTGTGAATACAGAAAATTTGTTCTGAAATATTTTATTTTGAGAGTATAAAGTCCGTAGGCGGGTCTTACTGTCAAAAAGACAAAATCCTGCAGTCGCAAAAAGTGTTAAAATATATTTATAAAAGTTAAAGTATGATTTTAAAAATGTATAAAGTTAAAATATATTAATAAAATTTTAAAGACTAAAGTATACTTAAAATAATAATCGTCCCCCTACAAAATAAATAAATAAGTAAATAAATGAAATGAAATAAAGCAATGAATGAAGCAAATGATTAAGCCTTTTTTAAACTATAAAGTAGTTAAGAAACGATTTTAATAGTCTGTCTTGCATTCCAATTCCATTCGTTTTTTATATTTGACAATTTCACATTAAACCTATTTTTCTATTTAAAACAGTAAACCCCGCCTATTTAGTTATTTTTTTTTTCTTTTAGTGTTCGTTTAAAAGATTCAAAATTTATCAAAAATTAATCGATGAAGTGCATATTTTTATCAACATAAAATAAGGGGTTTAACACGAATACTCAATGTCACATTTACTTTTCTTTTCTGTATTGTTTTGTTTTGAAGAACGATGAAGGCGGGGCTTGTCTTCTTTAGAAAACAGGAATTCTTGATGCTAATACTAATGTCTAAAAATCATCATTTTTGTTTCATTTCTTTCCGTTTGACGTTGTTGTTACATAATTTGACCCGTAAATAAAAAATAAAAATATTTTGTTTAATTTTCTTTGTTATTTTTTAAGATTTGATTCGTATCTCATGCAAAACTTTATAAGAGACGGCCCCCTAAACCACTTCAAAAGAAAGATTTATTTATATCTCGAAAACTAATAACTGGAATGAGCTGCAAATTTGCACACCCATATTTTTTAGCATTAGAATTAATTTTATGTAAAAATTAATATAGGTCATAATTCATAATTTTTATGAATATGAATTTATTAATATTTTTCAGAATTAAAAATATTTTTCAAAATCAAAAGTAATGATGGATTATGTTTGGGTTTCGTCACTGTATCTCGTAAAAAAAAAATTATATCGAACAAGTTATTTTTTATGAAGATATTAATAAAAGTTTGAAATGTGAATTTAACATCAGCACCTTCAAACTTTGAACGCTTATAACGCTGTGAAAAAATAAGTAAAATATACAACCAATATACTTTTTCGTGTTGTCGCGATCCCAGGAATTCAAATATAAGCTAAAAATAGGGTGTTACTACTGAAAAAATCAAAGTTGGTGAGCGTTTCAATATGTAGACGACCCCCAATTCAAAATTTCAGTTCATTTTCTAAAACTACTCACAGTTCCCCGTCGAATGATACCTATTACATTTTCCTACATGGATTAGCAACGAAGTTACGTTGAGTGTTGCGTTTTTTTTCCCCCGACTGTACATTGTCTAACGTATGAATCAGGATCTATCATCAGTACAACCATTGTCATGATATAATCTCAAATCATTATTTGGCCTACACAACCCTCTCTCATTTCCCATCTTCATTAAATGCGCCAATAAGCATTTCTGAAAGCCCGAATTCAAAACAGGATTTCGTCTTGCGATTTGTTAAACAGGTATGCATCAGCATAACTGATAATACCAGAGACAACTATGAAACGATGCCATTTATTGTTTCCATCTGGTGTTCCATTGTTTTCCATCAACATTTGTGTCAGTTGTAACATACCAGTTTTTGCTTTATAACACTAGGGGGCTCTGCACTCTGCTCGCTCCGCTCACCAACACCCTAGGGAGGCTTCACCTCCCCCCAACTCACTTTACTTATTAACACACGCAGAGCTCTGCCTGCCTATTCGCTGTTTTGTTTCATTGAAAAGGAATATTAATAGTGCATATTACAAGACAAAAGCAGAAAATTATTATGGAAATCCTCATATTCAATCTCAAATTGAAATATACTTATATATATATATATATATATATTTAATAGAAAGAAATTCATAATATCTAGACTATTTTGCATTACAGCTTTAGTATATGACCCACTGGGGATCACCAAAGTGGGGGGGGGCAGAGTTCGCTTCCGGGAAGGATAAAAATTGTGATGGCATGTGACCGGAACATCTCTAGAACGCGCCCCAGACCATCGCTAATTACCTATAGCGCAGTACTGGTGCGACGTTAAATTGAACCTACCTACCTACCTACGTACAACCATGGATCATATTTTAATTTTCCTGTGTAAAATAACTTCATGACAGAAGAACAACGTCACTGGGAGAAACGTTCTTCAAAATGGCAAATAGAATACTTTCATAAACTTGTCGTTTTTAGTTAATAACTTCTTTAATTAAAATGATAGAAATTTCTAAGCGGCTGAAATGTCATCTTTGGAGTATTCGGAACACATTAATACCTCTCATGACGCGAAGGACCCTGCCTTTCGCTAGAAGATGCTGTCGCAGACAAAAAAATTTGACGCCAGCGACAGTAACTTTTTTTTAATATATAAAGATTTCAGTTTGGACAAGCACAGTCACTAAATATAATTTCGCACCTGAGACAATTTCTTTTATTTATTTATTTCTCTCTCTCTCTCTCTCTCATTTTATGATGTTGAAAAAAGTACCAGATTTTGTAAATGGTACTTTTAAACGGGTAGTTTTTATGCATTTTATGATCATTACAGAAAAAAAGTATTTAAAGATAGATACTATTTTTATAAGCTTGTTAATAAAGAAAAATAAATTACATTTATACAATTTTTAAAAATTTACGCATGTATATACGGTTATTAAACGTATAGCCAAATAATGGAAATGCGCATACATATACGCAAATGCAAGTAATCCGGAAGGTATTTAGCATGAATAAATATTTAAAAGAATATAATTGAATTTCCTGAAATATCTATATATTAATAGGCAAGCATAAAATTTGTTGTCCCTTTTTAACATATTAATTATGGGAGTAGAGGGTTGAAAATGGTATCATTCGAAAGGTATAGTTAGCCGGAAGGTGCGAATACAAATATTATTTTCTTACGATGTCAAGAAGGTATTTAAAAATACGTTTATTTTTTATGCATTTTCCCCCATTTTTCCCTTTTATACACGTATTGCTTTACATTAAAAAATACCTAAAAGTAGAAAGTTGTTAAATCGGGCAATTTCATAAAGCTCAAATAAAACCATAGACACAGTAATTTGTATAATGTAGCATCACCATATACGCAAGCGAAGTGATGACTTCACTGTCTGTCCATGGAGCCATGAAAAAGATTTTCTGCGTTAATCGAGTTATTTTTTCTGTAAAATTGATAAAATTTTAATTTAAAATCACAAAACTCCAGAAAAAAAATGGCAAACTTCCAGTTTCGAATCTAAACATAAACATTTCATTTCAAAGGGTGATATTTAAACAATAAATATTCAACTAATATACTAAATAAAAGGTTGGTTGGAGGATTAAGGCCGATTGACTCCTTATGTGTCCTAGGCCTATAGGGGGAATGCCCTCCGTGGGGGTCTTTCTAAGGGGTCCCAGCCCGTATTTACGCGAGTTTCGGAGGAAACCACGGAAAACTCCGAACGGCTAGGTCGATGAGCGCGACCAGGGATCGAACCCGGCACCTCCCATCTACCAGCTTTGAGCGCAGAACCGCTCGGCCGCTGGTGGGCTACTAAATAAAAGGAAAATGGATTTGTTACTAACTGCTGCATGTATAAGTAGACGATACGGAAAAAATGCCGATTTCCGTTTTTTGCTGAATTTACATATTTTGAGCTTTCTTTACGCAGTGTTGCCAGATTTGGGGACTTTTTTATTCAACGTCCACCATTAAATTTTTATAGCAACAGTTGCCTAACCGCATCGAAGATTAATCGTCTATTATGTATGTCAAATTTTACTTCTCAAAATTATTGGTGGTAGTTGAATAAAAAAGTCCCCAAGTCTGGCAACACTGTCTTTACGTTTCAATTAACTGAAATTGGCTACTTAGTTTTAAAAAAAGTGTCTTTATTGCTAGCTTTTGTGGGTAGAAGAAGCAAGTAGAAGATACATAAAAACTTTTGATTTCCGGTTTTCGATGAATTTACATGTTTTGAGATTTCCTTGCATTTTAATTAAGTAAAATTGACTACTTATTTATTATTTTTTTTTTTTAAATGGATTTATTATTCTTTCCTCTGCATATGTAAGTAGAAAATATAAGATTCAGAAAAGTTTTAGATTTTCGGTTTTCGATAAAGTTACACGTTTTGAAATTTCCCGAACTCAATTCGACCATTTTTGAAAAATATCTTTTTTTTTTTTTTTTTTTTTTTTTAATTCAAACACTGTACTTTATGAACCAATCGAATTAATTTAACAGAATTTGATACTTGGTTGGGCCTTGGTTTGACATGGTACCTATTAGCTTCTGGGCTGTATCACACAACAAGGGGCGTTTTCACGTTGAGATTTTCTCTCATTTCAGGAAAGGCTAACATCTACAGAGAGAAATAGTTATATTAAGTAAAACTCTGCTGATTCAGTTAGAGTGAATATCGGCAAACAATTGCCGCAGCTGTGTTACAATTGCTTTCCGTTTAGGACAAGTCAATAACTTTGCTTTGCCTCGCTTTGCAAAAAAAAAATGGTCGAGTTTCGACCACTGGGCGATACTAATAAATATAAATTTACAAGTTAAGTTTTGATTGTTATCCTGAAAAATCAATGCCTCAGCAAAATAAATTTAAAGTTATGTCATCTAACAAACAAATAACAAACAATTTTATTATTATTATTATTATTATTTTTACACGAAGAAATATTTAAAAACTTAAAATTTAATTCTAAAGAAAATATTTAATCTCATATTATTAAAATCAATCAAAATTTTCTTCAAAAGTATAAAAATGAATCTTTTTTTTTTTTTAATTATATACCCATAAGGTTAATTAAGCACTGCTTTATTAGATAAAACAGTACTAATAAAAAAAGCTTGCATTACATTTTTAAATTAGTCGTTATCTTTTCAAATTATTAAACTTTTTGAGGTATTTAACTTATTAAAATAGCTTATCACATAAGAGAACTTTTTTTTTTTTTTTTTTTTTTTTTTTTTTTTAACACAATTTTTCCTTGTAAGAAAATAAAAACTATAACTCTATGAGAGTAAATAAACTTGTAATACTTTATTGATATTTTTTATTTAAAATTTAATAAAAAATAAAATAAAACCTATGATTAATGAGTAGTGAAATTCTCCGCATCTTTTCTCACTGTAAAATTTTAAATGAATGAGGTATACAGAAAAATTGCTTCCAGATTTTAGAATATTTTAAAAGGTTAATTAATCATTATTACTGATGTTCAATAAATATAAAAAAAAAAATATTTACTGAACAAAAAGGAAACATTTCCGTTACAGCATGTTGCTAAATGCTGGTATAAATAAAGAAAATACTGTAATAAATTAAGAAATAAAATGTAAAATAAGAAAATAAAAAATAAATGCAGATAAAAAGGATATTGTATAATGTTATTTTAAACATCTAAACTTAGTTTATTATAGCAATATTGAACTGTTATTTTTTAAATAACTTTTCATCAAATTTGAAATGTAATTATGAAATCTGTTCGTTTGTGCATTCTTTCCCAATACCGTTTTTTGCGTAAATATGTTCTAGAACCTCCTTAGAAAGACTTCCACGGAAGGCATTTCTCCTTAGATCAAGGTCCCTAAGTGAAGACAGTTGACCTTAACCGGAACACCAACACCAAATGCCGTTTCTACGAATATTTTTAGAATATGGTGACCAGACTAGAGCACCTTTATAAATTAAAAACTTTACTAATTATTACAATGCCCTAATTAGGAATATAATTTTATATTCTTTTGTAAATGAGGACGAAAATGCTAATAAATATGATGAATAATTTTCTTGTAAAATTTTCAAAACTTAGAAAAACGGCTTACAAATACGGACTGTCCTCTGAGAAGGAGAACATTTGATCGGCATATTTTAGAATGCCTTGAAAGTGATACATTTTATTTAGATATTCTTCAGCACAAGTTTTCTGATAAAAATTTCTCTTGATTCTAGTGGGAAAAAAAAAAAAAAAAAAAAAAAACTACCGCTGCCGTTTTCCAATATATTGGGCGCATTCGAAAGTATTTTCCGGTCACTTCCCGAGTTGGGAAATGACGTCACGCGGGAAGTTCGGGAAATTAGAACCACCATATAGGAGCCTTACGAAAAATGACCGAGATATAACTACTTCCGTACCATGAAGTTACATAATCTCTCTATAGGTTCAAGTTCCGTTCACATCTCATCTTCCCGGGAAACAAATATATAAACAAACATGGCTCCTATATGGTATTTCTAATTTCCCAAACTTCCCGCGTGACGTCATTTCTCAACTCGGGAAGTAACCGGGAAATACTTTCGAATGCGCCCATTGTGTTTTTTCTGCTTTCCTAGCTTGTACCGCAAAAACTGTTTCGCATAAAAACATGAAAATTGACAGTTTTGTTATATATATATATACGATAAACATGATTAAATAAATCTTTTATATAACAAAGCATTATTTTAGAACATAATTATAGGTTGAAGTAGGGCAAAACATTTGAGTTTAAAAACAATTATGCTCTCAAAAACTATTCGTGGGAACTTTATCAGATTTTGTTAAAATATACATCAGCTAATTGTGCTATACGGTACGTAAAAAATTTTTGATTTTGACAATTATGTATATATATATTGATTTTTTAATGTTTTATGCAATTTTTGTGGTTTTTTTTCAACATTTTTGTAATTGTAAGCAGATGCCATCAAAAATAAAATACATAAAGTTTTTTATCTTATTTTTTTTTTTTTTTTTAGCATAAAAAGAAACATTTTCACTAGAATTTGAATCAAGGAAAAGTTAAACCTGTGGTGTATTTCGTCATTGTATTCCTGATTTAATCTATTGGACTGTTGGTAAGTGACGTCACGTCCAATCAATGATCTGTTCATTCCTTTTTACGTTTATCTATCTCTGCTAGAACAGATCGCAGTCTTAAAAATGTAGTCGTTCATGTTACTTGTATTTTTCATGTGTAATTGTCATAGTCATCTATTAAATTTTGTGTGTTTAAAATGAAACGCCTCGTCATATCCTAGTTATGGCTTATAAATCTTCTCCTGCCTATAAAACATTAAAATGGCGACGAGATGAAAAAGAAAAAAGCAAAAAGAAGTTTTGCTCTTCAACATTTTAATAATATCTAATTCAAGATGATTAAAAATGCAGTCTACGGTTCTTCATAAAGAAAATTGATATTTCGAAAGTAACGAAAAGCGATCGGGAGACGGGCAGTTGGTGAGTTTTTGTCTGCTGTCGCGGAGGAAGTGCATAGGCGCCATCCATAATTAGTTGTCTACGATTTTTTATTTTTCGGGAAAGAGAAAAAGAAAAAGGTATTTACACATTTATTTATTTTTTTCTTTCTGTTCTTTTATTAGATTGCATGTTTTTATTCTTAGAACTAGTATATTTTCATTAAAAATGTTTCAAAATTTTAAAGAATTCAATGATTCGATTGAATGTTTTGATACTTATATTAGAAGACTAGAACAGAATTTTATTTTGTTTGATATTAAGGATGAAAAAAAAGTTAGTGCCTTAATAACTTTTATAGGCCCGAGATTATATAATTTACTTACTAATTTACTGTTCCCAGATCTCCCTGAATCAAAAACTTACACTGAATTAGTAAATGTCTTAACAAAACATCTATGTAAAATTCCAAACAAAATCAGTGAACGGATTAAATTTAGAAAATGTTGTCAAGGAGATAACGAATCTGTGCAGGATTTTAGTGTTCGATTAAAGAAGCTTACAACACATTGCGCGTTTACAGGCGAATCGCTGTCAGAAAATTTGTTGGAGCAATTTTTACGCGGATTAAAAAATGAAACAATCCAAAGCAAATTAATGTCTCAGGTTGAAGATTTAACATTTGAAAAAGCAGTAGAACAAGCCGTAACTATGCAAAGTACTGAAAATGACATGATAGAATTACAAAATAAAAATTTGAATTTGAATAAAGTTTCTGTTAGTGTTAGGAAACCAAAACAAAATTATTCTCAAAATAACTTAAGTAAACAAAATGTGAACAAAACTGCGAGTGCAAATAAAAGTAAAACTTATTGTTATCGTTGTGGAAATAGCTCTCATTTAGCAAATGTTTGTAAATTTATTAATGCAGTTTGCAATTTTTGTAAAAAACGTGGTCATTTGAGTAAAGTGTGTCGGAACGCACAAAACAATGTTACTCAAAAGAAAAATGTAAATGTTCTTGATACTGTAGACATTTTGTCGTTACAATCTGAAGGCACTAAACCTATAAAAATTTGGGTTTTGATAGAAAATAGTGCTAAAGCAGAAATGGAACTTGATACGGGATCGGCGATTTCCGCCGTACCGATAAATCGTTTTCGGAGATTATTTCCAGAACATAAAATGTTTCCTGCTGATGTACAATTAAAGACAGCCACGGGAGAAATTTTCCAGCCCGAGGGATTTGTTAGAATAAATGTAACTTACGAAAACAAAACTAGGAATGTTAAGTTATATTTAGTTAAAAAAGACAATTTTCCTTTATTGCTAGGTAGGGATTGGATAACTACATTTAATATATTCCCAAACAATTTACAGACTGTTCCGGTAAACAAAGTACAAATCTCGGATAATTTAAATAATTTACTAAATGAATTTACGGATTTATTTACAAATAACGTAGGTGAAATTAAAAATGTTAAAGCTGAATTACATTTAGAGAAAGACTCATCACCAATATTTTGTAAATCGCGAACAGTTACGTATGCATTAAGGAATGCGGTAAATGAAGAATTGGAAAGATTAGAAAATGAAGGGATAATAAAATCTGTTAGTACTAGTAAATGGGCAACACCTATTGTTCCGGTGGTAAAACCTAATGGGAAAATTCGTTTATGCGGCGATTTTAAAGTCACGGTAAATAAATTTTTAAAGGTTGACAAATACCCGCTACCAAAAATTGAGGATATATTAGCAACTTTAGGGGGTGGATTACATTTTACAAAAATTGATTTAAACCAAGCATACTTGCATTTACCGGTAGAGGAAAATTCACAAGAACTACTTACTATTAACACTCCTAAAGGCTTATTTAAATTTACGCGATTACCATACGGAATTGCCAGTTCGCCAGCAATATGGCAGAGAACTATAGAACAAATTTTAAAAGGTATAGAGGGTATTTCAGTTTTTATTGACGATATATGTATCTCAGGGGAAACTGATGAAATACATTTAGAGCGATTAAAACAAGTGCTAGAAAGGTTACGTGAATATAATCTTAAAATAAATAAAGAAAAATCTTTTTTCATGAATGATGAAATTACATACTGCGGTTACAAAATTGATAAAAATGGCATACACAAAACGCAAGAAAAAATTTCTGCTATTTTAAATGCTCCAATACCTCAAAACGTAACTCAAGTAAAAGCGTTCCTAGGCTTAGTATCTTACTATTCTAGATTTGTTCCTAAATTATCTACGATTGCTTATCCTCTAAATGAATTATTACGTAAAAATGTAAATTTTCAGTGGACTAAAAAATGTGAAAATTCATTTAATGCAATTAAACAGGAAATTACTTCCGAAAGGATTCTCACCCACTTTAATCCTAAATTACCCTTAATTTTAGCCACTGATGCTTCTCCTTATGGAATTTCGGCAGTACTTTCGCATACAATGCCAGATAACTCCGAAAAACCCATAGCTTTTGCTTCTAGAACTTTATCTTCTGCAGAAAAGCGGTATAGTCAGGTAGATAAAGAAGCGTTATCAATAATTTTTGGTGTAAAGAAATTTTTTCAATTTTTATATGGTAGGAGATTTACACTGTATACAGATAGTAAACCCCTAGTTTCCATATTTTCACCCGTAAAAAGTATTCCGGTACTTTCGGCAGCTAGAATGCAAAGATACGCATTATACTTACAGACATTTAATTATGATATTAAATATAAAAAATCTGCAGAGCACGGAAATGCCGATGCTCTATCACGTCTTCCATTACGTAGTGAAGACTTACTGCTGCCGTCGTCCGATTCGCTACAACCAGAAAAAGTGTCACCAACTTTGTCACCAAATTTATTTGGCAACCTTGATGAATCCGATTGTTTATTTATTCATCAAATCACATCGTTACCGTTAAATACAAAGATATTATGTGCAAGTTCTAAGCGAGATCCAACATTGAAAGAAATGTACCGACATTTAATATCAGGCACACAGATGCCAAATTACTTACTTTTTGGACATAAACAACAGGATTTTTCTATACTAAATAATTGCATACTACAAGGGAATCGTGTTGTAATTCCTACTGTTCATAGACAAAAAGTGTTGGAAGATTTGCATTTTGGCCATTTTGGCATAGTTAAAATGAAAGCACTGGCACGTAGTTTTGTATGGTGGCCAGGTATTGATAAAGACATTGAGAATTTAGCAAATAACTGTTCTGTTTGTATTAAATTAAAACATAATCCTCCTAAAATGGAAAATCATCACTGGGAATGGCCTACAACACCTTGGAACAGAATACATGTAGACTTTTTTGGTCCAATGATGGGGAAAATGTTTTTAATCGTAGTAGATGCCCACAGTAAATGGACAGAAGTGTTCATTGTTCCAAATACTACGGCTGAGAACACTATAAACTGTCTTTCTTCGCTTTTTGCCAGATATGGCTATCCTGTGTCCCTTGTGTCTGATAATGGGCCACAATTCATTTCAGAAAAATTCGAACATTTTCTACAAAGTAAAGGCATAAAACATAGTTTAACTGCACCATATCATCCCTCTACAAATGGTCAAGCCGAAAGATATGTCCAAATTATTAAAAAAGGATTGAAATCCTTAAGTTCAGAACCCGGAAATCTCCAATTTAAGTTAAACGAATTTTTATTCCAATACCGAATAATGCCTCATATTACAACAGGGGAGAGTCCCGCATCATTATTTCTGAAAAGAAATATCAGATCAAAATTAGATTTGCTTGTACCAAATGTTAAAAATTATGTTGAAAGCAAACAACATAAAAATGTTTTTAACAAGAAAAAGATAAGAGAATTCCAAATAAATGAAAAAGTTGCAGTACGCAATTATACATCAGGAGACAAATGGAAAATAGGTAAAGTAATTACCAGATTAGGTAAACTACATTACAAAATTCAAGTAGGTTCATGTGCATGGAAAAGACACGTTGATCAACTGAAAAGTGTAGGTTCCAGAGTACAAGTGGAGGAAGCTACAAGTCCTGGTGCAAATATTTCCATGGTCCCCGATAGCAATAGTCCACACCTACAAAGCAATGGAGAATCTAAGTCTGGTAGGAGGCCTGCCATGATACCAGATCCAGCGCCAACCGATCCTGTCAGTACACCAGATCCATTGCCAACCAATCCTTCCACTACATCAGATCCAGTACCAACCGACAGTAGATCTGTGTCTACAAAGCCTGGAGAAATTGACTGTGATAAAAATATCAACAGTACTCTAAATAAAAATGAACTAAAATGTGAACATTCAAAAGTTAAAAATGCTAATTTGTCTTTTTCTGAACAGGTTGTAAGGAGATCATCTAGAGTAAGAAAACCTCCCATCAGGTATGGTATACGGAATTAAGGGGAGGAGAGTTGTGGTGTATTTCGTCATTGTATTCCTGATTTAATCTATTGGACTGTTGGTAAGTGACGTCACGTCCAATCAATGATCTGTTCATTCCTTTTTACGTTTATCTCTGCTAGAACAGATCGCAGTCTTAAAAATGTAGTCGTTCATGTTACTTGTATTTTTCATGTGTAATTGTCATAGTCATCTATTAAATTTTGTGTGTTTAAAATGAAACGCCTCGTCATATCCTAGTTATGGCTTATAAATCTTCTCCTGCCTATAAAACATTAAAAAACCTATATCATTAAAAATTTCTCATAAAAGGACATCATAGTATCTATAAAGTTTTAATTTTAATTTATTTTAAATTTAAATATTAATTTCCATTATTCTTCCATAATATTATTTTATATTATTTTTTAAAGTTTATTCTAATTACTCCAATATTTAAAGTTATCTTTAATTTTTAATTAAAAGTTTGTGCAAATTTATTGTTCTTTTACTTTTTTCAGAGTTGCTCAAAACGATTAAAAACAAGTGACTCTTCTGAGGATGTTTTTTCCAAGGAACGTTTTGTTAGGGCCGGAATTTCCTAAAACCTGTTAGATATATTATAAAGGCAAAACGTGTACAATTTCTGGCAATATCTCATGATTATTGTTCAGAATGACTGTTTTAGCATTGAAACCATATAAGAGTGGTTATAAATAAACTTAGAAAGTTGACGACTCATAAGATACAGGATAAGAAAATAATAGTAAATATATCTACCAGATGGCACTTTGCATCGAAAAAATTTAACAGATAAAATGACCCTTATGGTAATAAAAACTAACTATTAAATATTTAAATTGTTTATTCTTTCCGTATGGGTCATTTTTTCGTTATATATTTCGTTTTTTTTTTTTTTTTTTTTTTTTTTGCAAAGCGCCATTAATGGTCATTATTAACATTTCCTTAATTCCTTGTGTAGAAAGAAAAATCAAAGTTTTGTGTCCGTAAATGTTTCCAAAAATGTTAGCAAATATCCGAGGCATTAAATGTCATGTTATTTTGTTGTCAGTATATTTTAATGTCAGTTTATTTTAGTTAAAAAAAAAAAAAAAAGTTAATAATTCAATCTTATAGATCACTGCTTTGAATTTTATGAAACTGTATATAAAAATGTAAATATACAATTCGAGATACAAGAGTGCGGGAAGAAAAACATTTTGGGGAGCGAAGAAGCTTATGTTATTTACTGACCAAGTGTTTGCAAGCAAGTGAAGTATTAATTTACCGATAACTGCTTACTGATAAAAAACTTCGCCATAAGTCTTAGTGACATCAGTTTTACTGAACTGTTAAATATATTTTTATTCTCTGTTTTAAAAACCTTATTGGCGAACAAGATACTATTTTGTTCGTTAATTTTCTGCGTGAAAACTCAAGTTAACCGTGAATTGTACAAAATTCTTATTACCGGAAATATGCAATTTTTCAATAGATGCTTGTTAGAATTGTTGTACTAATATCTGCATTTTATCAGCTTCAGAGTCCAATTTGTGCCTATAGTTATGAGAAAGAGATACTTAATTTACAGATTCACATAGTTTAATTAACCCCGAAAAAAGAAATTTTAGTAGAATAATTAATTTTCATCCAGAGACGAGGATGCCACGTGTTAAAATTACAGAACTGTACCAAAAAAAAAAAAAAAAAAAAAAAAAAAAAGCTAATAATTTGGATAACAACTTAGGTTAATTAACCCCGAAAAAGAAATTTCAATATAATCGTCAATTTTCGTCAAGAGACGAAGAGACCGGGAGCCACGTGTTAAAATTATAGAATTTTGCTTTAGAACACGCACTTCTCTTGCGCTGAATTATGAACATAACCAACTTCGCTTACAGTCAGGAAGAAAGAAAGGAAAAAAAAAAAAAACAATCAGTTTTTTAATGATATGCTAGTATTTTCCCCTTTTCTGTTAAGCTAATTATTAAAAACTACAATTTGAGTTCTTTTTATAAATTGATAAATACAATAGTTTATTTTTTCTAACGAAATTTTCTAGAACTGAATATGTGATTTTCCCATATCACACCTTGAGCACGTATCTCATGAATTCCCTGCACACCAAATTTGATGGAAATCCACTAGCCATTTTAACTGCAGGATGCTGCAGATGAAAAATTCAACTGAAATCAATCTATATTTAAGAGCACTGCGAACTGTGCATTATCTTAGTACAGATTGCTAATACATCAGAAGCTGTTGGTGAAAAATGTAAATAGATTTCCAAAAACTGTTTTCTTATTTAAAGAAATTACATGTTTTTGTTATGCAATTTTTCTGGTGACGGAAAATTTAGTGCTCTGGATTTAAATTTTTATGCTCCGGGTTCGATTCCCAAATCAGACATGTATGTTGTTAGTGGTTTGGAATCAAAATCATGTTTTAGACCCAGGTCTAATGAGTCTGAATGGGAAAAAAAAAAAAAAAAAAAAAAAAGACCGCACACTGTTAAAAATTCGTCCTGTTTGCTGCCAGAAATTTCCTGTAATTTGAGAAAATGCGTGTAATTTACGAAAAAGTTACGTTGTCAGAACGTATTTTCTCAAATTACAGAGAATTTCTGGCAGCAAACAGGCTATATTTTTTACAGTACCAAATCGGTTGTGCATTTCCTTGACAAACACATCACATCAATGTCTGTCTATAATTTCAAATTATTGATTTTTTTTTTTTTTTTTTTTTTTTTTTTTTTGTCTGTTATTTTTAGGATATTCGATATATATACAGTCGGTAACAAAAGTATCCGAACACTAGCAAAAATTCCTATATAAAAAATATAGAGTTAATACTGTTTTGTTAAATAAATCCTTGTCGAATCATGTTCTTAGACTGACTAAGAACATGATTCGACAAGGATTTATTTAACAAAACGGTATTAACATAGGATTTTACATAGGTTTTACATGTTTTACATAGGAATTTTTGCTAGCGTTCGGATACTTTTGTTACCGACTGTATATATATATATATATATATATATATATATATATATATATATATATATATATATATATATATATATATATATATATGTGTACACTACTGTAAATCAATTACAGCGTAAATTAATCTCTGTAAAAAAACTTCTTTTTGAAACAATTATATAATTATGCAAATATCGAAATACATACAATTATTAATTATTGATTATTACATATTTTTTAAACAGATATGAAAATTCCTCTTTTATTTTCTAAAATACATGCTAAATAAACTATCAGCTACATTTTATATGTTTTATAAATGTATTTTAG
Source organism: Salticus scenicus (assembly GCA_963930645.1). Lineage (NCBI taxonomy): Eukaryota > Metazoa > Arthropoda > Arachnida > Araneae > Salticidae > Salticus > Salticus scenicus. The sequence continues at coordinate 97,750,038 of OZ005650.1, forward strand.
TGTAATTCTATGCATGGAATTGATCTTTCAAATAAATATTTGAATAGAAACAATAGCTCCAGGAAATATCTAACTATTCAGAATTCGTTTATTCTCGAAATGCCTTTTTGAATTAGAATAAATGTTTTGAATCACATACATGAAAAATGGGAACAATATGGATTTTTTTTTTTTTTTTTTTTTTTTTTTTAATATATGTAACGTATAAATAAATTTTCTATCTTTGTCCGATTTTTAATATACGTAGAATTGAATTAAATTATTAAATTATAGGAGTTATTATCAAATAAACGTGTTTGATAAAATTGAATTACTGAGATGTTTTTTAAAACGTTGTCAAAATTTCTGAATTAGTTTCTAAAACGTTCTTTTATTTTGCATTACATAAATAATGAAATTGCATACCATAAAGACCGATAAATGCTATTTAGAAATTGTTCCATTTAAAATCTGATAACTTATGAAAATATTTCGAAAATACAGTGTAATTTGTAAATTATTAATTTTTTTCTAAAGTATTTTCCTGATAATGATAATGTTGTTGTTGTCGTATGTCACTCGGAAATTTCGAGCCCCGGTAGTGGATCTAACCGGATTTAAGGCAAGAGGGGTGCGTCTTCCGTTTTTCAGAGGAGCGTCACTTAGGGAGAAAGAACGACTTAGCTCCAGAAGCTGGTGAAAGATGGCAGCACCAACCAAACAAGAGGAACTCGAATTTTGATCCGGATCAAGGCCGAGTTAAACCCATGTTTTGGTACCCCCAGAGATATAATTTTTGATGGGAACTTGAAGGACTTTGTGACCATGACGGAATTTAATGTGCACCAGTCGCCATTAGCGTACACGACGGTCTTCGGCCGGCTCGAGGACCGAACCTGCATTCTTTCGATCATGAACTCGCTGCTCTTACCGTCCAGGCTACCAAGGCAAATACAATAATGAAAATGAATTATGTATGAATATATATTTTTATGTGTCTTTATTATAAATAGTTATTCTTATGTAAAGCACACGCTGTCTTGGCATAAAAATGTAAATTTAATTTCACATGACTCTCGAATCGCAGATAACAGATCTTAACTATAATTCTTAGCTCTTTATGACGAGAGTCGTCGCCTATAGCGTAGCACTAATGTGACGTTAACCTCACTCACTCACTGTGACGTGAGTCTTTCTTAAATGTATCCACTGGAATCAGTCAAAATCTTAATGTCCGGAATCTTAAGTAGGTTCATGATCATATGTTAGACGCATAAAGGTTAACCACAATAATTAGTAGCAATAATAATAATTTGTATAATATTTCTCTAAAGTGAACCAATTACAATTAAATTTTATCGAGACGATACGATAGTGACGTAACGTGCTAACTGATTGGTCAACCCAAATTAGAATAATCAAGGATGCTACGAGAAGAAAGGCTACAAAAAATTACTTTAATACACTTGAAATGCACATTTTCTTAAAGAAATTGAAAAAATATTAACATTTTGTTCTGAAACATATGCTAAAAATATCATGTTTAGAAGTGTATTTGGAAAAATTTAAAACCAGTTAGGCCTGGCATTCATGGTTGGCTATTCGGCAGAGCGCTGGTGGTGGCATCTATTGATTCAAATAGAAATCATTTTATTAAGATACAAATTTTTGGAAGCCAAAATTATATATTTTTTTTTAGATTTTTAATCCATTATAAATAGAATAAACGTTATTCCTTTTATTTATTTATTTATTTTGTAGATATAATTATTAACTACGAAATTTCTGTCATGTGTTAATTAAATATGGTAATTTAATATGGTAATTTAATTACGTCAAATTTTGCGAAATATTTGATTTTTAATACAGCAATAATTTAAAATAATTCTAAGGAGTTTTAACTTAGCAGCGGAAAAAAAATCTTTTGTAAAACTGGAATTATAATGCAAATATCGAAGATTCAAATCTTTTTTACAGGAAAAAAAAAAATGGTATGTAGGTATTATCACGCAGATTGGTAATAATAATAATAATAATAATAATAATAATAATAATCTATTCGTAACCATCTAACACGGATTGCATCTGAAAACATATTTTAGACCATAATGTTAATCTGGTGTCTAAATGACAAATATTACGAAGACTGGAACTGCATTGATAACTTCATAATGTAGAGTCGTTGAAATCTGTATTGCACCTTAAAACGCCATTTCTCAGTGCCAAGTATAACTATTTCTGCAATACTAACTTTTGTTTTTAAAAAAATTAATTTTTTTCTCGTTCCCATCAATTTTTACACATTTTATTGAAATTGTAATTTTATCTGAACTTTCAAATTAACAAATTTTTATTTTTCTACTGATTGCGATTTTTTTTTTTTTGTTGTTCATTAAAATAGCTTGCTTAATAAGGATTTAATTTCTTCTAATAGTAATTTAATTGTATTAAATGTATAGAAAACAACTGAGGTAAATAATGATTATTAAGGCTACAGTGACAATAAATAAATAAATAAAAATAGTAAAAAGAAAAAATAAAGAAAAAAAAAATTCTAGAATTATAATTCTATTACAGTAAAAAGTTACAGTTGCATATAGTATTAATTGTAGAGGAGAAATAAAATTAACGTTCACATTACAGTGAATTATGTAATAATTAAAGTTATTAATTAATCATTAAATTTCAAAATTTTCCTTGAGAATTAATTTTTAACTTAGACTTAATATATATATATATATATATGTAGCTTTGTATGATTTTAACAAACATTAGTTGACATACTGTTTTTATAATCATAAGTATGCGAACAAAAATTTCTCTTTTTTTTTTTTATTTCGAAAAAAAAAAAAAAAAAAATAAAATAATAATAATAATAATAATTTTTTAAAATTTCAAATTTTAAATTAAAAAAGAAAAACAATTAGTGGAAAATCGTAAATAAGTTTTGCGCTAAGATATATATATATACATATATATATATATATATATATAAATTAAATGGCGTTTCAAGAAAATCCAAAAAAGAAAGAAGACTCACGGAGCATTTTAAATCTGACGCAAAATAGGAAATTTTGTTTTGATCAAATGGTGCTTAAAATTTTTATTTTACCACAAATTCAATATTTGTTTATAAATATTAACGCTTGTAACTCAGTACAGAATGATGAGAATTGAATTTTTTTTTTCTACGAATTACTACTGTTATGTAGTTTTACATTTTAGTAAAATTAAAATATCGAATTTTTAGTCAAATTTTGACATTTTGAAAGTTTATGGTTGCCTTAATCAGTATGTAGGCATTAAAAATGCGTCAGAACAAAATTAAAATTTAGAAAAACAGTTTTCAATACGAACTACATTTTAATTATTTAAAAATATACTTTGTATAATTTTATTTATTAAGTTTAAATTTAGAGTTAAAATTTATGCAGAAATAAGTTCTTTTGTAAAAGATATTTATTTCAAATCTGTTATTTGAAATATGCTTAGAATCTTTTAAAATTAATATTTGTGATTTGGTTGGTTTTGAAAAGATATGAATACAAACGAGAAAAATTTATATTTACTACACTTTAAAAAAATAAATTATTTTAAATTTTGTTTCCCGTTTTACACGCTTAGAACAAACTGAATACGATTATTAACCACAAAGATTATCATCAAAGAAAATTGTTAATGGAAACTGAATTTGTAGTTTGAAAAAGTCGATGAAGTTTTTGATTAATTTCCTGAATATATTTTAAGTAAGTTGTAAAATGAAAATTCTCGCTTTTGATAAATTAATTTTTATTTCCTTCTGTATATACTGAGGAAATAAATTTCTGTAAATACTCAATTAGTGAAAATTTTTGATTTCTGGTTTTCGATGGATTTACGCATTTTGAAATGTTTTGAAAATGGTTTTTGGAAAATGTCTGTCCGTCTCTGTGTGTGTTAGTGTGTGTATCATAAATTTGAGGACTCTGTATCTCACGAACCAATCAACGAAATGTAACCAATCTTGTTATTTAGTTAAACCATGGACTAAACTGGCGCTGATTACATTTTAGAATGAATGGCTCAACAGGTTGCGCTGTCATCCCAATTTTTAAAATTTTTAACAAGGCAGTATAGGACACAATTAATATACATAGTGAGAACTATTTTTAACGAATGTTTGAGAAAATAATACGAATAACTGATAATAATAGTAGTAAATTAGCATACAAATTGAGTGCATATAGGAGCGAGCATCGCTCCCTGACCTTAGGGAGGGTAGTACCACCCCAGGGGTGGTAAATATTCAATATGAGTATCTTTCAATAGAACTTGTCAAAACCTTTAAAACGAAGGGTTGAACCATATAATTTTAAACAAAGTTATCAATATATTCTTTCTTTCTTTCTTTCTTTTTTTTTTTTTTACGGACGTTAAAAAAACGTTATATCCTGAGACATATTCTGAATCGCATAAAATTGATTTTCTTTGAACATTTAGTGTTATACTTCTCTTGGGTGAAAAACGTCTGTATTTATTATAGAAAATAATTTTAATTTATAATTTGTACTGCCTGAATTTGTATAGAAAAATATTGAAGAAAGCTCCGTAATGGCCACAACATCCCAGGTTTAAAAAAAAAAAAAAAAAAAAAAAAAAATCAACAAAAAACGTTAAATAATATATATATATATATTTCAGGTAATCCGAAATAAATGCAATACGCCTGCAGTACGCCAGTGGTTTATAGCAGATTTCCTAAAGGTTTTCTTTAAAAGTTGTTTTTGCTGATATTTTTACATGGTATACTAGTTTAATATTAATACAGTCGGCAGCAAAATTATCCAAGTGCAAGCAATAATTCCTATTTAAAAGATGTGCACCTAATAGTGTTTTGTTAAGTAAATATTTGTCGATTCATAGTCTTTATGCTGTTGATAAAAAATTAAGTTGATAATAAAAATTAGTGATCAAACTAAAGAAAAAAAAAGTAAATGTATTCTTCTATAATTTTCCTGCCGACTGTAAATAAATATACTATAATTTTTTAAAATCTTGTTTCTCGTTATACATCAAAGCATTTTAAAGAAAATAATTTCCTCAATTTTTAATTTTGATCATCAAACAATTCATCGTAATAATCTTCTAAAAAATTCCAGTTTTAGTCAAAATAAATATCTATTAAAAAAAAAAAAAAAATTGAGTCTTGTATACGGTAGATCTTACATAGATATTCATCTAGTGTTTTCTCCAAAACAGATAAGGGCGTAATGTGTTTGGTTTTCAACTAATGAGACACAAATTTTGAGCTATTGCGTTTTTTCTCATGCACAATTAACGGAAAGAAATTCAATTGTCAAGCGTGCTAGCGGTTCAGTGTGACAGTATATTCGATGACGTGACCTTTGTTGGTGCACGCAACGTACGATGTGGATACGTAATGTAACTATCTAATAGTAAAAAAAAAAAGCACCGCAATCGATATATTTGTCTACGCTCGTGTTTACGTCTGTCTACTTACCTAATTATCTGTATAGCTGTATATACTTCTACATTGCTGTTGTTTAACAGTTCAATAATGTTTTTGTACTACTATGTTTATGACTACTTATTCGTTGTAGATGAAATCGGTATATATTTCCCTCAATGTATCACAAAGTCGCTTTAGAACGTTGGCACACTAATAAAAGTACTTTTTAAAATCGGATATCGAAAGGCAGAACTATAATAATTATATAATACAAATAGTAAGACATTAAATTCTGTCAGATGAGAAAGAGCTGGATGCAACTTACTTTACAAAAGGAAAAAAAAAAAAAAAAAAAAAGATTAAATTCTTAGTAGATTTAGACCATGGTTATCTGCAAAAGTCATGTTTAATAATTTTTTAAACTTTAGATGGAAGTATAGACTTTATTATTCAGTTAAGAAGCAGTTTTATTGAAAGATCTTTTTTATATTTAATCCTTTTCTTTTTTTTTTAATATGATTTTGCATGCTTTTTTTTTCTTTCTTTTCTTTCTAGTAAAAATCTATGCTAATCAGTAATCGCTATTAATAGTTTCTACCAATGCCGCAAAATATTTACTTAATTATGAGATCTCTTACTTGTTTAAAATAAGCAATTTTCTAATCAAGTAATCGAATACATATTTAAAACATTACACTGTCTTTTTTTTTAGTACTTTCCAATAAGGTTGAAAAGTGTTTATGACTTCGGTTTGTCTGTCTGTCCGCATTCTAACTCCCGTAAAAATTCATGGAATTTCTTGAAACAGATATATGATATTCAAGTTCACTATCGGATGTACCTTATTGAAAATAGAGTACATATTTCTACTGGTTTGTGTACAGGGACTCTCGAAAGTATTCGAAAGAAATTTTTTCTATGAGAGGTATTCCTATAAACCAAATTTTAATGACTTTTCATTGCTCAAATCTTAATGAAATGGAAATAGGTTATTCATATGCACAAAAGAATGCTTTCTATAGAATACAGTATGATTAACATTTGATTTACAGGGCCCCACAAAGATATTCATTTACATTAAGGGTTATTATTGGAAATTTGCTGGAATTCATTTTCGTTTACATTAAGCGCGTTCCAAGCCACACTAGCTTTAATTTTTATGAGAGAATATGACTTCAATTTGTGTGTCTGTCTGTCAAACTGTTCATCTGTCTATCTGTTCATCCACCCACCCCCAGCGTCGTAAATATTTTTAGAAAAAAAAATTATATATTTTATTGAAGTTCACTATGGAATGTTTCCGATTTAAAATAGCATTAATATGTCCTGTACAACTGATTTGTGTACATGTACTGCCAAAGAAATGCTAATGCCTTGCGTTTTAGGATCGATTTTTATATAAATAACATTTTATTGGAAGTTTATTCAGTCCTTCAGTATGCACGTTGTATGATGAAGTAGGCAAACAACATTGAAAGTTGTAAGATACAACAAGTACATACAGCTGGAAAGTGTTACTAATCATTGCGTACCGCATGACGTTTTGTTCTTGTTTTAATCTCACTTCTGTTTCACATTTGTATAAAGAATGACTCAAAAACATCTACATATATTTTCCAAATGTTACATCCGAGAAAATCTTCTTTCAAGTAAATCGACCGTTATTGGAGATATCGATCTGCAACATTTTATACATTTACAGATAAAGTTTTCTTTTTTTAAAATCAGATTTTGAATTCGAAATCCGATACTTTTCACGAATTAAGAATTTCTCTGTAATATTATATAAACTATTTCACATGATTACTATTTCATAATATAAACAAATATTTACAGTTTTTTAAAAAGTTCGGTCTAACTAAATTTTATCGAATTCTCATAATTGTTATTTTTTACTTCTGTAATATTAGAAGAAATAGTTGAGGGATCTGGGGGAATTTAGAATAGTTGGATAAAATGAAATACTGTTATTTTTTACCTGTACGGAGCTGCAACCTATCGGATGCACGTTACACGTCTTCATTGGATCTCAAATATGAATGATAGATCACCTTGTGCCTGTCAGAAGATCAGTTTTGTGCGATACAATTTTCATTTGTCAAGATTCAGACTTTCTTGGAGGTAATTATTACGAATTCTGTAATCTAGTAAAAGAATAAAACGTGTGAAAACCTAGTACCATTTCTGATAAGGGAGGTGAGATAGTTAGTTGTCTGATTCCCATGAACTTATATTTACCAACAGGTGGTTGAGATTGATTTATTCACCAAGATGGTGATTCGGGTAATATGGAATACCAACTGTTCCATGTTATTAGCCATTTTTGTAAAACTTGAATATTGCTAATTTTTTCCATACTGTTTACTTCCAATAATAATTTCAAAATAAAATGTTTTTATTGGAATTATTCATGATTTTCTGTAATAATACTACCCTAATCCATATTATCCTTTAAGGAAATGGGTATTTCACATTTCCTTTCGGAACTATTCCATATTACCTGTTTAGTCCATATTATCCATTTTTTTTTTAACTAAAAATTTTGCACGTAAATTCTAATTTTTGTAACATAAAAACCATCAAAACACACCAACACCACCTAAAATTTTGCAATAGACTTATCCAAAATGATCTAGAATACTCAACATTATTAAAGTGAGATCAAATTGAAATGGTATTCATATTAACCCACTTTTCCCTACACTTTTGAGAGGTCCAGAGCATGATTTGATCATTTTTAGAAATGGCGATCTGTCTCTATATTCTTATGTGTTTAATAAAAAATTATAGGGTAACTATAGCTTATGAACTAACGCATAGAATATTATTTGATATAAGTTTATACTTCCTTTCACAATATAAATTTGTGCGTTCACAATATAAATCTGGGCGATTTACAAGGAAATAGGGTAACTATTTCCTTGTAAATCGCCCAGTAGGTGGTGTCGTTATGCTGCGACTTAGCTGCTATGCGATTTTTCCTACTTAAAGCGCCAAATTTGATATTTAAAATAACTATTATGTAAACGAACGTCGATTTAATTTTGTGTTCATACCGGTCAACAGGGGGCACCACTATTACTCACTTTGTGTGATTTTTGAAAGAAAAATAGAATTACAAACTCGAAAAACTTTTCATTTCTGAAATGTGTTCTTCTTTCCCCCAAAACGAACTGCATAAAAGAAAAAGGAATTTGTGCATTCCTGCCTTTTTTCAATCTGCCCAATAATAAGGGGTGACTAAAAATAGAACAATCGTCACGTGATACAAGAGACATGAACTATTCCTCTCAGTATTATTTTGTTATCAGTTTTGTGTTTTAAGATGTAAACGAAAGGAAGATTTTCTGCTCTGTCTTTATTTTATTTATTTTAATTAAAATTCACGTTTAAAGACATAAGAGGGTCACTCGTTTTTGTAATGTATAATTACTACAAATATTAACAAAAATCTATTCCAGAAAAAAAAAAAAAACTGAAAAGATGCTAAATCGACAGGATATAATGCAGCGTATAGCGGGACTGAATAGCACCTAAAACGTAAACCAATTTTCTACTATTTCCATTTTCAAAGAATCATTTCCCTTATTTTATTTAATAAACGCTTCCCTACCGAAGCATTTAATAATATTTTCTTATAATTTTCATATGGTTGCATCACAGCCTTTATTTGCTAACACAGCCCCAAACTGCATAAGTATGTTTAAAATGTGCGTTTAACTATAGCACGTACGTTTAGCTCATTAGGTACTTTTAAAATAGGGTCGTTGTAGAACATGAAAATTACATGATATGATAACATAAAAAAAAAAAAAAAGAAAAGAAAAGAAAAAAAGAAAATTTCTGTCTTTGACTGAATTTAATTCAGTACTACAGGACTAATTTATAAATTGCAATATTGTAACTAAAATAAATAAATAAATAATAAATAAATAAATAAATAAATAATAAATAAATAAACAAATAAAAAATAAAGTAAAAAATTAAAAGTAAAAAATTAATAAAACAAAATAAATAAGAATAAGAGAGAGATAAATTTTTTTTTTGTTATTAGCGACCCTCGATACACGAAATAACAAACTCAACATTCTTCACATAATAACCGTTGGCAAGGTCACCGTATCTGCAAACGCAGATGTAGCGATTATTATGCGAGGAATGTCAAGCTGGTTTTCAGCCAGGGTGGTTCAGTGGAAGAGTATTCGCCCGTTAAGCGGAAGGCCTGGGTTTAATTCCAGGCTCGGGCATTTCTCACATAAGATAAAGACGCCACTGCTCGTCACCCTGAAAAAGTTTTAAAATTGCTTGAGCTAGATTCTCCGGTTCTGGGGAATTTAGTGCCGGTGGCTTGAAATCCATATATGTTAATTAACAATTATTTTAACATGTCTTTTGTGAGGGTGACGAACACTGGTGTAGATTTTAAGGGTGACAAGCACTGGTGTCTTTACCTTAGTTGGTATAAAAAATACCAATCTTATACTCCAAAGTACTTAAAATGAATTTTCACGGTTGATGCGTTTATCAATAAAATTTCTAAATAATTTAAAATAGTTTAAGAAATTAAATGGTAAAATTGGATATTGGTAGGCATCCTGGCATGCTGGAAGTATGACAACTCAAAATCGTTGTCTGAAAAAAACAGTCCTGTCGTACTAAAAAAAAAAAAAAAAAAAAAAAAAAAACATTTATTTATGCATTCACTTTAACCAAATTACTGTATGCATATCTATGCTTTCATTTTATAAATTAATTTTTAATTAACATATTCTCATTCGTTATTTATGCAATTGAACTTCTTTCTATAATCCTAAAAGTAGCACCAAAAAGTGGTAATGTAATTTCGTATTTAATTTAATAGGTATTCATATAAAGTTTCGTTCCGAGACATAAAAGAACCGAGGGGCTTGGAATTCAGATAATATTTACTTACATAACGTGTAATGCATTAATTAATGTGCTATGATGAAATCAAACAAAGAGCAACAAGATCGGTTTGCGTCACGTCGTTTCAATTATGTTGCTTCATTACATTCACCTAATGAAGCAGTAGAGTGAAAATTTCGTGAAACTGAATGATTACTCGTGGAATCGACTCATTACGATTAATAGTATTTTAATTTAATTCATGTATTATTTGTTATAGTGAGAAAAAATGATAAATGACTTTAGTTAGTTAATATTTATTTAAAATATTATCCGTGTTGAGATTTTAAGGTTGAATACACAAATTAGCCTAAGAAATATATTTATGAAGAGAATATTATGATTCCCGTAGTAAACAAACACAAACATCTAGGTTGAAAATTTTTGTGTTATTAGAAAAATGGCTGAAATGCTTGGACTGACAGATACATTTTAAAAATTCTATGGATTACTATAAAACTCTGATTATATTTATATATATTTATAAAAGGAATCTTCGTCCATTTTTTTTTTATCAATATATTTAAAAAAAGCATATTATTGAATGAATCTAAAAAAAAAAAAAAAAGCTTTGAAAAATAATAATAATAATAATAATAAAAAGAAAAATCATTGAAATCGATCCATGAGTTTTGAAAAATCAATAATTTTTAAACGAACCGCTGTTAGGGTTCCCTCTGCCCTAGACAGCGTTTCACTTCGTGCGACAAATCTAGGCTTAGGTTACCACTGTATCTTACAAATAGGTTTTCTTAAAAAAAAAAGTAAAACAATCTCAATTTGGGCTTTTACTGCCAATCGTTAATAGTGCGGGAAAATTCTATACTTCCTCAGGTTGAATACCTGATAAATAATATGCAGGGGGTCGCATAAATCTGAAAATATTTTTAAAACTAAAAAAAATTGAGGAATTCTTAGAAATTAAAGCAGTTTGCGAAAAAAGTTATTCTCGTGAAAAAGGATTTTTTTCTTTTTCTTTCTTTCTTTTTTTTTTTTTTAAAGGTTAGTTTTAAAGGTTACAAATAGTTAAAATTGCCATTGATAGAGGGTGCTGCACAGATGCGTAACAGGTAATTTGCAAGTCAGAGTTCTATAACTTGCACAGTTTTACGATTAACAACTCATTTCTGATTTCCCCCCTTACTTGTTCGTGCATAAAGTTTCAGTTGCGATGCTGACATTTGTGGATAAAGCATTATTGACGAGGTTCCTTTACTTCAACCAAGAATCGTTGATTGAAATTGCAGTTAGCAGTTTTGTAACTCGTTTCCAACTGTAATTTGTGGTGATTCCGGACACATAGAATAGGAGTGATATGTTTGTAAATATTTGCCAGCATCCGAATAAATATAGTTTTTCATGTCTATGTGTGATTTGCTCTTTGCTTGAGTGCCCTCTGTCGGCGACAATTTCATGTATTACTTTTTCTTCACCGGGAAAAAAAAAAAAAAAAATCCCTCTTCCCGAGAATAACTTTTACGCTAATCACGTTCAATTCTGCCAATTTCTTCAATTTTTATGAATTTTTAAAATATTTACAGATTTATCGAACACCCGGTATATTTGATCTCACATACAATAACAACAACACAAACAACCACAACAATGAAAACAACAACAATAACAGCAAGACAAGCATGGTCAGAATTAAAAAAAATAATTGAACATCAGAATAATTACATTTATAAACGTATTTAATCAATGAACATGTTTTAAAGATATTCATAAGGTAAGAATTAGAACTGCCAATTTAATTGAAAGAATAACTTGTCTTTGCAGTATATTCCAGTTCCATTGGAATTTAAATGGATTTTATATAGGAATTAATGATTATATCGTTTAATATGTTGTAATTTTAATAAGAAGATGTTATTGCATGAAAATCTCTTGATATTTATAACTGATTCACTTTCGTGAATGTTTTTGTTTATTGTGGTAATAATTGAGAACAATTAATCAAGAATACCTTAGATTAATAAAATATTTTGTGACATATCAAAATAAGCTGTGTGTCTTTTTGTTACAGTTAGATAAAATCTGAGTTAAATACAGTTATGGTTCAGGATTTTTCAAAACATATTCTACTTTTGCAATATATGGTCTAGATTCATGAAAAATTATTAAATATTTTCATCATAATTTTCAATTAAACATAAATTATTTTCTTCAATAAAATGTCATTAAAAATTATTTGCATGATTTAAAAAAAAAAAAAAAAAGGTCATTTCTTTTATTATTCAATGTGATAAGTAAAATATAGGATGGATCAAAATTCCTTGACACGTTTTAAATTATAATACAAAATCAAGTAAGTCTTATAGGAGAGTGCAGTTTGCACTACAATGCTTCTTAAGGTAAAAATTTCGTTTAAAAAGATAAAAATATTAGTTTACAAATTTTTCACTTAGATGGCTCTACTAGTCACAATGTTTTGTTTATACGGTGATTTTTTGTAGTTTTGCTATGGCACCTTCGATCCGATTCGACGCATGTAATCCAGATACTTCAATAATTAATGCCAGCGACTAATTGGATTAACAAGCGGGTTGGTTTGAATTACCGTTTGGATGTGATTCGAGCTTTAAAGAACGCACATCTTTTTAAAAATAAAAGTCCAAGATTATGAAAAATAACGCTCTAATCTGAATCCGTAGCTAAAACAATTCATTGAAATAAGAAAATAGATTTTTATCCTTGGTTTGGAGGAATGAATAAATGGAAGAAGGATGATTTAGAAAAAAAAAAAAAAGAAAAGAAAAGAAAAGAAGAAGAAAGGAAGAAGAAAAAATAGGCGTCATGCTTGCAACAATGCATTGAAATAAAACTAAATAAATAAATTTTAACTGTGATAAAAAAAATAAAAATAAAATATGTCTAAATAATAATTTAAAAGAATAGATATAATTCTATGTAAGAACGGCCAATTGGAAATTTGAAGATTTTCTTTCATGGCCACCACCATAAAAAAAAAAAAAAAAAAAAAAAAAAAAAAAGGGTCAAAATATATAGCTAAATCAGAGGAAAATGTAATAACATTAAAAATGGTGAAAAAGATTATAAATTCCAACCGGGGGAAAAAAAAGTTGCTACTTTTCTGTTATCGCGATTGGATTCAGGTAAAGTAAAAAAAAAAAAAAAAAGTAATAATAATGATAATAAATTTGGGGTACTTACAGTGGGTAACAAAAGTGTCCGAACACTAGCAAAAATTCCTATGTAAAAAATGTACACTTCATACGGTTTTGGTAAATAAATCCTTATCGAATCATGTTATTACACTGACTAAGAACAGAATTCGACAAGGATTCATTTAAGAAAACCGTATGAAGTGTACTTTTTTTACATGGAATTTTTGCTAGTGTTCGGACACTTTTGTTACCGACTGTACGTATTATCCCATCGACAAATAAACTTGAGACGATTTTAATGAATTCGCGCTGAAGTTAACTTACATAAATAACTAAATTTAAATTACATTTCATGACTCAAATTCCAATATTTTAATAATAATCTGGTGTGGCATTCACACGACTTTCCCTTACCTTGCATTTCAATAGGTATAGAAACAATTTTATTTGTCACAAAATTCTGTGTGAAGGGGGCTACCGCTCCCCTCATTCCCCTCGTTTGAATACAATACTTTTATATAGAACTCTAGGCTGTTATTAAATTTAAATATTTATTCCAAATTATTCAGATAACTTTCATCCATGCCACTCATTAAAAAAATATCAATCTCGATCAAATTTCTTACATAGCAACTTCATATTGATTTCTATATTTAACGTTTGCATTTCATGTAATTATACATTTTTAAATTGCGCTAACAATATGTTATAACAGGCATACACAAGGACCAACCGTTAAAAACTTGACTGTAGTATTCAGGACACCTCAAAAAACGTAATTTTACAAAAAAAAAAAAAAAAAAAAAAAAAAAAAAAAGTAATATACCGTATAGGCATGATAATATAATTTTCATTCCTCAGCAGTTTTCCCTGGACATGGTAAAATACAGTAAAGTACTTCCACATATTACGTTTAATAAGAAGGTTTTCACTATATCCCTGTATGTCTTTTATAAATTATGTACACACCACATTGTATATTCAAATGTAGTTTTATATTAATAACACACAACATAACCTTAAATGAAGTTCCAGAAATTTCCAAGTATAGTCCCACTGTATTCTAGTTCTTTTGGATAGCCCTATAAAGGAAGGAGGAAGAATTTTCATACCGTATTCTACACGCAACATTCTTTTATGCATATAAAAAATATATGCTCATTTTATTTTGTTTAGCGCTGCTATATAGATGTTAAATTATACCTACCAATTACTTCGTTCATAGACGTAATACATTTGAATTCTCTTGAATGTCCCCTGTACATGAACCATTTGCTTGTTCTCAACGAAAAGTTTAGTGTAGCACCTCTATATGATACGGCTTTAGTATATCGAGTTTGAACATCTTGCTACTATTTGTTTTCGAGATATCCTGATATCAGATACACATGCAGACCCACATACAGATACACATACAGACCAGCCACTAAAATTATGTTTTTAGGATTCAGGGCACCTCAAAACGTGTAAATATAAGAAAAACTTAATTTCGAAAATGTGACTAAAAAACATTACTTCCCCTACCATATATTTACGCAATAAAAAGTAAAAAAATAGTTAAATTTAAATAAACATTTTTGTTCATTTTTCATTGTTTATTACGCCATTGGCCACTGTTTTTGGTTTCGCAAATGTAACAAATTTTAAAATAGATTCATTTTAAAACATCGACCGTTGGCGGATGACGACTAATATGTATTAAAATATTATAAATTTTAATGGATGACGCATTAAAATATTATAATGAATTTCCCAAAAGAAATATTTTTTAAATACTTGCCTTGCATTTTGATGTTTTTCTAACAGCTTTCGAGGTATAGCCCCATCTATGTGCAAACTTTGCAACCAACTTTTTTATTTTCTTAAGCAAAATTTTTCATTCTAAAAAGCATTGTAATGTATGCCTCCTTCTCATACTTCAATTTTTGGATTTTATATTAAAATTTAAAATGCACTGTTAAAAATTTCAATAGAAAACTCTGTGTAATCTATTATCTTAAGTCTTACGTAAAATTACAGAGAAAAATAAACGGAGATGTTAAAAAACTTATTTTATACATTCATTTTAATAACTAATATTAATTTAATTAATTATTAGTGAGAACACATTTCGGACTTGGAATGCTTTTTTTTAAAGTAGAAACAGTCGTTTTAAATTTTAATTAAAAAATTAAATAATAAAATTACGTAAAAATACAGAATAAAGATTGAGAATCTCGATTATTCACTTTTAACTAAGAATTACTGTAAATTTACAGAGACTCTGGATAAATATTTACATTAAATTTACAGAAATTTTTAACAGTGTGTATCAAGTACATTTGATCCCCATGTATATTATGAATAACAAATAGATTAATAAATTGCTTTTAAGGACATATTAAATACAGATAATTCATCATAATGTATAAGAAGTTTTAAAATTTTACAAATTGTCTATTTTATGTGAAACATATATATAAAATATTGTTAATTAGCTTTTTAGAATTTCAAGAATTTCACAAGTAACATATTTCTTTATTGCATATATTCAGAGTGATATATTTTATCTGTTTGTCACAATCACCTGTTTCTTTAATTAGCAGCAGAAATGGCTAGAAATTTCATTTCATTTGAAATTAGATTCAGTTTTATTTGACGAGACATTTTCCTGCTTACGACATGTAATTTAAATGTTTAAAGTATGAAGTTTCTTTTATAAAAATAATTATTTCAGATTAAATATTTTCTGATTGAAAATGTTAAAATGAAATTATTTATTTTTCTTTTTTTATTTAAGTTCGTTTATGTAAGGCTATATTTATCATACTGAATGATTATATTTCTCTTATAATTTTTAAAGTTTTATACTTAAAACATTAAGTAATATTCCAAAATATTAGTTATTTTACGTTAAAATGATTTACTTTATATATATACATATTTATATTCCATAAATAGCGCATACACTGAAAAAAAAAAAAAAAAAAAAAAAACTGTTAAAAGTACAGAAAAAATCTGGCAAGTGGGGTGCCAGTATTTCTCCGTCAAATAGTTTAAAACCGTAAAATTCTATCACTGACATATATTTTACACAGGAATCCTGTAAATCAAACAGGTTTTTTGTTAAAAGTACAGTTTTGTCCTGTATATTTGACGGAGAAATACTGGCACCCCAGCTGCTAGATTTTTCCTGTACTTTTAACAGTTTTTTTTTTTTTTTTTTTTTTTTTTTTTTTTTTTTTTTTACAGTGTATTTATTTTCAATCAATGTGTTCTTTATTAGCATAAATTGATTTTAAATAATTTTTTTAAAGACCTCTAATTATTATTATTGTAATTATTATTTTGAGAGCAACTAAAATTTCATTCTTTGAATACATGATAACATTTTGAATTGCTCGTATTTTTTTATACAAGAATATCAAAATAAATTTAACTAATATTTATTAAAAGAAAGAGAGAGAGGAAAATAAAATAAAAATCAAGCTTTGTAAACTTTTGTTCATGTGTAGTTAAAAATTATTTCGTAAAAAAACTCATACTTCATTAAACATTGAATATTTTTATATTCTCTTTGCAATATGTTGCCACTAAGTTGAGCTTTGTAAAGCGTTGTAAGTTAAGATTTGTAAAGATGACATTGTATTGTTTTTTTAAATCCTGCATTATATGGACAAACAAACAAACAAACAAAAAGTACGAAAAAGTTAAAATTTTGTTAAATAAGATTTACAAGTCATTAATATATGTATTAATGGTCTGTAATTATTAATTAGGAATCAAACTTTAACCCGCTGTCCCCCTCTTAAACGTCTAGGTGTAATCTATAGTATTCCTTGTAAAAATTGTGATTCTACGTATATCGGTGAAACTGGCAGAACAGGTGAAATTAGATTAAAGGAACATAAACGCTCATATAAAACAGGAGATTTAAGATCAAAACTCGAAATCTATTCTCTCAATAGTGATCATATTCCGGATTTTGAAAACTTTAAAATTTTAGCTTCTAATGTAAATATCTATGAATCCCGTATTTTTCCAGAGGGCGCTTTTACCAAAATGCAACATTCTGCCTTGAACGAGGCTAAAGTTATTCCTCCTGAATATTTAATCTTGCTATGATATTTTATGAATTTTAGTAAGTGTTGTTTGTGCTTGTATGTTTGACAGTGAGGAGGGCTAGTGTTCTAGCCGAAACGTCTTTCTTGTGTTTTAATGTTTTTAATTAAAATGTATTTTTAAAGTTTTAAAATTTTTGTATTTTTTATTTCATTTTAAATGTTACATTGGTTTTAATATATTAATGAGACGTATAAATTATGTTTAATTTTATTAAAATATACGTATTATTTTCATACAGATGAATGCAGCTAATTAAAAGAAGCATCATAGTCAAATGCTACACAGCTGCAATGCGGTTCAAGCATTATCGCATCTACCAACTTTTAGACTTTTTTAATAAATTTTAATAGAAAATTTTAATAGAAATATTTATTTTACCAAATTGAACATGCTACAGATATATATAAAACAAATTTTCATTAAAAATTTCCGGTAACCAAAAAGCGTAAAAGCTGGCATGCAATATTATTTACAAGTCGATTCCAAACATTATTATTATTATTACTTTTTATTTATTACTATTCTTTCTGGTATATCGGGACAAAACTTTTATTAAAATACATGAGTAAAACATATTCTTTATACCTTTGAACTTTCATAATAACTTGTCAATATTTTGTTTAATTTACTCCCCACCCTTTTTTTTTCTTTTCTTTTTTTCTTATATTTTTTCTTTTAAATATTTTAATAAACGTGTAAAATCGAAAGGGTCTAATCGTTTATTTGCTCATAGTGCATAAATAATTAATAATTAAAGTAATTATAAATAAAATTATAAACTTATAAGTAACGTATGATAAATAACGTGTTATAAGTAACGTATGATATTTAAGGAGTAAAATGATTTGTCACTATGGTAGCTTTTCTGTTAATATATATGCATATATTTAATATAATTTAAATATATATGCGTATATACATAATAAAGTTAAGGGGGAAAATATTATAATTAACAAAATGGACAAATATTAAGAATTGATCAGCATATTTAAACTGCTTTTTAGCGAATAATTTTAAGAATATTATTTTCAATTCATTTAAAATCTGTTTATGAAAAGTGCATTACACTTGCAGAAAATCAAATAATACATTTTAGATTCTAAATTATGCACATCAATACCTAATCATAATTAATCTAATTTTATTTTCTACTATCAATGAATCATATACATTTTATTTTTATCTATCACATAGAATTCCTCCTTAACTTTAGGATCTATTCTATTGTAATCGACAAAAAATTTAGCAAAGGGTTTATTCACATTATTTTACTCTATTTTTATTAAGTCTAATTGACATCATCACCTATTACTTCATAAAATTCACATGTTTTGTCTGAAATATATCTCATATACACCGAATTTTAATTACAAATATGTATTTTTCACTGTTGCTATAAACATATGGCTATAACGTATTTTTAAATAGGGATCAAAGGACATAAGTTATCAAGACTACTTTTTAAGTTTACACTAGATTAATATGAGGTGTTCTTAGGAAAATTCCGGTCTACTGTAATTGCTACTGTTTCTGAGAAACCAAACGCGAAAATAAATCAAAGTTTCATTTCCACAACCCTCTTCTACGTTAATCACTGCTTAATTTCAAAGTGTGAACAAATAACATTTTTCTAAGAATTATTGTAGACTTCATGCTGTAGATTATTTGTGATTTTAATTAAAAACAAAAAAACAAAAATCAAGCAGCGTATGTGCATCAAATTTTGTTTAAAGCTCGGTAAAGCCGCTGATATTCTTGAAAGGCTTTTATGGCTTTTAGTGATGAAGCTATAAATCTGATCAGGTTTTTGAGTAGCATTTACGTTTAAGAATGAGTCCTCATTAATTTGAAAACGTCAAGCTTTCAATGCTAGCAAGCACCAGCAAAGCACACAAAAATTATAAAAACTTGGGGAAAGAATTGTCGAACATAATTTTACAGTCAATTCTGACTGTATTTAAGGCTTTTGGGGGAAGATGTACAACAAAATCAACCTGAACTAAAGCGTGAAGGGGATAGCTTTTTTTTTTTTTTTTTTTTTTTTTTTCTCTTTATAATGCACCAGCTCAAAATTTTATAAAGAGAATACGATCTTTAACTCATAACAACATTATACAGCAGCCCATACTACATCCCATTACGAAATGTAATTGATCTCCATCCGTCTTTTTTACTGGAACGAGCTTCCTATGGCTTTGAATTAAAAAAATTAAATGAAATTTGAAAATGAAACTGAAAGGATGATGTCTTGCAATCGTGTTCGACGTTTGACAGTGACCTTATGTGATCCATAACAGCTTTCGAGAGAATTATTTCAGGAGTGCATTAGAACATTTGAAAAACTGATTGTAAGTTGAAACTAAATATCCAGAAATTTTCCAGTAGCACCTCATATGACAATACCAACTGTGTTCTAGAAGCATTGATTGATCGTATTTTACTCGGCTTCTGATCGATTCTTCGGAATTTGCTCGAGTAATATAATGAGCATATTGTTTCGATAAATATCTAAAAATCCACCGAAAGCGGATGTCTAACAAATCACGTGAAAACCTAAGGAAAGTCACGTATTTCCACCAGATTTTGATTGGGGAGATCAATTTCTAAAATTCATCGGATTCACCTATTCTCGATGAGAAATTTTGAATAAATTTCCCATGCGATTCATCTTCCTCTATGAAATTCCGATTATCGATCGCTCATCAATTCTTCACATTTCGATGAGAGGTCATTCAATGGCCTCTCATCGAAATGTGAAGGCTAAAATTCTAAATGTGAAGGCTAATTACATCATGCTGCTAAGGTAATATTCAAGGTAAATAACTGTATCCTTCTCTAATAGTTAAAAGACATTTCTTTTCTGAAGAAATATTTTGACTAAATTAAAAAAAAAAAAAAAAAAAAAAAAAAAAAAAAAATGTCAAACAGAGAAATAGGAATCTTTAACCACTTTTCACCTTTTTTACTTAACTTTAACTTTTCGTTATTTCGCTGAATTCTGTAAATATATACGTTAACTAAATTTATGCATTCTATGATGAAATTTTATTTCTTTTAAATATACTTGTTAATACAACGGAAAGAAAATGTTTTAATTTATTAAAATATATTATTCACAAAAAGGAAAATGAAATAATTTATTCGATCTCAAATTATTTCCTTTTATGGTATACATTTCTGATCTTCAATGAACGCCTCTTGTTTTCAGTATAAAACCAAATTTATTTTAAATTGAATTTCAGTTGTATTTAAGTAAAAAATGAAATGAATTTATTCTTTATAATTTAATTTTTAAGATAGTTAACATTTTTTAGTCATATCCTGCCGTTACTATATTTTCTTATTCTATAATACTGTTTTACATCGCGCATGTTTTCTGTTTCAGGATATATCCTGAAACAAAAGGACGAACTTGTTATCGAACAAAGAAAAAATAAAAATAAAGACGGAAGTTTAATGCTTGGAAAAGAAAAAACTTTAAACAATTAAACGGATTAAATTATAACAAATTGTTTAAAATATAAGTAAATACCTTTAATATAGACACAGGTGTATAATGGTATACTAGCATTAAACTGGTGTATTTACACAATATCAGAGTATTTACTATCTATAAAAAGCTAATATTAAGTAATGGATACTTTAGTTTTCTTCTTTTTATTTCTCTTTTCTGTAATTACAGCTGCATTTGTACATCTATCGTTTCAGCCATTCTTTTTATAGGTTCTTTTGTATCATAAGTAATGTCTTTCATTTACTATGTTTTGTTCCGCTAATTGAATTGCTATAACCGTACTTTTATTCATTTATCTTACAAGAATAATTTTAGAATAAAGAAAAAAATATGTCAATTATGTGTGTGAATCTTAAGAGAAACAAAAAGGAATTGTGTAAAATGTTTTTAAAGAAGAAACTTTTATACAAAAATTTAAAGCATATAGTTAGTTAATTTGAAAATAGAAGGTGTAAATGAAATATTTTCATTTAAATATAATCTGAGAAATTATGAAGTTTTGTCTTTGAAACAAACGTTAATCACAAAATTCAAAGTGAATGGTTTTATGAAAATGTGTCAAATCAGAATATGCATATCTGTATTAATAAAATGAGACTTTTGTCTATAAATTTCTGAGAATCAAAAAATTTTGCGATATCTTCACGTTTCACACACCATGAAAGCAAAAAATGACTTCATAAAATTTTGTCTCTGTGTGTGCATGTGTATCTACGTGTCTGTATGTCTGTAACGCTATTTTTATCCGGGTATCACGGGAGAACGGCTGGACAGAATTCAACGGCGCTTGGCAAGAATTTAGATCTTTATCCAGTTTAAAATTATATCTATCAACTTTTTCGAAATTCCCCTCCGTTCCTCCACTGCGGGGTGGGGAGTCAAAAACACATTTGTAAGCATAACTCGGCTCCAAACTATTTCACAGTAAAAGAATTGCAGATGGGGAGAATAGATTAGAGTACATATAAAGAATTATCTGCGATTTAGGAATTTTCGATTTTTAAGGGGAGGGAGGGGAAAAATTGATTTTTGGTGGGAAATTTTGCTAATTCCGGATTTTTGAGTAGAACTCTACCAAAAAGGGAACAAAGATGTTAAAAAAAGCTATCCGACTTCCTTAGAGTATTTTCAAAGACACATTTTTTGTTTTTGGTGATCTGTGATTTATTTAATTTAATTAAATTAATTAATTAATTAATTATTATTTTTTTTTTTTTTTGAGGGGTGGTTACGAGGGAGCAAAATCGGGACACCCTTTTAGCGATAAGTTTATCCTGAGAAATTTATGAGAGCTGCGGTTACAAAGTTTGGTGATTGGATTGCTATATGTATCCGACCACTAAAGTAACGGGATTTATCGAAATCACCCCCCCCCCCTCCTTTCCCTTTGGGTGGCAGGAAGAAAATTGGAGAAGTCTGTTTTCACCAATCTACAGATGATCCGTTAAAGTGCGGAATCAAGAGTTTTCCACATTTTAACTAAGTAATCTGTAAATTAGTGGTTTCCGTATCGTTAAAGTGCAAAAGTTTCTTTCTCTCATTTTCTTTCCCGACTCCTTCCCCCTCTCCCTCACTTTTATTTTTATGTCGCCGGTTAATTTTATTTCTCACTAGCCATCTTCGGCGACCAGCTGGTTCGTGATCCTTGAAAAATCCGACCGTACGAAACTCCCGCTCAGTGGTACCTATGGTGCTTTTTCAGGACCTACAACAGTTTATTGACATATACTGAAAATAGCTTTATTGAAATTTTAACTGTAGTAAATTCTTGCTCGGTAGCGCCTGAGGCACCCACTTTCCGTTTCCGTATCTGAAACAACCTGTTCGCTCACCTTGTTATAATCTTTGGAAATTTTGACCATAGCAAAGACTCGCTCAGTTGCGCCTGCGGTGCCTTATTCCCGTTTAAAATCTTACAATAGCTTGCTCGCTCATAGTGCAACTAACTACCTTTGAAAATGTTAACTGTAGCTAAACTAAAAGCACCATTTTGCGACAGAGATTTGCAACACGTACTCTTCAATTAAAATTCAAATAAATTTTTAAATGATATATTACTTATGAAATAATGTTAATTAGATACTGAGATACAAAAGTAATATATACATTGTTATAAAAAGATTTGTGTCTGACGTTTTCATCTTTTTCTCCTTAACTTGCGTAATTGAGGGATAAATAATATTAAAAATCCTTAATAAGAAATGTGAACGGAGTATCAGAATTCGAAAGTTTGCAAAATAATAATAATAAATAAATAAATAAATAATAATAATAATAATAATAAATAAATAATAAACGTGTTCAGGGTTTTCTGTGGATTTCTCTGAAACTCCCATACTGAATTTAACGGCTTACATGAGATTAAAAGTTCGCAATAAAATTACATTAAAATATATTTCAAATGATGTATTATAAGCAATTTAATCATAATTAGAATTGCAGATATTCGAATAAAGGTGTTCTGTGTTTTCCGTGATTTTCTCTGAATCACCCATACGGAATTTAATTGCTTTGCAATTCAAAGTGTCACCAATATTTAGATTTCACTAATAAGTAAGCATAATTTTATCATATAATTCGCGAATTCATTTCCTTAATTGCAACAATATGTTAAACCGTTTGTTCCTTTGTATTATAGTTTTTCAATTGATTGATGAGTGATTCTATCAACTAATTTGTTGTTTGCTTGATTGTGTTAACGTGATTCCTTAGATATTGAAAAATAAATTAATAACATTATGTCAATTTCCTTTATTGTAATAATATTTTAAACCGTTTGATTCTTTGTATCGTAGTTTATCAATTGATTGGTGATTGATTCTATCAACTAATGTGTTGATTGTTCGATTATATTAACTTGATTCTAAAGATATAATAAAAAATTAATAAATAACATTTAATTTTGGCATACATAAATGTTGCTATTGTTTCGCCAAAAATCTTATTTTCACTTTAACGAGTGCCTAGTAGGTAATGTACAGATTAACGAGAGTCTAGTCGGTAATATGCAGATTATCTAGGTAATTCGCAGATTTTCTAGTTAATTTGAGAAATAAAACGATTTTCCGCACTTTAACGGATCACCCTAGTTAATGTGCAGATTACCTAGCTAATCTGCAGTTTAACTAATTTCTGCACTTTAGCTGTAACATATAAATCTCATTTGGCATATGAAAAACACAGCCGAAAGCTATGCGCGGAAAAAAAATTCGAAATTATCTGGCAAACATATTTCATTCAAATTTAGAAATTTTTATTCATCAACCGTGAATATTTATTTAAATCAAATTGGAGTGTAAAGGTTGATATTTTTATTTATTACCAACTATGCGAAAAATACCAGAGCCGGGAATCGAACTCGGGTGCGATAAGCGGAGGTGCTCGCTTAAGCGGATATTTCATTCCTTTCAAAAATCACGGTTATTTTAATTAAGACAGCAATGGGATACCAGGCCATGCCCGAGGCAAAAGCGTTTTCGGGTTTTGAACATGATCTGTTGAATAAAGAATATGAAACAATATTGCATACAACATATATTACGAAAATATACGTCTCGCGTGCATATTTTTGTTTTACAATTTGATCGCCAAATCTGAAATACGCCAAGGACAGCAAATATCAAAGTTATACCAAGTTTGCAAAGAAAAAACACCTCTAGTAACTTCGTAAAACATAAATATCGGTTTGTGAGTGATATTGACTATTCTATGTAGATGTCAGTAATGTAATAATAGTATACAGTGAAAAAATAATAAAGGAGACTATGAAGAAGGATAATTCGAGACAACAGCGTTTGTAGCTATCGGTCTAAAAACAAATCTGTAAAAAAGAAAAAAAAAGTTAATCTCATTAGACTAATGTCGTCATTTTTTCTTATTCTATCATTGAACTGAGTCCACGAACTTAAATATTGTCCATTTATAAATCTTATTTTATTTTGTACGCGCGCTTTTTACTTCCTAATTAAAAATTATTAAAAAGACTTTTTCGATATTGTCCGTTTCGAAACTGATTATCATTAAATTTCTTTTCTTTTTCTTAAAAAAAAGAAAAAAAAAAAAGGTTTGGTAAAATTCTGGCAAAAGCAGAATTTAGTTTAGTACGGAGGACTATTTATTTATTTATTTATTTTTTTAATTATAATATCGCTTTCAAATTATTCAATTACATTTTCGATAAATTTTCGATTTCGATAAATGTCCAACTATCGTAAAAGTGGTATCGTAAAAATCCGTAGGTTGAGACTAATAGTCATCAGTCCTAAAAATCCATAGATTGAAACTAATAGTCCTCAGTCAAAAAAAAAAAAAAAAAAAAAAAAAAAAAAAAAATCAAATGTTATTTAATTTTTGAGACGATTTCAAAAGTGATGATTAGTTGCAGTTTTTTTGTTGTTTGGTGAAGGAATTTATTTCACACTTTTAGACGCAATTTACAATTTCATTTTTAGAATAATAGTTGCTTTTTGGAGTCGGTTTTATTTAATTTTTTATTAATAATGAGCTAATTAATGCGTCTTACTCGGAAAAAGAACGCATAGCTTATTTTTAGAATTTAGAGATTTTGGAAGAAATACATATTAATGGAAGTTAATTTAATTATAAATTTCATAAAAACAAAATCAATTTGCATAAAATAATTAATTATAACAATTGCATCGTAATTTCATTTTCGAAAAGAAATTAGTACATAAGTTTGCCTTCCTGCAGAAGTCAAATTTTTTTTTTTTTTTTAATGTGCGTATTTATTGTTTGCGAGAAGAACTTTCTTACATACCAAAAAAATTGAATGACGTATGAAAATATATCCCATATACTCCAAACAAAAATCCAGAAGTATCCAATTAATATTTCGTTATCGGTAAGAAAAAAAAAAAAAAAAAAAAAATATATATATATATATATATATATATCAATTGATTTACTATTCAATCACATAAATTAAGCTTTAAGATGAATAAAAATTTCTTACCATAATTAATTATTACTACACAAATTCTCTTTGAACATTTCAACTTTCATTAAATATTTTAGATTGATTATATATTTCAGATTTTACCGAAGACTTAATTACAAATTTAGTACAAGAAACCTAATGTTCAATATCTTTTTTAGCTGTACGCTCGATTAAAGAAAATTTTAATTAAAGCTCTCATTAAGTAAAACTAATTTATATCTTTGTGATATTAATTAACAAATTGAAGTACAACTTATTCTCGAATTTTGAAGAACGTTACATATATAATTGAGAGGAAACATTACACATTTTATTTCCAAGTATTTTCTTTTTTGATGAAGTAGGGATTCTTATTTTTTAATCTTTTAATGTCAGCGTATGTAAATGAAGTGTATTATCACATTCTAAATAAGAGAAAAAAAAAAGAATAATATACTTTGAAAAGAATAATAATTTTAAAAAACCCTTTTACATTTTTAGATAAGCAATTTTAGTGTATTTATTATTATTATTTTTTTCTTTAATAATTACTTTATAATAAGATGCTTGGAAAGCAGAATATTGGTTATTTTTCTGCCGTGTTAATTCTACATAAATGCTAATGTTGAGTTTATAAGAAAGACATGGATATAGGTAAAAAATGTCACACATAGATATGTAAAATGTAGAAGCAATTTTATAAAATTTATATTGTAAATTGTAATATTTTTCGTATGCAAAGAGTTACTCCATAAATACAGTATTACAGAAAAACGATTATTTTAATAATTTAATGATGAAAAATGTTTAATAAATTCTCTACACTGAGGAAAAATTCTGTAACTGACATCTAGAATCTAAATTGTGGCTCTAGAAAAAATATTTCTATGTCATCCTTATAAATTCCAGTTCCCTTGGAAAACGAGTTCTAGAAACCCCTATTAGAATTCTAGAGCGTTTGCTTATATTCTCGAGGGCAAAGTTATTTAAAAATCTCTGCAAATAAATGAGACTACAAGAGGCGGGTTTCAGGAACTATAATCTTGGTTTATTACCAAATTCTAGAAAATCAAGCGAGCATTTCTCACAATACAAAGGATTCAGAATATTGTTTCACCATCCAGAAAAGTGTACACTGGAAATTCTCGATCATTTCGTCTATTCAGTTTATTGGCGTGCCTTATGCGCATAGCTCGGAAATCTATATTTCTAGTTAAGGGATTTAGAAAATGGCCACTTACTCATTCTAGAGGAAGGCGGTATATATTTTTTCTCAGTGTAAATAACTTTAAGCTTGAAAAACACTCCCTAAATGTCTAAAAATTCAATAAAAGTTTTCAATGTGTTACGATTAGTATGAATGCATATATATTATTTTGAAGCATTATTAATTTTTTTGTAAAATTTTTCCTCGCTGTTCCTGTAACTTTTTATAACTTTTTTTTAAACTTAATTTATTTTATTTTTAGTATGATAAGTCGTACTATTTCTTTCAATCGCCTGGTTTTGCGTCGTTACCAATTTTTACCTATCGCCTTGAATGAACATGCTAACACTTTTGTTTTTATCTAAATATATAAAGCTGATACCTGTCCGGATTATTTTCCCGACTATTAGATTTTATCAAAAATTGGTACACCTATTAACCAGAACAAAATATATAGCTAACGCCGTTATCTGTAGTTCAGTCGGATAATTGGTTCAAAAGGCATTAAATAAAAGCACCATTTTAACTTTAAAATTATTTAGGTGGCCTGCCTACAGTCGGAGGTTTTTTTTAATAATTAAAAGATTGCCTATTTATATGCATTACATAATAGAATATAGTTAAAAACAGGGAATAACAGGAAAAAATATGCAAATTTTAAAATATTTTGATATTTAGGCTCAAAATTTGCAAAAAAACAAGAACTTTTTCAAAACATCATAAGTCAAATTTAAATAAAGGTATTTTTGTTCTGTAAATTTTATTTTGATTATTGAAAGGTCCTTAAGAGAGTGAATTTTTCTCAAAACTATAACCATGTTATTTAATATTTTAGAGAAGATAACATTTTACATGCTGAAAAAATCATGACAGTTTATAACTTCTATCGACAAAACCCAAAAAGTAATTTAGCAAGATGTTTTGTGGTAGTTCAATCCCTAAAACAACTCCTCTACAGTATTTTGTCAAAGTTTCACAAGGTTTCAATTGTAACTTTTTGAGTTATGATGTTTTGAGATGAAGCAAAATGTTAGAAATCTCATTTTGAGAAAAAGCAGAAAACATAATTAAAAACCAGATTTTACCTATTAAATAAAAAATAACTTTAATAAGTTCCTGATTTATTTCAAAGCTTTTTATTGTCCTTTTTAAATTCATTTTTTATGCAGTAAGAAATGTTTATGCTTATATCGAGTAAAACATTTATGTAAACAAGCATTTCCGGTCACTTCCGGTTTCAAAAACTTGCGAGTGACTACTATTAAAATGCCTGTAACTCATGATCTAAGCAAGATAGAAACAAAATTTAAACTAATTTAGAAAGCTAAAATGTCAGGTTTTAATAGTAAACCAAAAATAGAAAATCGAAGTTTTGACCGAAAATTGCATTTTAAAGGTAACCTTAAAAAAAAAAAAAAAAAAAAAAAAGCTGACAAAAAATTCTGTGACTGACATCTAGAAACTAAATTGTGATTCTAGTAAAAAATAGTTCCACGTGATTCTTGTAAATTCTAGTTCCCTTTCTAGCAAGTTCTAAAAACCACTATTAGAATTCTAGAGCGTTTTCCTATATTATTGTGTGAAACTTGTTTAAAAATCTCTGCAAATAAATGCGAACACAAGAGGCGACTTTTAGCAACTATAATTTTATTTATGACCCAATTCTAGAAAATCAAGTGAGAATTTCTCGTAATACGAAGGATTCATAATATTAACAATATTCATGATACTATTTCCCCATCTAGAAAAGTACAGACTAGAAATTCTTGATCTTTTCGCCAATTAAGTTTATTTGCTTACCTTATACACATAGCCTGGAAATCTATATTTCTAGATTAGGGATTCAGAAAATGAATACTTATTCATTTTAAATGAAGGTGTGAATTTTTTTTTCGCAGTGCAAACTGTTGCCTGACACACACACACACACACACACACAAATGAACAAATAAGTAAGTAAATATATTGCTTTTTATGTCAAAATAAAACGGACGTCAAAAAAAATTTTTTTTAATACTTAAAATAACATAGAGAAGAATCGTGCTAAAGAAATGGAACAATTTTAATTTATCGCCAAAAGGATAAGAAAAATTTTAAAGCCACCAAGGGACTCCTATGTTTCAGCTATATTAAAAAAAAAAAAAAAAATTGAGAAAGGAATATAGTAACCTATGCTAGGGAATGAAACACAGTAACTACATAACAAGTACAAAACTTTGTGTAAACACCATATAAAAGGTAATAAACTCGCAACAAATGTTTCGGGTCGGAAGAAAATACGATCATTCGTCAGGAGAACAAAGTAGGCACGAGTGTTGCAATCAAAGTGACAACATGTTGATTGAGTGCTTTCGTTTTGATTGCAGCACTCGTGCCTATTTTGCTCGCCTGACGAAGGGTCGTATGTTTTTTCAACCCAAAACAATTGTTGCGAGTTTATTGCATTTTATGGTGTTTATTCAAAGTTTTGTACTTAACTTTAAAACGCTAGTTTTATGGTGCTTTCTTATTACAGTTACTACATGCCTTTATATGGAAGGATAGATTAAAACAGGCTTGTCCTACTAAATAAGTTCTGTTTTCTTTCAGAATTTTATATCTATTACTTAGAAAACAAAAATAGGCTTAGCGTTTATTTTATTTCGTTTTATTCATAAGGACGACAAGTCGTACTATTTCTTTCAATTGACAGTTTTTGCGTTATTACGAATTTTTATCTATCACATTGAATGAACATGCAAATATTTTTGTTTTTATTTAAATATAGAAAACCGAAACTTTGTTTTTGTATCTGTCCGGATTTTTTAATCTGGAGTATTAGATTTTATCAAAAATTGGTATACTTATTCATCAGGACAAAATCTAGCTAACGCCATATTTTTTAAATTCAATCAGAAAATTCATTCATAAGGTATTAAATAAAAACCCAATTTAACTTTAAAATCAATAAAAAGAAAAATTAAATTGATACCAAAAATAAATAAATAAATATATTTATTTATTCTTATGCCAAAAAAAAAAAAAAAAAAAAAAAAAAAAGAAAAAGAAAAAGAACGCACAAACATTTTTAAAAATACTTAAAATAAAATTGATAAAAATCGTGATAAAGAAATGCTACAGCTTCAGTATAGAACTCTTTGGCAAAATTTGAAATCTGGTACCGAAGTAGCTCGGATGTTTCTCTGTTAATTATGTCAGAGGAAAACTTCAAATATTAGGAACTTACTGAAGAATAAAAGCTAAAACCATAAGAATAAAAAACACCCAACATTAGTCGTACTAAATTTTAAATTCTGTTTTGAGCAGAATTTTATACCTATAACTTAGAAAACAAAAATAAGCATAGTTTTTTATTTCTTTTATTTTCTTATATAGTTTATTTTTTATTTAAGAGGTTTGGAGTGATGCTCTAAGGTCATTCTTACTACATTAAGGTTCATTACACAAACCAATACGAAAAGCCACCGGTACCCGTAGACTGAATATTAGAGCACAAACCATTCGGTTACCAAATGAGCGTTAGATATAAAACTAATTTTCTAGAAATGAATTGCGTTGTGTTCGATACAATTCAATACAATTCGATGCAATTCGATACAATTAAATGTTATTGGGAATGTTGAATATAAATTTAATTTAACTTTCGT
Source organism: Salticus scenicus (assembly GCA_963930645.1). Taxonomy (NCBI): domain Eukaryota; kingdom Metazoa; phylum Arthropoda; class Arachnida; order Araneae; family Salticidae; genus Salticus; species Salticus scenicus. The sequence goes on from OZ005650.1 coordinate 97,780,928, forward strand.
CTTGTGAAAATATCATTATTTTAAAATAAAAAAAGAATATTCTACACCTGTATAAATTCACGTATTTATTTATTTAATCTAAATTTAATTCATGTGTATTTATACGATTTTCTTATATAAATAAAGTTAAGAATATCAACTTAATATTCCATATTGAAACATAGAATTTTTTTAATCAAAAATCTGCGAAAATTCAGAGCAAATGTGTAAGATTTTTTCACCATCAGAGACGGGCAGAGGAGAGCTCAAGCATAGGACGTAGCAGAAATAGGATAGAAATAGGACGTAGTAGAGCTGAAGCAGGACCATATCAGAGTAGGGCGCAGGAAGGAAAACGGACTTAAGTCGAGACATTCAAGGGTACTCAGATATTACTTTAGAAAAAAAATCATATCTCGATCCCCCCCCCCCCCCATATTTTCTATTTTCTATTTTTTTTTAATAGGTGAATTGTTGTTTTGAAGGGGGGGGGGGATTAGTTCCTCCTTTGCTTATTTTCATCTTCTAATTTTTGCTGTCTTCATAATAGATTTTCACCCCCTTGCTGTCCTCATTCGCTAATTTTTTCTGCTGCTTCCACAAAAACCTGCAACACACCGTTCCTTCATTCCTGATAATTTTCCTCGACTTGAGTCGTAAATTTCAGCTGTAAATTTTCCAGCCTACGGTAAATTTCGTTGTCGCTTTTATTCTTCTTTTAAGTCAAATTTTGAGCCTTCTTGCCTCTATAGTCTCATACCCATTTCCTCTTACCAGAATTAGTGTACAAAATATCACAATACATTATAATGAATACTTTCCTCTTTCTTTGAAACATATATATTGTATTTGTGAGTTTCTTGTTTATAAAAATATATTTTTCGATATGCAATTCTATTTTTTTTTTTTTTTTAAGAAAGAAGAAAAACAATGAATGTTTGAGAATCTTTTCAACAATGGGCATCTCATTTAAGAATTCTACCATTTAGATTTTATTATTATTCATTTTCAGCAATTTTCTGTATGGTTACGTCCATTGGCTGAATTCACACAAAACTGCCGAAATAAAATCTTTATTGGGTGAAACTGTAATTAAAATTTTGTGCATGTAAATCAGTAAGTAGCACTGTTTTATAAAAGATTAGAAGAAAGCGTTCTAATGACTGTAATATACAAGTGTTTTTAAACTAACCACACTGACGCCCAGCTAAATAACGTTGACATCCAGTTTCAAAAACAAATTTCTAATTTTTCTGGTTCTATGATAAAAAGTATCTATCGTATTCATTAATTTAATATTGCTGCGGATATATTTTAGAATGTTATGCATTATAGGCATTTGATGCTATTTCTATGCAGATAATAACTTCAGCAGTAGTATTAAATGTAGATGGTATGTTTATATTAAATTAACAAAATTAATTTCTACATAATGATTAGAAAATATTATTAAATCCCATCATGATATTAATCGTGAATAATCCCCAGGATAAGATAAATTAATAGTTATTATGAATGTTTCAACCCATATTTGCTATGCATGAATGTAGTATTTCCATAAACTCAGATGTATCAAAATTTGTCAAGCATTTGATGATAATTTATCATTTGATACATCATTAACCATCGTCATTTTTCATCAACCATGTATTTAGTTGATCTGTAAAGTGCTTTTAGAGACAACGCAGGTAAATCCCATTTGTAAGGCCGTCAAAATAACGATTAATAGCTGCAAGAGCGCATTTACCAATGAAATTAACAATTAAAAATGAACGTTTACATGAAGTAATACACAAATTTTAACACTACTTTTAATTATACGCGAAAAATGCTGAGTTATGCCTAAATATCTTTGTTTACAATATAGTAAATGAAATTCGTAAAATTCATTACCGAGAATTATTTTTCAATTTTTATTTTATATTATTATTACTTAATGACTTCTGGGTCTTATGTTTTGGCTTATTATTTATTAAAAGTATTTATTTTTATTGATTATTAAACATTATGTGGTATAGATAATTATATACATATTTATAAAATGATATCTTTAATTTGCGAAAAAAATCTACATTGTTACTTCTTTTATTTATTTATTTATTTATTTTTCAAATAAATTCTGCTTTCTGAAATATTCCTTTAAAGGCTATTCTGTAGAAATGATGTTTTCAAATTTCAATTTATAATATTTTGTTCTTATTAAATAATTATTTAAAAATGTTAGAAGAGATTTGTTACATATTACTGAACATCTAAATTATTTATAAGCGCTTGTCTCATAAAGTAACTGCTTGCAAAATTAACCTTTACCATGTCAGAGGTTATTACAGTGCATTGTATGGTTTATTGGTCAATTTACATTTGATATCTTATGATGATGATAATTTTAATTTAAAAAATGCATAAAACTGTCCAATCAACGGCATTGTAATATTTTGTGAAAAGTAATTTCGTAAACTTAGAATGTCATAAAAGAAAAACTAGGCTTTGCATTGAAGGAGTTTGATATATGGTATTGAATAATAAACTTTGTAAGTTGTAAAAAGAGGCAAAATATACACACACACAGAAGAAAATGAAAAATGAAAAAGGTTATGATTAAAGAATATTTTTTTACAAAAAATCATTGCAAGTGCGTAAAGAATAGAGGTAAGGATTAGTGTTCAAAATTAGGGCGCCATTTATGTTGCATTTATGATCCTGGCGAAGCATTGGATCTTGGATTCTTTGAAGTATACATTGCGCTTCACGTATGATCGCACTATGGTAATTCAAGTTAAAATTTTATATTTTTCATTCACCACGGGTTTTTAGTACAACTAGATTTGTAGATAGTCTCAGATTAAAAAAAAAAATCTAGTGAGGTTAAGTGTTGATCGTGTAGGCTAAAGAACAGATCCATGACCAATCAATTTTTGTGTATATTTGAATTTAAGTAAGGATAAATACCACAGACTAATTATGGAATCACGCAACGCCAATTCTCTGTTGCAGAATCTACTACTCATTCAGCAATTCGGGCAAGACGATCTAAATATATACATATAGAAATATATTAAGAACGTCAGTGCAAACGAAGAGGAATGTGTTACGGGTTTATTAGGTGGTATCCATATGAATGCCCGTCCAAACGGAAAACCAATGGTATGTTGCACCATGTTCGAGTAACACTGGAGTTATTAACTACCAACACATATGTCTAGTCAGCTTTGTACTACCCTTCTTTGCTAAGGAATGTCTCACAGGTGAACAGTACAGTGCGTTGCATGAATATAAACGCACCTTTGCTTTCAGAATTAGAATGGTATAGAAGTGTATTAAAAAAATATTAATAGGTGACACTTGATGCAAACTGTATGTGTATGATTCAAGAAATGAAAATACGAGTCAAAACAATGAAAGACAAATATGATTTTTTAGAAAATAATTTTATTGAATTTATGACAAAATTACATGTTGCATGAATTTAAACGCACATGTAAAAAATAAATAACTGAGTGACAAATACTGTATCTAATATTTTGTAAAGCAACCATGGGCTTCTAGAACAGCCAATAAACGCCTTGCCATTGTCTGATAAGTGGCATGAGGTCATTCAAGGTGATTGTCTTCCAAGCTAATAGAATGGCCGATTTTAGTTCATCATTCGTGTTAAACTGGCCTTCCGTTAACTTAAACACGACGAACCAGAATACCCAATACGTTCTCCATTATGTTTAAATCGTTGCTTTTTGAGGGCCAATCCAGAACTTTAATTTTATTGTCATGGAATCATTTTTTCACGATATGTGCTGTATGTACAGATGCACAGTCTTGCAGAAAAATATAATTTCTTCCAGTTTGCTTGACTGCTTGACAGCGGAGGTTCTTTGTGAGCATCTGGACATAATCTACAGAGTTCATAGTGTTCTTCACGAACTCTAATTCGAAAGCCAAACTAAAACCTATGGCTGCCCACACCATGACAGATCCACCTCCAGATTGACGCTTTGAACAGTACATTTCTTCGGTTCTCAAATCGTGCCAGTAGCTATGAAATCCGTCCAGGCCATCGAGATTAAACTTTTTTTCATTTGAGTAGGTGACTTTTTCCCAATTTAGTCAATCTAGAACCCATTTTCTTGCCCATTCCAGCCGCATATCTTTGTGCTTTTGAGTGAGGGGGATTTCGCTTTTATTTTCTTAAATTTAATGAATGTTGCAGCTTTGATAGTTCTCCATATGATTGTCCGATGAACACCCAGCTTGTATTGAGCCTTTATTTTTGCACAGGAAATATTCTTTTTGTTTGTAGCGTTGCATATTCGACGTTTGTCGTAACTGGTGAGCTTTCCTGTTCGCTTCTTATACGCTTTTTTCCCATAATTTGCTCCTTTCTTTATATAATTTCGCACAACACTCTCACTTCTTCCAATTCGGCACCCAATTTCACGATTGTTAAAGCCTTTACCATGCATAAAGTCGATTTTTATCCTCTCGTCTACTGTCAATGTTTTCCCTCTTGCCATCCTGAACAAACTCCGTAAATTTTGCACTCAAGCATTAAAACAGTTTTTAAGAGAACTTTAGCAACACGACTATCTATGTTTTAATTTAATTCCGGTGGCTCTGTTAAATTTTAAACCCAAAATACAGAGTGCGTTTAATTTCGCGCAACAAATGAAAAACAGTGAAAAATAAGAAAATGCTTAAACACTCATTTACATAAGCTTATATGAGCCTAAACATACGTGCTCAAAGCACCTTACTCAGTTATTAGTCATATGCAATTACTGTAAGTCACATTTCTTCTTTTAAAATTTGAAAAAATTCTACTTCTGGTTATTGGAAAAGGTGCGTTTATATTCATGCAACGCACTGTATCTAACACAGAAAAGGAAATTTTATCGCACTCATTTGGTATTCTCATTTAGAAAAATGAACCTTTTGGCGTATCAGCAAACGCATATCAGCAAGCTGTAGCTGTACGCGCTTCTGATGGTATGAATACAAGTAGTTCAACAGCAGGATCCTATAGGCGATTATTTTGGTATCTATGGCCAGTTGATTATTCAAAGATCACATAACACGGCGCGATTTTGTTAATCGTTAAATTACACTTTTAGCCATTATTTTGATGTTATTATTAAAATGTAGAATGCAAAGGGTCTTTTCTTATATGATAATTTTAATTAAAAGTTTCACTGAATCTTGGTCTGACATTGGCCGAATAATACAACTTTTTTTTTTTTTTTTAACCTAGCCAAAAAACAACAGTGCATAAAAACATGTTAATTTTAAAATATTTATTAATTATTTAAATATTACATAGTATGATATTTTTAAAAGTTGGAGTAAAGACACTCATATAAAAAAAAATGTTCCATTTGTTTTAGAATCACTTTGAGCAATTTCAGTAATTTAAAATATTATCTTTTAATCAATCTCAAAACTTATCTTAATAAGACTGGAACGACATTACGGAAAAAAAAGGAATTTTTACCATCATTAATATCCTAAAAGTAATATTTGTAGCAAAATTGCCATTATTAAATTACATTGAACAGAAAATAAATCACATTTTATCTATTCTGTAGTATGTTTTAGTTGTCAAACATGGAAGTTCATTTATCTTAACTGCTTCTTCTTAATTTGAAAGAAAACTTCTTTAATCAAATAAACTAGAAAATAAAGTTTTGACACGAAAAAATTATCGAATTGCTTAAAAATTACTGCTACTGCCATTTTTCACTGTTTTCAGATTAAAAATGTCATCCAAAGACAACATAAAAATAAATCTGATGAAAACAAATGAACATGCAAAACTGAATTGATGGAATGCAGATAGATGTGTCACAAATAATTTTAATGTGCACTTTTTTTTAATTTTATTATATTTTATTATTAAGATTTGAGATATAAATGGATTGCTTTCTATTACAATATAAAATAAACGGAGTAGCACCTTATCAAATTTTTAAATTAACATTACATATCAAATTTTTTTAAAATTTACTTATTGAGATAATGTGAAATATAAATTGAACTAGTGTAAAAATTGCAAAATTAAAAGGTTTTTTTTTTTTTTTTGTAAGAAACATATGAATAGTAAAGTTAACATGTATTAGTTAGTTTCGTTTGTGACTTGCAAATCGTAGCTTGAAGTAGAAATGTTTTAGAGTACATATAGTTTAGCTTTGTAACATATGAGAACGCTGTAGTCTTCCCTTTTTTGTGTTTTAGTTTAACAAGTATCATTCTAATTTAGGCCTTCATTAGGATCAGGAATATAGTCAGTAGACTACGAAACTATAAAAGGAGGACCTCGAAGGATTATTGATTCATGATATGATTCGATAATTAGTTCATTATTTTGTCTAATGGTTGATTTTTACTCGGTAACCCTGGTAAAACGCACCATCTTCCAATCGAACAGTTGGCTAGTTGTTTCGGTATTATGGTTTTGTCGACCTTCGCAAAGACCTTCGCTGATACAATTAATTACTGCATAAATCATGTAAGCAGAGGACTATCTGTAATATTAATTATAATTGCGGATCAGATGTAAATTTATATGGTTTTCTCTACGGGTAATGTTGTTTTTTAGGAAGACAAAGCTTCATGTTACGAGGTTAGTAACGAACTGAAATAATTAGAGAATTTTATAGATAAATTACAGTTAATGCTCATGGTACAAAATTCGTCAGGTTATAAACCTGCAATAATTGTCGCAAAACGGCAGCTCATACTCAAAAACCACTGTCTCAAAATAAGAGAGAATTATGTAACTGTTATTTAAACATTTGGTAAAACTCATCTCGGGCCATCTTTCTTCTTGTGTTATCTATTCCAAGCAAGTTTAAACAAATACGATAATAGCAGGTTTAAACCTGCAGGGTATATCGCTCCGCAACTAGACCTGAGAAAATTCGGGCTAATTTTAGTCCCCATCATACTATACGTATGGGGAGCTTAGGAAATCGTGAAATTTTTCGACCTCAGTTTTTTGATTTTTTTGCACGTTTTCAGGTGTGAGAAACGCGAAAATGACAAAATTTGTATACTGTCCGTCTGTAGTGTGTCTGTTAGTTTGTTAGTCCGTTAGTCCGTTAGTATGTTAGTCTTTGTACACGATATCTCAAGAACAAATTGTCACAGAGAAGTCAGATCAGTTTTAAAATATTACTTTCGATATTGACAAGAACTCTATTCATTTACAAGATTCGAATTAAAAACTTCGTAAGTTATTATAAATTTAAGATTTTCTTAACATGGGAGAATAGGGCAAAATTTCACTTAAACGTGCATTAAATGGAAACTTTTTACTGTAAAAATGTCTGACCAGTTTTAAAATATCAGTTTTGATGCCGAAATGAACATCAGTAACTATAAATATGCTACTTTGAAAATTTCGCAAGTTATTGGAAATTTACGAATTTCTTAACATGGCAGAATAGGGCAAAATTTCACATAAATGTCAATTTTGAGAGATATTTTCACCGTAAAGATGTCAGACTACTTTTGAAATATTATTTAGGACAATGGCATGAATGTTAATGACTATGAGTTTTCCAATATAAAAATTTTGTAAGTTATTGGAAATTTACGAATTTCTTAACATGGCAGAATAGAGCAAAATTCCCCATAAACGTCAATCTTGAGGAATATTTTCATCGTAAAGATGTCAAACCACTTTTCAAATATTATTTAAGATACTGGCATGAATATCATAGACTAGATTCACCAATATCTACACAGTTCGTTTGACGGTGACGTGTAATACGCCTATAAATTTTCTGTTAATTTGAATTAGACGTTTAGCGACTATCGCACTTTAAATAATTTGGGCCCATAGGCCATAATAATAAAGAATTTTTGTTTGTGTCCCTGTAAATAAAAAGAAGTGCTAGATTAATCAAAATAGAGTGCCATGGTGGCCTACAACATATTTACCAACTTTCAGGTCATTCGAAGAAAGTGTTTAGACACCATCATGTTCACTCACAATCATACACGCATACAAACACACACGCGCACACATATATATCACCATAAATATATCAAAAATGAACTCAGAGTCAAAACGTATAGATACATTAAAATCTCAAAGTCAAATTTTAGTAACGATTACAATACTTTTCTTACAATATGTATGTTCGGAAATTGAAAAACGATCAATCACAATCCAATTATTCTTACAACTGTTTGAGGGATGAACAGATCGTTGAGAATGAAGGATGAAGTTCGTTGAGAATTGTTAAGAATAAGTAGAAATAAATAAGACACGCAAGTTTTGTAAATTAAGTCGCAAGTTTTGTAAATTAAGGACTGTAATTGTTTCATTTGAATGCTTTTGTAATAATAGTTTTAATACTTGATAATGTATATATTATATAAGTCATAGTTTCAACTCACGTGCTTGAAAATATTTCTATCTCGACTTGTAAGTAAAATGTTCAAATTAGAATTTATTAAAAGTTTTTAGTTAAAGTATTAAAAGAAAATTATAATAACTTATAACATATTTTTTACAATAAACCTGAGTTTATTTTTGATATTTTTTATGGTGATGTGTGTGTATGTGTGTTTGTACGTGTGTACGATTATAAGTGAACACGATAGCGTCTAAACGCTTTCTTCGAATGATTTGAAGGTTGTTACATATGTTGTAGGTAACCGTGGTATAAGCACTATTGATTTTGATGAATTGTAAAAAGTATTTTATTATTAGGTTAAATGTTAATAAGTAGAAAAGTTAATTAGAAAACTATAACATGAAATACTTATTTATTTTTTATTGCGATTATAAAAGAGCCCCATAAATACAACTACACAGAAAAAATCTGGATATTTTTAAAGATACAATGAATTATTTTTGCAAATGTCCTGTTTAAGACTTTTCCGGTCTTCACACTGTATTATTCAGAAGATCTAGTGCAAAAGTAACTCAAACTAGCTATTGTATAAAGGTCCATTTTCTATCCAATTTTGGCAGCCAAAAATGTTTGTCTAATAAGTTTACAATTATCTCTATAAAATAATAATAATGACTTACAAACATAATACTTCGCCATTCAAAGTAATAAAATTTCGCGTATAAGTTATTTTAATACACTATAAGATAATTCAGAGAAATATACAATAAAATTATTGACAATATTACGTCGAGTTTTTGTAACATAATTTAGGAGAGTATCAGAAAAACTTGTTTCCTTGCCACCAGAAAACATTGTTATATAATAATTTATTAAACTGAAGTAAGGCAGTTGTATTTTTCTCATTATTATTGATATTATATGTAGATTTAATAGTTTTCTACGCAGTATAAGCTAAGAAAAAGCAGTGCTGGTATTCTACACCAGCATTACCTGTTATTCATGGGCTTTAAAGTAAAACAAATAATTTTTTTTGTAATAATGTCTTACAAGGGAAGTATGAATCAGTAAAATTGCTATTGAAACCAAACCAAGCTTAAATTAAAGAGCATGGTTGAAAACATAGGGTACAGTAGAAATTTGCTGCAACAACCTCCATAGGGGCAACATATGACCATCTAATAGTTTTAGTTACTTCTATAAAAGCCAACAAAACAGACATCGTGATAAGAACGAATAGTGCTGTGGTAGCGTGCTTAACTTCTGATACAAAGGTCCTTGGGTCGAGTCCCCGCAGAAGCGTTTAGTATTTTAATTTTTTATTTCAAATAAAATATTTATTTTTTACACTTTTAATTAAATTAAATCATTATTTTAAGAGAAAATATTAATTATATTAAGAAAATCTTTTTATTATTATTATTATTTTTTTTTTTTTAAGCATTCCAGTTAATATATTGACCATGAATTTATGAAATATATATTTTTATTTTTATTTTTATTTATTTTTTATATAAAAAAGAAGATAATATTTAAATCTACGAATATAGTTTCTAATTTATAACAGTTATGATTAAAAGTAGAAAAATCATGAAACCATAAGTATTTTTCACAATTAGAACAAAAAATACAAAAAGATTGATCCTAATTATTTGAATTACAATTTTGCTCACCGTCAATTATTGTTCATCACGAACATTTTGTTAAATATTTGGCTTTTCGTCGAGATTACTAGATTTGTAAAATTCATATTTTCCCAGATTTTGAATTTTTTGAGATGTAAACTAATTATAAATTAGTAAAATCATTTTGAGAAAATTTGTCATCGTGTTCAATATTATTATCAGTTTTTCCTACACCACTAAATTTGACAGTTGTTTAATGAAACATTTGGAATAAAAAGTTAAATGCGGCATCGAATAGTTAAACAACAGCTGTTGTTCATTCAGGATTTTTCATGCAAAAAATTGCATGAATAAATAATACAATTGAGAGCAGACGATTAACTCTTGATACTAATGTCGTCGTTAAAAAATAGTAATTAGAAATTTACATAAAACATAATCAGTAACAAAACCTTATCTAAATTAAATATAAAAGTGTTTCCCGTTGAATTATTAATTTCTTTAAATTTAATAAATAAATAAATAATTTGGTTAAAAGTAAAAAAAATATTAAATTTCCCGCGCTGAAAACACACACACACACACACACATACACACACACACACACATATATATATATATATATATATATATATATATATATATATATATTAATATAATTAATATTTTCTCTTAAAATGATGATTTATTTTAATTAAAAATGAAAAAAACAAATATTTTAGTTGAAATAAAAAATTAAAATACAAAACGCCCTTGCGGGGAATCCGAGGACCTTCGCATCAGAAGTCAAGCACGTAACAACAGCACCATTCGTTCTTGTTACAACCTGTATTTTGTTGGTTTTTATAGAAATAACTAAAACTATTAGGGGGTTATATCTCGCCCCTATGGGGGTTGTTGCAGCAAATTTGTACTGCATCCAATGTTTTCGACCATGATCTTTAATTTAAGCTTGGTTTGATTTCAATAGCAATTTTACCGATTCATACTTCCCTTGTTAGTGTATTTCAATCTTCCTCAAACCGAGATATAGTTACCACGAAAACTGTTCTTTTCAAAATATAATGTAATGCTCCTATTACACACAAAGAAATTTCACGCAATTTTCATTTGAGCCAATTTTCGCTCCTAGATGCTGAAATCTGAAAGACGGTTTCAAAAGTTGTCTAAAAAACAGGTTTTCACGGTGTTCAGTACACGTCAAGGCGCACCTATTTATCTCTCTTTTCCGGGCCTAAGTGAAATCTTCGTTTAGAATGAAAGAACTATGAAAGACTTATATAAGAAGAACTTATATAAGAAGACTTATATAAGAAAGAACTATGAAAGACACGCGAGTATAAGGATCTATCACCTCATTGGTTTATCATCGGAGGAGAAATTGCTCTTACAGACAACTTTTTATGACTAGCCATAAAAAATTGTTCATACTCCCAACTCCTATTAAACTAGGGGTTAAGGCAATTTGAGACAACAAAATTGGCTCAAAAGTTGTGAGAAAAATCGTTGTGTGTAATAGAAACATTAGCTTAGCTGTCGGATAATATACACCAAAAATTTATAAAATGTTATTCTATCATTTTTTTTTTCCATGCATTAACTTTCATTCAATAGTTCTTTTTCTTTCTTTCTTTATTTTTCTATAACAAAATTATAGATAACTGATAATGCAAATAGATTTTGATCAATATATACATGGATTATGTTTCGATAGCTCAAAATAAGTTAATCATGCAGCAAATTTAAATCGAAAATTCAATTAAAAAAAACAGTTTTTTTAAAAAATGTAAATCTCAATTCTGAAGTAAGTAAAAAAATAAAATAATAATTAAAAAAAAAAGTGTAGAGGCTATTTTATTTCTCTAAATTAGCAATTTTAATAAAATACGTGAAAAGTGTAGAACTACGATAAATTTTATTTTACTCATTCAGATTTTTTTTGATTTTTTTTTTTCAGGTTATAACATTTTGCTTATTCAAATCACTTATATATTAAGTTATAAGTCAAAAATATTTTTGTTATTATGAATAAGGTAATGGTGAATTTATAAATTAATTTAATAATAACAATAATCAAATTCGAGAGATATTTTGAAATTAAATTTTATCCTTTACTCATTAAATGGTTATTAATAGTTCTGTCATTTTAAATAATGAGTTGAAAAATTATAAAATAAATAAATGAAATAAAAGAAACACACATACATATACTGGGTGTGCCATAAATATGTAAACATTTTAAAAATTCATAAAATTTGAAGAAATTGATAGAATTGACCGCGATTTGCGAAAAATTTATTCTTGTGCAGGAATATATATTTTTTTAAAATATTTAAAAATCATTACGTCTCGTAGTAAACTTATATTTTAATCACATTAAAACTGAGACAGATAATATACATTAAAAATATACACTTTAAAATATTAAAAACACAAAAACATATATTTAAACGTTTCGAGCCTATTACAGGCTCCTCATAAGTAAAAACATCAAGTGCAAATGATGAGATGAACAACAGACTTTATGTGAGTACAACGTATTCATCAGGAACTGCGCATGCCTCATTAAGTGGAGAAAAATGTTGATTTGTGTACGAGCCCTCCAGGAAAATTCTTGAGTGATAATTTAAACAATTAGATACGATTATTTTAGTATTGTTAAAATCAGGTAAATGGTCGGTTTCTATGGCATGTTGTACTATTTTTGAATGTATATCACGGTTTTTGAAATTTGTTTTATGTTCCTTAATTCGAGTATGAAGAGAACGGCCAGTTTGACCAATATAACCAAGATTTACAAGGAACTACAAGATCTGAACTACAAGATTTACAAGGGATATTATAAACAACACCTGTACGGGAAAAAGGGGGATAACAGTTTTAAAATTTGAAAGGAAATTACGAATTAGAAATTGAGGTTTATAGGAAACAGATAAATTAACAGTGCGTAAAACTTTGGCAATAGATTCAGAAATATTTTTATAGTAAGGAATAGTAACAAACGATTTAGGTGAATTAGATGAATTAGTTTTATGATTATCATTATTAAAATCATACTCTTTTAATTTTTTTTTAAGCCAGCGAGAGGGATAATTATTACGCTTTAAGTCCGAAAAAATCCTTTTCAATTCCAACTGGAAAAGTTCATCGGTACTGCTATATAATTTTGCGCGGTGAAGTAGCGTATGGAAAACAGCAGATTTATGTGAAGAAGGGTTAACTGAATTAAAATTTAAATATTGGCCTGAAAATGTAGGTTTCCTATAAACAGATCTTCTGATACTTATTCTAAATTTGTTACTTCTGTTTATAGGAAACCTACATTTTCAGGCCAATATTTAAATTTTAATTCAGTTAACCCTTCTTCACATAAATCTGCTGTTTTCCATACGCTACTTCACCGCGCAAAATTATATAGCAGTACCGATGAACTTTTCCAGTTGGAATTGAAAAGGATTTTTTCGGACTTAAAGCGTAATAATTATCCCTCTCGCTGGCTTAAAAGAAAATTAAAAGAGTATGATTTTAATAATGATAATCATAAAACTAATTCATCTAATTCACCTAAATCGTTTGTTACTATTCCTTACTATAAAAATATTTCTGAATCTATTGCCAAAATTTTACGCACTGTTAATTTATCTGTTTCCTATAAACCTCAATTTCTAATTCGTAATTTCCTTTCAAATTTTAAAACTGTTATCCCCCTTTTTCCCGTACAGGGGTTGTTTATAATATCCCTTGTAAATCTTGTAGTTCAGTTTATATTGGTCAAACTGGCCGTTCTCTTCACACTCGAATTAAGGAACATAAAACAAATTTCAAAAACCGTGATATACATTCAAAAATAGTACAACATGCCATAGAAACCGACCATTTACCTGATTTTAACAATACTAAAGTAATCGTATCTAATTGTTTAAATTATCACTCAAGAATTTTCCTGGAGGGCTGGTACACAAATCAACATTTTTCTCCACTTAATGAGGCATGCGCAGTTCCTGATGAATACGTTGTACTCACATAAAGTCTGTTGTTCATCTCATCATTTGCACTTGATGTTTTTACTGATGAGGAGCCTGTAATAGGCTCGAAACGTTTAAATTTATGTTTTTGTGTTTTTAATATTTTAAAGTGTATATTTTTAATGTATATTATCTGTCTCAGTTTTAATGTGATTAAAATATAATATATATATTGTTAAAAAAATAATAGTTAAAATGTTCGTCGATAGAGGGCACGGTCTGTGAGCAAATCACTCATTTCCATGAAAACTATATTTATTTGCATGCAAATGTTTAAAAGCGTGTAACTAGCATTCTATGCGCCTGCAATCACTACAAATTACAATCTGCAAATAAGTTATAAAAATAATACGAAAGCACCACAGAAATGGTGTTTTGAGATATTATGTACAAAACTTTCAATAAGCGCCATAAAATGCAATAATCTCACAAAAAAAAGGAAAAAAAAACGTTTAATTCTACCAATTCCTTCAGTTTTTATGACTTTAAAAATGTTTACAGACTGATGGGATATCCGGTATTTATACGCTGTTCTGGTGCGTTGCCGCTTTGACTGCAGCACTCGTGCCTAGTTTGTTTGCCTGACGAAGAATTGTGTGCTCTTTCTACCCGAAACGGTTGTTGCCAGCTTATTGCATTTTATGGTGTTTATTCAGAGCAATGCTAACTGTAGCTTCAGTCCACGATTCTTAACTCAGGTAAAACATCTTCACCACTAACAGTTTTTCCAAGAAGCCAGTATCGCCATCAAAATTTCATTTACGCACAAGTAGAAGGGAAAACAAGAAGTGAGCTTTTAAAAAAATGCAATTTATAGCATTCCGATTTGCATATTTCCCATTAAGCCTCTATGCAGCGCATTCCATTGACGAAAATTGTAACTTTTTTTTTATTATTATTATTTTCTAAGGGGATAAGAAAAGCCCTTCGTAAACTGCGTTTAATTCTACCAATTCCTTCAGTTTTTATGACTTTTTAAAATGTTTACAGACTTATGGGACACCCACTTTTATACTGAAAAATATCATGGATTTAAGATTGAATCTCATATTTAAATTTTTTATTGTCAGTAACTGTTTCGATTTTCCAAAGGTTAATGTTATTTATTCTTCAATTTATTCTTTTCACCAATATTTCTTTAAAAATTTTTACACTTTAAAGTAATCCAAAAATATTCTTAATATTTCTCCAACGTTTTGCATGTTTAATATCTGGAACTTGCTCTTTATCCTTTTGTTTCTTTCATTGTTAATTAATTATGTAATTATTTTATGTTATGTTTTATTGTATTGAATTTTGTATTATTTATTATAAGTTTTTCTTTAGATTCTATTTCATCTTTAATTATTTAATTTCGATTTAATTCAATCAAATTTTAAAAGTTTTAAGTTTTCCTAGCTCGCCGCTTGTATTATTTATTTATTTATTTATTTATTTATTTATTTTGCCTTGCTGCTTTCACGTTGCACTCGTAATTTTAATTTTGTTTTAAAAAACAGAATGATGCAATATATTACCCTGGCCTTTATTTTCTCCTATTATTCAATTCAATAAGTGCCTAACTTTGAAATTTTTCTCTGTCATAATAAACATTTGAATAATAATATATTATGAAACTCTTTTCACAACAGACTATTCAAAACTAATTTTAAGTTCTACAAATAAATAAATAAATAAATTAAATTAAAAATACAGTAATACAAATTTGACCCTTTTTAAACTAAAAGGAATAATTTGTTTAGTTTAATTCAATAAATGAAGTTTCAAACTAGTAGAATTAGTTAAAGTCAAAATCAGAGATTAAAAGGTTTATAACTTCGGAAAAATTTTAACACTTTATTTCTCTCTTTAAATTAAGTCTTAATCAAATGAGATTTCTAAAACTATATCTGCATAAAAGATATTTTACCACTGATGTCTCAATTTAGATTGTAAACTAAGTTTGGAGTTTATACCCTTTTCTCATTAAACGAGTTTTCAAGCAAATTTTGTCTTTAATTTTTCTCTTTCAAATGTCTAAATGAAGATAGACCTGGCATAAAGATTTGTGTAATATAAATGCATTATTTTAAATAATATTTGATGAAGCTTTAAAGTATTCATGGCATAATACTGTTTATGCAATATTATGAAAGCAACGTTTATTTATAATAGTAATAACATTTACAATTCTGTTTACCAGAGCAAAGACTATTTAGTTATTTCTGATTAGTCCTTTGTTTACGTTCGTTTGAATCTTTAGGAAATAAGTTTTGCAGTTATATTTTACCATCATAACATCGTTTAATTCACTATTGAAAATATAGCATGTTTTGAAAAGTTTTCACTGAATGTTTCAGTGCGTAATAAATTACTTTAAATCATTTGATACAGTAGCATTTTAAATTTACTCACATTTTGAGGATTCCATTTTAACAGAGAATTTTTTTTTAATTTCTTTCATCCGTATATGATAAAGAAAGTAGTGTTTTTGGGACAAAAATTTCGAAATGGTGATTTTTACCATATTTACAAGATTTCAAGTCCTATGAATCTCAAAATCATTTTTTTTTTATCTGTTGATCCATGGGTCCGTCTGTATGTCAGTTTATCTGTGAGTTTATTATCTGCATAAATTCAGGAAAAAATCAGAAGAATGGCCAAAATCTATATTCGAAATCTGCATTATATGAGGATACTTATTGAAATTCTTAAATAAAAAATGGTTTGTGTACAGGAATGTACAAAATTATTCATACACTTTACGATTCTGTATAAAGTCCAGATAAGCACAGTTGAACATATTTAGATTGTACTAAACAAAATAAAACTGACATAAATCTTCATTACAAAATAAATAAATTAATTAATTAAAATAAATTAAAAGTTTCACCTAAATTACGGTTTAAAAAATATTTATTTTTCATCTATATGATCATACATATGAATTTCGCTATATTAATGATAAATTTGGAAATGGCTGGAAGTGCATTTCCAATTACGTCAACATTTTTCTTGTGCTGTGCTAAATTTCAGAACAATGTTTGGTATTTATAGTTATTACACAGGACTTTTTGAAGTTACTGCAATAAGTTTCGGAGAGTGGCTTGGGAGGCTATTCTAAGAAATTTTTGAAATGAGTTTTGAAATTTAATAAAAGCCTTAAAATTTTTATAAATGTAGCTCTATATTATTCAAATGGGAAGTTGAGATAGGTAGCTTACCTCAGATAGAAACTTTTTCATTTAAAATTGTTTTCAGCTGATGTTAGAAATGCACAATAAATCTTCAGATACAGAGCTCCATATGCTGCGTTTTAATCTGTAATATTATATGTAAGATAATATAAGGTAAAAGGAAGTAGTGTGAGTACATACCAGATTATTTATTTATTTATTTATTTTAATATAATATTAAAGCTTAAAGGAAAAAAATATTGAAAGATAAACCAAAAATAACTGAAGGTTTCTTTTCTAACTGGAAAAAATAAAACATTTTCTTGAAATCTACACTTTATTAATTTATTTATTAGTATAACAGGACTCTTCTTTCAATCAGATATTTCGCGTCGTCATGATTCGCTGTATTTCACCTTAAATATGTTAGGATATTTTTCCCTTCGGCAAGAAATTATAAAACATATTAAAGTTAAAGTCAGTTAAAATCAGCAAAATACATTTTAAGAAAGGAAAATAGTAACCATTGCTAAGTAACGCAACTTCACATTTTTAAGGTAATTGATTATTTATTTATTTAATTAATTCGTTTATGCTTTTTGTATATTTTGACAAATTAAAAATTGTTTTTCCTTTTTTTTTTTTTTTTTTTTTTTTTTTTTCAGATTAAGTTAAAAAAAAGAAGTATAATTGAGAAAAGTTGTGTTGAGGAAATAGAACAGATTTAATATAGGAACGAACCACTTGGCGAAATTCACAATTTCGCATCGAAGTAGCTCGAACGTTTCTCTCCAAGGCCCGCATTTAAGCAATTTTGATCGCCACTTTATTTCATCATCAAAATGGCAAAAAAGTAAATAAATAAATAAATAAAATAAATAAATAAATAATGTCCAAGAGGGTCTTATACTAAAACTGTACCAAAGAAATTTTAGAAAATGAATATAGTAACTGTTATTAAGGAAAGAAAAACTGTTAACAGATGTTCTTATATAAAAGAATGAACAAAAGAAAAGTCCCGTAGTACTATATTAATCCTGTTTTAATAGAATTTTACATCTATTACATAGAAAAAAAATAAACTTTTTTTTTTTTTTAATTATTATGTTTAAATTTTAGGTTAATAACTGGAATAAGATGTAATTAAAAATAAATAAATCAAATAACCCTATCATTAATGTTTAATCTATTATCAATTAAGTACATTTAACTCATGTATCATATTACAAATAAATGTCAGTTAGGGTTGCAAATTATAAAATCAATTTTAAACATAAAGGTTTTTATTGATCTGAAAGAAATAATAATAATAATAATAATAATAATAACATCAAAAACGGAGTATAATGAGTTTTCAGATTGTGTATTCTTATAAGATGATTTTTTAAAGTTTTAATTCTGAATTATGCGGAAATATATACGCTAAACGAAGGATGATTCTTTTAATATTAAAAATCAAAAGTTATTGATCTGAAAGTACTTAAAACCACAAATAAAACCAAAATAAAAGGTACCTTAAAAATTTGAATTATAATCTTAATCTTTTTGCTTATTCTTAATGTTTTCAATTTTAATTCTAAAATTATAACTTTCATCTGACCTTGTCATACAAGATCGCCGTTAAATTGATACAGAGTACGTATTAGCACTTATATAAATAAATAAATAAATGTATGTGTGTGTATTTTTAGTCTTCTACCAAAAAGATTCTTTAAGAAGACAAGAAGATAAATGTACAGTAAGAAATGAATTGAAAAGAAAGAAAAGAAAACTAGATAGGTTTAGCTATAATTTAAAAAGTATTAAAAGCATTGAAAACATATGTTATGGTTTACATATTACGACTGAACTATCATGTTTTCATTGTATATTTAAACTATGCATGGTAAACACAGGCAGAATAAATATTTATTAAATTTAAAGGAAGTATTACGGAAGAAATAAATCAGTAATAAGGAGAGAATTTGCATGCAAAGAAAAGAGACTTTGATAGCTCTAACCTGCATTTGCATTTTATTTAAATATTTTAGGTTGTTTTCGCTCAAAATTATTATTCTTATTAAAAAAAAAAAAAAAAAAAAAAAAAGACTTATTAAAAAAAGTTATGAGAATTAAACTATCACCTGAAATTATGTAAATATATACATATTTGTAATAATCAATGTACCCAAAATAACAGAATGTGAATTTTTTTATTTCATTTTACTTATCCTGTCAATTTTATGTATTTACTGATATTGTGAAGCAGAAAAATAAAAGAGGAAAGAAATTTAACTTTGGTGGTTTTAAAAAAGTTAGTCTACTTCGTATTTATTTAAAAAGTTCCAACTCATTTAAGTGTTTATTTTTTTTCTCTTGGTTTGTTAGTTTGTTTACATATGGTACTTAAATTGTGTAATACTCTTATTGACAAAGTAATAACTTATTTTTGTTGCTGTGATACGTTGCACAGCTCTCCAAATAATATTGGACACGGTAGACTATTATATGCATTATGTAAGTTCTAATGCAATAATTGTATAATGCAACTACAGAATTCTACTTCTTTCAGACAACAGACAAATTCTTATTGTACATATTATATCATGCTGTGAACTGTGTGTACGTAATATATTATAAAAAGAATGAAATAAATATTATATGTTTAAGAGTAAATATGTGTAGAATAAACGTCTTTATTATATGAATTCATTGATCAAATGTGTGATTGATGCCACTATAAATAAATAGATGAGTTGACGGACTGCTTGAGATTTTGATTTATTAAGAAATATTTAAAAAAAAAGTATGACATAGATATTTGGTAAGTTAAATATACAAAGTGATTAATAGTATTAATTAGTAAATATATAAACCAGTATTTCTTTGTATTAACTTTTTTATATTTAAAACATTGTATTCGTTTACCTTAGATATGGAAAAAGGTATACTAAAACATGAAAATTACATTTATATCGAAATGAAAAGAATAAAACAACATAAAAATACTTTAAATAATAACAATAATATCAGTACTAATAATAAATTATAATATTCCATTTGAAATTAGTTTTAAACAAAATTTGATATGTTTTTGACAGTATGACATTCCCAGAGCTATTGTGAAGAAAAGAACAATAATTATTCCAGCAGATGCGGAAGTGATATATTACATTCCTTACGGCAATAAAAAAGATGACAAATTGCAAAAATGCGGAAAATTCCATGAATATTCAAAGTAACTGTAATATTATAAAAGAAAATGCTATATTTTCCATTGAGTTTAAGGTTTAAAAATACTTATATCTTTCCTGTGACTACAAGATTTATATCTTTCTCATCTCGCTCTGGGCAAGATTAAGTTGCATATTTTAAGCCGCTGCCTCTTTTTTTAAATCGATTTATTTTATTTTATTTTTTAAGTTCTTATCTGAAAACACTTCTTTTCTAGAATAATCTAAAACAGACTTTTTATTTTTTAAGCTGATTGGAATTTGGAGTTAATATACGTATATATATATATATATAGTTTTTTAATCAGCATGTTACGAAAACTGTCAATGAAAAATTAAAAAAATTTGTCTGTGAAATATCATTAATGTTTGTTACTTTTTTATCTGTGTTTTTTATTTGATGGAAAAAAATTAAGTTTTTATTTTTTTATTATTTTTATTATTTTTATTATTTTTATTATTTTATGAATGGGAAAATAAACTTCTATTGAAAATAGAAGAGAGTAATTAATAAAATTTGTCTCGATTTACTTCATATAAAAAGAAAATTAAGGAAAAAGAATTTAACCGTTTAGCATAAAGTTCACATATTTTAGTTCTAGGAGAAATCTGCAGAAGTGGTTTAATATAAACAAATTTTACTTATATTTATCTTTATACATTATTAATATTTAACATGCATTTACATTTAACCAATTCATGTATTTTTTGCTTTGTGTAAAGTAACGCTATTTTAAATTTTCTATATAGTTTGATTTTTAATATTAAAAAAAGAAAAGAAAAAAAAAATCATTACCTTTCGATTAACAATGATTTTCCTTTTCCTATATTCTACTTTTTTTTCCTCTATATTTTCATTGCTTAAAATGTGATTTATTTTTTAAAAACATTTCTGTAAATATCAATTAGATTCGTCTGTCTGTCCATCTGTGTTCATTTCCTGATTTTCTTTAAAAATTTTAGAATATTGTGAAGCTTATGTGTGTTGTCTAGAGTTACTATACTATGATTTTTATTTAAAATAGTATAACAACATTACAGTCATCACCAGGTTCGCGTACTGGAACTTACAAGTGATATCGGAAACTTTACACTCTATAAGAGTTATTTTTTAAACCTCTGTTTATTATCATTATATAGTATAAAACAAAACTATATCAAGGTATGATATGAAGGTAAATGTACAGAACTTCAAAGAATATAACTTACAAGTACAGTTGAAAAATATTTTATGATCTAAGCAAAATGCATGATTTTTCGTTCAATTTTTCATACACTTACCTTTTGTTGACTTATCCTAATCATATATGTTTCTTTCTTGAATTGCAGGTTTATACTTATATTATTTACATTTTATTTTCATTTGAGGGCAACATCGAATATAAAATAAACTTTTCTTGTGATGTAAACTAGTTCTATGCAATTTATTTTTAAAATTTATTGTGATAGTTTTAAAAAAATATATACCTACATAAAAAGAAAGGAAGGAAGAAATCTATATTCACATTCACAGAAACATTTTTTTTTCTTTTAGAAAAACTCTTTTAATGTTTGCAGATTCTCTATTAAAAATATACTAGCAGGCTTCGCCCGCTTCGCTGGGCACTATATTTAAAGGATGTCTTTTTAATTAAATAATTGAAACATTTAAATAAATATATTTCGATTGGCGACTATTTTCTTCACAGTTTTAATATACGATCTCCTTGACAATATCAAACTTTTTTGAACTTCTCGAATCTGTGCAACAAAACTATTATTAAAACGAATATTATCGAAAACAATCAAATAGAAATGTTAATTCTTCGAATATTCTGGAAACAGTTGAAGCTGTTACTCGTCAGTAAAAGTTACTATTCGATGAATGGTCAAATCAGAGAACGCTCTTCGGTCGTTTTCGCAGCAATCACTATAACGCACGTATTTACGCTTCACGCACATGAAAAAAAATCACTGGAAAGTCCTACAATGCTGTGCATGAATCTCAGAACACACGAAACTCGGTTCTGCGGCAATCACTATCATGCATGTTAAAACCAAAAAACATCACTGGACACCCCTACCTCACTGTGCATGAATCTCAGAACACACGAAACTCGGTTCCTCAGCAATCACTATCACGCATGTTAAAACTAAAAACATCACTGGACACCCCTACCCCGCTGTGCATGAATCTGAAAACACACGAAACTCGGTTCCACGGCAATCACTATCAGGCAGGTTAGAACAAAAAAAAAAAAAAAAAAAAAAAAAAAAAATCACTGGACACCCCTACCTTGCTGTGCATGAATCTGAAAACGCACGTAACTCGGTTCCGTGGCAATCACTTTCACGCATGTTAAAACCAAACAAATATCGCTGGACACCCCTACCTCCCTGTGCGACTGAAAACGCACGAAACTCGTTTTCGCATCAATTACTGTTATGCATTTAAAAAAAAAAAAAGTCACTGGAAACACCTTTCTTAAATCAATGAAAATCAAATAAACCAATCAAATCTCTCGTAATTCCTCATAACGTAGCTCTAGTTCAACGTAAAATACAGTCAAATCAATGAAAATCAGATAAACCAATCAAACCTCTCGTAATTCCTCATAACGTAGCTCTAGTTCAACGTAAAATACACTCAAATCAATGAAAAGCAAATAAACCAATCAAATCTCTTGTAATTTCCTCATAACGTAGCTGTAGTTCAATGTAAAATATACTCAAATATACAATCAAATGTATATATTTTAACATATATGTGGTTATGAATTTCTTTCATACCATATGTATTAACTTAAGATTTCTAAAAGTATTTTCTGAACATTAAAAACATCAGAGATTGCTCTAAAATTGTCAGTCACTGGTGCACTTGCCCTATCTTCTTTTTATTTTACTTATATAATCATTTTTTAATGATTAATTTTGCAGCTGTTGATTTATCTGAATTAACATTTGCATTGTATTACAATGCTATGTTTTAGTTATATTAACATTAGTGTTTTTTAGATTGATGTGCACAATTTTCAATATACAATTCATTTATTTAAAAAAAAAAAAAAAAAAAAAAAAAAAAATCACGCTTATTTAGAATGTAATATTCATTCTATTAAATTATTCGTTAAAAATAGAAAGAAACATTAAAACCAAATAACGCAAAAACAGCTGTTTCCCTCTTCATTTAAAAATCTCAACTTAGCAGCATTTGATATGATAGGTTCCCAAACCAATAACAAATAAATATATATTTTCTTATTTGAGGGAATATACACTTCTGTGCTTTTCTTGATACCAAAATAATTAAATTAGTAGAAATTGTGGGGGGAAAAAATATATATATATATTAAGTTATTAGACACTAGGTGACATGAAATCTACTTTTTAATTTTACATACAAAACAATGCACCTGTAAAATTTCTTAACAATACTTTTACTATATCGAAAGTTATTATTGCAATCATGATAATACACACACACACACACACACACACACACACATATATATATATATATATACATATATGCAAAGAACAAAAAGTACATCATATAAAATTCTACATAATATTTCTCTAACGTGGACCAGTTCCGATGATATTTTTTCGAAACGATACGGTAATGATGTAATTAATAAAATACGCGAGGATAAAAATAATATTTATAAATGGACAATATTTAAAATGATGGCATTTGTCTGATGAGATTACTTTATGGAAAAATGTACTTTTAACAGTTGCTTCCTCAGAATCTCTGCAAACGTAATTTTAAACATAACAATATTTTAAAGGTGTATATGCAATACTTTAAAAAAAAGTATGAATTATTGTTATAAAGGGACTAAAAAAACTCAATCATAAAAAGTGTAATATAAACTTGAATTAGTTTTTTTTTTTTTCATTTTTTTTTTTTTTTTTAAACAAAAAAATTGCGTTAAAATAAATAAAAACTTATCGTCAACAGAGCGACAAAAATTTAAAACTAGTTGGCATAGGCGGACTCTGCTCAGTTCCCCGTCATATATATGCTTTCATAAATTTCTAGAACATACGACATTCTCTTAACATAGTTATCATGTTAAAAGAAATGAATTTAATCAAACGCTTGGCACAGTGACAGAATGAAATCCTCGCCTGATAGGCTATCCACCGTTGACTTCGAAATATTTATCTTTTTCTAATCTACTAAATTATTTTATTAGGGTCAATTTCGTAGTTTAGTTTTCATACTACTATTTCCAATGCAACAATCCTCAAAAAGCATATTTATATGGAAAATTTTCAATTTTGTTATATTGATAAAATTTTAAATAACAAATAGCTTACGAAATTTTCCTATTAGACTATTTGAAGTCAATCATGTTCATACAAGTATCATAAATGTTAGTTTGAAGTCGTTTGATATATTTATGATTCTCAAAATGGACGTTTATGCTCAATTTTGTATTCTTCTGCCATTTTAAGTAGATCGTAAATTCCAAATAACTTACGAATTTCTTAAATTAGAAAATTAATACTTTATGGTATTCATGTCAGTATCTTAAATAATACAGGGTGATCCAAAAGTCAGGACAAACTTTAAAAATGAATAATTCGAAAACGAATCAAGATACAAAGATACGGTTTGCACCAAACGGATGGAAAAGAAGCCGGGCATTGAACAGTTACTGTAGTAGCACTAATTAACTGTAATTAAGCTGACTTGTAAGTTGTCAACATTTTTTTTCATTTGTAAATGATCTTTTATTGAAATTAAACACTATAGCGCCATCTGTTGGTCGCCAACAGAACTAATTTTTTTCCTTTGCCACATAAAACCCTGTTTCTTTTTCATCCGTTTGGTGCAAACCGTATCTTTGTATCTTGATTCGTTTTCGAATTATTCATTTTTAAAGTTTGTCCTGACTTTTGGATCACCCGGTATTTCAAAAGTGCTCTGACACCTTTACGATGAAAATATACCTCAACATTGACGTTTGCGTGAAATTTTGCCCTATTTTGCCATGTTAAGAAATTCGTAAATTTCTAATAACTTACGAAATTTTTATATTGGAAAATTCATAGTCAATGATATTCATGCCAGTATCTTAAATAATATTTCAAAAGTACTCTGACATCTTTAGGATGAAAATATCTCTCAAAATTGACGTTTATGTGAAATTTTGCCCTATACTGCCATGTTAAGAAATTCGTAAATTTCCAATAACTTGCAAAATTTTCAAAGTAGCATATTTATAGTTACTGATGTTCATTCCGGCATTAAATTTAATATTTTAAAACTGGTCTGACATTTTACAGTAAGAATTTTCCATTTAATGGATATTTAAGTGGAATTTTTCCCTATTCTCCCGTGTTAAGAAAATCGTAAATTTCTAATAAGTTACGAAGTTTTTTAATTCGAATGTTGTAAATGAATAGAGTTCTTTCCAGTATCGAAAGTAATGTTTTATGGAAAGTAATATTTTAAAACTGATCTGTCTTCTCTGCGACAATTTGTTCTTGAGATATCATGTACACAGACTAACGGACTAACACACTAACGGACTAACATACTAACAGACACTCTACAGACGGACGCCATACAAATTTTGTCATTTTCGGATTCTTCACACCTAAAACGTGTAAAAAGTCGAAAATTTTCACGATTACCTAAGTTCCCCATACGTATAGTATGATAGGGAACTAAAACATTATAAGGGTCCTGTACTAAATCTGTACTGGGTACAGAAGTATGAAAACTTGGTCGACAGCCATGAACTTTATTTTGAAACATTTCTTTGAAAGATTTTGCTTTCACTATTGCTCAATATTAATTTGGTTTTAATAATATTTTGGCTTCTGGTAAATTAAAATTTTAATTAGTTGGGGAAATTGGTTTAATATTTATGAGTTTCAAATTTTAAAGGTAAATAAGGAAAGAAGTAAAGTGCAAAAATTTTTGCATGGGTTTGTTATCTCTATAATAATTCTCTAACACGGACCAGTTACGATTATATTTTGTCGAAACGATATGATAGGGATGTAATAATAATAATAATAATAATAATAATAATAATAATAATATGTGAGTATAAAAAACAGTATGTATAAATGGACAATATTTAAAATGACGACATTTGTCTGCTGAGATTATTTTATGGAAAAATGTATTTTTAACAGTTGCTTCTTCAGAATATTTGTAAGTGTCATTTTAAACATAGCAATATTTTAAAGATATATATGCAATACTTTAAAAAATATGAATTATTATCATAAATTGATTAAAAACACGATTATAAAAAGTATAATCAAAATAGAAATTATTTTTTTTTAAAACAAAAAATTGTGCTAAAATAAATAAATGAAAAGTGGTCGCCAACAGAGCGACAAAAATTTAAAAGGCATTGTAAGGGTCCTACACTAAAACTGTACTGCCTGCGGAAGTATGAAAACTGGGTCGACGTCGACAGCCATGAATTTTATTTTGAAACCTTTCTTTGAATGATTTTGCTTTCACTATTGCACAATACTAATTTGGTTTTAATAGTAATTTGGCTTCTGGTAAATTAAAATTTTAATTATCTAGGGAAATTGGTATAATATTTATGAGTTTCAAATTTTAAAGATAAATAAAAAAAGAAGTAATGTACAACAATTCCGCATGGATTTGCTAGTTTTTAATAAAAGCTTATAAAAAAATCTTATTATAATTATGAATGCAAAAAGTTTTGATTTTTTTCTTCCCAGATATTATATACATTTTCTTCATTTTTATCCTTTTTATCATCTATAGAATCTGTCAAATGGTAACATAAGTTCTTATCCATTTCGTTTATGAAACTTTCACAATTAATGGCATGCGAGTAATAATAGCAAACGATGATGATAATGATTTCAGTGAACAAATTGGATTTTTTTTTTGAAAGAATATGACTTTAGTTGTAGTTGACTCATAAGCAAAACTTTCTATTGAAAGTTTCAGACTGGAAAAGATAACTTTTGAATGCTGCAGGGATATTTTTGTTTTAGATATATAAAGTTACAATTGCAGATGAAAAAGATAATATGTTTTACATTAATAATTTCGTATTTGCTTAAAACAATCGTATTCCACAAATAAAAATTCGACTAAGATTATTATGAACTATTTTTAAATCAGCATATATATATTAGTCGTGTTATATTATTTTATTCAGATAATATAATATCTATCTGATTTTAAAGAAAAAAAAGTCTAAAAATAAACTGGAAAACTCTATATATATGTAATTAACTTCAATCATATCTTTTCACAATATAAATATTTTATATGCAGATTGAGGCACTTTTAATCAACAGATGCTTAGATGTAGCCATGGGAAAAATCACAGATGGTGAGTAAAAAAAGCTCCCTGTGTCGGTTGATATACACCAAATTAAGCCAGCAATCGTTATCTCACATATCAAGTTTAGTGCAATTATATGCAATGGAAATTAAAATTTAGCCTTCTTATTCACAGGGTAATTTGAAGCACAGCAGCGACACCTGTTGAATGGTATATAGAATTAGCATAGTAATTGATAATGCACCGGTCATATAACAAGTTTTGTGCAGTTATAGGAATTAGAATCTGAGATATAATACTCCCATTCACGAAGAAAATTACAGCATAGCAGCACCATATATAGGCTGATAAGCACCCAAATTGAATCAGCATAATGTTTCATTTTGGCCCCCTTACATACCAAGGTTTGCTCGATCATACAATTGATATTGTCTTTCATTAAAAGAAAGAAATCGCAGTATCTCAGTTCCACTTTTTGAGAGATTTGTACTAAAACTTGATAGTCAGTAATATATGTCAAGGTGCAACTACAAATAAACTTACATGAAATTCTGTGCAGAATTTCCTGAGATAAAGTTTTCCAAAATTTTGACACACACACAGACACAGAGACAGAAACATTTTTCTAAAACTGGTCAAATCGTGTTCTGGATCTCTCAGAACATGTAAATAAATCGAAAACTGGAAGTCGGAAGTTTTTATGAATCCAATATTTTCTTCTACTGAATATAGAAGAAAGGAAAAAAAAAAAAAAGAATCCTGATTAGTAGAATTATATAATGCTATAATGCTTTTTAAATGTAAAATTCAATGCACGTACTTAAAATAAGAAGATTATTGTGATTGTATTATAATTTATTTAAATTGCTACGAATTTTAAATATGAATAAATTTGACAGATTAAATATTTTAAGATTTTTGTCAACTTTCGATCAAAAGCTCATCTTACGAATAGAAAATACTGGAAACTCTCCCAGTATCTTAAATTACAGTGATTAACATAGCCTCATTTCATAATTTGCATTTCCTTTATTTACTGCAACTTTAAGTTTACGCTGTTTCACAAAGATATGTCTTAAAGTTTGGTCATGATAAATAATTTTTTTTAAACAGCATTTTATAATGTTGTATGAAACATATCCATATATATTTTATAAACTATTTTATGTTATTATATATTATTTAAATATATTTAACTATTAAATGTAACTCACGAGATTAAAAAAAAATCTCTATGCATAAATAAAATGTTTAAACCTTAATCTATTTAAACATTTTAGTTAACATATCAATTGATTAAATGCTAATAATATATATAAGAGAATAAACCGAATTTTATTTTCTAAGTAGTAAATATAAAATTCTGCAATAAATATAATTTAATTTAGTACAACATGACTTCTTTTTAGTCTATTCTTTGATATAAAGTCATGTACTAAATGGGTTGCATTCCTTAGCAGCTGTTACTATATTCATTTCCTTAAATATCTTTGTTACAGCTTTAATATAGGGCTCTTTGGCGACTTTTAAATTTTTGTTGCCATTTTGTCGGCGGATTAAAATGGCTATCATAATTGCACCTTGGTGAGAAACATTCGAACTACTTTAGTGCCAAATTTCAAATTTCACCAAAGTGTTAACCATCTTAAAGTGCCTATGAGTCTTGTCAATATTTACGTATTTAAGAATTTTTTAAATATTTTATTGTTTTTGCTGTATTGCTTTTTCCTTTCTTTCATTATCAGTTAAT
Source organism: Salticus scenicus (assembly GCA_963930645.1). NCBI lineage: Eukaryota > Metazoa > Arthropoda > Arachnida > Araneae > Salticidae > Salticus > Salticus scenicus. The sequence continues at coordinate 97,810,311 of OZ005650.1, forward strand.
GTTTTGGCTTTCCTTAGCTTTGTATTATTTCTTCAATGTCTGCTTCCTGGATGCAGAACTTCGGTTCACGAAGCATATTGAAAACATTTCACACAAGGCACTTAAGAAATTAAACATCCTGAGAAGTCTTTGTGGTACTGACTGGGGAGCTAACCCCAAAACTCTCAGAACTACCTATGCTTCACTAGTAAGACCCAATCTGGAATATGCAGCACCAATTTGGGCACATGCCTATGTGTCTGCACTCGAGAAACTTGATAAGATTCAGGCCCGAGCAGCCAAGATAATTATTGGAGCTGTCTCATCTACTAATAACACCAAGGCAGAGCAAGAGTGCGGCCTACAGACACTTGATAATCGAAGAAGGTACCAAACAGTTGAATTTATTAACAAGGCTAATAGTCTAGATGTAAATCATATCTCTCGCAGAGCAACAACTAACTGGAATTGCAAGTCAAGACTCAAAAGATCCTCTACCATGAAGCTTGATAAAGAAATGAGAGAAAGTCTTGAATTGAATCAAAGATTTATGTTGCTTCAGGAACCTGTCCTATCATCCTGCCTTCCCCCAAATACTGTTATCAATTTGAACCTACTAGATCACTGCTTGAAAAAAGAACCGGAGGCCATAGTTAAAGCCAAAGGAATTAAAACTATCGAAACTTATTTGGGGCGCGACCTAGTGCAGATGTATACTGATGGATCTTCAGATGAGACTATTTTGAATGGAGGAGCAGGCATATCAATCACTCTGACTAATGACATGAAAATGCAAAAAAGTATAGGAGCAGGAAACATTGCTTCTAATTTTACTTGCGAACTAAAAGCAATTCTTGAGGCCCTACAAATGTATATTTCTCTAAATGATACTGATAAAGCTAGTGGACTCGTCATTTTCTGTGATTCAAGGGCTGCCCTGGAAGCGATAGAGAATGGAGACTCCAGGCTTGCACAAGATATCCATCACTACTTAGAGGAAATTTGCCACCTTGGGAAAAGCTGTACTTTCCAGTGGACACCCGCACATGTTGGTATTGAAGAGAACGAGGAAGCAGATAAGCTGGCGAAGGAAGCGAGGGACCTAAACTTGGAAATCTGCAGCACCGTAACTTTAGGTGACGCTAATGCAATTGCTAGATACAGACTGAAAGAAAAACACATCAAAAAGGAACATCAACTATGTGTTATCAATGCAGACAGGATGATTACCAAGACTATCTCCAGACTCAGAACCCAACACTTTGGTGGAATGACAATAAATACAGATGGCACCAGAACTTACAAATCATGTAGGAACTGCCTGGAGAAGGAACTCACTCCAGAACACATTTTCAACTGCCCGGCCATCATAAGAAGCTTACAGGCCTTTGACGAATTTCCCTTTCAGGGAAATCTCTATAGCGACAAAATTGTGGACATTGCCAAGGCCGTGATTTTGGCACATGGAATGATTTGAATTTGACTTCAATTGGACACGACACCAACTATGTTTCATTGAAGCTCCATACATTTAAAAAAGGTCCAAATATATTCTTAATACTTTTCTCAAAATCTTTCCTGTTTAATACCCAAAAATTGTTCATTTTATTACTATTATTATTATTATTATTATTAAATTATTTATTTATTTTAATATTACTCTGTTTTAGGGTTTTGTCCAACAGTAATAAAAATAAAAGTCATTGTATATGTGTAGGTATGTCTAATATCTCCTTCCAAACCACTGAACTGATTTCAACCAATTTTCATATAGTTACTGCTAATGACCATGGCTGAAATACTGAGGGTGTTTGACATCCCTAGCGCATGCGCAATGAGAGAGAATGTGGAAAAACTTTTTCGGAAATCATATTTTTGTAGGATTTTTATAGTAATAATGGAGCTCGAAATTTCAAATTCGAGATGCAGACTACCTTTAATGCATAAATTCTCCGTAAGTAGAGGTTGCTAAAAATTCGAAATTGAAAAGCAGTGAAACGATTAAAAAAACATTCTGAAATTGCGCTTTCGTCAAAATTTCCTGCATGCAGTTTAAACAATTTATTGTGAACATATAAAAAAGGCACAGTGTCTTAATATAATTAAAATAAAAATAAGCTTTACAACATGTTAGAATGACGTCACTGTTAGACAGTTTGCCCAATAAAGCACTATTTTCTTTGGAAATGGCGTCATTTATCAGAAGTTATTGGATGGGTAACTTCCACTTTTCACGGAGAAAACTGCTACGATTTAGGACGATTTTGTGGGGCTTTTGCAGTCGGCAGGAAAATTATTCGAGCGCTAGCAATAATTCCCATGCAAAAGAGTGCACTTAATACTGTTTTGTCAAATAAATTCTTATCGAACCATGCTCTTAGTCAGTCTAAAAAACATGATTCGACAAGGATTTATTTAAGAAAACAGTATTAAGTGAATTTTTTTTTCCATAGGAATTATTGCTAGCGCTCGAATAATTTTGCTGCCGACTGCATTTTTTAGCGATGGAATAAGTAGTAAGTAATAGTAATCTTAACTCCAAATTATATCATAATACCAGAAAACCTGCGTGTTACAAATTAAAAAAAAAAAAAAAAAAAAAAAATCGTCTGGAAAAAAAAAAAAAAAAAAGTTCCTTTCTTAGAACCAATTTTTTTTTTCTTTTTTAAGCGTGTTGGCATTCCAGAGTTATGTTTCACAAATAATTCGTTATTAACAAACGATAACTGTTCATATTTTCGAGGCTAATTAATAAATACAGGAATTAAATAGTTTAAAATTATTATTCTAAAATTAATTCGTTTAAATGTAGTGTCAATGAAGCTCGCTAATTTATTATAATTCTTTTGTTTTCTTGCATCTGTAACAATATAATTTCGATCTAATGCAAAAAAAAAAAAAAAAATCTGACCTTTTTTTCTTTTTTTACTTTCTTCTATATGTAATATAGAGAAAGTATTGGATTCGCGAAAATTTTCGACCTCCGTTTTTTGATGGATTTACATGTTTTGGGATGTCTAGATTACGAATTAATAGTTTTTAGAAAATGTCTGTCTGTCTGTCTGTATCATTTTTTTGTGGACGCTGTATCTCACGAACCAATGAATGAAATTTAACCAAACTTGGTATTTAGTTGCACCCTGACATAAACGGGTGCTGATTAGATTTTGGGATCAATCGCTCAACAGGTGGCGTTGTGATTGCATTTTATGCAAATTTTTAACATGGCAGCATAGGACAAAATTCCGTATAAATGGGCATAAAGAGAGTTATTTTACACTTGTGATTGTAAAATTAATATGAATTATTGATAATAGTAGTAGTTAACTAGGAAAAAAATTTTGTGCATGAGGGGGCATCGGTTCCCCCCCCCCCCGGGGAAGTAAATTTTCAAGATGGGTATCTTTCGAAAGGTCTCGTCAATACCTTTAAAACGAATGGTTGAACCATAAATCTGTGATAATTTAAAACAAAGTTATCGATTTTTTTTTAACGAATTTTAACCAGACTTGGTACTTAGTTGGTCCCCGACATAAACTGGTGCTGATTATGTTTGGGGATCAATAGCTCAACAGGTGGCGCTGTGATAGCATTTTATCTAAATTTTTACCATGGCAGCATAGGACAAAAATTCGTATAAATGTGCACAATAAGAGTTGTTTTAAACTTGTGATTGTAAAATTAATATGAATTATTGATAATGGTAGTATGTAACTAGGAAAAAAATTTTCTGCATGGGGGGGCATCGCTTCCCCCCTAGAGGGGAAATACCCCCCCAGGGGGGGGGGTAAATTTTCACAATGGGTATCTTTCGAAAGATCCGGTTGATAATAGTAGTAAACTAGGAAAAAATTTTTGTGCATGGGGGGGGGAGGGCAAAGTTTCAAGATGGGTATCTTTCGAAAGGTCTCGTCAATACCTTTAAAACGAATGGTTGAACCATAAATCTGTGATAACTTAAACCAAAGTTATCGATTTTTTTTTTACTTTTAACAAAACAAAACTTAGAAAAAAAATCGCAATTTTTTTTTTTTTTTTTTTTTTTTTTTTTAACGAAATTTAACCAAACTTGGTATTTAGTTGGTCCCCGACATTAACTGGTGCTGATTATGTTTGGGGATCAATAGCTCAACAGGTGGCGCTGTGATAGCATTTTATCTAAATTTTTAACATGGCAGCATAGGACAAAAATTCGTATAAATGTGCATAATAAGAGTTGTTTTAAACTTGTGATTGTAAAATTAATATGAATTATTGATAATAGTAGTATGTAACTAGGAAAAAAATTTTCTGCATGGGGGGGCATCGCTTCCCCCCCTGGGTGGGTAGTACCCCCCCGGGGGGCATAAATTTTCAAGATGGGTATCTTTCGAAAGGTCTCGTCAATACCTTTAAAACGAATGGTTGAACTATAAATCTGTGTTAATTTAAAACAAAGTTATCGATTTTTTTTTACTTTTAACAAAAAAAAAAAAAAAAAAAAAAAAAAAAAACTTAGAAAAAAAATCGTACTTTTTTTTTTTTTTTTTAAATATTGTTACTGATTGAATATGTATAGGTAAATATAGAAGAAAGTCTTGTGGTGGCCACAACATACTAGTTTTTTTTTTAGCTTATGGTTTATCTGATATTTTACTTTATTACTTTCAATCTAAACTCGTGATTTTATTCATTCATTCATTTATTTTATTTATTATTATTATTATCTTTTTGTGTGTGCGTGTAAAATAGGATTCCATGATTATTTCGACCCAGAATTACAATGGTGCTCTTATTTTATTTTTATAGTTTAGTTTGTAAAGTTTTTACTTTCCAATAAGTGCCTTAAATTTTGAAGCCTTTTCTGGCATAATTAACATTTAAACAATCCTTTTTGACGAAGCTCTCAGATAATTCAAAACTTATTTAAATTCTACAAAGAAATACGGTAAAATGAATTTCACACTTTTAATCCGAAAAGAATAATTTGTTTAGTTGAGTTCACTATAAGTGAAATATCAAACTAAAATTAGTTAAAGTAAAGATCAGGGATTAAAATATTTATAAATTCGGAAAGAGTTTTAACATTTTAACCCTCTCTGAAATTAAGTCTTAATTAAATGAGTTTTCCAAAAGTTTATCTGCATAAAGAATACTTTACTACTGATACCGGAATTTAGATTATTCAAATTGTTAAGTAAGTTTAGAGTTTATAACCTTTTATCAAAAAATAGTTTTAAATTTCAAATTTAAGTTTTAATTTGTTTCACTTAAATGTGTAGAATGGAGACGTACCTGTGAATTTTGTAAATAAAATGCTATATTTTTAATATTGTTAGATAAAACTTTAATAATCGTGTTTTAATTATGTTAATTGACTATTACAAATGAAATAATTAAATATAATAGCTGTAGCTCTGCTATTCTATGCAAGCAAAAAAAGATTTAGTTATATTTTATTAAATGTTTGCTTATGTTTTCTTAACAACTAGAGAGCTTCGCCCCCTTTTTGCTCCACTCACCAACCCCCGAGGGAGGCTTCACAGCCACCACAACTCGCTTCACCCATTAACCCCTGAAGGGGGAGGGGGTTCTGCTGCCTATTCACAGCTTTTCCTTTCACTGTATAGGAATATTAACAGTGCATAGGACAAAACAAAAGCAAAACAATATTATAGAAATCCTCATATTTGATATCACATTGAAATACACAATATTCGATGCTATGCTTTTTTTTAAATGAAATAATATGTTAATAATCTTTCCTTACATTCCACAGTTTAAAAACAATTTGCTACCATTTTAGGCGGAAGCAAGTACTAGGCACAGAAAATGAACGACGAAGGCAGCAACTTCTTATTTATCTATTTTTTAATTTAGAATTGAGAGAAATTCGTAATATTTAGACTATTTAGCTTTACAGATTTAGAAAAGAGATCCTAAATTTACAAATGGAGACTTACTGTCGGCTGCAAAATTATTCGAGCACTAGCCAATAATTCCTATATTTAAAAAGTACACTTAAGACTGTTTTGCTAAGTAAATCCTTGTCGAATCATGTTCTTAGACTGATTAAGAACATGACTCGACAAGGATTTATTTAACAAAGCTGTATTAAGTGTACTTTTTTTTGGCAAGGATTATTGCTAGTGCTCGAATAATTTTGCAGCCGACTGTATAAATTTTTGTCACTATTTGGCGAAGAATTTCGTTACATAAATGCTTGTTTAAACAATTTAGAACTTATTTTTTCTAATGCCTATATTTTGTACTATTGGCTTTTTTAGTTAACTGGGGACAATATGTACATATTTCTAATTTACTGCTACATTTAAAATGACGCTTCCAGTCATACTTTTTAAAGTGCGTTTTTATTGCAATATTATCTAATCAGACACATTAAAAATAAACTACTTATGTAATTATTGCAAATATTATATTATTATTATATTTGCACCATTTTATAATTTACAGTCGGCTGCAAAATTATTCGAGCACTAGCAATAATCCCTGTCTAAAAAAAGTACACTTAATACTGCTTTGTTAAATAAATCCTTATCGAGTCATGGTCTTAGTCAGTCTAAGAACATGATTTCACAAGGATTTATTTAACAAAACTGTCTTAAGTGTACTTTTTTAATATAGGAATTATTGGCTAGTGCTCGAAAAATTATGCCGCCGACTGTATCTATATACTTAACGCATGGCTTAAAATGGCTTTCGTGGCCTCGGGAATGAAGTTCTTGGTTAAAAACGTTCTATCTACAGTCGGTAACAAAAGTATCCGAACACTAGCAAAAATTCCTATCTAAAAAAATGTAGAGTTAATACTGTTTTGTTAAATAAATCCCTGTCGAATTCTGTTCTTAGTCAGTTTAAAAACATGATTCGACAAGGATTTATTTAACAAAATAGTATTAACTCTACTTTTTTTTACATAGGAATTTTTACTAGTGTTCGGATACTTTTGTTACCGACTGTACTTCAGCTCTAAAATTGGTCATACTAAAAATTTTCCTATTCAGCCAACCGTTTAGATATGTTTTGAGCTAAAAAACTAAATCTTTATGTAAATTCATCTAAGTAGTTGTCTTTTAAATTTCAATTTAAAAGTTTCTGGTAGATTTTTAACATAATATGATGTTTAGTATTAAATCTTTTTCGCCTGATGTTAAAATAAATAAAAAACAAGTCCTTCAGGCACATTCGGAAGAGTAGCTTGATTTATTTTAACTTATCGCATGGTCGATATTTTGAAACAAAATGGCGCTAAATATTACGAATGAACTTGGTGGAAATATTGACGTGGGCATATGGAATTTCAAGTAAGTTGGTTCTTAAATGCCTTTTTTATGTGAATTTGAAATTTTCAAGTGGCTGTCACTTGAAAACAAGTTGGCGGATCAAGCTGGCAAATAAACATATCAAATGCATTTGTGAGATAAGTCTACTGTACAAATTTATTTTGAATTAATTCAGTATTTCCAAAATTATCCTGTTGAAAAATTATTGACCGCCAGTTGGATCAAAATGGCGGAGCATGTTGCTCAGTGAACTTATCTAAGATATTTGTAAGATAGGTCCACTGTTCAACTTTGGTTCGAATATATTCAGTATTTCAAAAGTTATCGCGATAATAAATTTTCAAGTGACAGCATTCAAGTGGCCGCAACTTGGTAATGAAACTGCAGAGCAACTTGCCCATCGAAATCCTTTAAGATATTTAAATGATAAGTCCATTGTCCAACTATGGTTGGAATTGATTAGGTATTTAAAAAGTTATCGTGATAACAAATTTTCAAGTGGCTGGAAATAATATGGCAGAGCAATTTTTCCAGTGAACTCATCCAAGATATTTGAAGCATAAGTTCACTGTCCAACTTTGGTTCGAATTAGTTCTATATTTCAAAAGATATTTTTATGACAAATTTTCAAGTGGCAGTCTGATTTTAAGTGACCGGCTACTTGAAATCGAAATGGCGCAAAAACTAACCCAGCGAAATCATCCCAGATATTTGTATGATAAATTCATTGTCTAATTTTAGTTCGAACTAATTCAGTATTTCAAAAGTTATCGAGAAAACAAATTTTCAAGTGGCAGCGTAATTTCAAATGGGCACCACTTAGAAACAAAAATGTGGAATGAGAGGCCCAGTGAACTTATCTAAGATATTTGAATGATAAATCCCGTTCCCAAATTTCATTCGAATTACAAAAGTTATCATAATGACAAATTTTCAAGTGGCTGCCACTTGGAAATAAAATGGTGGATTAAGTTGCCTAGCGAACTTATCAAAGATATTTCAAATTGTGAGTTAACTATTCAACTTTGGTTATCGTGATGGTGTATTTTCAAGTAGCAGCCTAATTTCAAGTGACCACAACTTGGAAATAAAATGTCAGAACAAGTTGCCCAGTGAACTCATCCAAGGGATTTGTATGATAAGTTCACTGTCCAATATTTGTTCGAGTTGATTCAGTATTTCAAAAGTTATCATGATGATAAACTTTCAAGTGGTATAAATCCTCTTATCATATAGCGCGACTGAGCTCCGAAGAATTTTACTTACATTTAAAATAAAAATTACTTTGAGCTGTATTTTACTACACCACTTCCTGATTGCGGTGTAATAAATGTTACAATGTTTTTGAAATTTTGAATTGCCCGCTACTTGAAACCTAAACGGTGGAGCAACTTGGTTAACAAACTCGTCTAACAAGGAAACATTCAAAAGATGTCATCTTCAAAAAGCATTGAAAAAAATATATGTGATTCTACTCTTCATAAAACACCAGAAAATGAAAATATTATCGGCTGAAATTAATTACAGCGGCCACAAAAAATCATCAAAATTAAACATATTTGGCGATTTAGCGCTTTACGTTTAGGCGATCCGTTTGCTAGCACCGAGATTGCCGTATACGAACAGAACCGTGTTTTGCTTTTCCGCCAAATTCTCAAAATCAATCGCCTAGCAGTGTGAAATCGCCAAATATACTTAATTTTGATAATTTTTTGTGGTCACTGTAATTAATTTCAACCGATAATTTTTTCATTTTCTGGTGTTTTATGAAGAGTAGAATCACATATATTTTTTTCAATACTTTTTGAAGATGACACCTTTTGAATGTTTCCTTGTAAGATATTTATAAGATAAGTTAGCTTCCAAATTTCTGTTATGGTGCAACCGCGTATCACACGCTTAGCATTGAAGCCGATCCCAAACGGTTAAAGAGGGCCAAATTGACCGATAAGTGGAGATTTGGTAAACATCCAGTCATTCGGCGTTCTTTTTATCGCTTATTTTATCTCAACCAAATGAGTTATCAGTCCTATTTTAATACATGACTCGTTGAGTCAGCACTTGCATAAAAGCTCCCATGGTCGCAATAAATATGGTTGAAGAATAAGTACAGTTTTTAGTATGATAGAAGTATTTCTTTCAGACAGCGATTTTGTGTTGTCACCATTTCACTTTCATTTTTGTCAAGATGCCCTCCAACATTCAGTTTTAATATTTAATTTCTTGAACTATCTTATGATATTTTGTCAAATCCGTAAAAACTTTTACATTTTTCAAATTCTACTGTTAAGCTAGAGAGTCTTTCGTGGTTACATATAAAAACGAATTTCCGATCTTGGTGCCCGAGACCATCAACATTTCTGAAATTGGATCGTTTCTGAATATTTATTGGCAATATTTTCTAAATATGTATTGATAATGGCTTATGGATATTCTTGGAGATATTTTCTGAAGATGTATTGATGATAGCTTTTGCGCATTTGTTGGCTGTATCTAATGAATATATGTTGATGATGGCATCGGAATATTTGTTGGCGATATCGTTATAATACATATTGAGGATGGTTTCTAACTATGTATTAGCGATATATTTCTGAATATATGTATTATGGCTTCTGAATATTTGTTGTCTATATCTTCAGAATATGTATAGAAAAGAGTTCCTGAATATTTGATGGCGAGACCTTTAGAATATGTGTGGTTTGGGGCTTCCGAATATTTATTGGCTATTTTGTTTTCGATTTGTATTGATAATGGTTTCTAAATGCAGGCTTATATCTTCTTAATATATGTCGGTGATATCTTCCGAATAATTGGTGAAACTTTTTTAATTAATGTATATATATATATATTTATGAGATAGTAATATATAAATTAGTCCTGTCGTACTAAATTCAATTCTGTCAAAGACAGAATTTATTTTATCTTATTTAATTTTATTTTATTTAGACTGCGCTAGACAAAATAAATTGACACACATTGTCTATATGCAAAAAAAGATGTTTCACATAAACTACGGCAAGAGGTATATTTATTCTACCTTTACAGCATTTACACGAAGGGATATCGGTATACATGTACTATGTTGGAGAACGGCTTGAAGTACAGGGTGATCCAAAAGTCAGGACAAACTTTAAAAATGAATAACTCGACAACGAATCAAGATACAAAGATACGGTTTGCACCAAACGGATGGAAAAGAAGCCGGGTTTTGTGTGGCAAAGAAATAAAAATAGTTCTGTTGACGACCAACAGATGGCGCTGTCGTATTTCTCATGTAGGATTATGCAAAGCAACAAACGATATAAAAAGGAACAACTACAGCAGGTAATGATAGTCGAAGCTTATATGCATCGAAATATCGCATTCTCAGTCGCTACTTTAATCACGCATGGCCTCCAAGATCTCCCGATCTGACACCCTGTGACTTTTGGCTGTGGGGATTCTTGGAAGTCAAAAGTGTACCGCGACCAACCGGCATCACTAGCAGCACTGAAAGATGCCATCCGCCAAAATGTGTCTGCCATAACGCAAGAAATGCTACTAAATGCTGTGAACGATGTGGTGAATCATCTCACAGCTGTACTTCTGAATGATGGACATTGAACAGTTACTGTAGTAGTACTAATTAACTGTAATTAAGCTGACTTGTAAGTTGTCAACATTTTTTTTCATTTGTAAATCATTTTTTGGTGAAATAAAACACTATAGCGCCATCTGTTGGTCGCCAGCAGAACTAATTTCTTTCCTTTGCCACACAAAACCCGGTTTCTTTTTCATCCTTTTGGTGCAAACCGTATCTTTGTATCTTGATTCGTTTTCGAATTATTCATTTTTAAAGTTTGTTCTGACTTTTGGATCACCCGGTATATTTCAAGTTGTGTCGCATTTTTATTTTCTTTTATGTGTGTAAGAAGAAAGTATTGCATTCGTAATTTTTTTCTAATTCCAGTTGTCTATGGATTTAGACGTTTTGAGATGTCCTGAACAGGATCTGGCTGTTTTTAGAAAATGTCTGTCTGTATGCGTGTGTATCACAAATTTTGTGGACGCTGTATCTCACGAACCAATGAACGAAATTTATCAAAACTTAGTATTTAGTTGGACTCTAACCTAAACTGGCGATGATTAGAATTTGGATTTAATTGTTCAACAGGTAGCGCTGTGATATAATTTTTTCTAAATTTTTAACATGGCAGTATAGGATAAAATTTCGTAAAAATGTACATGTAAAGAGTTATTTTTAATGTGTAATTATAAAATTAATATGAATTTTTGATAATAGTAAAAATAAATAAGAAAAGAAGTTTATGTATGTAGGAGTAACGTTTCCTCCCCCCTGGGGAGTACCCCTTCTTTACTGACTAACTTTTGCCACTCAATGGCGGTTACATCTTATTTATTTAAAGTTACAGTTAAGAACATACTAGACACAGTTATAATCATAGTTATATATATAACAGTTATTTTATGACCCCATGTATGTATTTTTGAAATAAAAAATATTTACAGTTGTAGTCATTTACAGTTATGAGATTATTACTGCCACAAAATTGCTATTTAAATAATAATAAATATACATTCAGAAAGTTGTAATCAGACTTTAAAAAAATTATATATATATTGTATAATACTATTGAATAACTTTTTATCTTATGTAGAAGGTATATATTTGATGTTCTAGACATACTATTTTGTATTTGTCAATATTTATCAGGCCGTTCTGTGTTGTTCTATCGTTTCTCAGTAATATATTGTCGTATAGAAAATTATTAGCTATTTAAAATTGCTTATAGAATATGAAAGATCCCGGTTCGAAGATTTCAAACTGGATTGGCCGTAAAGAAAACTTGACATCTAGATGAAGAGCTAAAAAAATAGTTTTTATTTGGCAGAGATAAAATGGCTGAACAACAGATATTAAGTATAGTGTCTCCTTAATAATATAATAAATGAAACAGTACATTCTGTTTGGGAACCGCAAAAACAGAGAGAGAGAGAGAGAGAGAGAGCGATCTTAATCTTCTATTAAGAGATGCTTTCTTGACGGTGATCAGTGAGAGAGTGTCCAAATTTTTAGCCAAAATCGAAAATCATGAGCATGTTGGCACACAATATTTCGCCGCAAAGATCACCCAACCAACGGTTTCTTTAGATCCGTTGTATATTCATTTAGTTAATAATTTTTGAATGCAGCGAGCAGGTTTACCATATTACATTAACCCGAGTCTTATGCCAAACTTTAGTTATGAGAACTGAAAACCACATACGGCAAAAACATAGGAAAGAAACGTAATTAATTCTTTTTTAAGGATAATTTTGAGAAACAGATTAAAAATATGTTAGCCGTTAAACTTTGATTTACGCAGAAAATAAGAATGGCCGTGTGGTATTCTTTTAAAACCGAAATGAAAGAATGAAGTTTTTGATAACAGCAAGATTTTCTTTTCCACATACTTTTTATTCTGTTTTATTGGGAGGAAAATGATTCAGCGGTTAATTAAAGACTATTGTACACACGAGTATATTATTATATAAAACATTAATATGGATTTGAATTTAAATAAATGGGAAAAATCCATTAAAAATATGGGATTTCTATATCACATATATAGTATGCAGAATTTTGTTTTTAGAAAGATACGATTCTACACATTAAAAAAGTACGATATATACGAAACAAAATAAACTTAGCTTACGCAAAAAATTTAAGATTAAACAAAACTCTGCACTTTTCAAAATTCTTTTATATTTCTATATTTCTATGTTATTAATTTTAATTTCATTTCAAACTGTATATAAAATTCTTCTGTTTCATATTTATATTTATATTTATTTTTTAATGATAGAAATAATAAATATTAGATTCGAAACTATATTTCAACAAATTTATTAAAAATCTCTGAAATTATATTTACATTAATATTTTATTTCTATGTGCAATAATATTTTGATAGCCAGGAAACTATATAATTTAAATTAACTTGAAATGTCTATGTTAATATTTACAATTCAAAATTCACCTAAATGGATTTTTTTTTTTTTTTTTTTTTTTAACATAATAAAACGTTGAATATAAATGGTTGAATTAATTTAAAATTTTTATCGGTCATATTTAAACAAAACAAATTTAATTTTACTCAAAATTAAATAGTAGTGGAAAATTAAGGGAAATATATTTAACGGTTTTATTTTTATCATACTTTTATTACTTACTCATGAAAGTCAAAACTATGAAAGGAAAATAGTATTCTTCGAGTTAAATCTAGTTTAATAGCGTATATATATATATATATATATATATTAAGAGACTTAATGGTTTTCGTTACGCACTTGGGTGTTGAATTCACTTTATTTAATTACTAAACTCTTAAGATTAAGCAAAAATATTTTTCGATTACACTATTATATACACCGTGACCAATAAGTTCTCATACACTTTCAAACTTTTATTACAGTAGCACAAAATAAATCATACAAAAACTTTTTGCATCAAATTAAAGTAGATATCATTGAGTATCTTTACTATAAATGCTTTGGAATAATTTCACCTTTTAGTTTTTTAACAAGCTTAAGTCTCTTTTCAAATCCATCACATGTGGCACGCACGACTTCCATTGACATTTCCTGCCATATCTTTTGAATTACATTTTTGAATTTGCTGAAATCGGTGTTTTTATAGACATTCAGTTGAGAGAGCATATATGAACACACAAAATAATCAAGCGGGTTCAGATTGGGGGAGTTGGGAAGCCATTCGTTCTTTGGTAAAAAGTCAGCTAAATTTTGACTGCACCACTCCTGAACCACACATGCGGTATGAGAAGGGGCACCATCTTGTTGGAAGCAAAAATATTCCGCCCTATACATTCTCTGGACATTTGGGAGTAAAACTTTTCCCAAAACCTCAGTTTTATAATATTGGGCATTGATTTTCACTGCCTTATCAATGAAGACTAACGGGAGTTTTCCTCTTTTGGAAATAGCGGCCCAAACCATCAGAGACGAAGCATTTTGATAAAGCGGAACGTAATTCTGGCTCTCAGGGACGTTATTTATAGAAGATGACCATACTCTGTCATTTTGAGGGTTGAGACTTTGCTATAAAATGAATAGTTTCTCGTCTGAAAGGACAAATTCATCCCCAGCGTGCCACGCAAGAATTGCTTTCACCCTTTGCTTCCTTTTCATCTTAGCAGACTCCGAAACTCCGTGAATTTTACGTTTTCTATAAGACTTGCATTCAAGGTCTATTTTTAGGATGTTTAACATTGATCCTTTCGATATTTTGAGCCCTCGTGCTAGTTTTCTAGCAGATCTTTGTCCGTTTCGTCGTATCATTTCCCTGACCCTTTTTACAGCCTCTTTTGTCCGGACGGACCTCAGTCTGCCAGATCTTTTTCTGTCATCGACAGAGGACGTCTCATTATACCTTCTGATAGTTCTGTAAATGGAATCTCTCTCCAGCCCCTGGGCTTTCAAGTCTCTGAAAATTTCCCCCGGCTGCTCTCCTTTGATGAATTTATTTATCACAATTTCTCTCAATTTCTTCATTCTACCTATTCTTAGAAAAATTATAATTAGTACAACATTTACACTTGCAATAGCTTTATACATTACACTAAATTGCCTGCAAAATAATTGGGACCACAGTAACACATATGTACAGTTTTTTAACGTGCTTCAAAAGTTGTATGAGAACTTATTGGTCACGGTGTATATTTTTTTCAATATAGATAAAGATAAAGTATTATATTAGTAAAAATATCTAACATGCAATTTACATAAATTTAGATGTTTTGAGGTTTCCTGCACATGATTTATCTAAGTGACCATTTTTAGAAAATGATCATCTGTGTCTGAAAAATGAGTGTATGTGTGTATGTAACCAAATTTTTTCGTGCTCTGTGTATCTCACGAAAAAATATGCACGGATTTCTACAAAGTTTCATATTTAATTGAATTTTGATGTAAAATGGTGTTGATTATGTTCTGATGTATATCGTCCAGAATGTGGTGAGGTGATGCTGCAATTATCTCCCTTTACAAGAAGGTTTTAGATTAGTTTCTAGTCTATTACTGCACTTACTCTACACGCTTAGTAACTCTGGACGTATATCAGCTCAATTGTCTAGATTGCTGTCTGTTCAAATTACAGTCTAGAAGCAGCCGATAGATGCTACTGTTAGATAGAGCAATTTTTTTTTTTTTAATTTACGGAAACGCTATATCTCAGTTTCTATAATGTATAAATATATCAAAGATGGAACACGGCTACTAAGGGAAAATAAGCTGTTTCAGTTTGAATTCGTATTAATTTAGATGTATATACATTTGCACACAAAGGTGATACTGTTATGGTTCAATTTTCGCCATTGACGGGTTATATTCTTTTCAGCCATTTCGTCAAAAAAACATCATAAAAAGTAAACGTTGGGGATCTCAACGTTTAATTTTATAATATTTTTACTGATGAGGAGCCTAAAATAAGGCACGAAACGTATAAATTTATGTTGTGTTTATTTTAATATTTTAATTGTATATTTTAATGGTATATAGTAATTGCCTGGATTTTTAGTGTAATTGAAATGTAATAGAATTTTAGGAGATGTGATGATTTTTAAATATTTTAAACTTTTTGCTTTTTTTTTTATTTTTGCCTCATAATAATATCACAGCATCAGTATTCAACATTCGATTATTTAGATTAGACAGATTTAGAGTTTATATTACAAAGTTGGGTTGGGATTGTGATTAGGATGTTATTTTTTTGCACTTAAAGTGCTCATTAGAAATCCTTTCAAGAGTCCATGCCACAACCGGGGTTCGAACCGCCACTTCGAAACTCAACGCTATAACTCTAGCCATTCAAAATAGGACAGATTAACCATTTCAAGGGCAAGGGAATTTCGCTAATTTTAAATAAACTACCACCAAAATTTACGAACAACTTAAAAACAAAAGAAATGAATGAAGTGTTTCCTCTATATTATTAAAGTAAAACTTCGTAAAAAATTTCTGGGATGAGTTTTTGCAGTTGGAAATTAATAATAGGTAGAATAAAATATATTCTTCCGTTCCTGTAATGTTCAAGATCTTTTAACCAATTTTGTGTTTCAGTGTAACATTACAGAAATAGTTCATTTTAAAATGTGCTTTAAGTCTTTTGGAAATGAATAGGGTAAATTGCGGTAATATGTCGCGTTAGAAAAGATGCCATGCCACGTAGTTCTTTTATATGGAAGCCATTGGGGGACGTAAGATGCCTATATCTGTAACGAGATATAGTTTTTATGTGAGTTTTTAGGAATTTCCAAGAATGGTTCGGATCGATAGTTCATCTCTCTTTATCTATATTAGGTGGTAAAATATTTGATTTGACACTCGCTCAATCAATTATGTAAACTGTAGTTTACACAGAAAAAAAATAACGCGGATAATTTTTAATAGGACAGTGTCTGGCTTTTTCGCCAAATCTATAAAGGGGACCAGTCCTCCTTTTGTAAGTTAATAAGAAGAATTACACCTTGTTAAGCGTTTTGGAGTAAAATTATGAAGAAAAATTTTTGGGGTAAAATGACAATAGTTTTACACACACAAAAAAAAAGAGAAAAGAAATGCCTGTTTGTTTTCTTTGCTGTTTTATAATACACCTGGGCATTAGTTTTAACAAAATATTAAATATTAAATAAAATTATACATATATATATATATATATATATATATATATATATATATATATATATTAGTTTTGTCTATACCAAACTTGTGTTTTACTGTACATATATAATGTTTCATAAAAATGTGTGTTTTACTTTAAAATCCCATCAACTATCTTACCCTTAAATAAATAGCCATTCTACCCCAAGATTAGAGTAAAATGCCAAAACGAAAGCGTTAGAGAAAGTTTTATTTCGAAGTATTTATAATATATTTCAAGTTAAATACTTGGTGATTAGAAAATGGGTATACATTTAAAAAAAATAATAATAATTCACGGAATAAATAGGTAGAAAGGTAAAAATTGACACACATGCATGACATGAGGTTTTATTGGAACCACAAAAAAAGTTCAAAAAATGGCCGACAGATGGCGCTTAATATGATAAGAAAAGTAATGATTACCATAACAAATTATGACAAAGCAAAGACGTTGTTCTTCAGAACAAACGCTCAACATGTCGACCGTCATTCCTCAATAATAGCTGTAGTAGAAGGAAAATGCTGCGAACAGCACTGTACAGCATATCTATAGTTATGCAGAGGTATTCGCGTCAGATGTTGTCTTTTAGCATCTCTATTGATGTCGGTCTATCGCGGTAGACTTGCGACTTCAGGTAACTCCAGAGCCAATAGTCACACGGAGTGAGATCTGGGGACCTGGGAGGCGAAACATCACAAAAGTGGTGGCTCAGCATGCGATCATCATTAAATGACGTGCGCAAGGGTGTAGCGCCATCCTGCTTAAAAATCGTACGTTCCAGCAGGTGTTTATCAGCCAGGCTAGGGAAGATGCAACTCTATAACATATCGGTGTACCCTTTCACCGGTCACGCTAACAGTTACAAAACCAGAATCACGCATTTCCTCGAAGAAAAAGGGCCCGATAACGGTAGATGTGGTAAATCCAATCCACACCGTGACTTTCTGTTGTGATATTTAATCTCAGAACATTCCTTTATTAACTTTCGTTTTTCTTGATCCGGACTTTCTCTTTTTGTTTTTTTTGCTTCCCGCCAACTGATTGTTTTTGTGCACCTGCCGTATCACGTGACGATATGTCGCGTCTCTCTACAAGTACATTGTAATACTTTTTTCAATCATGTAATTTTCGTTATTCGGAACTGACGTTCCATTTTCTTATTCTATTTAATCATAATTTTTTCTTTTTGTCTAAGATGAATAAATTAAAGTAAAAAACATCTAGGCATTCTTTCATTACGCAGCAACGAGTGAATTATCCTAAATAATAATTGATATACATATTATGTAAGATAGCAGAGTCTAATCAAGATTCATTATAGGAAAAGTAGTTGCTGGTCTTTAATACAGAAGTCATATTAAGGAGATTTTTTCTTCACCAATGGAATATTCGATTACCTGTGACAACCCAGGTAAGCTAAACTTTATTTAATTATATGACTGTTATTTTAGCAAAGAATTATTAGTAAAAAATATTTGTTATAAATATATTTAAGAAACTAATTTGAGGAAACTCCGAACTCATGCACTTATTTATAAAGTATTCTTCCTACAGATTATGAGACTGATATTTTGAATTGAAAATTTAGATTTATTCTTGACAAAAATTCAAAAGTTTTTTTTTCATTGCACATTGGAAGAAATTGCTACATTTAAAATAATAAAATAAAAAATGAAAATGTAAGCGAAAATATTTGTTTTAGTTTCTTCAAAACTGAAGTGACACTAAATCGAAAGTATTGAAAAGTGCTTATTTTCATGAAAACTATTTAATTTTATTTTCTTCTTCAAGTACTATTTATCCTAACTGTGTTGATTTAAAATATTAAATGAATATTTACGTAATGAACAAATATTAACAAAACTGTTACAAAAATTTTGTTTAAGTATGTCAGCAACAAAAGATATACAAATTGAACCGCTGAACTCCACAAATTATAATGTGTGGAAGTTTCGTATCGAGATGTACTTGCAAAAAGAGGATCTTTTTACAGTCATTACTGACGATCCTCCCAACCCAATAACCGATCAGTGGCGTTCAAAAAATAGAAAGGCCAGAGCCATTATAAATCTACTTATTGATAACGAACAGATAGTGTACGTTATGAATCTAGATACAGCACGAGAGTGCTGGAATGCTCTGCGCCAAGTCCACGAAAGATCATCCCTTACCAGTAAGCTTTTCTTACTTAGGAAACTTTATTCCATAAAATTAATGGAAGGTGGTGATGTAAACCAACATATAGCTGATATATATAAAACACGCGACAGACTCACTGCTATAGGTGAAGTCATAGACGAATCGCACCTAGCTGCATTAATGCTATGCTCACTCCCTCCTTCGTATGACGTTCTCATAACAAGTCTCGAATCGAAAGACGAAGCGCAAATGACACCTGAGTATATACGAAACAAATTAGCTGATGAATATGCCAAAAGGCTTGAAAACAAAACTATTCAAAATTCAGCGTTAAAAGTCCAATACCATAACAAATCGGAGAAATTCTGCAAATACTGTAAGAAAAGTAACCACAATATAGAAGAATGTTATAAGTTAAAAAATAAAAATAATTCTGCTGTTAAAAGTCACAGTAAAAATTTCAACAAAAAACCCAACTTCAGATCCAACATATGCTCTCAGAACAATGAGAAGCCAGATAGCGCTCAAATTGCAGAGGGGAGCAATAAACCAAAAGCTGATAAATTGTATTCTTTTTATGTTGGAGATAAAACTGTAAATTGGGTGGTTGATTCAGGGTCGTCTTCACATATCTGCAATGATAAACTAAAATTTCGCGAACTTAAAAATAACGTTTCTAACGTCACTATCGTGAACGGCACGCAGCTAAAATCTTTGGGTTCCGGTACTGTGGATTTGTATACCGTAAATTCGGAAAACACACAGAACAAAATAACACTTAAAAATGTTCTTTATGTCCCTGAAATAGAAACTAATTTAATTTCTATAAAAAGAGCAACAGAGAATGGCTGTATCGCTGTATTTGATGATAAAACCTGTAAAATTGTAAATCAGGGTAATACATGCATTGAGGGATATGTGAAAAATAACTTATATGAATGTCAATTAAATTATTCTGAAAACAAACACACAGCGAACATTGTAATACAAACTTGTGATAACGAAAATTGCATAAACAAGTGGCATGTGAAACTTGGCCACAGAAATACTAACCACATCAAAGATTTAGTTAACAAGGACATGGCTGTGGGTATAAAATTAAATGATTGCAAACATAATACTGAATGTAAAACATGCATAATGTCAAAATTAACTGATTCACCTTACCCCAAAGCTGCACAATTTAGAGCCTCCGTACCACTCGAACTGGTCCACACAGACTTATGTGGCCCTATGAAAACCCCCACTGTAGGTGGAAAATATTACTTTCTTACATTCATAGACGACTACAGTCGTTATACTATTATATATTTGCTAAGAAATAAGTTTGAGGTATTTTCTAAGTTAAAGGAATATGTGGCTATGACCGCAAACAAATTTGGCCGAAAAGTGCAAGCAATTCGCTCCGATAACGGGGGTGAATACACTAGTATGGAAGTAAATGAATTTTTGAATAAAGAAGGAATTGAGCATCAGTTTACCGTTCCTTACTCTAGTGCTCAGAACGGCGTGGCAGAACGTAAAAATCGTACGCTGACCGAAATGGCTCGCTGTCTGCTTAAAGACAGTAATTTACCGAATTCCTTTTGGGGGGAAGCCGTAAATACTGCAAATTACATACAAAATAGGCTCCCGACCTCCTCATGCGACTCAACTCCTTACGAAAAATGGACCGGCCGTAAACCCGATTTATCAAATATAAAAACATTCGGATGTCGCGCATACGCATATGTACATAAAATACATAGGGGAAAACTGGATAGCACCGCTCAAGAAGGAATTTTTGTGGGATATGATAATCGTAGCAAAGGCTACAGAATTTGCACAAATAATAAAAATGTAATAATTAGCAGAACAGTAAAATTTTTGGAGGATGAAAATAGAGAATCCCACAATAATGAAACATCACTAATCAAGAATGAAAATTCTAATGATGAAATTCCGGTGTCCAAATTACCAATATTAGATACTGATATAAATATAGATATAGCGGGCGATAACGATAGTCCGGATGACACGCAAACTCTGCCGCGACGATCACAACGATTAAATAAAGGTGTTCCGCCCGACAGATTTGCATTTGCAGTTAATGAGAAAAGAATTGATGAGCCTAAGTGTTTTGATGATATACTAAAAATTCAAAACCCAGCTGAAAAAGAAAATTGGCTGAATGCCACACTCGACGAAATGAATTCACTCAGACAAAACAATACTTGGGAACTTGTTGACGCTCAACCAGGGACCAAAGTAGTAGGGTGTAAGTGGGCGTTCAAGGCCAAATACAATAGCCAAGGACAAGTCGAGAAATATAAAGCCAGGCTTGTTGCCAAGGGTTTTTCTCAAAAATACGGGGTGGACTATGACGAAACTTTTGCACCAGTTGCATCGCATACCACTCTAAGAAGTTTCTTGACCATGTCACTATATAAAAATTTGAATCTAAGGCATGTAGATGTAAAAACTGCTTTCCTACATGGAAATTTGCAAGAAGATGTATACATGCATCAACCCGAGGGTTATGTTGTCCAGGGCGAAGAAAATAAAATATGTAAGTTAAAGAAAGCGATATATGGCTTGAAACAAGCCGCTAGAGCGTGGAATTTGAAAATTAATGAAACATTGTGTAAATTAGGATTTAAACAAAGTCAACACGACAAGTGTTTATATATACGTAACAAAGATAACACAGAAACTTACATTCTTGTGTATGTTGATGATCTACTTGTAGCTGGTAAAAATCACGATATTGACATACTAATTAATCAACTTAGGGAAGAATATCCATTAACCGACCTTGGGGAAGCCAAATATTACCTCGGCATAAATATAGAAAGACCTTGTAAAGGGGTAATTACGCTTGATCAAAATAATAAAATACGAGACATTGTAACCAAATTTGGGCTAGATAACGCACGGCCCTCTGACACACCAATGGAACCAGGGTATATAAAATTAACTGATAATGACAATCTCTTACCAAACAACACAATGTACAGACAGGCTATAGGCGCGTTACTTTATATTTCTACAGTATCGCGACCTGATATAAGTGTTGCCGTTGGCATCTTAAGCCGTAGAAACGAAAATCCTAGAGCGAAAGACTGGGAGGCAGTTAAAAGGGTTATTAGATATTTGAAAAATACCCAAGATATTAAATTAAAACTTTGTAACTCTGGTGAACCTGTTCTTAGAGCATATTCGGATTCGGATTGGGCCAATGATCCAAGTGATAGAAAGTCTATATCTGGAAATTTATTTAAGATAGGAAAAAATCCAATATTTTGGACTTCGAAGAAACAGTCCTGTGTGTCCATGTCTTCAGCAGAGGCTGAGTACGTCGCAGCTGCGAGTGCTGCACTTGAAATACAGTGGCTCAACAAACTACTGGATGATTTAAATTTGCCGCAAGAATGTCCTATAGTGTTGTACCAGGACAACCAATCTACCATCAAGATTGCTGAAAATGATAAGTTCCAGTCAAAAACAAAACACTTACAGCTGAGATATCATCTTCTGCGAAACTTAATACAAGAAGGCCTAATCAAGCTTCAATACAAACCTACCAAAGAAATGAGCGCCGATACCCTCACAAAAGCTCTGCCAAAAACTGATTTTAATAGACATAGAAATGCATTAATGAACAATTGAAAAATTTCTGAGCTTAAGAGGGGGTGTTGTGATATTTAATCTCAGAACATTCCTTTATTAACTTTCGTTTTTCTTGATCCGGACTTTCTCTTTTTGTTTTTTTTGCTTCCAGCCAACTGATTGTTTTTGTGCACCTGCCGTATCACGTGACGATATGTCGCGTCTCTCTACAAGTACATTGTAATACTTTTTTCAATCATGTAATTTTGCTATTCGGAACTGACGTTCCATTTTCTTATTCTATTTAATCATAATTTTTTCTTTTTGTCTAAGATGAATAAATTAAAGTAAAAAACATCTAGGCATTCTTTCATTACGCAGCAACGAGTGAATTATCCTAAATAATAATTGATATACATATTATGTAAGATAGCAGAGTCTAATCAAGATTCATTATAGGAAAAGTAGTTGCTGGTCTTTAATACAGAAGTCATATTAAGGAGATTTTTTCTTCACCAATGGAATATTCGATTACCTGTGACAACCCAGGTAAGCTAAACTTTATTTAATTATATGACTGTTATTTTAGCAAAGAATTATTAGTAAAAAATATTTGTTATAAATATATTTAAGAAACTAATTTGAGGAAACTCCGAACTCATGCACTTATTTATAAAGTATTCTTCCTACACTTTCTCGTTGTACAATGGAGTTTGTCCGACAGCTCTAGGATTTTTGGTAGCCCAAATTCTGCAGTTGTGGCAGTTGACAGAACCTCGGAGTGTGAAAGGGGCTTCGTCGATCCACAACACGTTAGACAACCAATTATCATCTTCCGCCATATTTTGAAACGCCCACACTGCAAATGCTCTCCGCTTCACAAAATCGCCGGGCAATAAATAGTTCATGATGACGCTGGATTTTGTACGGATAGCATCGGAGTGTACGCTTTAGTGCTGCCCTAACAGTAGTGGATGGAATGCCAGTGCGACGTGCGACTTCACAAGCACTGACTTCCCGATGTGTAGACGAACCCGCTACAATCTCCATTTCTTCCTGAACTGTCTGAGCAGCATCGGCACCTGTGATTGGTCGGCCACTACTGGGCCCATCGTCTAAACAACCCGTGGCTTCGAACTTTGAAATCATTTTCTTCACAACTGAACCTGTCATAGGACCTTTACCCGTTCGAATACCCTTCCTACGGTGATAGGATCGTAAAGTAGTAGATTTCCCATTCTGATAGTACAGCTTCACTACAGTGCCCTTTCTGGTAACATCAAATGCTGCAATTGCTGGTGCACCTGATTCCCACTCTCATTATAGCTCCTTTTATACATGATTCTCATTCGGCGTTACTGACGTTTTGCTGTCCAACGTCACCTGTTGGTCATATTTTCAACTTTATCTTTTTTGAGGTTTCAATAAAATCCCATGCCATTCCAAGCATGTGTGTTAACCTCTCTACCTACATAATTCCGTGAATTATTAATTTTTCAAATGTATACTCATTTTCTTATCACCTTGTATATTTTTAATATGTGCACAAAAATATAAATTTTCACGAGAGATCAATAAATAATAATTATAACAAATAAAGTATTTGACAGAAATAATTAACAAAAACTATGGCCTCTTCCCCAAATCTACCTTAGTTAAAAAAAAAAAAAATGTTATTAACATACATATGTGAATCCTCGTTTAATTAATATTTAATCTTACTTTTCATCTTTTCATTATATCAAAAGAGTGTGGCAATCCATTAGTAACCTTTTGTATATTAAATAGTGTTATTAAATATTAAAAATTAGAATTCAGAAACTAATTTAAATTTAAAAATAGTTTCATTGAAATCTTTGAAGTTCTTTCATGTTTTTTCAGATAAAACATTTAAAGGCTGAATTCAATTTTAACACGAAAGAAATTCTTTTTAAAATATCCTTTTAATTTGCTTGAAGTAAAAAAAAAAAAAAAAAAAGAAAAGAAAGAAAAGTTATAAGGCTCAAAAGTAAAATGAGTAATAAATAAATTGATAAATAAATAAATAATGAAAAAATAATAATAAAGCACTTTTCTTTTAAAGTTTCTCAGGAAAATAATTTAAACTTTGATTTTTTTCTTTTCTTCTCTTTTCTTTCTTTTTTTTTTCTTTTTTTTCTTTCTTTCTTTTTTTTTTTCTTTTTTTTTTTTACTTATATTATGTGCATTAGAAAACAGATTAAATTCATAAGAGAAATGAAACGTCCTTATGTTAATTAATAATTAGTAGCACAGGTATGCCAACATTCTTTTTCAGCTGCATGATTTTTTTTCTATAACTTTATGTTTGTGAGGATGCTTAATATAAAATTTAACTCTAGTTATGCCCACCACTTATGTTTTTTTTTTTTTTTAATCCCCAGAATAATAGGATTTACAATAAAAAATCATTAATTTTATTACATTGAACTTAACGTATTCTTTCTCATAATTAAAACAAACAATTCCATCATGATATATTTAACATTAACATGATATGTTGTTCATTATCTTTGCCTATGAAACTTTTCCTCTTTTAGAGGTTCCTCCGAATATGCTTTTACTTTTACCCCTTAATAAGCCACACAAGCCCCTTATATTTCTTATATTCCATTTTGCATTTTTATTTATTTATTTTTTATTTTTTTAGATTCAATCGTATAAAGTAATATATATATATTGAATATGATTTCTTATTATCTACAATATCCCGATTTCATATTTTTACACAAAACTGAACAAAAAAATATGAGTTTTGCAAAGCGATTTAAAGTGATTGAAATTTTTCAGTATTTTTTCGGTTTTAATGAGTGGAAATCTATGAGAAACATTGAAAAAAACATTATTGGCTACAGACCAGAGTATTTTTTAATTTTTCAATAAAAGTAGAAAAAATATCACATGACAAATTATGACCGTTTAAATGTTTTTTTTTTAAAGGAATTTATTATATTTTAAGGTTAAATTACTTTGAAAATTCTCGTTTGAAACTTCTGAAATCGGATGTATGACAAAGAAGAAAAAGAAGAAGAAGAAGAAGGGAAAAAAAATCTGAAATAAAAATAAATTATTCAGAAAACATTAATTTTTCTTAAGAACATTTATAAAATTAATTAGGAATTGACACTGTAAATACAAGCGTCTGAAATTCAGAGACAAATGTGTCTAAAATGGGTGTTCAATTTTAAGAGGCTAAAAAGTGTCTTATTTATTTCAGACTTGAAGTATTTTAAAAGGCGCACCGTTTCACACACTTCAAGTGTCTGAAATTCCGTCATTTATTTATCCTGACTACAGTGAATATTTTTCATAAATAAATAAAAAGACGCGTGTTATACTGTTTATATGTGAAAAATAGCTGGTATTATCTCCTACAACATAAAATAATCTATTGGTAAGTGGTTATATCTTTATCTATCTGAGAAGATTAAAAACTGAAAAATGTAACAATTAGTAAGTAAAAGCTCCTTCCTCCCCCCCCCACCTCCCATTTTTTTAAAAATCTGCCTAAAAAGAAAAAACAATAATAATTATGTGTGTTAAAATTAATGATGAAGAAACATAAATTTATAGTAGTAATTAATTACCATTTAAAAAAAAAATCTAATTTATGTCTGTCTGGCGATATAAAAAAGACAAAAAGACCAAATGATGCTTATTATATATTATTTTATAAAACTAATAAAAGCACATTTTATGATTTATGAGGTTGCAAACAGAAATGGAGCAGTGGCTAAAAGAATGTACAGGGAGCGATTTCAACACAGGCATAGCTGACAAAACATTCAAATACTTTTACTAGATGAGAATAGACAGTTTTGTGCTTTAAAACGACCACCAAGATTTTCAGTTGCCGTACATGTAATGGGGTTACATTTATTTGCAAAAATATAAAACATATCTCAGATTTTCAGTAGTAGATGCAGTTGCTGACTGATTACTATCATGATAGTTTATCTGGTTTCTAATAGGGGCGTAACCACAAACAGAGGGCACTAACATCATCGGAGGGCATGTAGGAGGCTGAGACGGATTTCCTCATTTGTTTAAAAGATCAAAAATAAAACTTTAATTCAGAAATATCTATGCTCCAATACCTCTCGCCCCACCCCTTTCCTTGGTTATGTCTTTGGTTGCTATTGTAATAATTTAGCAACCAAATCCTCGTCAAACTCACTGAAACTTTTGCAGACCATGTTGTTTATGTTACATCAGAACCGGAAGGTGACACAATGCACTTTGTTGAAAATTCATGTGGAAAATGCCAATTATGACCATAGAAGCATTTTCACTCACATATTTCGTCAGTTCCGTCTAATACCTCAAAGTGATATTTTCATACCCACATATCTACATTAAAACTGCTTATTTTGGTATCCTATATCAGCATTTACATATGATACAAACTGAAGTTCCTCACACGGGCATATGATAATGATAGTGCACCTCTTTATATATGCATGTGTATATGTGTGTGTGTGCATATATATATATATATAACACGGCAAATATATCTGCATAGTTTAATTATTATATATATTATCGTCTGTGGCCCTTCATATCCCAATGAACAGCGAGAGTGGCCCTCCAGCCAAAAAAGGTTGTGCACCCCTAAATAAATAAATAAATAAATATATATATATATATAACACGGCAAATATATCTGCATAGTTTAATTTTTTTATATTATCTCGTCTGTGGCCCTTCATATCCCAATGAACAGCGAGAGTGGCCCTCCAGCCAAAAAGGTTGTGCACCCCTATATATATATATATATATATAAATGAATAATGACTTGTAAATTAAAAAAAAATAAGCAAATAACTTGTGTTTATTCCAAATTGTATTAAAAGCAAATTTTAATTCATGGTTGGAGATTTAGGAACCCAACCGCGCCTCGCCCCCTACCCCTCTTCAGTCCGTTACTGTTTGAACATGTATTGTTATGGGATTTACACGTGTATGCACAGTTTCAGTTAGGTTGGAAGAGGGAAGCGGGTAGAAATTCCTTTGCATGATTTGCAAATAAAGTTAAATAGCAAGAAAGAAAAATCATGCAGTACGCATTGATTAGTAACACTTTCCAACTGTACGCAATTGTTGTATCGAATAACTATTAATATTCTTTGCTTACGTTATCGCACAACAGACAGAAGGACTGAAAAACATACAAATAGACTAATTGATTTTAAAATTACTCTTAGGCATTTTGGAAAGTGTTAAAAAGGCTTAACGCAAAAGAAAATGCAGCCGTTAGATTATAATTACAGCTTTTAAACTCTCTGAATATTTTACTGTAGCCCTGTAAATCTAAAAGTTAATCATATCATATTCTATACAAAACAATATTTTAGAATATTAATAATACATGTCAATGTTTGAAAGATTTTTGTAGTAGAAAGTTTTTTAAATATAACTTTTAAAAAATTCCGTCTTAAAACGTAATACATTGGCTTTTTTTTTTATTCTTAATGTTGTTGTCCCTGTAAACAAACTAGCTGTACAGGACCTATTAATGACATTCCATAGGGAACATGAGTGTATCATTTTAAAAAAATTCTGAAAATATTCACGGATGAAAGGAGACAAACAGATAGAAAGGTAGACAATCGGACAGACAAATGCACAGATTGAGATCATATTCCCACTAAAATTATAAGAAAGTGTTAAGACGCTCATGTAAACAAAAGAGCAATTCCAGAAAATTTTTATTAATACCTCTTAATGTAACTGATTATTCTTGTGTGGCCCTGTAAATCTAATGCTAACCATACTACATTACATAGAAGGCACATTCTTTTGTGCATACGAATAATATATTTTAATTGCATTAAGCTTTGTGGAAGATAAAATTATTAAAATTTGGTTTATAAAAATAACTCTCATACAACACAATGTTTTGGAGTTCTTTCAAGTGCCCCTGTACACAAACCAGTTAGAAATGTACTCTACTTTACATAGGAAACATCCGATAGGGAATTGAATAATATATTAAAATTTCATTAAAGTTTCTATACATTATAAGTATTAAAATATGATTTATAGAAATTCCTCTCATAGAACACAATGCTTTCGAATACTTTTGGGTGTCCCTGTACACAAACCAGAAGTGGTACCCATTCCATTTTAAATAGGGAACATCCGAGAGTGAACTTCAATAAAATATATCGGTTTAAAGAAATTCCATAAACATTTACGATAATTAGAGCGCAAAAAAAAAAAAGAAAAAAAAAAAAAAAAAAGACAGACAGAGAGACAGAGAGACAGACAGACACATAGAAGAACAATCAGACATATACACAAATTGAAATTATATTCACACTCCAAAAATGATAGAAAGTGTCAAAAACGCTTAATGTAAACGAAAGTACAATTCTAGGAATTGTTTATTAATAGCTCTTAATATAACTGAATATTTTTGTGTCACCCTGTAAATCTAATGGTAACCATGCTATATTCTATCCAAAGCATTCTTTTGTGCATATAAATAACATATTTCAATTTCCTTAAAATTCGTGGAAAGTAAAGTTATTAAATTTGATTTATAGAAATATCTCACAAAGAATGCAATGCTTTGGAGTACTTTTGAGTGTCCCTGTACATAAACTAGTGGCGGTATGTAATCTATTTTATATAGGAAACATCGAATAGTGAACTTGCATAACATATTTCAATTTCATGAAAATATTGTACAGTAAAGGTATGAAAATATGGTTTATAGAAATACCTTTTATAGAACACAATTCTTTGAAATACTCTCGGGTGTCCCTCTGCACAAACCAGTTAAGGTATAAACTCCATATTCAATAGGAAACATCCGATATTGAACTTGAATAACATATATCAGTTTCAAAAATTTCCATAAATATGTACGGGAGTTTGAGCGCGAGCAGACAGACAGACGGACAGACGGACAGATACGCAAACTGATATTATATTCACACTTAAAAAAATGATAGGAAGTTTTAAAAACGCTTAATGTAAACGAAAGTAGAATTCTAGCAATTTTTTAATAATAGCTCTTAATATAACAGAATATTTTTGTGTCACCCAGTAAATCTAATGCTAATCATGTGTATCATGTCATCTAATGTCATCTAATGCTTTTCATGTCATCTAATGCTATTCTGTGTAAATTATTCTTTGTGCATATAAATAACATATTTCAATTTCCTAAAACTTCATGGAAAGTAAAGTTATTAAAATTTGATTTATAGAAATATCTCTCATAGAACGCAATGCTTTAGAATACTTTTGAGTGTCCTTGTATATAAAACAGAGTTGGTATTTAATCCATTTTATACAGGAAAAATCCAATAGTGAACTTAAATAACATATTTCAATTTCATTAAGATATGTGTACAGTAAAGGTATGAAAATATGATTTATAGAAATACCTCTAATAGAACACAATGCTTTGAAATACTTTCGGGTGCCCCTGTACACACACCAGTAGAGGTATAAGCTCCATTTTCAAAAGGGAACATCCGATAGTGAACTTGAATAACATATATCAGTTTCAAGAAATTCCACAAATATTTACGGGAATTAGAACGCGGAGAGCCAGACAGACTCACAGACAGACAGACAAACCTAAGTCATTAACACTTTTCAACATTGTTGGGAAGTGTTAAAAATGTTAGAAAGTGTTGAAAACGCTTAATGTAAACGAAAGTACACTTTTAGCAAATATTTATTAATAGCTCTTTATATAACTGAATATTTTTGTGTCACCCTGTAAATCTGATGCTAATCACGCTATATTCTATGCAAAGCATTTTCTTTTGTACTTATAAATAACACATTTCAATTTAATAAATCTTCGTGCAAAGTAAAGTTATTAAAATTTAGTTTATAGAAATATCTCTCATAAACCGCAATGCTTTGTAATACTTTTGTGTGTCCCTGTACACTAATCGGTGGTAATATTTGCTCCATTTTATACAGGAAACGTCCGATAGTGAACATGAATAACATATTTCAATTTCATTAAGATTTGTGTACAGTAAGGGTATGGAAATATGGTTTATAGAAATGCCTCTCATAGAACACAATGCTTTGAAATATTTTAGGGGGTCCCTGTACACAAACTAATAGAGGTATAAACTCCATTTTCAACAAGGAACATCCGATAGTGAATTTGTATGACATATTTCAATTTCGTTAAGATTTTTGTACAGTAAGGGTATGAAAATATGGTTTATAGAAATGTCTCTCATAGAAGACAATGCTTTGAAATATTTTCGAGGGCCCCTGTACACAAACCAGTAGAGGTATAAACTCCATTTTCAATAGGGAACATCCGATAGTGAACTTGTATATCATATTTCAATTTCATTAAGGTTTTTGTACAGTAAGGGTATGAAAATATGGTTTATAGAAATGTCTCTCATAGAACACAATGCTTTGAAATATTTTCGGGGGTCCCTGTACACAAACTAGTAGAGGTATAAACTCCATTTTCAATAGGGAACATCCGATAGTGAACTTGAATAACATGTATCAGTTTCAAGAAATTCCATAAATATGTACGGGAGTTAGAGCGCATACACACAGACAGACAGACAAAACCATGTCATAAACACTTTTCAACCTTGTTGGAAAGTGCTAAAAAAGGCATCAATAATTTTTACAAAAAAAAAAAAAATCCATTGCCCGTGAGGGGAATCGATCCCTCAACCAACAGATCCAATTTCGAGCGTCTTCCCAATCAAGCATTGAATGCTGCTTGTATAATGTAATAAATTCTAGTATCCGTAAAACAAATCGAAATTTTGTATCTTTGCAATAAAATTAATCATAATAACTAAAGCTTAATACACATTATTATGGTAAATTTTATGTATAGAGGTTTAGAGTGTTTTGTAAAATGCACAATAAATATGAAAAAATAGTAAACTATGGATTTTAAGCGATTTTTTTTTAAACTGGTATTTACAAGAAAACAAACTATGTACATGAAAACCAAAATATTTGTTCTTTTACATTTTGAAGTATAGAAAAACATTGCGAAAGAGAAAAAAAAATCTATTATGCACAAATTGTTTAAGATTGTTTAGTTAGAAATTCGCTTTCTTAGCTACAAGTTACATGCTTCGTTTATCTTAATATTTTTTGTTTTATTACATGTGAAAACTTTTATAAAAATTAACTTTGTTTTTTAATTTTTAACCAAATAAGTTTCGCGCCTAAGAATTTTAAATAAGTTAACTATTTATGTTATCTAAAATAATATTAAATTTATTTGTTAAAAAATTTTTAAAACAGGATATGCATGCTGCTTAAAGTAGATTCTATATGGAAAATTTGTTAAGTAATACAAATGTTTGAATTTCTAAGTGCCTAAATTGTATAATGTCTGAATTCGTATGTGTCTAAATTGTAATTTGTCTTAATTTTAGACATATCAATCTTATTCAGACCCTTATCTCAGCTCATCTATAAATAGACACTTATGTGTCTTAATTTAAGACAGCACACATGTCTGAAATTTTCCTTGCGTAAGTGTTTCAGACATTTATGTGTCTGAATTGGTATTTCAGACACATTTCTGTCTAAATTAAGATGCTTCTATTTACAGTGAATATAATCTGTTTATACTCTGTTAAATATTTTCATTCATCAGAATAATACTTCATTAATGTATAAACATTCATCATTCAGTTTTTGTGAATTTTTAATATGGTTATATCTCAGCCTTTATTGTTCATAATTGTGCCAAACTGAATATATGATATCATTATTGTGAGAAGCTATGATAATTAAAATTTTATGCAGGTTTTACGTTACCTCGCACCGGTATATAAAAATGATGCAGAAGATTGTTTTGTGATGTCCATATTATACTAGTTCAAGTTTTTTTGAAAATATAAACATCGACTTCAGAATTATATTACGTTAAATAATATAAAAGCTAAAATACTTATCTACGAAAAGGTTCAAATTCTGCAAATATAATGAAGCAGAAATATAAAGTGGGCGTCCATTCATTAACAAGTAATTCACATTCTTTACATTAAAAATATTCTAATAGAATTTGAGAATACCAATCTTTTCTGAACACAAAAGAAACAATAAAAGATCAAAGGATGTCTGCTTGCATGAAAGAAAATGCATCTGATACAGTAACCAAGTAATTAATTTTAAAATTGTATTATATCAAGATTCAACATCGCTCATAAAGTATTGCGGTAAAAGGGGATTTTCGGAATTCTTTCATGGGGCATAATTAGTGTTGACATCAACTTAAATATTTGAAACACATTGTATCTTTTCGTTTCTGTGTCTGTTACTTTAATCTAACTTAGATTCTTAATTAATAATGCATGTAATCTTTTTCTGAAATATGTATAATCGAAAACATTCTAATAGATATTAAGTAAGAATTAAGATCTATTTATATAATATTATATATGCGCAAAAGCTATATTTTATTTATGTAAATTTATTGTAATTCATCATTAGTAAATTTACATTAAAAATTTATGTCTTTTTCTTTTTTCTTTTAATGCTTATTTGTTAGAACCCGAATTCTAAAAGAAGTGTCTTTTATTTTCAAAATTGTATGCTTCAGCGATAATTTTTAGTAAAACATAATCTCTTACATTGAGATTTCTGATAAAAACATTTTTACGTTTCAATTATTAAAAAGAATTAAAAGGAAAAATCACACTTTAAAATACGTCATTCATTTATTAAAATCAAATTTACAATATCTAAAGAATAACGTTTTTCGTCATAAGTTACATGGAATCTTCAGGTCAAACAGAGTATCTTTTGTGCCTGCCTTATCTCTTTATACCTTGCTACAATGTTCTGTTTGACCTGAAGAGGCCATGTAACTCATGGCGAAAAGCTTTGTTCTTTAGATAGTGTAAATTTGATTTGTACCTCTCTTTGTGCCTTTCTAAAATCTTTGGTTTGGCCCGGAGATACCATGTAATTCATGGCGAAAAAGTTTGTTCTTTAGATATTGTAAATTTGATTTGTACCTCTCTTTGAACATTGTAAAAATGCTCTGGTTGACCAGAAGACGCCATGTAACTCATGGCGAAAAGCATTGCACAATGTATTTTCTACTATCATTTTTGTTATCTATTTGCTTTATATTTTATAACGCAAATAATTGATATACTTATATTTTAATGATCTACTTTATAATTTCATTTCCGTCTGAATTAAACATATAATCTTGATTAAAAGAAATCGTGGTTCTAAACATAATGAAATTACTTACCATTTGATGTTCTTTTACAAAGAAGAAAAGAACTTTTCTCACAATGTAACTACTAATTAATTTCCCAAAGGTATATTTCATGAATGTAATAAATGTAGAGCAGAGTTTTCCCAGAATGATTTTCTCTAACATGATTTTATTAACTTTTTGGTTGTCAAAATGTTGTATAAGAATTCCTCAAGTCTTCTTTGTTTTCTTATTTGTAAATATACAGAACTGTAACAGTTTCTTTTCTATTTCTCCTGCATTTATATGTATGATAGTAAGGAATATATAGTTGACGTAAGGCTTGAATTAAAATTAATGATTACAAATCTAATTTTTCAAAAAAAAAAAAAAAAAAAAAAAAAAAAAAATTCTGAACACAGTCTTCTTCAAACTTTCACTTTATATTTTTAGAAAAATGTATATGTGCTTAAAAACATTATAGGTTTCATTTTTTAATGAATATATAAGAGTCTGATTTTGGATATTTTCAACTTATGCCTAATTGCTAATCCTATTTCTTTTATTACTATCTAAGTTACATTTGGAAAACGAATAATATCGAATTCCAAATTTATCTTTCACTTTTAAATATTTTAGGTAATTACGTTTCTTTCAATAGCTTAATTTAATCAATATAACATTTATCTTTAGTATATTTTCAAAAACATTTTTCTGTTAAACTAACGTATTTTTGCATCATAATCATTTATCACTTCATGCAGTGTGGAAGTGTTTAAACAATAACAAGTCCTTCCGACTCATTCGGAAGGGTATGTTGATTTCTTTTTCCTGAAACAAAATGGCGGATACAGATTATTAATGGACTTGGTAGAAATATTGATGTGGGGTATGTACATATGCAGTTTTAAGCAAATCGGTTTACAAACACATTTTTATGTGAATTTGAAATCTTCAAGTGGCCAGCAGTTGGAAAAAAGATGATGGATCAAATTGTTAAACACATGTCAAATGCTTTTGCAAGGTCAGTCCACTCTACAAAATTAGTTTGAATTAATTCAGAATTTCAAAAACTATCGTACTGACAAATTAAGTGGCCGCCTGTTGGATGCAAGCTCCTCAGTGAACTAATCTGAGATAGTTGTAAGATAAGTCCATTGTCTAATTTTAGTTCGGATAAATTCAGTATTTCAAAAGTTATCGTGATAACAAATTCTCATGTGACAGCGTTCAAGTCGCCGCACCTACGAATTAAAATTCCAGAGAAATTTGCTCACCGAAATCATAGATATAGAATAAATATAGATATAGAATGATAAATCTATTGTTCAATTGTTCAACTTTGGTTCGAACTGATTAAATATTTCAATATTTATCGTAATAAAAATTTTTCAAGCGGCCGCAACTTGTAAAAAATATGGCGGAACAAGTTGCAAAGCAAACTCATCCAAGATATTTGTATGATAAGTTCACTGTTCAACTCTGTTTCGATTTAAATCAATATTTCAAAAGTTACCGTAATAAGAAATTTTCAAGTGACAGCCTGATTTTAAATGGCCGTAACTTTGAAAAAAAATCGCGGAGCAACTTGCACAGCGAAAACATCCAAGATATTTATATGATAAATTCATTGTCCAACTTTGGTTCGAATTAATTCAGTATTTCAAAAATTATCCAGATGAGAAATTTTGAAGTGGCACAGCGATTTCATGTGGACACCACTTGGAAACAAAAGAGCGGAATGAGATGCATAGAGAACTTATTTGAGATATTTGAAGGATAAATCCATCGCCGAAATTTGATTCGAATTGATTCAATATTACAAGTTATCATAATGGCATATTTTCAAGTGGGCACCATTTGAAAATAAAATGGCAGAGCAAGTTGCTTAGCGAACTTATCCAAGATATAGGGATCGTAAGTTCACTATCAAATTTTGATTTGAATCAGTATTTCAAAAATTATCGTGATGGCACTTCTTCAAGTGGCAGCCTGATTTGAAGCGGTCCAACTTGGAAATAAAACATTGGAACAATTTTTCCAGTAAACTTATCCAAGATATTTCTATTGATAAGTTCACTGTCCGACATTGGTTCGATTTGAATCAGTATTTAAAAAGGTATCATGATTACAAAATCCGGGCTTAAATACACATTTTACAATGTGAATTTTAAATTTTCAAGTGGACTCCAGTTGAAAACAATATGGCGGAGAAACTTGGTTAACGAACTCATCCAAGGTATTTTAAAGATAAATTCGCTGTCTTCGCTGGAGCAACTTCGTTAACAAACTTATTTATAAGATAAGTTCACTGTCCAAATTTGGTTCGATTTGGAGTAGTACTATTTCGAAGTTATTGAGATTATAAATTTTCAAGAGGTAGCTTGATTTCAAGTGGCTCCGTTTAGTTTAGCATATTCGCCACTTTGTTAAAAATGACGGATAAAGTTCATTATTAAACTTGCTTGACACCCTTATACGTTCTCTATATAATACATCAAAATTCAAGCGAATCTAGACTTAAATACGCTTTTTACGATGCGAATTGGATATTTCAAGTGGCTGTCACTTGAAAACAGAATGGTGGAGCAACTTCGTTAATAAACTTATTTATAAGTTCACTGTCCAAATTTGAATCGATTTGGAATATTTTTTCGGAAGTTATTATGATCATAAATTTTCAAGTGATAGCCTGATTTCCAGCAGTCCCGCTTAGTTTAGGATATCCGCCATTTTGTAAAAAATGTTGGATAAAGTTTGTGAGGTTGAGACTGTAGAAGGTCACCACAGTTTGTTTGAAATTAAGCTGGATCCAGCAAAGTATTAAGTTGGGATGGTTAAAGCGCTTCGACGCCAGTGACTCGGCGAAAGTTTAGGTCGGATTAGTTTTCTGTCAGCATGGTGATGCAACGAAAGAATTAGGTTGTGAGAGGTAGATGAATTGGAAGCGATTTTGAAAGTTTGATTGAAATGAAGAGAAAGGAAGTAGTATAAGATGGAGATGATTTTCGTAAAAAAGTGTGGAGTAGTGGAGTCTTATCCAAGGTTTGTCTAAGACAACGGCTAAGTAGTGGAGTGTGGAAAAAGTTATATTTCAGTAGTTGAGATTAAGTGGTACTTAAGTTAAGCAGTTTGATGAATGTTGTCATGCTTCAGTGCGAGAATTTGTGAATGGAAACTGATTCGGCCGGGAATCCACGAATCCGTTGAAAAGTCACTGTATCTACGTAAAGGAGTCATCCGTGTAAACTTCTGCTATTCTGGGGTGAGACATTTCAAATTATCTTAATTAGTAATTATACATTTATTTGATAAAGAATTTAAATCCGATGACTGAGCTATGTATTCCAGATCATCCTCCCATTATTCTAGCTAAATAAACTCTTAGATTTATTTTCATTCTAGCCGCCTTCGGCGACCAGCTGGTTCGCGATCCCTGAAATATCCGACTTTAAGAAACTCCCGCTCGGTGGCGCCTGCGGCGCCTTTTTCCCGTTTCATGTCTAATAACATCTTATTGATAAATAGTGAAAAAAGCTTATTGAAAAATTTAATCGCGGTAAAGTCCCGTGCTGTAGCGCCTTCGGCGCCCTCTTCCCTTTTCAATATCTGAAACAGCCTGTTCGCTCACCATGTTATGATCTTTAAAATTTCTGACTTTAGCTAAGTCTCGCTCGGTGGCGCCTGCAGCGCCTTATCCCCGTTTTAGAACTTACAACACCTTCTTTGCTCATTAGAATTTGAAATATTGAAATTTAAAATATTACAGCGCCATCTAGCGGTAGAAATTTCTGTAATGTATTGTTCAATTCCAAATCAACAAAGCTTTGAAATAATTTATTAAATATGAAATTATTTTAATTAGTAGCTGAGATACGAAGAAAACCTAATCAGGACACCTTAAAACATGTAAATCAGGTGAAATCTCGAATTCCACTTTCGATAATATAAAAGTACTTTAAAATATTTTTTGAATGATGTATTAAAAATAATTTAATCATAATTAGAATTTTAAACATTGAAATTTTAAAATATTTCAGCGCCATCTGGTGGTAAAACTTTCTGTAATCTACTGTTCAATTCCAAATCAACAAAGCTTTCAAATGATGCATTACTTATGAAATTATTGTAATTAGCAGCTGAGATACAAAAGAAAACCTAATCAGGACACCTTAAAACATGTAAATCAGGTGAAATCTCGAATTCCACTTTCGATAATATAAAAGTACTTTAAAATATCTTTCGAATGATGTATTAAAAAGAATTTAATCATTATTGTAAAAAGTAAATTTTTAACTTTTTTTGGTTTCATTTTTGCCCCTTCTTCCCCTGCTTTAAGCTTTCCTAACAATTCTGCTCTTTCAAAAAGATTCACAATCGAATCATCAGGCATTAAAACCAAATACTACGAAATTTCAACGGCATATCTCAATTTAAAATACTGCAAAATATAATCTTTTCCCAATAAAAATGTATTTTTTTTGTTTATTCAGATATTTTCATGAAAATTGAACACTAGCTTTATAATATGCTGTCTAGGCCAAATGTTTCCGATCGAGACAGCTTAGAAAATCGTCTCCTGATAGAATGTTTCTTTTAAGCAATTATCCGTAGTTTCTCGGTCATTTTTCGATCGACATGGGTCGACATTTTAATTAATATCTCCGCAACTAATTAAAATTTTTAAATTCTGTTTTCACTATCCCCTCGGGAAGGCTTCTAAGCACCCGTATGTCAAATTTTATACTTCTGCGTTCAGTAAGGGCTGAACGTATAGATGCTCAGACTGAGAGACAGACAGACAGACAGACAGACATCTTATTTTATTATTATCGATAATGCTATTGAAAAGGCTATATCTCAAAACCTAATGTGCATCACTACACCATTTTTTAGCTTGTGTGTATATTGAGCGATAGGTTGCTTGTTATTGGCAATATTTACACAAAATATTTAAAAACTGGAAAATTAGCGCTAGATCTCAAAATCTAATGAGCATCACGATACCATTTTTTAGTTTCCGTATATATTGAAGCTAAAGTTTGTTTTTTATTGGAAGGTAGCGCTGTTATGTTGCGAATTTATTTTCTTGTTCATGAAATTAGCTCAAAACTTAATGCGTATAACTATATAATTTTTTTCTGTACACCCATGTTAAAATTTTTTTGTATATCGGCGTAAGTGATTTTTTTTAATCAGGACACGTCAAAACGTGTAAATCTGGTGAAATCTTTCGATAATATAAAAGAACTTTAAAATATCTTTCCAATGATGTATTAAAAATAATTTAATCGTAATTAGAAATTGAAATATTGAAATTTTAAAATGTTACAGCGCGGTCTGGCAGTAGAAATTTCTGTAATCTGCTGTTAGATTCCAAATCAACGAAGCTTTCAAATGATGTATTACTTATAAAATTATTTTAATTAGTAACTGAGATGTAAAAGAAAACCGATTCAGGAGACCTCAAAACGTGTAAATCAGGTGAAATCTCGAATTCCACTTTCGATAATATAAAAGAACTTTAAAATATCTTTTGAATGATGTATTACAAATAATTTAATAATAATTAGAATTTGAAATATTGAAATTTTAAAATATTACAGCGCCATCTGGCAGTAGAAATTTCTGTAATTTACTGTTCAATTCCGTCAGAGATTTGAAATATATACTCTTCAATTCCAATTCAAATAACTTTTAAAATTACATATTACTCAAGAAATTATATTAATTAGAAGCTGAGATAAAAAAGAAAACCAAATCAGGACACCTTAAAACATGTAAATCAGGTGTAATCTCGAATCCCACTTTCGATAATATAAAAATACTTTAAAATATCTTTCGAATGAGGCATTAAAAGTAATTTAATCATAATTAGAATTTGAAATATTGAAAATAAAGATTCCGTTGTTTTCTCTGAAACTCCCGTTCTTTTTCTACATCTTTGAATACCACTTTCGATAATATAAAAATTATTTAAAATATATTTCGAATGATGTTTTACAAATAATTTAATAATAATTAGAATTTGAAATATTGAAATATTAAAATGTTACAGTGCCATCTTGCAGTAGAAATTTCTGTAATCTACTGTTCAATTCCGTCGAGATTTGAAATATATACTCTTTAATTCCAATTCAAATAACTTTTAAAATTACATATTACTCATGAAATTATATTAATTAGAAGCTGAGATAAAAAAAGAAAACCAAATCAGGACACTTTGAAACATGTAAATCAGGTGAAATCTCGATTCCCACTTTCGATAATATAAAAATACTTTAAAATATCTTTCGAATGATGCATTAAAAGTAATTTAATCATAATTCGAATTTGAAATATTGAAAATAAAGGTGTTCTGGGTATTCCGTTGTTTTCTCTGAAACTCCCGTTCTTTTTCTACATCTTTGAATCCCACCTTCGATAATATAAAAATACTTTGAAATATCTTTCGAATGATGCATTAAAAGTAATTTAATCATAATTAGAATTTGAAATATTGAAAATAAAGGTGTTCTGGGTATTCCGTTGTTTTCTCCGAAACTCCCGTTCTTTTTCTACATCTTTGCCCCTTCGCTCTTCCCTTACCCCTTTCCGTCGATAATAATAATTTTATACTCGAAAATATCCGCAATCGATTTACCTTGCCTTAAAATCTAAATATGCCAACCAATTTCAAACACTGTAACTCTCTCTCTCTATATATAGATATATATATATATGTATATATATATATATATATATAGATAGTATGTATATATATGTATATATATATATATATATATAGATAGTATGTATATATATGTATATATATATATAGATGTATGTATATATATATATATATATAGATATAGATGTATGTATATATATCAGAACAAAAACCCTTAACGGGTTAAAAGTTTGTGACGCAGCTACTTTATCACTATAAGAATTTGAAATATGGGTCTTAAAAATAATGATATCAAGTTTTAAGTGACGCTCTTCTATTAGTTAAAATATACATAGATTTTCTTATTTGATCATTCGCTTTTTTCTTTTATTTATATTTACAATGCAAACATAATATTTTTAACTTCAAGATAAGACAAATATATAAAATATACTCACTGATGCTTTTTCATTTTCATTTCAATTTCAAAATAACAGTTTTAAAAGGAATGATATAAAAATTCCAGTCACGCCTCGGTGTCATTTTAAAAGATTTGTTTTTAGATTCCATTAAAATTACCTTTGTTTTGTCTGATAAAGTATATTTACACATTCAAACAGTGCTTTTAATTTTTAAATATGCTGTCAAATAATCACACTTTCACTGAGTTTGCATTATAAATAAAAATTATTTATTTCAATAAATCGATTTGTCTTTTGCGTCACGCTATCCAAAACTGTGAGTAAAATATATGTAAATGTTATTTTGTATCATAGTATCCAACTAAGTGAGAATTTCTGCAAAGAGACAGTGTGATGCAAAGAAAACATTTGCACAAATTTTACTTGCAGTTTTGGATAGCGTGACGCAAAAGACAAATCGATTTATTGAAATAAATAATTTTTATTTATAATGCAAACTCAGTGAAAGTGTGATTATTTGACAGCATATTTAAAAATTAAAAGCACTGTTTGAATGTGTAAATATACTTTATCAGACAAAACAAAGGTAATTTTAATGGAATCTAAAAACAAATCTTTTAAAATGACACCGAGGCGTGACTGGAATTTTTATATCATTCCTTTTAAAACTGTTAT
This sequence comes from Salticus scenicus, assembly GCA_963930645.1. Lineage (NCBI taxonomy): Eukaryota > Metazoa > Arthropoda > Arachnida > Araneae > Salticidae > Salticus > Salticus scenicus. The sequence continues at coordinate 97,851,949 of OZ005650.1, forward strand.
TTTGAAATTGAAATGAAAATGAAAAAGCATCAGTGAGTATATTTTATATATTTGTCTTATCTTGAAGTTAAAAATATTATGTTTGCATTGTAAATATAAATAAAAGAAAAAAGCGAATGATCAAATAAGAAAATCTATGTATATTTTAACTAATAGAAGAGCGTCACTTAAAACTTGATATCATTATTTTTAAGACCCATATTTCAAATTCTTATAGTGATAAAGTAGCTGCGTCACAAACTTTTAACCCGTTAAGGGTTTTTGTTCTGATATCATTACTTTTTAGAGGTTATTGATCAAAAAATTAAAACGAGTCGTTCCGGCTCATAGGAAGGTTAGGTTGATTTATCTTTTCTTATGAAGATGCCACCATCTTTTTTCAAAATGACAGCTACAATTTATTAATGAACTTGGTAGATTTATTAAAGAGGTCTATTTACATATGGAGTTTTAAGCAAATCGGTTCAAAAGTTATTGTGATAATTTTCAAGTGGCCACCATTTAGAAACAAAGGACAGAGTGACTGAGATGCCCAGTGAACTTATCAAAGATATTTGAATATGTCAACTGTGCAAATGCGATTCAAACTGATTCCATATTACAAAAGTTATTGTAATAAAAAAATTTTAAGTGGCCGCCACTTGGAAACAAAATGGTGGAGCAAGTTGCCTAGCAAACTTTTCCAAGATATTTAAACTGTATTAAATTCACTCCCCAACTTTGATCTGAACCCAGTGGCGCCGATTATGTGGGGGCTTGAGCCCCCCCAGAAAATTTTCTGTAAGGGATCAGCCCCCCCAGAAATTTTGAATACTGATTCTCTATTAAACAAGAAATTCTTTCCTCTATTTCTTATTTAGTTTCTTACCAAAATCATAGCTGTAAAATAAGGTTGTTGCAATTGAAAATGGACATAAATCGACTAAGAAAAAAAGAAAGAAAAACAAGAGAGGCTGAAAGTCTCTGTATGGGGCGCGGGGTGAGTTCAGAGGAAGATGATTCCCTTTACTGTGCTACACTTATAGTTTGTGCATGAGGAGCAAAAGTTTTCAGAAACATCATGCAAAGTAATATAACTATTTTTACAAAAGTTACTGCCATATAAATTCGATTTACATAAACTAAATGGCAAAGATTATGATGGCATTTTCAGGTCCAGTTTTGGGGCCCTTTGCTACTCAGAGCCCCTGGCACGTGCCCCTGTGTTAATCAGGCCGTTGTTTGTGTGTGCATATGTTCTTTTCCTTGGGTAAGCGTGTGTACATTATTACACCATATTTGATGACCTTGTATTAGAAATGTGATGCCCCCCACCCTCAAAAAATAATCTTGGCTACGGCCTTGGTTCGAGCCCCCCCAGAAATTTTTCAAAGTCGGCGCTGCTGTCTGAACCAGTTTAGTATTCTAAAAGTTATCGTTGTGGCATATTTTCAAGTAGCAGCCTGATTTCAAGTGGCTGCAACTTGGAAACTAGATAAATGTTGGAACAAAATTAATCCAAGATATTTGTGTGATAAGTTCAATGTCCAACTTAAATTGATTCAGTATTTCAAAAGATGAGAAAATTGCATATATTTCGGTAATCAGATGCAAAAATTATGTAATCAGAAAACATACGCCAAAAAAAGGCATAAATCTCGCTGATTTTTGACTCAATATATGTATTTAACATCTGTGATATCACTTTTCAGAAATAGCACGAATTTCGTCCATTATAGCAGCGAAAATATTTGCCTATCTTTATTTAGTGAAAAAGAGAAACAATCGCTATTTGAGCAATTAGCCATGATAAAGGTAAATTTTGTTAATAAGACATGAAACGATGGATTTCGACCCAGTGGCAGAAACACCGCGACATAGTTACGGACACAGAAAAGCGGCTTGCAGACAGTTTTTGTCTGCAACTTTCGAATAACAATTCACTTAAAAAAAACTTCTGTATAAAAACTAAAACTAATACTTTTATTATTTATAATTATCTATATTGTGTTGTGTCAAACATTGCTATAAAATATTTAATTGAATGAGATGAATTGAATGAGTACACACAATTGTTTATACTATATTGTCCTGCAGTAAAATTGTATTCGTGTATTGTTGCACGATATCACCTGATGTTACCCCCCCCCCCCCCCCAATCACCTTTCAGGCTTTTTGAGTGTAAGCCATTTTCACCACTGATTAACACAAATTTTGCAGACAGATTATGAAATTTTAAAAGCCTGTCACAGACAGCTACGAAACTTTCTGCCACTGGGGATTTCGATAATTCACTGCAAAAATATTATGTTGTTTTGTAATGAATTAACAGCTTATTTCGTACTTTGAAAGATTAAAAGTAAATGTTATCGGTTAAACGATCCCGTATTGTAGATAGACTTTTGTGTTGCGTATTTCTGCAATGTATAAATAATAAAAAAAGTAATTTCATTATTGTTTTGTGAAATAATCTCATATCTCAGCAATCATTTTTTAAAAACATACAAAATTTAATAATTAGCAGTGAAATTCCAGTGGCAGAAAGTTTTGTAGCTGTGTGCGACAGGCTTTTAAAATTTCAAAATCTGTCTGCGAAATTTGCCTGTAATCAGGGATGAGAACGGCTTACACTCAAAAAGCCTGAAGCTGATAGCAGCAATCTTTGGGGGAGAGAGCTTAACAATAGTGGTGATCTCGTGCAACAATACACAAATACAATTTTACTACAGAACTATAGTAATAAACAATTATAAAATAATAAGTTGAACTCATTCAATTAAATATTTATAGCAATGTTTGACACAACACAGTATAAATAACAAAAGTATTAGTTTTGATACAGAAATTTTTATAAGTGAATTATGAAGTGGAGGAGAAGTTTTGGAGCAGTTTTAAAAGAAATTAGCACTTTTCTATGTCCCCGTAGAATCTTAGTAACAGGGGAAAAGAATACGCATATGCTGTCTATCAAGGGAGATATAGGCTGCTTAGGTCGCCGTTGTTAAGTACTGTTTTGTGTGTTCCTACCAAGGCACCTATATGGGGGCTCTAGAGTTCCTACCAAAGAGCATCTAAGACGTCATACATGGGTAGCGCATTGTCGCAGGCGAAAAATGTCCGTAAATTGCAGACAAAGACTGTCTGAAAGTTGTGGGCAATTTTTTTTATTAGTACAGAGACAGACAAAGAGTGTTCGAAAGTTACGGACTAATTGTTTTATTAGTGCAGACAAAAACTGTCTGCAAGCATTTATTCTGTGTCCGCGACTATGTCACCGTGTCACGGTGTTTCTGCCACTGGGGTGAAATAATAGTCTATATTAGCAATTAGTTGCTCTTGCATAATTTTAAAAAATAAGCGGTAAAATGATTGATTCCATATTTCAGCAAATTTATTGCATACATCGGATATTGTCTTTGCAAAAAAGGGCGAATTTCATTGATTAACATAGAGATAAAGCCTATTTCAGCAAACAATTAGGATTAAAATAACCTTATTAAGCAACGGCGAAATGATTGCGTGTTTCAATAATCAGCCACAAAACATCGTGAATTTCAGAAATCACCTTTGAAAAGATTTCAAATTTTATCGATTAACGCCGAATTAATATCGTATTTTAGCAATTAGTTGCACTTAAGCATAAATTTTTGACAGTTAATAGTAAAATGATCCCGTATTTCCGAATTAGGCTGCAAAATTATTGCATATTTCGGGATTCAGCTTTGAGAAAAGCATAAATTTCATAGATTAGCGGCGAAATAATTGAGTATTTGGAGATTAAACTTTATAAAGAATACGAATTTCATCGATTAGGCGCAAAATAATACAGTGAATTTTATTAGTTAGCAGAGATATAATAGCGGTATTTGGGAATTAAATGTAAATTTTAACTATAAAAATTGACACCATAGTTAGCGGTGAAAATAATCCCGTATTTTCGAAATCAGCTGCAAAATTATTGTGTATTTCAGCATTCAGCTTTGAGAACAAAGTGCAAATTACGTCTATTATCGACGAAATAATTGAGTATTTGGGACATTTAACTTAAAAAACGCAGAAACTTTATTAATTAGCGATGAAAAAAATTATGCATTTTAGCAATCAATTGTAAAATTATCGCGAATTTTGGAAATCAGTCTTGAAATATGTGAATTTTATCGATAACTGGTGAAATTATAGCATATTTTAACAAGTGGTTGTGACTATATGTATAAATATTGTTAATTTCACATTTATTTTTGCACATGCTGTGCAGTTTTTTTTTTTTTTTTTTTAATAATAATGTATAGACCTTAAAAAAAAAAAAAAAAAAAGATATTACCTATATGTACCAGATTGAACAAATATCGAGAGAGAAAAATAGATACCTACCATTCCTTATAGAATGTGTAATTTAATTATTTATGGGGGAAAATTCTTAGGGAATCTACATATTTAAAGCCTGCAACAACTTAAAAATATTATTGTAGATTACAATTTAAAAATTTTTAAATAAAATTATCTAAAAAATAAATATTTAGAAATTATTTAAGTAAAAATTCTTAAATTGCAAATTAGAAGTATTTTGCAACAAATATTTCACTGGCTCCTAATTATTTTAATTATACTTTTATGAAATTTCAGTTCTTTTGGTCAGTAGATTTTGAGCTACACTAGAAAACTAATATCACCAAGAGATTTAAGATTGAAAAAAAAAAAAAAACATTAAAAAACTCAAAAGTCCCAATAAGTATAATTGCTAAGCATATTGACTAAATTACTTCAAATTTAGTATCCAGTTGTAAAATTTTCTCCAGGATCTAAAAGTCAAAATTGTGTATTCGTTGGAAATATAAATTTTAACATCGTTGCACACTATTCGAAAATCTGATTTCCAAACAGGGTTGTTGATTTTTTTTATTTAAATCAAGATTTAATTGATTTTTATTATGTATTCATACATTATTGTACAACATTTGTTTTTTATTATGTGTATATATATGCACAATATCCACACTATCAATCATTTTACTTAAATTATAAAAATATAAATAATATTCTATTTCTATAGAAAAAATCCATGTAGGCATTTATTACCAACATTTTTATTCAACATAATATCTTCATAATAAGAAGTAATTGTATAACAATCATAAATGCGGTAGTATGAGCCACTCAACTTCAGACTTTGACTTTGTAGCTACAATAATGTATTGAAATAAAGCAAAATTTTACTCACACTATTGAACACATAAAATAATTTTGGAAAAGGATAATTTAGTAGGAAATATGACATATAACTGAAGCAATGTATTAAGAGAAAAAAATCTTTACTCATAGTTTCTAATCAAAATTTTAAAAAAAATAAGGAATTAGGGAAGATAAAAAAAAAAAAAAAAAAGATATCCTAAAAAATTTTTACTTAGGTTTAACAAATATCATTTGAATCAAGAAAATTTTTTCACACTTTACCCATTAACAATATTCATATTTTCATTACCATTTTAATACTTTCACTTTTTTTTTTTAATCTTTTTTTTTACATTTAGTGGGTACAATTCATTAAAACAAGCAGTGACAGCAGCCTCGAATTGTATTTAATTGATTATATGTAGTTAAATTAAAATGTTATTATTTTTTAAAAACTTTTTGGAGCCTGCAGGGCTTTTTAAACAGTACAATGTAAACAATGCTATTATTTTTTAAATATCATATGAGCCAATGCTAAATGACATAAACTGGTATAAGAGCTAAATAAATAAGGAAATATTTTCTTTTTTAAATGTTTTTAGAAATTGCAGAAGTAGGAATTTCATAGTAAATATTAAATAATACATTGGGAAATTGAGAACTAAAAACTTTAAAATATATCCTTAAAGTGTTTGAGATAAATGAAGGCGGTAAAAACTGATAAAACCCGTTACACCATTGCACAGTAAGTATTATGCCAACCCTGTGGCAACTTGTACCGCTAAAACGCTCTAGAGTGATCCCTGGTAGCAGGAGTTGTTTATATTTAATGTCTACGGATATTCCACCTCCTTCCATGACTTAGCGGTAAGGTATATCTATATAGTTTTATTTTCTTAAAACTTACAATTAGTTTTTCATAAAATGTAATTACATGTTTCGTCTGTTATGAAGAACAAAAATGTTGTCAAATATAAACAAACCAGTGTTTCCACTACAGTCGCTTTTTATGCAAAATGCTATACAGTTATCCAAAATATGATCACACATTTATACTAAAAAATTACATTAAATTCTATAATAATAATAATAAAAAAAATCTTTCACAAAAAAGTCACAATAGACAATTTGCACGTTTTCGGATTTTATTCTAATAGAAAATGAAAAGGTAAGAAAATAAATACATACATATTCATTACATGAATAATAATAAATACACAATAAATACATACATTTTCTTTATTTGAAATCTAATGTCTGATTTATAACAATTTTAACATCGCACTATTTACTGTACAGAGAAAACGCAGTATAATATATCGTGACGTCACTCTTTATGACAACAAACTAAAGTAATCGTTGTTTACATTTGATTTCATGCTTTGCTTTGCTTCTTGAATCAGTGAAATAGGTTTTCTATGATATAATAATGACTGATATTAAAAAATTGTAGTATAAATATTGTATTATTTGTATTGTACCATTTTGCACTAATACAACACACAACAGCTAACGCTTCTCAAAAGTTATTTTTTAGCGTTCCACAGGATCCTATGAAACGAAAACATTGGACAACCGCCATGAAAAGAAAACATTTGAAAATGATGATAATGATATTGAATGATTCTAAGATGAAAAAGAAATGCTCAGAAATCACATAAACGATTAATAATCACGAAAGTTAAAACAAATTGCTGCTTACTAACCAGGCTAACAGAATGTAAACATTGAAGCATCATAAACTGTGACGTCAGGCAGCCTTTTGAAGTCACGTGATTTTTGGTTAATTTTAAAATTATTTTTTAAATTAATGAGAACTTTTTTTGCATTTTTAATAAACTTTTTGAAATTTATGGGCCTAAAACTACCATAAGAATAGGATTTTGTTCAAATCCCCCATGTGTGCAAATTCCTCATTCAGGATGAACTTTTTTCATTGTGATTTCGGACAAATTGTGAAAATAGTTTTCAGTTGCATAAATTTGGTAAGAAATGAAATTATAAACAAACTGTCACTAAACAGTGTGAGCAATCTATTAATGATAAATAATGCAGGCCTTGAAAGTGGGTTTAATTTTTAAGATGCATTTGTACAATTAACTGCTATGGGGGAAAAAAAGAAGAAGAAAAAGAAAACTAAGTAAGAAAGCTTTTGATAAGTTTTATTTAGCTTATTTTTGGAATAGCTTTACTATAAGGTGCCCATCGCTGTTGCTGATGTACATCTCACTGAATGAGTCGATTACTGCAAATCGATATTCTGAATCATTACAAAACATCAAAAATACATTTCAAGAAAATAAATTACTGTTTCACTCTGGTGCTTGTTTTGAAATTCACTGAAATAAATTAAGCATATTTTAAAGATTAATAAAATATTTAAAACAGTAATAGAAATTTGAGCTATTTCACCACAAAAAAAAAAAAAAAAAAATTCAGAGAGCTTTCAAGCTTTAACACATAAAATTCAGCATTATAAATGATGTATAATCTAAAATAACTTGAAGATTTGCCCCAAAATTTCAAAATTACAGCCTTGCATGAATCTGAAAATGCATGAAAATCTGTACAGAAGCAATCACAAAACAAACAAAAAATAAATAAAATCACTGGATGCAGCTAATTTGTCATGCACGAATCTGAAAATTCATGCTACAGCGGTCAGTATCCCAATATTAAGACTAAAACAATATCACTGGATACCCCTAAGTCATAGCACATGAATCAGAAAATGCATAAAAAATCTGTACTACAGTGGTCACTATCCCGATATTAAAACAAAAAAAAACATCACTGGATACTCCTAATTCATGGCACATGAATAAGAAAATGCATGAAAATCTATACTGCATCAATTACTAGAATACACTTTTTTCCCCTAAATAATTCCATTTATTAAAAAGTAAAATAAAATAATAAAATACACTCAAAAAATTAATTTTTATACCTCAAAAACGCATTAAAAAGAAAAATCATTCAGCTGGGCCGCATTACAATAAACACACGCGCGCGGCTGGCACAAAAAGAAAAACAAAGTTCCAAGACAGTTAAATGAAGTACCAATACAAAAAAGTTACTATTAAAAAGTGTCGATACACTGAATCTCATCACAGCATCATGAATCGCCAACAGGTACCCTATAGTAAAGCTTAGCCTTATTTTCTTTATACTGCTTGTGCTGCATTATTATATTTAGAGTAGAGTACAGTATAAGCTTGATACAGGGTTGCCACTCAAACAGGAGAATGAAATTCCCTGACTTTTAAAAGGTTTTCCAGGTATATTCTAAAAAAATTTCAGTCTAACCGTATATTGAGCATTGACTGTGTTGAGGGCAAAATAATTAACGTCCCACTTGTAAACACAAAATTTACATATGACAAAAGTTGCATATAATGATAGCATTTGTCGCTTATAAGCGAGATAAGAAATTCCTTACATGAGCAAAAGAGAAGGGTGGGGGTGTTTAAAAAAAATAGCAGAAGCTAATGGAGAAAAAAAAAAGGGGGGGGGGGAGGGGAAATGACCGTGCATTGGCAGATTTTTCTTTTCACTGACTTTTATAGTCAATTTTCAAATTCCCTGACTATTCCAGGTTCTCCAGGTAGCGTGGCAACCCTGTTGATATAAAGTAGTTTTCATACTACCTTAGCTATATCCGTCAAAAGCATTATAAATGATTATTATGATACACAACTAAGACATTCAAATTCATTTAAAATTTAACAATATTGTATTAATACAGTATATATTGTATCAATACAGTATTAATACAATAATGTATTAATACAGTACATACAACATTTCCCAATTACCCATTACACTAGACTTGTGATGTATCTAATTAAGGCTGTAAATCAGTCAGATAGCTCCCTTTCTCCCTTCCCATGTTATCATATATATATAGGATTTTTGTTGTTTCGTTTTACAAGGCTGTATCATTCAAAAATAAAGTTTTTCGTAATCTGTTTTTTGAAAAGAATAATACAGCTATTTTATTCCAATAAATAAATTTTGGACTGTAATCGAAGTATCTCTTAGTATCTCGATTAGTTAGGATCTCTAATCAAAACATTTAAATTTATTTTTCCAAAAATTGCTAAGCTAAAATGTGACATATTACGAATAATAACAACATAATTAAAGTAATAATAAACATAATAAAGAATTCGAAAACTTGTTTAATTATCATATTACAGAAAACTGAGTAACATTTTGCGAAAAAAGCGACTATAAAAAATGTAAACAATGGTTTGTTTACAAATAACAATACTTCCGTGCAATCAGACGAAGCCTATAATTACATATACGTAAAATTATAAGCAAGTTTTAAGAATATAAAATTATAAAACACTTACCACTAAATCATGCAAGTAGGTGGAATTTTTGAATAAATATTTTAATTCCCCATTGAAAATAATAATGTAAAAATCACTGCTCACACTCTCGCTCTCATATCTCAGTGTTATTTTAATTTAATAAAAATTATGATTAACACGTTCACGCCGGCGTGGTACACCGGTGGGTCACAGCAAAAGTATCCGAGCACTACCAATATTTGTCTAAATCATGCAAAATTTCGTATTAATTCCAATTTCCAATCAACAAATTAAACAAAAACACCGCGGCGCGGACGAATACAGGGAAAGCAATTAGCTTAGCGTCTACAGGATGTACGCATCCGTATGATGTACGCATGCGCTCCAAAGACCATGGACCATGGTATAAATTTGTGTGCATGAGGGATTTATTAAACGTTTTCGCTTTAAAAATATTTTTAATTCATTATGAATAATGATGACATAGAATATCTATAATTAAAAAATTCTTCATTTATTTTAAATATTATCTAAATACTTTTTTGACGAAATGGGAAATCTTAAAATTAAAATTATATTCTTCATAACAAAAATTTATTGACTGCATTCACGTTGGTCAGCCAACCAACGTGTCTTGAAAGTAAGAACCGAATTACGACATTTTTGCCGAATAAAAGCATGCATTTTGGCGGAGTAATATAGTTCTATTTTCAAAGCAACTTTTACAAAAAACAAGAGTTTTCCTGAAAAAAACAAAAACGTTACTCGATTCAGAAAGATCCCATTAACAACATATATTAATTAAATTAAAATCGTTCGTGCGGTTTTAGAGATATTTTTTCATGAATTTAGTTCATTACATCCTTACACCTCACGTTTTTCCTTTTTGGCTTTAAATTGAGATTCAGATCTTAAAACATACTGCATGTAGGAACGTAAAATTTTCAGGATAGATTAAGACCGACGATAAAAGATTATTTTGAAAATATCAGAACAAAATAAGGCATATTTGCTGAGATATTAAGTGTCGGCTTTTACAAATCTCTTTGATGTCAGACTAGGCGTATATATGAGTTCGCAGCTTTCCGTCCGTTTGTCCTTCCGCTTGCGTCACTCGAAAAACTGCCGTTTTTCATGATATATATATATAGATATAGATATATTTTTATAGAAATCAATCAAATATGTAGTTGCATATTTCAAGATCACATGAAATATATCCGCGTCTTTAATATGAAGGATGATCGACATATAAGTTAAAAATATAAAAAATGTTTCGAATTCTCAGTTCATTCATAATATAATAATAACACTTTACTTGTTTGCATGATTTTATTCAAATATCAACCAACTTTCATTTTACAAATATTATTTAATTGTTTTATCAGGTTGTAAACATATTTTGTTCTTCATATTTCGTTTTTTTAAAGACAATTTCTAGCTAATAATTATTTTTGAAAAACTGTGAGTTTAAATTGAATTGCATGTCTTTCGACATTTTATTAATTGAATACTTTTCCTAAAACTTTTAAACCTTTTTTAAAATTCATTCAATCATTACTTTTTCTAGTAAAAATTTGAAGAATTTTTTTATAACTCAAGACTAAATTTTAATTACGGTTTAAATTCTCATTAAATGAAACAACTGAATTAATAACAGCCGTTCTTGATAAGTTAAAGTATTTGAAAAGTGTCATGTTCATGAATAAAGAATCAGATTTATAGGATTCTCATCAGAGCTGCTAGCAAGATTAATGTCTCTTGAAATTCATTTAGTTCAACCTGATTCAATGGAATTAATTTTAAAACATTACAAATCTAAATTATAGAGGAGATTAAATTTCTAAAAGGAAAATCCAACAATCACTTTTAAACTTTTGTTTAAACTTTTCTTTTATTTGATGTAAGGAAATGTTCGGTTAGATAAAGTTTTTTTTTTTTTTTTAATTTTAATGTATCTAGATAAGCAATATATTTTTCAAAATTTCACAACTTTAATAATCCTTTTAAAAAATCGCGTATAAAATATTTTAAATTATTACTTTATTTATTTTTACTTGAAATGTATTTAGAAGTTGGTATACATAGATACAACTGGCACTGCAAACAAATCTGTTAAAACACCGAATTTTTTTTTTTTTTTCTTAAGGCTACAGAAATTTAGTTTAAAATTGCATTTTAATGTAAAAAAAAAAAAAAAAAAACTGTAAACAGATAAAATCAGTAATCATTGAGACCGATTTTAACTAGTGTTTACATAGCTTTTCAGTTTTGCATATGATGAACTGGTATCAAATCAGAATTGAGAAGTGCTAAGTAACAAAGTAAATTGTGTTTTCGTGGCTTAGAAGTAACATGTCGCCTACAATGTGGTGGACTCTGGTTTGGTCCTGGCAAGTTTATGTATATACAATTTTCATTTAATGTGAGATTGTTTTAGTGTGTCCGATTTCAGAAAGTTCTGTACGAATATTTTCTGCATTATTCTCTTATTCTTACCAACGTATTTTTTGCATAACATACATATATGTGTGTGTGTATAACTTTTCTGTCAAGAATTTTCTGTACTATAATAAGAATTTTTGATAGTGTGCGATTCTGGAATTTCTCGTCTCATCAAAGTTCGAGACATTCTGCTCTCTAAACTGGTGGACGAGAAATGCCGAGTTAGATCCCAGGTGACGCTCGTCTATGTAGCCATTCGCAGTTCCACACATCACTGCCGCAAACGGAGTTATACACCACATTTACCGTCGTACACTAACGGCTACCACGTTCACCATATATCATGGAATGGTGTGCGCTAATAGCTTTTTTCGTTCTGGATCTCTGTTTTTTTTTTTTTTTTTTTTAAATAACATTATATCAAATAGATTTGTTAGATTTTGAGTGATACAATGCTTCAGTAAATTCTTCGAAGTCCCTGTTGTAGCCGGCGTTCAGTAAAGAGGACATTTGGACAATGCAGTATTGGTGCAAGATGGAGCTGCGAATACATCAATACGCGCAAAAACTATCGACTTGCCTAATGAACGTAATTTCGAGTATATTTCCAGATTCTTGACCAAGCCAGATCATAAAATCCAAATCCATGTGAATTCTGACTGTAGCGTTTCTCAAACATCGTGTATGTAATCGTGTATATGTGATCAATAAAACCAAATTAAAAGTTAATTTCGGCTACTATGTGTGTCTCATATCTAACGATATGATGCGTGCGACTGTAGATAATGCGGTTGCATGCTTTTAACACGTTGTTAGTTAGCAAATCATGCACATAGAGCACACTGTTGTGTAAATAAACAAATATTTCTTTTAATCTTTGATTTTTGTATTCTTCGACTGTAGATAATGTGATCGTACGCTCGTAACGTTAGTTAGCAAATCATGCACATAGAGCTCACAATTGTGTAAGTAAACAAAAATTTCTTTCAATCTTCGGTATTTGTATTCTTATCTTCATTTTGCTTCATTAAAGTATCATCTGTGTGTGTGATCTTCACTAAAGTGTCCTCTACAGATGCGTAGGGTGTAACAAAAACTAATGGTCACATCTGTAAAGTTTTATAGAAGTTTCCAAAACAAACAACTTTCACAATATAAATGAAGTGGGAAAGTAAAGGGCAAGCCATGTTAGGCCACTTGTTTGATAAAAATGGATACTACAATAAAGACGAATAACAAAAGATAAAGGATCTTTGTTATTAAGAACTTTATAACAAATGCACAAATGAACGACCACCAACTACAATACTGTTTTCATATCGGTGCTGAGTGAATCACACAGACGTTTGAAGATTCCTAATAATAATAATAGTAATAATAAAAAAGGAACATAGAAAGACATGTTTCTAACGTTTGCAGCTCTGAAGCTAATTCAGGTGCAAAGTTCTCTGTGATTCTATGGCACATTAGAATATTTTTGCATCTTTGGTGACTAATAACGGCTTATTTATGGGTCCTATGAAAGGTTACATTTTATCCTTTTCAGAAAAAGCGTTGCTCATTCTTTGGTTCCCGACCTAGCTATAATATTTTTTTTTACAAGTTTTGTAACTACTTACATTTGTGACTATTAGTTTTGTTACGAACTGTATATATTACGTAAACCTCGGTCTTTTTAGCTGCATAAAACACACTGGAAGTTTCATTCGAATCTGATTAATAGATGCTGGACTATCGGCATCTGAGCACTGTCAGTTTAAATTTAATCACGTATCATATATAATCATATTTTTATTTTTAAATAACATACATAAACATGTAATAAAATCTTATAAACTTATAATCTAGTCATTTATAAATTTCTAATCATCTATAGTTTCTAGTCATTCTAGAATCAAATTTCTAGTTATATGATTAGTGACAGACAAATCAACTATATACACCAGATGCACGTTAATTCAGAAAAAATATTCAGTAAATCTGTTTAAAATTAATGTTATAAGAGTAGGTAGAGTATTTTCGTCTCTATTTAAAACTTCAAACATATTTTATGCAATCTTAAATAGAGGCCTTAAATACTGGAACCTGTTTCTAATTTCAAATTCAGTAAACAATATGTAATAATTGCGCATGAGTAAAATTACTTCTCTTTCTTTCATACGTAAGTATAAACTGAATTGTATTACTTTTTTCCCTCAAATTTGTACAGATAAGTTTCTAAAAAACTTTGCAAATAATTACTAAATCCAGACATAGAATCATGCTGAAATACATGTATTGCTACAGCAGTCGAATCTGAACATTCAAAATAATAATGTTTTCAGTTGTAAAATAAAGTTACTTTTAAAATATGTCATTAAAAGGTGTTTTCTGTACTGAAAATAATAGGAAAAATATCAATCAGCTTTAATTATTATTCGATTTGTTTAGGCCTTAGTTTCGATGATTATAAAAAAGTACAATCTAAAATGTTGTGTTTTGATATACCAAAAAAAAAAAAAAAATCTGATTTGAAATCTATGTATTGTCACGGGAACATCGGAATTTCGTGTGGGGCAAACGGCTTGTACATAAACGGCTGTGTTCCAGTTAATGAACTTTTCTGAAAATAAGCTAAAAAAAAGTATTACTCCAACCACAAAAGTTATGATAATAACCCATACAGCACAGAATGTTTTAGTTATGTTGCAAAAAGCTTACAATCTTTCAAAAACGTAACACGTTTTAGTATGCTCTCTGATACCTTTCTGAAACATTCGCTCATTTTGATTTTCTATCTGTTAAGTGATTGTAACGTTTCTGTTACGTATCTGATTTTTTGTTACGATCGCGGACATTTCTACGTTTTTGAAACTAATCGGAAAGCAATCTGCACGTTTTTAAACGTTTCGGAAATGTTTATAATGTTTCAATGTTACATGATTGTTACGTCTCTGGAACATTTTGTGCTGTTAGGGAAGATTATATACACCAGAAAAAGAATATCGCTTGTTCAGGAATAGTATTCCACAACTTATTATAGAATCTCTCACTGCCAAATGCACAGCTTAGATTTCAATGGAATTCTATTCATTTGAGTGTAAATGACCCACTTTTGCTCTCTTTGGGGAAAATTAGAAGCGGGAAACAATACATTACAAAAAATAACTCCATTAAAATTGAGAAAGAGTTTACAGATTCTGGTTAAACTGAAATAATATTTTCCGCCAAATTTGGTCGCCAATCTCGCTAAATCACCACGTTTTTCGCCAATGCAGATTTTTTTTTAGCGGCGATTTTGGCGATTTAGAGACAAATTTTGGCGACAATTCGTAGTTTCGTGTTGCCAAAGTTTGAACGCTCTAACTTCAATACGAGCAGAGTTCTTGAAATTTCTCTAAAGTTTCTTTGGTTTCTACCGCAGAACTGACTTATTCGAAAATTCTACAAATTGATAACAAGACTAACTAGTATGTTGTGGCCACCACAAGACTTTCTTCTATATTTTCCTATACATATTCAATCAGTAACAATATTTAAAAAAAAAAAAAAAAAATGCGAATTTTTTTCTAAGTTTTTTTTTTTTTTTTGGTTAAAAGTAAAAAAAATCGATAACTTTGTTTTAAATTATCACAGATTTATAGTTCAACCATTCGTTTTAAAGGTATTGACGAGATCTTTCGAATGATATCCATCTTCAAAATTTACTCCCCACGGGGGGGTACTTCCCCCCCAGGGGGGGGAAGCGATGCCCCTCCATGCACAAAATTTTTTTCCTAGTTACGTACTACTATTATCAATAATTCATATTAATTTTACAATCATAAGTGTAAAATAACTCTTATTATGCACATTTATACGAATTTTTGTCCTATTCTGCCATGTTAAAAATTTAGATAAAATGCTATCACAGCGCCTCCTGTTGAGCTATTCATCCCCAAATATAATCAGCACCAGTTTATGTCGGGGACCAACTAAATACCAAGTTTGGTAAAATTTCGTAAAAAAAAAAAAAAAAAAAAAAAAAAAATATACGATTTTTTTTTTTTTTTTTTTTTGTTAAAAGTAAAAAAATTCGATAACTTTGTTTTAAATTATCACAGATTTATGGTTCAACCATTCGTTTTAAAGGTATTGACGAGATCTTTCGAATGATACCAATCTTCAAAATTTAACCCTCCCGGGGGGGGTACTTACCCCCCAGGGGGGAACCGATGCCCCCATGCACAAATTTTTTTTTCCTAGTTAACTACTACTATTATCAATAATTCATATTAATTTTACAATCACAAGTTTAAAATAACTCTCATTATGCCCATTTATACGGAATTTTGTCCTATGCTGCCATGTTAAAAATTTGCATAAAATGCGATCACAGCGCCACCTGTTGAGCTATTGATCCCCAAATCTAATGGGCACCAGTTCATGTCAGGGTGCAACTAAATACCAAGTTTGGTTAAATTTCATTCATTGGTTCGTGAGATACAGTGTCCACAAAAAAATGATACAGACAGACACACAGACACACAGACAGACAGACAGACAGACATTTTTTAAAAACTATCAATTCGTGTTCAGGACATCCCAAAACGTGTAGATCCGTCAAAAAACGGAGGTCGAAAATTTTCGCGAATCCAATACTTTCTCTATATTACATATAGAAGAAAGTAAAAAAGAAGAGTCATTAAGGTACTATCAGACGGAAGACGATATATTTTAAAATATAAGCTATTGCCGCTCAAAAGCAACCAAACGACTTCAGTAGGGTTGTTTTTAAGCATAAACGGAAGAACGGAATCCAGAAATGTAAACAACGGACCCAACATTTGGCTATTATTCCCCCCCCCTCCAAGAATGTTTAAAAGGGAAAAGAATAAAAGGTGTTCTGTAATCGCGATTCTCTGATTGGAGGATTTCGTTCTAAAGACTACCGGATGTGCTTTAAACAGTCGAAAATGCGTGATTGACAAACATACGTTCGGCAATTTGTATCAAACGGCATATTTGGATCGTTTCCCGCATGAGAAACCTGTTTATGAGGTATTTTGTGCTAAAGGATATCGTATGGTTCTTCGTTTGATAGCGGCTTTATTGAGGTTTGTAGACTAGAACTTGTGCGCTATTTTCAATACGGTATTACATTAAAAGTTCAAACATATGTCAGTTTTTTCATTTCCACAAAAATAGGGCTGACTTTACGTAAAATTAGACAGTTTAGTATCTAAATTTCGTAAAAACTTGTAGATTAGGAGATCTACCTATTAATCTGTCTCTAACTATATATTTATAAGAGATTTACACGTATATCTGAAAAATCGCAACATAAATTTAAGAAATTTTTTTGCCTACAATTTTCTTTAACACTTTTTAATAGTTAATGTACTAGTGCACTAAAAAATAATTTTGAATAAAAAATTTAAACTCTTTAGACAAATACAAAAACACACAGAGTATAATATACACGTTTAAAAAAATCTCCTTTCGCTTAAAAAAAAAAAAAAAAGAAAAGAAAAAGAAAAATCTGGTAAAATCCACACGTATTTAAAAATACAAAAATTTCGTTCTTAAATGGAGAATTCGTGAAATATGCTTTTTAGATGATGGTCGTCATAAAAATTTGCATATCTGTAAAATTTATGCGATTCAATATCTATAAATGCAAGTACTAAATATATTTATTATTCTAATTTATATCATTTTTATTGATATCATTTTTATTGATCATGAATTTCACACACGGCATAAATATAATGTATGCATATACAAAGCAATATATGATATTAGCGTTGTATGTCCATGCTTTTTTTTTTCAGTTTATCTGAACAAAAATATAAGTTTTTTATTGTAATAGTTTAAACACGCAAATTTAAGGAAAATGGAAGAATTGCATTTTAAGGATTATGTAATAGTACTTGAAAGGCTCGTGTTTCTTTCTTTATTTTTAACACTTTCCAACAAGGTTGAAAAGTGTTAAAGACTTCGGTTTGCTTGTCTGTCCATCTGTCTGTCTGTCCGCACTCTAACTTCAGTATTCATGGAATTTCTGATGTATGTTATTCAAATTTTTTATTGGATGTATCCATTGGAAATGGAGTAAATACCTCTGGGACTCCCGTAAATATTCATAGAGTTTCTTGAAACTGTTATATGTTATTCCAGTTCACTATCGTATGTTCCCTATTGAAAATGGAGTTTATACCTCTACTGGTTTGTGTACATTGACACCCGAGAGTATTCCAAAGCATTGTGTTCTTTGAGGGGTATTTCTATAAACCATATTTTAATACCGTTACTTTACACAAATCTTAATGAAATCGAAATATGTTGTTCAAGTTCACTATCGAATATTTCCTATTTTAAATGGAATAAATGCCACCAATTTTTTGAGTACAGGGATACCTGAAAGTATTCCAAAGCATTGCGTTCTATGAGAGGTATTTCTGTAAACCAAATTTAGATAACTTTACTTTGCAGAAATACTAATGAAATTAAAATATGTTACTCATATGCGCAAAAGAATGCTTTATATGTAATACAGTATGATTAGCATGAAGATTTACAGGGCCATACAAAAATATTCAGTTTAATTCAGTGATATTATGGGAAATTTGTTGGAATTACATATTTGTTTACATTAAGCGTTTTTAACACTTTCTAAGTGTGAATATGTTTCCAATTTGTATATCTGTCTGTTCGACTGATCATCTGTCCGCTTGTCCGCCTCTAGCGTCCGCAAATATTTTCAGAATTTGAAAAAAAAAATTATGCATGCTATTCAAGTTTAGTATGGAATGTTTCTTTTTTAAATTGATTTTAACAGATCCTGTGTAACTGGTTTGCGTACAGGGACACTCAAAAAAGACATTTAAATAAATGACATTTATTTAACTTTGTACTGTAAAAATCAAAGTGAAATTTATTTTTAATATGCTAGAAAAATGGTTTTCTTTCTTTTTTTTTTAAATAGTATATGATGATGTGGTTAACCTTCTGATTTACAGGGCTACACTAAAATATTCGGATGCATTAAGGACTGCAATTAGAATCTCAGGACTACATTTTCTTTTACGTTAAGCATTTTTAACATTTTCCAACGATGTTTAAGAGTGACTATGAATTCAGTTTGTCTAACTGTTTGTTTTTCAGTCTTTCTATCCCTTCGTTGTGTGATAACGTAGGCAGATGACACTGAAAGTTGTATGATACATCAATTACGTGCAGTAGAAAAGTGTTAATAATCAATGCGCAACACATGATTTTTCGTTCTTGTTTTCTATTTTTATATGTATGCAAGAAATCGCGCCAAATTTGAGTTAAATAAAATGAGCATTTTGGAAAAATATGTGATTGGTATGCAAAGTGTAAAGTGACTTTTCATGCAAAAAAAAAAAAAAAAAAAAAACATTTATTTCAAGTTAAAAAAATATGTTAAAAAATTTTTTTTTCATTGTAACATTTAACATTGTGTATCATTTAACATATTATGTACATACAGTGGGTTTCAAAAACTTTGACCTTGACTTTAATCCCATAAATACTGATCTTAGATATACACAAAAAAAATACATATATAGATAATTTTTTTTTAAATATTATATAGAATACCATGGGGATTGAATTTCAAGCCTTATATATATATATAATCGTATTGATCTACATTATACTTAAATTTCCCTCTAGAATATTTTTTTATTTGTGATTTTAAGCTTTTAAAATTTAAGAACAATAATTATCACTTCATGCTTACATTTATTTCATTTCAGAAACTTTTTCGATTAATCGATTCTTTACTTTTAATCATTCCGTTTCAGTTTGTTCGTTTTGGCAACCGCCCGGACTATTATCTACTTATTCGATTTGGACTTGGTTTACATGTGGCCATCACATTTCACGTATTCCAATTTTCATTATGGTTAAGTTACTCTATAAGCTAATTTCCTGTTATCTTTCTATTTTTTATGCAAGATAGAAACTAGTGTTGTATATTGCTGAAATAGCTATACAATATTCAGAAATCTTGCATTCCATGCTGACAGTACTGCTAGTTTCCTGATGAGATCTGTACTGGGTTTCAGCATTTATAACTCTATTTTTCCTTCATGCATTCCTTTTTATTTCAACAGTTTTTTTGGTTAATTTCTTTCAATTTTTATCTTGTGTTGCATGTATTTACTGGTTTAATGGATTCTCTAAACTATCTCATCGTTTAGGCTTAAGTGTTATATGCGTCATTTCTCTTCTGCGTAAGTACTTTAATATGTTTTTACTACTCAGTGAATTTTAATTAAATGGTAATCGTGACAATAACTTAATACGTAATACATCTCATTTTAAATTTCATTGTTGGTATTTTCATCTTTCTTTCATTTGCTGAGTATTGTAAAGGAATTAAACTATTCATTATATATACATATATATGTGTGTGTGTGTGTGTGTGTGTGCATATATATGATTATTATTATTATTTTATTACTTTTGTAAATTTTCTATACGTAAAATAATGAAAATAAGTAAATAATAATAACATAAATACAGACGCACATCCTACAGGTAAATATGTTGCAAATACTAATACAATTATTTATAAAATTCCTGTATTGCATCATAAAAAGTCTCTGACATATGACAAAGGAAATAAACTGACTTAAATCACTTTCCAATGTCTGGATGTAAATTCTTGCGGTTAAGTGTACCTTGAATTAGTTGTCCATGTTAGTGGTGTTCCGAATTAGCATATGCCAGATTAAATACTTTTGATAACAGGAACTTTAATCCGATGAAAATGTTGCTTTTCGTTGTCTGGAGAACATTTCGGCGAATGGATTTCCTGTACCTTTTATAAATTCTGTCATATGTGTATTACACGTTACGTTTTAATATTAAACCTACGTTGAATTTTTTCGTAATGTGTTTCAAACGTATGAGAACATTTTTGATTTTAAAATTCTTTGTGTATGACTACGACAGCAATAAAATATTCAATAGCGGATGTATTTGGTTATGCATATATATATTTTTAATCTGAAATTTATCTGTTTCCCACAGACAGAAGTAATCAACATGAATTCTCAAAAAAAAAGTATATATATATGTATATGTATATATATATATATATATATATATATATATATATATATATATATTATGAGCGCTATTTTTATTTTGACAACTTATATAATTTTTAAACACGTATTTTGGTGAGTTTAGATTTTCCAATGATGTAATCAAAGATAAAACACAGAATTTATAGTAAAGCAGAAATGGCTTTAATGTAGAAATATAAATATATTTGTTATAGAGTTTAACTTTTGCCCAAAACTGTCTCTTTATTCATTTTATTATTGTATTTTTAGCTAATAGAAATAATAAACGATTAGATTACTTTCTAAAAATAATTCCTAGTTGCTAATATATTAAAAAATTCTAAATCTCATTACATTCTGAAAAATAAAATAATGTATTATAAAATTTTGCAAAAAAAAAAAAAAAAAAAAGTTAAAAATTATGTAACTTTATATTGTTTAAATATAATTGTTTAATTTTTTTAAGGAAATATATTGAAACTGAGTCAACTAAATTACGAGGAATCATACTCATAAATTATTCACTCATAAATTCTAAATAGAACATTTTATAAAAGTAATAAAAAAAGTCATACAGTGAACTCTCGTTAAAACGGACAGTCAAGGGCCGACAATTTTTGTCCATGTTAACGAGAGTCCATTATAGCAGGAGTTCATAAAGTGAAGTTCCATGTTAGCCCCTACCACAGACTAAGGAATACTTAGTCTGTGGCCCTACAAGTACCGCACTTTCCTCCTCTAAAGTGTAAAACTTTGAAAAGGCTGAGCTTTATAAAAAAAAAAACCCTGTTTCATCGGTGTTAAATATGTTTTTAGCTTTGATAGTTCGTAGTCTATGATAAGGCAGGACAAATTCTCTTTCCGTCTTTCCACTATTTTATGTTTTCTTCTGGTACATTTCCGATAACGAAATCCTTTGCTATGTCTCCACAACAGAAGTGGAGACAGGTGCAAATTGTTGACTTGAACTGTCACTGACAATCAATACTGTTTACCTCCCACGGTGTAATAGCGCCCTTTTATTAACCCTTTTATTATTGCACCTTTTCATGTAAAAAAAAAAAAAAAAAAAAAAAAAAAAGAAAAGAAAAGAAAAAAGAAAAACTTTGAAAAGATTTTTGGAACTGACTTTTTTTCAAAGAAAATAAGCTTTGAGGAAAAAAATGTCCGTCTTAACGAATAAATTGTACGTATAAAGCGATGTTTATTACATGCAATTCCTATAGGCTTTAGCCGGGGATTCTGTTTTTGTACGTAATAACAAGAAATCCATAGTAAACGGGGCCATCTTAGCAAGAGTTCACTGTATTTTAAAGCAACAAACATGCATAAGATTTCTAATTTAAAGTTTTTACATATGTTATTCTCAGTAAATTCTGCTTTCTTTCTTTCGGCTTCTTTATGTTAGAAGAAAAAAAAAATTGCTATTTTCACTTGAATGATAGCAACATTTGGTTTTCTTTTCACATATATCTGTGAAACAGAATTTTTGTTATTCTGGTTTCACAAAAAAATAAGAAATATATATGAAAAGAAATTTTATTTTTGTCAATCATTGGCTGTTAAAAATATATATGCATATATATATATATATATTTGGTTAAAATTTCGTGACATGGATGATTTGAAATGTTTTTGATGGATATTTGAAAAAGAGCACAAAGGAAGTTAATCGAGAAAATTGCAGATTAGGATAAATCTTAGATGAGAAATAGTAAAATACTAACTAAAAAAAATTGATAGTTAAAGTTACTGTTTCCTACATGTCCAAATAAAGTGGTTATCTTAACTTAACACTATCATTATATTTTTATATATTTTATATCAAAATCTATATTAATAAAATCAGACTTTTGTCTGTAAATTTGTCAGAATCGAAAAAATTTTGCGATATCTTCACGTTTCGCACACCAAGAAAGCTGAAAATGACTTCAGAAAATTTTGCCTGTGTGTGTGTGTGTGTGTGTGTGTCATCGTGTCTGTATGTCGCTTTTTTTGTCTTGGCATCACTTAAGAACGGCTGGACGGAATTCAACGGCGCTTGGCAGGAATTTAGGTCTTCATCCAACTTAAAATTATATCTATCAACTTTTCAGAAATTCTCCTCTGTTCCCCCCTAGGGGGTAAAAGACTAAAACACGTTTGTCCGGGTATCACTTGAGAACGGCTGGACGGAATTCAACGGCGCTTGGCAGGAATTTAGGTCTTAACCCAACTTCAAATTATATCTATCAACTTTTCAGAAATTCTTCTCTGTTACCCCCTGGGGGGTAAAAGACTAAAACACGTTTGTCCGGGTATCACTTCAGAAAGGCTGGACGGAATTCAACGGCGCTTGGCAGGAATTTAGGTCTTCACCCAACTTAAAATTATATGTATCAACTTTTCAGAAATTCCCCTCGTTCTCGCTTTGGGGGGGGGGGAGGTAAAAGACTAAAACACGTTTGTCCAGTTATCATTTGAGAACGGCTGGACAAAATTCAACGGCGCTTCGCAGAAATTTAGGTCTTTACCCAACTTAAAATTACATCTATCAACTTTTCAGAAATTCCCCTATGTTCCCCCCTGGGGACAAAAGACTAAAACACGTTTGTCCGGGTATCATTTGAGAACGGCTGGACAGAATTCAATGGCGCTTCGCAGGAGCTTAGGTCTTTACCCAACTTAAAATTATATCTATCAACTTTTCCGAAATTACTCCCTTTTCCCCGTGGGGGAAGCAAAAGCAAAAACACGTTTATAAGCATAACTCGGCTCCTAATTACTTCACAGTAAAGAAATTGCGCATGGGGAGACTAGACATGAGTACAAATAATATGTTTTCTACATTTAGGAATTTTCGATTTTTAGGGGAAGGGAGAGGGAAATATTGAAAATTCCTGATTTTTGAGTGAACCTCTACCAAAAATGGAGCAAATATATTGAAAAAAGGCTATGCGACTTCCTTAGGATATTTCCAAAAACACATTTTTTTTTTTTTTTTTTTTTTTTTTTTTTTGGGAGGGGGGGGGGTTACAAGGGGACAAACTCGAGACACAGCTTTTAGCGCTAAATTTGTCCTGAGAAATCTATGGGATCTGCGGTAACGAAATTTGGTACGTAAATTGTTTATATGGTGTCGAGAGGGCTATAAACACGTGTAAAAATATGTTTTACCTTTTGCATTCGCCTCAAATTATCATGCATTGGCGAACTTTGGTGTGTGGATGTTGATTAGGTGTACGCATTATGTACTTTGTCGAGATTTCACAAAACTTCAATTTTAGCCAATGGAAAAGGAGGAGTAAGAAGCGGGTAAGCTGCTGCCGAAAGCAGTGGGAACACGGACCTCTCACGTTGCAAGCGAGAAAAATCTCTACCGAGCGCAACGGGAACTTTAACTCATGTTAATTAATAATGATATGGAATTTTGACAACTCATTTCAGTATTGTGTCCAGCGAAGCGGGCAAAGCCTGCTAGTATATATATATATATATATATATATATTATCAGCGCTATTTTTATTTTGACAACTTATATAATTTTTAAACACGTATTTTGGTGAGTTTAGATTTTCCAATGATGTAATCAAAGATAAAACACAGAATTTATAGTAAAGCAGAAATGGCTTTAATGTAGAAATATAAATATATTTGTTATAGAGTTTAACTTTTGCCCAAAACTGTCTCTTTATTCATTTTATTATTGTATTTTTAGCTAATAGAAATAATAAACGGTTAGATTACTTTCTAAAAATAATTCCTAGTTGCTAATATATTAAAAAATTGTAAATCTCATTACATTTTGAAAAATAAAATAATGCATTATAAAATTTTGAAAAAAAAAAAAAAAAAAAAAAAAAAAAAAAGTTAAAATTTTATAATTTTATATTGTATAAATATAATTGTTTAATTTTTTTTAAATGAAAAATATTGAAACTGAGTCAACTAAATTACGAGGAATCATACTCAAAAATTTTATACTCATAAATTCTAAATAGAACAATTTATAAAAAAAAAGTCATATTTTAAAGCAACAGACATGCATAAGATTTCCAATTTAAAGTTTTTTCATACGTTATTCTCAGTAAATTCTACTTTCTTTCTTTCGGCTTCTTTATGTTAAAAGAAAAAAAAATGCTATTTTCACTTGAATGATAGCAACATTTGGTTTTCTTTTCACATATATCTGTGAAACAGAATTTTTGTTATTCTGGTTTCACAAAAAAATAAGAAATATATATGAAAAGAAATTTTATTTTTGTCAATCATTGGCTGTTAAAAATATATATGTATATACATATTTTTTTGGTTAAAATTTCGTGACATGGATGATTTGAAATGTTTTTGATGGATATTTGAAAAAGGATGTTAATCGAGAAAATTGCAGATTAGGTTAAATCTTAGATGAGAAATAGTGAAATACTAATTAAAAAAAATTGATAGTTGAAGTTACTATTTCCTACATGTCCGAATAAAGAGTTTATCTTAACTTTACACTATCATCATATTTTTATATATTTATATTAGGTATTATTTTACATTCTTAAAAATATATAAGTAGAAAATATTATGAAATAGCAATTTTAATATGGAGAATCGCATATTAAAAATAACACTCTTTGGACATAATATTGGTAAGTCCCATTAGTAAGTTTTTTTTTTTTTTTTTAAATAAATTTCCAAAGGCAGGAATTTTTCTCCAATTTTTTTTTTCACTATATAGATTCTCACCAGTTGTCTGTAACGTTTCGTATATTAGACTATGCGGTTGAGAAATTTCCTTTTTGCTGTAATTTTGGTGGATACCGAAAGTAAAATTTCCATCACTCTTCGAAAAAGTCAACCGATCCACAAGAAATGAATTTAAATTCGCTGGTTAAAGCCAATTAGATTGCTTAGTGGATAAGAAATCCATAAAATCGACTGCCCGAGAATAAGGACTTTTTTGCAGTATCTGAGTCTCTCCAGAAGAAGCCTAGAGAAAATAAGGCAACTCCACTTTTCAAAGTGCCGGCGAAACGCGCTAAAAATTGGAGTCTCAACAATCTCACGATGTCGACGTCTGTGTCATGTGTTTGAAACACTTGCCACTATGCCTAACAAGAGCCATCTTAGTCAAATGCAACGCATGTGATCATCTGATACATTTGAAGTGTGCTAATGTACATGCAATTTATTTTACTTGCAAGCATTGCACTTCTCATTTAGAGGACGAAAAAAAATGACAAATAAAGTTGGAAAAATACCACTTTTGTTATTATTTCGGCTATTGAATCCTTACAAAATGAACAAATTGTGTTGTTTTCTGTATTTATGGTGTTTTGTATTACTCAAGTGTGCCCACATCAGGGTACAATTCTTTTTTTTTTTTTTTTGGCTAAAAATGACCACTTCATAAAATTGGTAATAATTTTTTTCTGATTGACGGAATCAATACAGTTATTTCATCAAACATTAGTTAATGGTTCTAGTTTTCCATTGGTATTCATATGTTTGCATAATATCTACTCTATCAAAATTTATAAGCCAAAATCTAAACTGTTAAAACCACAACCCGAGATATTCCCCTGTTTGTTTCATTTGGTTTAGTGCAGTCTATAGATCTTAAACTCTACTTATCTGCAATTTACCTTAAGAACTTTTATATTTGAATCCTCTTGGGTATCCCTGTACACGAACCATTTCCTTGATCTCAACGAAAAGTTTAGTGAAGCATCTCTATATGATACACATTTAGAATACCGAGTTTAACTTTCCGCTTTTATTTGTTCTTGAGATATGCAACGACCTAATATATAGATAATATATATATACTCGTATATATATATATTATAGTAATAACCAACAAGGAAAAAGATTTGTAGGTGTAAGATTTATAGGTGTTTGGGAAGTATCCGCCATCCAATAAAGGCACACAAACTTCCAGTATAAGTATCTTTCAAAAGATCTCGTCAATACCTTTAAAATGAATGATGGAACCATAGATCTGTAATAATTTGAAAAAAACATCTTTTTTTTTTTTTTTTTTTTTCATTTTTAATAATAATAATAATAATAATAATAAAGTTCGTTAGTAGTGCATAAAATAAATTTTATTTGAGTATTAATTATTATATTAAAAGAAGACTTGGCGCTGGATTATTAAAACCAGTAAAAACTACAACGTCAGAAACGCCAAAGAAAAATATTTGAGAAGCATACAGCTGTTTCGGTAGCTTTAAGCGCGCCGTCTTCAGTGCAAAAAAAAAAAAAAAAAAAAAAAAAAATCTGGAGCTGGAGAAGTGCTCGTATATATAGAATTCGGCCTCTCTTTTATATATACGAGCACTTCTCTTGTTCCAGAATTCTTTATGCACTGAAGGCGGTACACTTAAGGCAACCGAAACTGCTGTATGCTTCCCAAATATTTTTCTTTGGCGTTTCTGACGTTGTAGTTTTTACTGGTATTAATTATTATACTTCTATGAGAAGAAATCGTCAGTATTTATCCTGGGAAAAAATTAAATAATAATAATTTTAATGAATTAGTTATACTGAGTGAATTTGAATGTAAAATATAGAAGAAATAGTTTTGATGGCCACAACATACTAGTTGTGTCATGGTTATGACATTTTTTTTCTTTTAATTGGATTAATATATAAAAATATCTAACTGTCAGACAATCTAATATCTGGCAAATTAACATCTGTTCATGAATACTTTCCTCATCCAATTAAAATTTAAATTATGAGTTTGATTAGTTGATCATAATATTAAATAATAATATCACATTTTAAATCATATCACCGCTATTATTAAATAGAAATCTGTTATATATTTATTTTCTACTATTAAGTAAATTTAGATCAGGTATAGGAAATTTCTAGTGTGAAGCATTCCGGGAAAACCAGAAGAGTTGGTAGCTATGCAATTCGACATATCAAATGCGCTTATCTTGAGATTTATTTTGAATAAAATTGAATAAATCTAAAAATGGGCACATATCCTTTAAAGTTCTATAATTACACTGGTCTACAGTGGTTCGGTAACAACGGTCAAATTATTATTTTTATTATTAATTCCAATTTTTATTTAAATATCTGCAAGATGTCCCACCACGTCACATTTTTCTGTTAGAGTATCAGACAACGACAATTTTTACGATTTTGTATCATTTTCACAGTATCGCAGGTGGTAACCCTTCCTGCTGGCAACCCAGAGTTCTGGCAACTCAGAGTCCCCGCAACCATGTTTGTTCAATTTTTTTTGTTAAAGTATCAGAAAATGGCAAATTTCACTATTTTTTTTATGATTTTTACAATACAGTCGACAGCAAAAGTATCCGAGCACTAGCCAATAATTCTGATGTCAAAAAAAGTACATTTAATACTATTTTGTTAAATAAATCCTTGTCGAATCCTGTTCTTAGACTGACTAAGTACATGACTCGACAAGGATTTATTTAACAAAGCAGTATTAAGTGTACTTTTTTCAGACAGGGATTATTGCTAGTGCTCAGATACTTTCGCTGCCGATTGTATCACACATGGTAAGCTTTCGTGCTATCAACCCTGCCTCCTGGAAATCCTCTCTGCTGGCAACCCCTGTTTGGCAACCCTGTATTCGTACCTTATTATTTTTTTTTCTGGTATTCTAGTTAACAGATATTCTTTGTTAAGTATGATTGTGCTGTTTTAAAGTTTCATGTTCAAAATGGCAAGTTTTCAGTGTAGAACATGTAAAACCCTACCCGATAAGTTTTGCTGTATTTGTGACCTATTCATACATTAAAATCGCAAGGTAGACATTTAACACAAGACGTAAAAAAGCCTATTTCTTGTATTTTGGTTTTAAAATAACAAATAATAACAAATCAATCATTTAGTGAATTTTCCATGTTTTTACGTTCTACTTAGTCCACAATATGTATATTATCTCCATGTTAACAGTATTCCATGATAATTTAATAATATTGATAGTAATAATGCATGTCTTCTAAAGACTTTTGTACATTGCTTCTAGTACAGATTAAATAACCATAACAAAAAAACTATACGTGTTACAGATTTTTCACTATTATTTTTTAATTCTGCTCCACTGAGCTGAAGAACAACTGGAGCAAATGCTTCCAATACTTTTACACAGTGTTCGTGCGTGCCAGTTTTTCTTCAATCGTTCGCCTGCCTTGCATGGCAAGCAGCATTTGTCGGGTCGTCTATTACTATTATAACCTTTAAAGAATTAAAATTTAAAATTGTAATGTCATGTTTGCATATGGTTGTTCGAACAGACAACCTTTACACAATTTTACTTTGAAATATAAATATATCAAATGATTTTTGCCATGCAACGCTCGAAAGATAAACCTTCAAAAAACGGCACGCGAAAACCGGTCTAGCATTTCCTCCAGTTGTTCTTCAGCTCAGTGTTCTGCTCAACAGAATTAGTTGAAAATAGCTAATATCATTTCTGTTTCCCCCCCCCCCCAAAAAAAAAAAAATATATATATATATATAAAAAAAAAAAAAATAGTATTATTAGATAAAAAATGTAAAATCTTTTTTGCATGAAAAAATAATGAACGTGCGTACATCTAACCAAGGATCAATATTTAAATAAAGAATCTTTAATCTTTTCCTCTAGATTTTAAGAAAAGCTATGTTTTTTTTTTTTTTTTTAAACAAATAACATATAGCAACAAATAACATATAGCAAACAAATAACATACTTATTTTGATTAAATTAAACACCACAATTTTATCCAAAAATATAATTTGCTTCAATGCTTTTTAATATTAGGATGCCGCTTGTGCAAAATCTTATTTGGTTGAATATATTATCATGTAATTACAATGTACTGTGGAAAATACGCCGTTAATTTCAATAAATCTGCCAAATAAAGCACAACTTTTAGCCGTAAATTAAGTTTCTAATTATAAATTATATTTCTTTCACTGAAAAATGAAGCAATGATTAATATTATTTTTGTAAAATACACCAACATATTTTAATCGGTACTTGAGAGGAAAATTCCTAATACAAATCACAAGCGTATAATTGCATATATGGAAATGTGAATGCAAATTAACATCTGTCCGTGAATACCTTGCTCATCGAATTAAAATCTAAATTACGTATTTGATTAGTCGATCATAATACAAATATGCAAAATTCATGCAAGAATCAGGTTAAACGAAAACTATTATAAACTGAAATATATTTCCTAAATATTCATACTTGATTAACATTTACTTAATTTATTTATTCCACAAAGGATGAGGGCCCAGAAGAGGGTTTTTCGGCCCTGAGGAGTTTCAAGTTCCAATTTTATCATATGAATGGTTAGACCAATATAAGTAAAAATTGATGCGAATTAACGCCAAAAGTTCAGTATAACTACTATAAAATATGATATAACCGTGTGAATGTCTAGACCTCTAACAATCATTCTTGGCATTATGTTAAGTATAAACTGCGTCTGTGGGTGTTATTGTTAAAAATTACATAATTTTAGAACGATATTTTTTTTGTATTTATTCTTATATTACAAATGAATATACAGGGTGTTACTGAATTTATGGACTAAACTTTTAAGGTAAGTAAAACACGCATAAAGAAACATTTTTTGCATAGCAATATGGGTTCGGAAATGAGAACTGTAGGCAGAAGTACAACGCACTTTATAATTGGGAAAAAATGAGAAAAACCCATAGAAAACAGCATGAAAAAAAAAAATCGCAAAATACAAATGTGTGAAAAAACTACTATTACTAGTCCTACTCGCCGCATTAAAAGTGTTAGTGTTGTTTAAGATATAAACTGTACAGATAAAAAAAAATAAATAAAGATTTTAATGTGTTTTTATTTGGTGAAACGAAAGTGACATTTAAATACAATTTGATTAGATAGATTCGATTTCACCAGTTTCGTCTCTTTAAAACCCGTGAACAGTGTTAGTGTATGCAATGTGTCATCAATGTTTGTTTTTCTTTGAATTTTAATTTTTTTAATATAAGAGCAGTGAAGCAACTCTTTATCTTTATGTAAAATTTACCTCATAGTGTACCTCATAATATATTTAAATAGGAAAATGTTGCTCATTTGCGCTCATATAAAAAAAAAAAAAAAAAAAAAAAAAGTAGGCCAAGCCCCTAAAAATGGAGGGATTTTAGACAAAAAAAAAAAAAAAATCTTTGGACTCCTGAGGAACAAACAGCTACTTGAATAAAGGAATAATAACGATTGAAACTTAAAATAATTAAATACAAAAATTTCACACGTTTGATCAATCTGATATTTCCTTCAATTTCAGTGCCTTATGGACCACCCTCCTTTATAAAGACACAAAATTTAAAATAGGTCTTTAAATAATAAAAAACAATTTTATTTATTAACATTCAACCAAAAATTAGGGTTGTTAATTACTTGAAACTTTCGTCTATCTGTCTCTCCCTGTGCGTATCTCTATCTGTGGCACTGTAGATCCGAAACGTATAAACCGATTTCAATGAGTTTAGAAAGTTCATTTAAGAACGAGCAATACCTAATCTCACTGACAGCCAATGTCCATGTTATTCTATGGAAAACTTTGTTTCCAATATAAGCTAATGTATTTTTTGAAAGTTTTCAGACTCAGAAACTTCGCAATCATTAAATTAGTTTACTTAAATTAGAAAATTTATTTTGTACATTTTTAGTACTTTATTTTCTTGGTAAAGAAATGCGAAAAATGCACTTCATTATCTTAAAAAAAAAAAAAAAAAAAAAAAAAAAAAAAAAGTACTAATTTAATGGTTGTGAATTTTTTGAATAGGAAAACGGAATAATAAAAAAAAATAATAATTGGGTAATGAGTAATTGTGGAAATAAATTTTTCCAAAGC
The DNA here is from genome assembly GCA_963930645.1 of Salticus scenicus. NCBI lineage: Eukaryota > Metazoa > Arthropoda > Arachnida > Araneae > Salticidae > Salticus > Salticus scenicus. The sequence goes on from OZ005650.1 coordinate 97,883,767, forward strand.
ATAACATACGCCTTGGCTGTCGGCGAGATTTGGTGTGTTATCCGCTCTTATAATTGGAACGGTTCTTTGTTATATTTGGTGAAAATCTTTTTGATAGACTTTTAAAATTGCTTAATATGTGATTTCTTCTAAGGCAACTTTCCATTTATATTTCAGTTTTTACGAGTTGTCAATATCTTTACATCCAGATCATATTAGATGATAAGTAACGTGTTTTCATTGTTATTATTATTGGAGTGTAAAATAATTTTCTTTAATTTAAAATTTTAACTGATTTTTGACAAAAATAAAAAATTTAAATGCTGACTGCGAGTTTATAGTGAAAAAAAAATCATAAAATTAGTCAGCGTTGAGCTGGCATTTTACAATTTACGATCAACGTTTTTCCTTCTGAAAATTACAGATTTTATTAGAAAAATAATATTTAATTAAATTCGAGGTCGAGGTTTATGTACCGGTGATTCAAAAGTCACAGAAAAAAATAAAAAATGTATTATTCAAAAACTACTGACTTTAGTCTATGCAAATTTCCTTAAAATGAAAAAAAAAAAAAAAAAAAAAAAAGGATTATATATATATATATATATATATATATATACATATTAGTTACGTTCGGTATCAACAAATCGCGTTGTATTCCCAGTGTCCTCTCCTGTTTTATACAGATTAACTTTCTCAAATGACACCTTTTAGCGAATATTGAAGCTTTTTTTTTTATGAAAATTTCTCATGCGGACGATCTCACGGCCATTAATATGAATGACGGCCGTCGTATTGAGCATTTCTAATCCCACAATGAGAAAAAATTCTGTAACTGACATCTGGAATCTAAATTGTGGCTCTAGAAAAAATAGTTCCATGTCATCCTTATAAATTCTAGTCCCCATTGAAAGCGAGTTCTAGAAACATCATTTAGAATTCTAGAGGGTATGCCTATATTATAGAGGTCAAACTTATTTAAAAAATCTCTGAAAATAAATGAGAATACAAAAGACGAGTTTTAGCAACTATAATCTTGGTTTATGACCCAATTCTAGAAAGTCAAGCAAGAATTTCTCACGATACAAAGGATTCTTAATATTCAGAATATTGTTTCACCATCTAGAAATGCATAGACTAGAAATTCTCGATCATTTCGTCTATTCAGCTTATTAGCGTGCTTTATACGCATAACTCAGAAATCCATATTTCTAGTTTAGGGATTTATAAAATGATGGCTGATTCGTTCTAGATGAAGGCGGTATATCTTTTTTTCTCAGTGCAGTTTCGTAGTTAAATGTACCGAGCCCCTATAAAAAAAGTAATTTTAGAATTAAAACTCCGCTTGATGGAAACAGTTTAAACTAATCTGCGAATACAGCCTTTGTTACCTAAAAAAAACCGACGTGTTTCTGTGAATTTCAGTGAAATAATGCTACGGTCAATATACATTTTGAATAATACATTTTTTATTTTTTCTGTGATTTTTGGATCACCCGGTATATATAAAGCTAGCTCTACGCTTGTATACACTAAATACTTCCCTTTCTGTGAGTTATTTTAAAATTTTACTAACAATTTTGCCTTAAACTTTATTTGAAATGTTAAGGACACTAAAAAATATTTTACACTTTCGAAAATAACTCGCAAAACTTTTGGTTAAGGCGTACTTCAGTTTAAATTATAGTTTCTTTAAATAACAATTTCTGCATGAAAATTCTCAATCCTATTAAATTATGATCTTTGAGAAAACTTTCATAACGTAGAACAACATTAAAACTAATGCAATTTTCTGCCATAAAACTGCCATTTACCGATACTACTTTGGTTTATTGTTATCGCTAATATGCCGTTAGTTTCAAAAGTTAGAGAGTTAAAATGATTAAGAGCTAAAAGCACGCAAATTACAGCATGGTGTGCGAAAAATGATAAATTTGCAACATTTCTAGAAAACTGATTTAAAAAGTACAGACACTTTTAAAACTGAAGATAGTTTAACTAATTTTGGTAATATTATTTGTGAATAATACTGAAAATTTTATAAACTTTTTCTGAGGGAAATTCAACGTGACTCAGAATATAACTTTTTACTTATTACTGAATTTCGTGGGTTGTTTATTTACTTACTTTTTCATTTATTAAACATTTTTATTAGATTGTTTTATAGATTAAATTGTATCAAGAATATTATCATAGAAGTTGTAACAAAAACATTGAGACTTATAATTCTAGTTGGACTAAATTTTGTATGAGTTTATTAATTAATTTAAACAGTTTTATTTGTAGAAATTCAGAAGTTACACATGTAAATCATATCAAATATAAAGAAAGAATAATAATAATAAAATTTATTTAAAGAAATAGTGTAAGTGCACCAGTGATTGACACTTTTAGAGCAATCTCTGATGTTTTTAATGTTCTAGTCATCAGAAAATATTTTTAGAAATCTTACGTTAGTATATATGGTATGAAAGACATCCAGAACCACATATATGTTAAAATATATACATTTGATAATAATCATTTTTTTTTTATTTGGCCCACTCAATGTTCCAATAATTGACATTGCCAGTTTTTCATTTTATCAGTAATTGCCCCCCTATGTTCCAGTGTTTGACACTGCTAGTTATTCATTTTACCAGTTATTAGTACCCTATGCTCCAGTGCTTGATATAAAATGTTAAAATTATTATATGTAAAATATATGATTTTATTATTTTTCTTATTTATTAATTTTTTAGGGATAGATGTCAATTACTGGAGCATGCCAATCACTGGAGCACCTACCCTATATACTTATTAGTTAATATTTTAGATTTTGAATGTTATTTTATCAATAAATATTTTGATATAATGAATGTTTTTGCAATTAGAATAATTTATTTTTGATATATTGAAAATTAATCTTAGATGTTTAATGATAAAAATACCTTCAGCGAAATCTATATTTTGGTTCTTTCCGTTAATTACGATTTTCTGTATATGACGAAATTTTACCTTGATTCAAAAAATTTTCATATACTTATAATATTAATAAATACCATATTTACCGTTATCTATGTACAATATTTTGAACATTTATTGTTTTTAAAACTTGGAATTTTTGTACTGAATACGACTCTACACAAAAATCTTAAATGACAAGAACAACTTTTGAAAAATTTCTTCAGACATTAAATGGACAAATACGGTTACAAAAAATAAGTTTCCTTCATTTGTAAATCAATGCATACACTGAAAAAAATAACGGAGCAAAAATATTAAAAAAAGAGTAAAATTGTGCCAAATTTCTGTATGTCACATACTGAAAGTAACTTTGAAACAAATATACTCATATTTAAAAAAAACATGTACTTATTATTGAGTACGTTAACATGCTGAAAAAATTGCCATTGACAATCGTGAATCCCAATATTTCAACCACAGATTTTTCATTGATGTATTCTACCGCAAACCAGTACGAAACCGCCATAAAATATAGTTCTGGAGATTTCAGGGAATAAATTTTGTGTTTAAACTTTTTCTATTTAAATTTGTAGAAATTCTATTAAATATCTTCTTTAAGTTCAGCCTGTTTATAATAAATTATGAAGTGAACCGCTGTTATTTTGAAAACGTGCGATATTTCACAAATGAGACAAGCATGTTTTCCTTTTTGAAACAAAATTCCTCCTCTTGACATGTGTATGTCCCTTCATTCCTTTTTCCGCACTTCAGTTTATCAGTGTGTGTCAGATAGAAAAATATTCCCATCAATAAATAACAAATTCTAACTTACTTTTATAATATTTTAGAGATTTTATGATGTCTGAGATCGATTCATAATTTTTTTTTCATGGAATATAAATGTAAAGTAAAAGAAAACCTTTTACACTATAATTATAAATTATTTTCTAAAAAAAAGCGCTAAAAAATAAAACATAATTACTATACCAACTATACACTGCTTGATCAAAACACAGCAATTACAACGAATTTTTGAAATAAAATAAAGAAATTTGGAAAAATAAATTTTAAATTTTTGTATGATATACAATCCTCATTTGAAATATTTTATATAATGAAAAATGGCATGACTTTAAGAAATCTCATTGAAATCTTACATATAGTGATGCATTAATTGCTGTTAAATTTTGAGCGCATTTCATGCAAATAAATACATGTATAGGGTCACTGAATAGGTTTTGCACCCTTAGCTATAATTTATTCTTCTATTTTTATCATTAGCTATAAGATAATAAAACTTTTAGTGAAAACTTTATTATCTAGTTAAACTCTTTGCATAATTATTCAGTTTAAGCTTTTGGATAGAAGGCGGTATAAATCAATGTAGCCTCCAGTTGCTGTTAAGCATCTAGTCTAACTTTTTTTCCCCATGCGTTGAATGCATTTTGGTAAAATTTAGGTAGTTTACTTTTACACCAGAGTGTATCACTTTCGCTACACGTCCAACATTAAACTAGTTACTCAGTAAACATCCGTGTGGTTACAGATCTATCATTTTGGATGATTTCAACAACTGCTTTCTTACACAGAGTGAGTACAACACTTTGAATAAACACCATAAAATGCAAAAACAATTGTTTCGGGTCGAAAGTAAACACAAATTTTGGTCAGCGAACAAAGTAGGTACGAGTGCTGCAAACAAAGTGGCAATCGACGAAGAGTCGCACTTTCTTTTGATCCGAAACAATTGTTGCGAATTCTTCTATTTTATGGTGTTTATTCAAAGTAATGTACGCATTACTTTTAAACGATAGTTTTGTGGTGCCTTTCTATAACTATTATTTCATGGTTTATCCAACAGAGAGAAATCATCATCTTTAAATTCCTTGGGGTTAAACTTATGCAACCATCACGTTAAAAACAGCGGTTATTAAGAATGTCATTCTTATAAACTGGAATAAGCTTCCTGTTAATGAAAACTGTGGAGTCATCTCAACTTTTGAACAGAAATTCCTGTATTGACCGTTGTTGGATTTTGATGTATATTTCAGGATCTATTGCAGTTCACCTGTAAACAGTAGAAAAAAAAAACTCTATTATTTTCATCCTAAAGTTTAAAACGTTGTCTGGCAAAATTTATATTTCCATGTATCCCAACGTAAGAAATTTATATTTTCATATAAAACTGCAGAAAGAGTAACCCACCAGTGGTGTATGCGGCATCAAACGCGAATATTACTGCGACCTACCGATGACTCAAGTTGCTCCCTCCCTCCTTGATTAATTTATGACTAATAATAATAATAATAATAACTCAGCGAAATGTACAAAACTTATTAAGCGCCCTTTAAATGTGCAAATACATTTTAAATTAAAAAAAAAAAAAAAACACTTATTCATTTAACTAAACTTATTTGAATTCATTCTAGCTAATTCATATTATATAAAAATTTTCGCTTTAATAATTTGTTCATATTGCCTGCTGAGCACAAGTGGAAAATTATATCCACATTAACAATGTCACAAAGCTACCTCTAATCCGAAGGCTTTGAAGTTATAGGAAAATAGAGACAGAAGATATAGGAAAATTATATAAAAGGAAAAAAATAGAATATTATTTATTACTAAAAAAATATTATGTTTATTTTATAAGAGTTTTATGAGTGCTTGAAAAGTGTTTGGTGCGAGAATAGAATAAACTGAACGTAGAAACCAGATACATTTTTCTTTAAAGCTTAAATTCATTTTCTAGTTTATCTTTCTACTTAATAAAATCTATTTACATAGTACCATATATATTTATTAAAATCAAATACCTAAAGTCAATTTCACTATGTTATTACATAAAGATTCATATTTAATAAAATTATCGTATTCATGATGATTTTCTTCTTTTAAAAATCTAATTACCTGGGTTATGACAAGTAAGGAAAAATCCATTTCCCAATTTTTTAAAGAATGTAATCTGGGTGACTATATTAGAATTATGCATTAATGAAAGGAGTTTATTTCGTAAATTGAATAAGTCCATTCTTTTCATGACTTTGATTTATTTTTTTAAAAAGACGTTATTATTATTATTATTTTTTAAGAAAAGCAAAGATATCGAAAAAAAAACATTACTGAAGATATAAACGAATTTTGTATACGCCAGAGGTATTTTATCAAATTGCTCCTGGTACTAAAATAAAATTTCGGAATAATATATTTTCCCTCGGCATATAAAAAGAATAAAAAGTTGTATTTAAAATAATTTTTATTTATTTAGTTAGTTTGAGCTATATATTTTATTTTTTACTTTCTTATACTTCCGGCTAAAATATTTTAAATTATTTTCAGTGTCCCTTAAAGCGCAATCAATATACTAGTATTTATTAACTTTTTTATATACGGCTTATTTTAGAACGATAAAAGGAAAAATATTTTTTTATTCACAGATTTTTTCCAACGTGTTTATAAGTATAACAATAAAAAATTTAAGTCCAATTTAAATTAAAAGCATTTAATTTGTTTAAAAATCGGTTTAATCAATCATAATTCAAGTAAAACAATTTGTTGAACATTTTTAAAATAGAAATTTTCCAAAAGACAATTTGTCATATTGAGCGGTAAAAAAGAAAATCAAAACACTGTTTCTGGCAATTTTCCGTTCTTTATATTATTATTTTATTTATTTATTTTGCACCGTTGGTAAAACTTCATTATCCCTTAAGGCGAATGTAATATATCTTGCTAAATATTCTTTGTAACTTTTCTAATACAGTAACCGCCGCTTATTAAAATCACATCCGTCCTGAGCCAAAGTGATTTTATTAAGCGGCTGATTATTTTTTATATCCGGCGATCGTTTCTGGACTCAAGGAAAAGGTATTACTTCCCTGAATTTGGAAGGAAATTTCAAAATGGAACTAATTATGGAACTAATAAACAATATCAATTAATTTTTGATAGATAATTAATTAATTGTCCCTTCTATAAAAGTAAATTAAACTCATTCTAAGTTCTTATACGCTTTCCTTTGAGAAAAATCATCATTACTTTAACAGAAGTTCACACTTTTCTTATAAATTTAAAATCTTTCCGTTTAAACCTCTTGATTTATAGCTATTTCAAAATAAGAACTGGAAATTTTCTTTTAATAATTAAAAATTTAAAAAATATATCATTTGCAAATCAAATCAAATTTGTAACTCATTACTGCTTTTTGAAGAAAACGTTCCTTGAAATTGTTACGGGGATAAGTTTTGGGGCGTGTTTAATTTGTAACTATCCAGCAAGTGTAAAATTTTTGGCAATAAGAGATAATAGAGGGATGATTGTTGTGCTTTATTTTCTTTTTCAAAAAAAAAAAAAAAAAAAAAAAAAAAAAATAATAATAATGTAAATTGAAAATAAATAAATAAATAAATAAATAAAATAAAATAAATGACATTTTTGCTGATGAGGATTTTTATTTTTTTTTTTTTTTTTGTTTATTAACCGGCAATTTTAAATGTAGTTTCTATTAGTTTGATTTCGGTTCTGGCAATTTGATCAGATTAAGCGGCTGATTTTTTTAACCAGTGAATGTATTAAGCGGCGGTTACTGTACATTAAAATAATAACAATAACAATAATAATAGTAATAATTATAACAAAGATTAATTTTACTAGCGATTTAGTTTTTAAAAAAGCGAAAACGGCACTTTCGATTTGAGAAAACAGATTTGAAATATTATTAAAGTGTATATTAATTAAACTATACTTTAATATAAAAAGACCTAATTAGTTGTTTTATATATATATATATATATATATATAGGGTGTCCCAAAAAGTTTGAAACGAGATTTAATTCTTCACATATTAGAAATGAGTGGAAAATGTAATTTGCAAAAGTATTCAAAATAGGGTTCAAAAGAAGACCATGTCATTAAGAATTTCTTCCCGTTGATTTTCAAATAGGTTCACTTTTAAATTTTTATATTATTACCCCCTAGATATATTTCGTCAATTTGTAGAAATATTTTAATTTTAATGCAACAACATCATAACAGAAAACTGCATATCTGTGCCTTCAAAACTAAATTATTCTTAGGGAAATTTGAATGCTATGCACAGGGGAGCATTACCAAATTAAAAATATAAATCTATGATAGATTAAAAAACGATTAAACTTATTATAATATTTAAATTAAAAACATTTTTGCGTGGTTAGTGTATATTTGTAAACTAATTAAGTATTTCTAGGTTTATTAATTTAAATATTAATTTGTATATTTTTATTTTTTTTAATTAAGATTGCTATTTTATTTGTTTATTTATTTATTTTTTACTTGAAAATATTCAAATGATAAACAAATATATAGAAATATGTAATTAACTTTCAAATTTATCATATTTCTCAAAACAACTTCCAATAAAATAGCTTACAGACGATTTTAGAGATTCTTCGAATTTATTTTACAAAAGATGCTAAATTCAAAACACATTTTAAGTTTTAAATGTATATTCTGCATAATAGTCTGTTTAATTTTTTAGTTTCTCTTACCCATATGTATGGTAAAGAAAGCATTGTTTTAGGGTCAAATTTTCAAAATTGAGTTTTTTTTTTTTTTAGATGTTTTGAGACCCCCTGAATCAGAAAATCATGTTTTTAGCGGTTGGCCTGTGGGTCTGTCTGTGTGACTGTCTCTGTGTGTGTGTGTGTGTGTGTGTGCGCCTGTCTGTGTGTTATCAGCATATCTCAAGAAAAATAATACCAGAAAGTCCAAACTTGGTATGTATTTTAAATCTGTATCATATAAGGATCCTACACTAAATTTTCCGTTGAGATCAAGGAAATGGTTCGTATACAGGGACATCCAAGAGAATTCAAATACATTGTGCGTATGGAGAAATTTCTGGTAAATACTGTGTAACGTCAATAGGCTGACTTAACAAAACGGAATGAACAAAATTTTTTATATACAGGAAAGCATGTTTTGTGTAGATTGTGGCATGGAAACCATTCATCATCCATTTACAGGGCTACCCAAAGTATTTAGATATATTCGGACTACACTTCGAAATTGCTAGAATTGTAATTCATTTTGTATTATATGTTTTTCAAGTAAGACTAAATTTAAGCACGCAATATTATTTATAGTGCATATTGTTTATAGACATATACAGGGCTAGAGCTGGACGATATCAGAAATCAAATATCGCGATATATCGCCAAGTTAATATCGATATTAATGATATTATCGATATTTTTTCAAGAAAAGGAAAATAGACATTTGCTACTTTTTAAAGATAAATGAACACCAATTTTAATGTATACAAGCGTGGATTGCTTTCAGTTTCCGGAGATAAGAGAAGTCATGTAGAGCCGCACCAGATTGTAAAAACGTGAGAAAAATGACGGCTTTGGGCTTTCTCACGGTTTTGTGAGGTCTAGCTGCAATAGAGACAGTGCCCGGAGATGAGAGAAGTCGTGTAGATCCACACCAGATTGTAAAAACGTGAGAAAAATGGCTGCTTTGGCCTTTCTCACGGTTTTGTGAGATCTAACAGCAACGTTTCTGGCTGCAATCTTTAAGAGACAGTGTCCGGAGATGAGAGAAGTCGTGTAGAGCCGCACCAGATTGTAAAAACGTGAGAAAAATGGCGGCTTTGGGCTTTCTCACGGTTTTGCGAGGTCTGACTGCTATAGAGTCAGTGCCCGGAGATGAGAGAAGTCGTGTAGAGCCACACCAGATTGTAAAAACGTGTGAAAAATGGAGGCTTTGGCCTTTCTCACGGTTTTGTGAGGTCTAACTGCAACGTTTCCGGATGCAGTCTTTAAGAGACAGCGTCCGGAGATGAGAGAAGTCGTGTAGAGCCGCACCAGATTGTAAAACAATATACAGTATATAATTATCAACGCTTCACATTATTAACACTTCACTCGCGTTCGCTGACGATGACGTGAGTTCAATGATTTTTGTTCACCCAAAAGTTTTCACTTCAAATGGAAAGCGTTCGCTGACGATGACGCGAGTTTAATGATTTTTGTTCACCAAAAGTGCTCAACGCGCCTAAAGAAGTTTTCACTTCAATAAATGAATGAATATGTAAGTAAATATATTACTTTTATGTCGAAAAAAATAGAAAAATGTACAAACATTTTTTTTTTTTTAATAATTAAAATAGAATTCAAAAAAAAAAAAAAAAAAAAAAAAAAAAAAAAAAAAAACAGTGCTAATGAAATGGAACCGCTTCAGCATAGCCCTTTGCAAAATTTAAATTTGGTACCGAAGTAACCCGGATATTTCTTTCCAAAATTTTCGATAGCCACTTTAATTCATCAATAAATTCACAACAAAAAATTAAAAACCACAAAGGGGCTCCTTTGCTAAAGTTATACCAAAGACATTTTAAGAAATGAATATAGTAATCGATGCTAGTGAATGAAACACAGTTATTAAAATAAGTCCAGTTGTACTAAATTAAATTCTGTTTACGTAGAATGTAAGTAGAATTTCTATTTATATATTTATTTTTTTTTAACCACTTTTCTTTTGTTTAAATCTCTTATATTTAATAAGAACAGCTAAAATAAATAAATAAATAAATAAATAATAACAATAATAATAATAAAATGCTGCACGAAAAATAAAATAAAATAAAAATGAATAAATTAAATAATTATAAAATGCTCAGTGTTATATCATTGCTCAGTCGGAAAACTGTCCCTATAAAATTTCTGAAGATAAAAATCTATTTTACTAGCTTAATAAAGAACTGAGTTTATTAAAATATTTAATAATAATAATGATAGAAGGTAAACTTATATATACAAAAAAATTTACATTATACTGCACACGATTAAAAATTACAGATCGAAATATGTTCGGAAATTATTTTATTATTTTCATCTCCGAGACATCCAAAACATTTCCATATTTCCATTTTTTTTTTTTTTTTTTTTTTTTAAATACCACTTGATATTATTTCGAACAATCGATGTGGCTGCGAGCATTCATTTTACATTCAATATTCTAAATATTACTTTCACGTAAACCGCAATATATTGCGGTCATGCAGTATACTACATGAAGAAAATATATCGATATCAGTGAGTGAACATCCGGCAGACGAGATTACTCTTGCGATCAAAGTTCTAGTGGATATCAGTGTCTGAAATACTGCAATTAGGCTTTGATCATGTTTGATAAACATACGTTGAATCTCGCATGTCATTGGCCATTTAATACCGATATGAATGAGCCAATAGCAGGAAATGAGCTGCAATATTACTGGTATGGGGATATCTTCGAATGTGATAAGCTGGGAAATAATATACTGCGATAACTTGATGAATGATGAATGAAATATTTTATATGTTATCGTTCAACGTCTGACTTTTTAAGCAGTGGTACTGGTATTAGTTCCCCATCATACTATAGGTATGGGGAACTTAGGTAATTGTGAAAATTTTCGACCTCGGTTTTTTGACTTTTTTACACGTTTTCAGGTGTGAGGAATCCGAAAATGACAAAATTTCTATGGTGTCTGTCTGTAGGGTGTCTGTTAGTCTGTTAGTCTGTTAGTGTGTAAGTCCGTTGGTTTGTTAGTCTGTGTACACGATATCTCAAGAACAAATTGTCGCAGAGAGGTCAGATCAGTTTTAAAATATTACTTTCGACACTGGCAAGAACCCTATTTATTTGCAACATTCGAATTTAAAAACTTCGTAAGTTATTAGAAATTTACGATTTTCTTAACATGGGAGAATAGGACAAAAATTCACTTAAACGTGCATTAAATGGAAACTTTTTACTGTAAAAATGTCAGACCAGTTTTAAAATATCAGTTTTGATGCCGGAAGGAACATCAGTAACTATAAATATGCTACTTTGAAAATTTCGCAAGTTATTGGAAATTTACGAATTTCTTAACATGGCAGTATAGGGCAAAATTTCACATAAACGTCAATTTTGAGAGATATTTTCATCGTAAAGATGTCAGACTACTTTTGAAATATTATTTAGGACACTGGTATGAATATTAATGACTATGAATTTTCCAATATAAAAATTTCGTAAGTTATTGGAAATTTACGAATTTCTTAACATGGCATCATAGAGCAAAATTTTACATAAACGTCAATCTTGAGGGATATTTTCATCGTAAAGATGTCAAACCACTTTCGAAATATTATTTAGGATACTGGCATGAATATCATAGACTATGATTTTTCCAATTAAAAAAAATTCGTAAGTTATTTGGAATTTACGATTTACTTAACATGCCAGAATAAGGTAAAATTGAGCATAAACTTTCATTTTGAGGCTCATAAATACATTAGACAACTTCAAAATTACATTTATGATATTTGTTGGAACATGATTGAATACAAATATTCTAATATTAAAATTTCGTAAATTATTCGTAATTTACGATTTTACCAACATAGCGAAATTGTAAATTTTTCATATAAATATGAATTTTGAGGATTATTGCATTGGAAATAGTAGCATGAAAACTAAACAACGGAATTGACCCTGATAAAATAAATTAATAGATTAGAATAAGATAAATATATCGAAGTGAACGGTGGATAGCCTATTAGGCGGGGTTTTCATTCTGTCACTGTATCAAGCTTTTGTCAAATTCATTTCTTTTAACATGATTATATCTCTCAAACTAGAAATTTATGAGAACATAAATATGATGGGGAACTGAGCAGAGTCCACCTATGCCAACTAGTTTATTTTCGATTTGAGTGATAACAGGTATGACAGAAAAAGGAAGTGGTTATAGTACATTCGGATGTAGAGGGATGTATTGCGGTTGCTGTAACATTGAGAGAGATCGTTTGGGGCTATGAGAGGGGTATGTGGGGAAAGAAGGAAAGGAATATTAGAGTAAGAGATATTCGGTGCTATTTTTCGGGCGGGATTTAATCGGTCGTGCTGTGCATGCGTGGTAGGGAAAAGCGGAAGCGGAAAGCGGAGTTTGAAAGAAAGGGAAAGAAGCGAAGTTTGAAGGAGGTAGTAAGATTGGATGTTTAAAGTTATTTATCGATGTGCGATCGGTCGGCTGCATGGTGCACGCTGAGAAATATCGTTAAAGCGATATATCGGCAGAGTAAGATTTTAAATACTGTTATTGCGATACTAAAAAAATATTGATATTTTGTGATATACTGATAAATAATCCAGCCCTATACAGGGCTACCCAAAGTTAAGCTAAACGTTCTTTTCTCTTGAATGTAATTGATGGAAGTGCTTTGCTACATTTTACTATGTCGACGCTCACTGCTCAAGAAGCAAATTTAGTATTTCATACCGATACTGTAAACAAAGTATTTTCTTAAGTTCTGTTCGATTTTTTGTATAATATCGCGTTTTGAGGTGCCCTGATTACGAAAGTCCATTATTTAGCGGTTGATCTGTATATATATATCTGTAGTCAGCGTAAGTTAAAAACAGATAATTGCAGGCAATTTAAATGTGGTATTTTTGAGTTCGTAATAGGTTGCCACTTACAAATTTGATCAAGATCGGCAAGTTTGAAGTCAAATTAATAAGAGTCAAGAATTACCTTTTCTTTTCTTTTCTTTTCTTTTTTCTTTTTAATATAAGTTATTATAGCACTATAACTGAAGAGGTATTGAAGGTTTCGGTAGCCCCTCTCACACTGAATTACATGTCAAATAAAACTGTTCCTAAACATATTTCAGATTATTTTAAAAGTAAAGTTACATTTATTTTCATTATCTTACTCTATTGATCTTAAAACATAACACGCAATCTATCTTCATAGTATTAAAATGCAGGATCAGAGAATGCCGTGTGAGTGCCACACAAGGTTATTTTTATTATATGAGGAAGATAAAAACACAATGTTTATTAGTGTTTATTATTTTACGTAAGTGCTTTGTATTTACGATCTTGCGTTATCAATTTTTATCTGGTGCCTATTTTCAAAGTAGAAACAGTTTTCAAGCAATATGGAAACATGCATTTGTCAACTCCTTTTTTTCTGTATCATAATTGAGTTGTTTTTAAAGATGCACTTATACGTTTTTCTATTATTGTGTTGTGGGATGGAAAATAAACCTTGCAAACTGAATGAATTTTCCCATGCAATTTTGATCAAATGGAAGTCATGTAAAAATTTTAAAAATGTAATTTTTTGAAAATTTATTCTTACACCCCGTGACAAAAAGATAGGTACAAAGGGTTTTTCTTTGATTTTTCATAAAATAACATTATCTAAATTGTGCTTATCATTTATTATTATCATAAAATAACACTATTCCCGGACTAATTTTTGTTTTAAGACTAATTTAGAAAAGTTTTAAGACTAAAAATTTTCTAACACACTCCGCGATAAAAAGATAGGAACGAAGGTTTTTTTTTTTTTTAATTTTTAATAAAATAACATTATCTAAATTGTGCTGATCATTTATTATCATAACAAAATATTATCATATTAAAAATATATTAAATATTTGAATCATACTCAAAATAATCATATTAAAAAAAAAAAAAAAAAAAAAAAAAACCTTTGTTCCTATCTTTTTGTCGCGGTGTGTAATCTTAAATATTAGAAAAATTTTGGTCTTAAGATTTTTCTAAATTAGTCTTAAAACAAAAATTAGTCCAGGATTAGTGTTATTTTATAATAATAATAAATGATAAGCCCAATTTAGATAATGTTATTTTATGAAAAATCGAAAAATAAACACTTTGTACCTATCTTTTTGTCGCGGGGTGTAGGTAATGAATTAAACCACGTTCCTATATTTTTGGGATCCCTGCCTCTCTCATTCTCTTCTTCTCTCTCTCTGTATACATATAAATTATATATATATATATATATAATATAATATAATATAATATAATATAAATTATATATAAAAATAATAAATATGGGTTATTAATTATTAGTAAAATTATTATGAATGTTTTATTAAAATAACAATAGGTAGATGAAAAGAGTTTTATCAAAAATAAAATAAATAGAATATAGAAACCGGATATATTTTTCTTTAAAACCTATATTTATTTTTCTGATTTATCTGTTTGCTTAATAAAGCCTTCATAAAGTCTATTTATAGAGGAGCCTATATATTTATTAAAACTCAAATATCTGAAGTTTTTTTTCACTGTCACTTAACAAAGAATTTGATCAAATAATCTTATAAACGAGGATTATTCTACTTTTGAGTCTTATTTGAAAATTTAATGCTCAAATTCCAATTACTTAGACTGTTCCGAGTAAGAAAAAACCCACTTTTTAATTTTTTAAAGAATGTAATCTAGGTAACTATAGTTGACTTAACGCATTTATGAAAAGAGTTTGGTTTCGCAAATTAAATAAATCCATTTTTTCATGACATTCATTTATTTGAAAATGAGACATTTTCATTGTTTTTATCTTTTAAGACGAGAAAAAAAAAAAAAAAAAAAAAACAAGATAGAGAATAAAAAAGAATACTGCATTCACCAAAGATATATTATCAAATCCTTCATAATAATAAAATAAATGTTCAAAATGTATTTTTTCTAGATGTAAAAATAAGAATCTTATTTAAAATACATTTTATTTATTTATTTATGATTTTTTTTTTACTTTAATGCACTCCGAGCTAAAATATTTTTAATTTTTTTCAGAGTCCATTGAAACGTAATCAGTATTCAAATATACATAAATTTGCTTTTCTTATGTTGTTTATTTAAGAATGACAAAACAATTTTTTTAGTTATGTAATTTCTTTATTATTATTATCTTTAGGCGTAAAACGATAAAGGTTTTAAGCCGGTTTTAAACTAAAATCCTTTAAAGTACAGCTTAATCAAATACAGTTTAAATGATAAAAAATCTTGCACATTTTTAAAATGAATTCTTTTCAAAACAGAAGTGGCTTGTCATAGTGTGTAATAAAAAGAGGATATCAGACCACTACTTCTGACAATTCCCTATGCTTTATCCAATTTTTATTTAGTTTTCTTTCTTTCTTTTTTTCTTTGTCATATATATATATATATAACAATGAATAATACCTTTTTTTTGTGTGTTGATAATGACGTTATGTTGTCCTGCAACAGTGCGTCCCAAAAGTTTATAGACAATGGGTTTTTCCTTATTTTACAATTGAAAAAGATGAATAAAAATTTCGAAATCATTTTTAATTATATGTAATTTCAAGGCAATAATAATATTATACAAAAGTAATATCTTGCAATCACAGACATTGTGATAAAATCTAAAAACGAAAATTTACTGTCCAAAAAGTTTATAGACAACTTAATTTTTTTCCCTTTAACATTCAAATATTTGAGCAATTTTCTCTAATCACTTCAAAATCTCGATCAGTCATGCTCAAAACAAGAGTTTGAAGAAATTCTGGCTTTTGAGAAAACCAACTTCCTTCAGTCTTCAGCTTTAGAGCTTGAACTGTTGCAAACTGACACCCATTAGCATATACGTCTGTAGATAATATTCCCCAAAGAGTTTTCCACTGAGTTTAGGTGAGGACTTAGGGCTGGCAAGTTCATAACAATTACTTAGTTTTATCTAAACCATTTCATTGTAGAGTTTGAAACGTGAATGAAATAACTGTCCTGCTGATATATGTATTCGTCCCCCCCCTAGCAACTTTCCAAATGCAAGTAACTGTACCTCTAGCATTTTCTGGTAATCTTCGACACATTGACGACCCTTTAAAAAAACAATATCGGTAGTTCCATTAAAGGAAAATGCTCCCCACACCATGAATGAGCCCCCTCCTTGCTGTCTGTTAAAAAAAGTTTGCGGTTCCTTGCGAATATCCGGTCAGTAATATGCTCAACCACCAGGACCACATAAATTGGACATCTTTTCATCACTAAACAGTACATTCAACTATTCGCCTGTTCAATTCATAGGATTTTGACCCCACTGAACACGAGCGTCTTTATGCTGTTTTATCAACTTTGGTAAACGACACATTTTGCGATAAACAAGCAATTTACTTACTTGCAGCCGTCGATGCACAGTGTATTTTGATACTGGAATGGTCACTGCTCTAGAAATTAACCGTACAGACAGGTTCTGGGTTGAAAGTTGAAACTAATCTGAAAAACTCTGTCTTGCTGTTTAGTTGTTTTCTTTGGTCGCCCAGAACGTGATTTTGTTTCAAAATTATCACATTTTGACAAAATTTGGTAAATACTAGCCCTGCTATGCCCAGTTCTTCTTGCAATGTCCACAGTTTTCATTCCACGAGCTTTCAAACGATAAATTTGCAAAATTTCATTTTTCGAAAACTGCACGTTACGAGACATCTTTATAATCAGTAGGAAAAAGAGAGACACCTTCGCTTTTATCTCAGAAAACTACTGAGTCACAAGTGCATGACCTTGGAAAATGCAAATTTGGAGTTCAGTACTTCAATCAACTTTTAACGCCGGTTGTCTATATATTTTTGGGGAAGCATTATTTCGTTTTTATTTTTTTATTTTATTAAATTCCTCACTGTTTAACGTTCTTTAAATATTTTATTAACTTTATTATGTCAATACAAAAAAAAAAAAAAAAAAAAAAAAAAAACGGTTGTCTATAAACTTTTGGTATCCACTTTAATTATCACTTGGTCCTCATTACAACGTCTTCCATGAAATAACTTTCAAAGCAATTAGCTAAATTGAATTTATATCCAAAATAGTAATTTAAATGACATTTACAATAAGAGCAATAATAATAATAGTTATTATTATTATTATTATTATTATTATTGTTGTTGTTATTAATTTGATTATTAAGTTACAGTATTACATTTAAGTTTCACCGAAGAAAATATCTCAATTTTACTACAAAATAAAATAGTACTTTTTTTGGGAAGAGTGTTTTTGAAATTTATTTTCATCCATAAATTTATCTACATTTTCCTTTAATTAAATAAACCCTTGTAATAATTGTATAGAAACTAATTGTTTTTTAATAAAATAATTGGTAAAATTAATTTTAAAAAATGAACTTTCAGAGAAATAAGTAATATATTTTTTTTTCATTTATAAATATAGATTATACACAATTTTCCTCTTTCTAACAAATTTTTTGTTAAATGATTAAACCTAAGCAAAAATGCTAAATTAATGAATATTTTATAAAGAAAATATTTAGAATGAATCAGTTTTTTTTTTTTTTTTTGTTTTGTTTGTTTCAAAAGCGTTTGAAATATTTTAGTTAAAAATAATGATTTACTTTAATTTCATTTTGAATTTTGAACATATCTCTGATAATTTCCATTTGAGAACTTGAATTCTGGGATTTTATTTTTCGTTTAGTAGTAGATTAAAATATTCAAAACCTAAATTGCAGTATAATTTAACTATAATTGTTCTTAATATGAAAAAAAAAAAAAAAAAAAAAACTCTCTTAAAAATGAAGTTGGTGAAAAGATTTGAAATTATTCTTGAATATGCTCTCATATATTACTTTAATAAAATATTTTTATTATTATTATTTTGTCTTCTCTTCTTTTCTGTATGGTCATTTTTCCTTTTAAAGATAAAAGTTGTATGGTTGAGACAATGGAAGGTCACCACAGTTTTAAAATTGAGCTGGATCCAGCGATTCCCGGTGACGCAGTAGATGGGAGATTAGGATGTTTCGACACCAACAGTCGACAAAGTTTCATATTAAGTCGGAATGATTTCGCATCAGCATAGAGCTGCAGCGGAGGAAGTAAGTTGCGGAGTGTAAGTGGATATGAGCAGGTTTTGAAGATTTGGTAAGTGAAGTAATTGGAGGCGGTTGGCTTAATGCAGATAAATATCGGAGTAATTTTGTAGAGAGTGTGGTGTTGATGAGGATAGATCTTTATGCTAGCGCTAAGCTATTATGTGGATTAGATAGTGGAGATTTCTAATTTGGCGAGTAGTAGAGTATTGTAGGTAGTGTTGTAGGTAGTGTAGAATTTGAGTGGAAGAATTGGTGGCCCAGGTAATCCTACCACCTTAATCAAGTTTGAGAAGTGTAGTGGTTACAACGAGAGTAGCATCCATCCTTCTTCTGTTATCTCTACAGGGTGAGACTTAAGTTATATATTTCTCAAAATTGTTCATTTATTTAACTTATTGATTGAGTTCCGGGTAAAAGCCATCCCTCCTCACCTTAAGTTCAAGTAAAAGTTTTATTTATATTTTATAGTCAAGTATCGTGCTCATCAATTATCTATTTAGTTATCTAATTAATGAACTAAAATGGAGTCTGTAGCCACCCAGACTTCACAAGGTATCTGAAAGAATAATATTATATATATATATATATATATTTAATTTTGTAATTTAGTAGCTAGTTGTAAATTTATTTCATCATTAAACTAAAAGCTTTGGAAAATGTTAGATTGCTTTATTATTTCTAGATAACTAAACATTCATCTAGTAGACTACCGACCCCTGCCATTTCTGCGAATTCGAGATGTTCCCATTGCGCTCACACTATCACACTCACAGTACCTTCATAACTAGTAAAATAAGTTATCCGAAGGTCATAAGCACGACTGTACACTTGTTACTTTTCGAGATTTCCTGTAATTGTCGTCTAACAGTCGAAAGTTTAGTGATCATCAAAATATTGAAGATATTTTGAATTTTGTAAAGCCTACAGATGACACGACTAAAAAAGCGGCGAACAAGAGCAGAATTTGTATACTTTCTGTTCATCTAAGAAACGTAGAATGACAAAAGCAAAGCGTAGAATGACGTAAGCAACTATCGAAACAAGGCTATATATGGACACCACACTTTTAACATCTGCCAAAAATACAAACGATAAATTTATCACTTTTCCAATTTTTTATTGAAACATTATAATACTTTTTTTAAGTTACGCTAATTTGTTTGAAATAAATAAAGGAAATATATGAAAATATACTTGTTTTTAATTCGTAGTCTATAAGTTGAATGATAGTTAGAGTAAAACTGATTTAAGTTTAGTTATCTACAGGGTTAAAGCTTATTTCACATTTTCCTTTACAGCTTTAATATAAAATGAAAGAAATTAAGTTACTTTACTTAGAAGTACGTTTCCAAGTTTTCTTTTTGATGTAAATGACTGTATAACTACAAAACTTTAAGATATTTCACGTTGATTTGTACAAATTTTTTATAACAGTATACAAAGTTGTATATCTCTATTATAACCAGTTGTTTAAATAAACTATTGAATAATGATAGAATTCACACTTTAATTATTATTACATACAATACATAATATTATATAAATTTTGTAAGAATCTTTACAATTTTAAATGATTAATAACAGCACTAAACTTATACAAAATATTCATTCTGATTGTATGAATGAGTAATCATTGCATCCATTTTTCTCTAAAAATTTTGTTTTTCTATATGAAATTATACACACTGTCATCTTACAGGAGATAGAATGCCTAGGATTGTTTTGTTTTGAATGTTTAGAACTTAACACTCTGTCCATAGCTGCCAATATTTTAATTTATTCCGGAGCACTTTTAGCCCCGCCTTTATTCCGCACCGCTTTCTTTATAGAAAAAATTTCTTCAATACATAATTTCGATAAAAAAAGACAAAATACTTTTAAAAGGTGGTACGAATTAGAGGCGGGGCTAAAATTACTCCGGAATAAATTAAAATATTGGCAGCTATGTCTGTCTTTTAATTCCACTAGTGACTTTTACGTTGCAGATTAACAGTATTTTTTATGCTAACAATGCCATTGTTGTTAGTTTCTACTGTTATATTTTACAATGTAAACAATTTCTATTAATATATAGGAAAAATTAGTGGAAAATGCCGTAGTTTTTGTTTAATATTTTTGTAATGTCTGCTACAAGGCATATTTGTTATTTATTAATCGCTTGGGAAAATGTATAATTTTGAGTACATATAAAAAATATATTCAACTTCAAAAATGTTATAAACTTTTTGAAAAAAAAAAAAAAAAAAAAAAAAAAAGGTTTCCCTGACTTTTTCGTTTTGGGCATTTTACCACAATCTTGGAGTATGATAGCCATTTATTTAGGGGTAAGATGTAAAATGGAATTTCAATGTAAGATACACATTTTTATGAAACATTATATATTTACATTAAAACACCTGATTAGCATAGACATATCTAAAACAAAATATTACCTATTATCTTATTTAATGATTTGCTAAAATTGGTTGCCAAATTTAAATTTATACAACAAAAAAGGCAATCAGGCACTTTTCTTCGGTGTGAAACTAGCATCATCTTACTCTAAAACGTTGAAAAAGACGTAAAACCTATTAGCTTAAAGTCGGCAGTAAAATTATCGAAGCGCTATCAATAATTCGTATTTAAAAGGTGTGCATCTAATACTGTTTTGTTAGTCTTTATGCTATTTATAAAAAAGTAAGTTGATGATAAAAATTATCGATCAAACTAAAATACAGTGCCCGCCGCTTATTAAAATCACATTTGTTCTGAGCCAAGGTGATTTTATAAAGCGGCTGATTTTTATATGCGGTGAACGTTCCTGCATTCAAGGAAAATTTATTACTTCCCTGAATTTGGTAAGAAATTTCAAAAGGTATCAAATAATTGAATTAATAAACAACATTAATTAACAGTTGTCAAATAATTAATTGCTACTTCAAAATAAGTAAATTAAACACATCCCAAGTTCTGATATGCTTTTCTTTGAGGAAAATCATCAAGTCCACGCTTTTCTTTTAAATTTAAAATCTTTCCGTTTAGAACTCTTGCTTGTTAGTTATTTCAGAATAAGAACTATAAACTCCCTTTTAATAATTAAAAAACAAAAATGTATCACATGCGAACCAAATCAAATTAGTAACTTATTACCGCGCTTTGAAGAATACATTCTTTGAAATTGTTACTTAAACAAGTGATGGGGCGTGCTTAATTTATAAGTGTGCTTTAAATGGAAACTTTTTGACAAAGAGAGATCACAGAGAGATTGTTGAATTTTATTTTATTTTTTATTTCAAAAATAAAAAGTCACAGTGTAAATAAAAATATATTTAGTGTGTATAAAAGGAATTTTTGCTGCTGAAGAAATTTTTTTGAGTTTATTAACCGGCGATGTTGATTTTATTAAGCGGCGGTTTTAAAATTTGTTTGTATTGATTTGATTCTGATCTTGGCGATTTGATCAGATTAAGCGGCTGATTTTATTAACCACTGAAGCGGCGGTTACTGATATAAAAAATGTGGAGGTGTGCTTCAATAATTTTGCTGCCGACTGTACAAAAAAGAGAATATTTCCCCTTTATTGGTTTATTGGGAAAGCCTGACATTACACTTTTACAAATTATCAGACTTATTTTCTTCCTGTATCTACTACGATTTAAGTAACTAACTAAACAAGGGATAAGTCAAAATTTTTAACATTTATCAGATGAAGAGAGATGGATTATCGATCCAAACTGATTAAAAAAATTCTTAAAAAATGACGAAACTTCAGAATGAGGAGGCTCTCTACTTATCGTCGCTGTAATCCGAAGTTAATGTTTTTCTACGGGAAATTTCGCCCCAGTACAACTCATTAACTAATACATATTTTTAAATTCCGTTTTCACATCCAGAAAATTCCGAACTGTTAAACTGGTTATGCCTTCTAAAACTGGCTTTTTAAAATTTTATTTTAAATACGTAAAGTGAAAAATTTCCCATAATGAAAATTCGAATTTTACAGCTCCAAAATAACATATTAAAAATTATATATATATATATATAAGTATTTTTAAGACAGCGATAACCAGTTTAACAGTTATGAACTTTTTGAATGTGAAAACAAAATTTAAAAATATGTGTTAGTTAATGAATTATAATGGAGTAAAATTCTCCATTGAATAACATTGTCTTTGACTTCCGGATACGACAAGTAGGGACTCTCTTAAGACTACAGATGATTTTTTCCAACTTTTGGGGAAATTTGAAAACTAGAAGTGGGATACTGAAACCTGAAGTGGGACCGCAGTCCTTTTCTAAAAACGATTTTAACGATTATCTAATGTATTTTTTTTTTTTTTTAACTTGCTATATAACCACCGTTTTAGATGTCCTTTTATATGTATAAGTTGATAAGTTCAAGAAAATTTATATTCGTCACGCATAAGTAGGCCAATTTTAGGGTTTTCAAGTGCGCTTCTTTAAAAACGGCTGTACCGATTTTTTTTTTCAAACTTACTATATTAAAACACTTTCAGATGTCCTATTGTATGTAATTGGTTTCCGGTGAGTTTGCAAAGTTTTGCTGAAAATCGTATTTGGTACTGAAAGTCGATATCTCAAAAACGACTCTAATGATTATTTTTTTTCAAATTTTATAAACAAATTCCCTTTTAGGTGTTCTTTCATATAAACCACTTTATTACTACAGGAGAATCAACAGGCGTCCTTGTGAGATAAGTTAGTGTTATATCTTAGAAATTGGTGTTTAAAAAAAAAATGGCTCTACCTTTTTTTTTTTTTTTTTTTTTTTTTTTTTTTTTAACTTAAACTCATTATCTAAACTATATTTTATATGTCTTTTAAGATGTATGTAATAGTTTTCTCTTACATAAGTCTGTTAAGTAATTTTATGTCTTCTACCCACACTATTTTCGAAAAGAGTATATAATACCTGCAGTAGTAAGTAATGGAGTCGTGTGATTATTACATGCCAGATTCCCCCCCCCCCCCCCTTCACAGTGACTGCAATAACACACTAGTAAAAATCGTGATTTTTATTGAGATACTAGCAGGCTTTGCTCGCTTCGCTGGTCACTATATTTAAAGGAAACTCTTTTCTATATAGTTTTATGAAAAAAAGAGAAAATAATAATACTGAAATCGCTCAAAATTTCGCTTTGGGTTCCCGGTACCTTCGGCAGCGCCTTGTTCGTCCTCGCATTCTGCGATACCTGTCCCTATTGTCTGCGACAATGACTTACCCGTGGGCTTCCATTTAGGTGCTTATCATATATGACAATTTCGATACGGACAGTATCGAAAATTTTGAAGTAGCCCTTTATATTTGAATCCTAGTTATATATGAGCAACATTATACGTGATGTACATAATATTCGCTTTCAAGTTATTCTCTATATTTATTTGATTTAATCGATCAACCATAGAATGACAGCAATTTCAAGCCAAATATAGTATTAGAATATGCTATGATCGGCTACTTCTATCGCATGAGACAATTATTATTATTTTGTGGTTATATATACTTCATGCTTAGTTAATAGTAGTTGGTATATAGAAAAATAAATAAATTAATATGTAAACTTGATCATGGTACAGCCTTAATGCCCTTGGCGACTTTTAAATTTTTGTTACCGTTTTAGACCAAAATATAATTTATGCGATTATTGTTCCTACGCAAGCGAAGTGTGACGTCACTGACCGTCCGTGGATGCAAGAAATGATTTCCTGTGTTAATCGCCCATTGGATTTTTTGTAAAAAATGATTAAAAATCGAAGAAAATTATTTCCCGATTTTAATCCCCATATTTGGGTACATATATGTTTTAGTTATCATGTGCATGTGTTAGATTGAGTTATTTTGCTGTCAAATTGACAAAATTTTAATTTTAAATTTCAAAACTCTGTCGTTCTTGGCGCTTATTGTATTTGGTGATCAAAAACGTAATACGAAAATATACATGCCAGATGTATATTTTCGTAATATGCATTGTACGAAATATTGTTTCATATTATTCATGGAACAACTATAGTATTTCCCTTCAGCTAGATTTGGCGATTTTTCGTTGGCGATTATGGCTAAATCATAAATCTAAAAATCATAAATCATATAGCATAAATGATGAAATCGTAAGCTAAATTATAAATCATAAATCATAAAATCATAAATCCAAAATAAATAGCATGCAGGCTGCCATATTATATCGCAAACAATCCAGAACGACATCGTTATCGTTCAAATCGGCGCCAAAGAAAAATCGCCAAATTCAGCTGAGGGGAAATACTATAGTTGTACCTTATTCATTACTGTCTTAAAATAAGTTGTTAAAATAACCATGATTTTTGAAAGGAATTAAATTATGTTCGCCAAATAATTTGGCGATATTTTATTTTTCTACCAAGGATGACCGATATCAAATCTATTCCGCTACAACATATTAGTATCTTATATTAGATACTTTATTTAGACATTTGAAAACAAATTTGACTTCAAATTATGATAGAATATTTATCATTTCCCTTATGGATATTGTGTAAATATCATCCTTTGAAATGAAATGTTTGTGTTTTCAATCGAATATGGAAGTTTGGCATTTCTTTTTCTAGAGTTTTGAAATTAAAAATTCAAATTTTGTCAATTTTACTACAAAAATAACTTAATCTAATGCATGGACATGATAACTAATACATATCTATACCTAAATACGGGGATTAAAATCGGGAAATATTTTTCCTCGATTTTTAATAATTTTTTACAAAAAATTCAATGGGCGTTTAACATAGGAAATATTTTTCCTGCGTCCACGAACGGCCAGTGACGTCATCACTTCGCTTGCGTATTTCTTTCTATCTCTTCCTTGACGAAAAATGTCCGATCTACTTCAGCATCAAAATTATAAAAAATTGTCAAGAATTATCAATAAGAAAATACCTTTAATATATTGCTGAATTAGCGTTTATGCCAAGCGTGTTTAATCCGCCATACTACAAAAAAAAAAAAAAAAAAAAAAAAAAAAAAATCTGAAGTTGAGTGTTGACGATACTTTATGAGTGGACTGTATATCATTTTAATAATTACTATTCTGAAGCTATTACTTCACAAACATTTAATTAAACTATTATTTACGTATATACAATTTATAGATGACGTATTATTAACGTATTCAAATATGTTGACACCATAGTCAACGCAAACTATAAAAAAGGTGAACCATATCACCGAACAAGATAAACAAGAGAGATGTTACTCTTATAACGAAAAACAATACAACTACTCCGCTAAGGCGGGAATGCAAGTGAACAAGAGATGCGCGCCAAGGTTGCGCATATAGCCAAACTAAGGTGAGCGGCAACATACCGGCCCACCTTGAAACATTGTTTCAAAATTACAGTTCTAATATGTAATAGCATAATTATAATTAATTATACGAAAATATTATATATGCAATTTAAATAATAAAACTTATACAAGAGAAATGATAATAACATTGTAAACAATAAAATAATACAAATGAAATACAATAAACAAATTAAATTTAACTATATACATTATTCATTTTCAAACAATTTTTTATTTTTTTTATTTTTTTTTACTTTTCCAAAGGCAAAAGAGCAATTTTGGAAATAGGTCGTTTATATGTCCCATTTCTTGTTTTAACTGAGACTACGCGTATTTTGTTATCCTTTCCTGGAATAATTTCTACTATTCTACCCAAAATCCAACTACATATGGGCAAGTTTTCTTCCTTTAATAATACCATATCCCCATTTTTAATGTTATTTGTTTCAAATTTCCATTTGTTTCTTTGTTGTAACGTATTTAAATAATAACATTGTCATTTTTTCCATATCCCTTGAACTATTTTAGTTAATTTTTGCCAGGTATCTAATCGATTATCTGGAATGCCAGAGAACTCGGGTTCGATCACCGCTTTGATGGGTCGACCAACTAAAAAATGGCCGGGGGTCAAGACGTCCAAATCTTCGATATCGTTTGAAAGGGGGGTAAGGGGTCGAGAATTGAGGATTCCCTCAATTTGACAAACAACGGTTAAGAATTCCTCATATGTTAATTTAGCGTTTCCTACTGCGCGTTTCAAATGATACTTAAACGATTTTACGCCTGCCTCCCATAGCCCTCCAAAATTTGGGGCACGGGGTGGCAGAAATTTCCAATTAATATTCTCTGAATTTAAAAAATTAGTAAGGTTTTCATGAGGCTGAGTAGCTAATCTATGTAACCTTTTTAATTCATTATTTGCACTAACAAAATTTGTTGCATTATCACTGAATAATGTTTGGGCTTTGCCTCGTCTAGCAAAAAATCTTTTTAAAGTTGCGATAAAAGCTTCGGATGTTAAATCGCTAACTACCTCTAGATGCACGGCTTTAGTAGGCATGCAAATAAAAATACAAACAAAAATTTTGTTATAGATTCCTTTTCTTTGACCCCGATATTTAATTAAAAAAGGGCCACAGAAATCTATACCGGTACAATAAAATGGATGAGTCACATTTACTCGTTCCTTTGGCAAATTTCCCATAAGTTGATTGACCGTTAAAGGTTTAATTTTGTAGCACGTTACGCAGTTACGTAATATTTTCCGAGCTAAAGATCTCCCACTAACTATCCAATATTTTTTTCTAACGTGGTATAACAAAGCTTGAGGTCCTACATGAAAGAATTTTTTATGGAAATGTTCCATAATCATGGAAGATAATTTATGGTCGTGGGGCAACAAAAGGGGATGTTTACTATCAAAATTTAAATTAGCATTTTCCAACCTTCCACCCACTCTTAGGAGTCCCTGAGAATCTAAAATTGGATTAAAACAATTTAATTTACCTGATACGGGCTTCTTTTTTTCTAAGCAGATCAATTCTGCGGCAAACTGTGTATACTGTACCTGTCTAATTAAATGTACTTCAGAGTCGTTTAATTCGGTGCTTCGGAGTGGTCCAGTTACTCTATTTCCCTTTGCTCTTGTATTCCTAATAAATCTAAAAATAAAACTACATATTCTAATTTCTCTTTTTTAGACAGTTCTAATCTCTTTTTTAGACAGTTCTTGAATTTTGGCAACCCTGTTGCCAACAAATGTTTTCAATTTCCAAGGCTCGGTTTGGATCCAGGCAAGAGCTATTTGAGAGTCTGTATAGAGATAAATATTATTGATTTGTAATCTCAAAGATTTCAAAATTTTCACAATTAATTTGGATAACAAAAGACAACCAGATAACTCGAGTCGAGGGATAGAAACAGTTTTTAGAGGTGCAACTTGAGATTTGCTGCTAACCAAATTGGAGACAATTTCAGAATTATGAATAGACTGAATATACACAGCTGCTCCAAAAGCTAATGACGATGCGTCGGCGAATCCGTGTAAGTTTATTTGTTGTGCTTCAGGAATTAAAACATAGCGATTTATTCTAAGTTGTTCAAGAGCCTTTAACGAAGTGGCGAATTCTAGCCAATTTTGAGCAATAGGGCTTGGATTAGGGTCATTCCAGTCCAATTTTAATTTCCATAGTTCCTGCATAAACAACTTGGCTTTGACAATAACAGGACCGATGAGACCCAATGGGTCGAAAAGACGAGCAATGTCTGATAAAATGCTTCTCTTTGTCATAGACTTTAACTGACACAAATTTATTTTAAATGTGAAAGCATCTAAATTGGGTTTCCAGGCAACCCTAGGGCTTTGGTTTCCTTATCAGAGAATGTGTACTCAGGGTATGTCTCTTTAGAAAAGTCAAGTAAGGAAATATGATTTGCATTCCATTTATGTAAATTCATTCCAGCGCTTTCTAACAGGTGTATAAGTTGTTTTTGAAGCTCCCTAGTAGATTCTAGCGATTCTTCCCCACTTATTATATCGTCCATATACGAATCATGTAGCAAAATATCGGATGCCTTCGGATATTTCTCGGCTTCTTCAAGGGCTAATTGCTTCAACGTTCTAATGGCTAAAAAGGGGGCACAAGCGGTACCGTATGTTACGGTATTAAGTTCATAGGTTTCAATTTCTGAGTTCACATTATCTTTCCATAAAATTCTTAATAATTTTCTCTGATCCTCGGTAATCATTATTTGGCGATACATTTTTTCAATATCGGCCAAAAACACGAATCGGTGATGTCGAAAGCGTAGCATGATTTCATACAAATTTTCATTAACGACACCTTTATAAGTTATGTTGTTTAATAATATTCCACTAGTTGTCGGACTCGAAGCATTAAATACAACGCGAAGCTTCGTAGTAGATTTTTCGGGCCTATATATGCCATGATGGGGCAGATAATAACAGCTAGATTCATTTAAATTATCAACAATTTTTGTCATATGATTCAAATTAGTGTATTCTTTAATAAAATCACAATAAAGATTTCGCATGGTTGGATTCTTTTTTAAACGATTCCATAACTGCTTGAGCCGTTTTTCTGCGATAGATTTAGACTCCCCAAGGACACTAGCATCTTCCTTCAAAGGCATGGCTACCATAAATCTTCCCGATTTATCTCTCCAATAAGTTTCTAAAAAATGTTTCTCACACAATTGTTCTTCCTGACTAATTGGACGTAAGTCAATTTCAGGAGCTTCTATTTTCCAGAATTTTTGAATGGTTTCATTAAGATAATCATTGCATGCAGTAAAACCGCAAAAAGTATTTTCAGATACATTGCGGTCTATGGTTCCCGCAGCAATATGCCCAAAAACGCTATTCTGAAAGGTGAATTGTCCTATTTTAAATTTATCTGCTTTTAATATTTCATAGAAAAATTCAGCACCAACTAAAGCATTTATTTTAGATTTTTTCCAAAATTCACTATCAGCTAATTCAAGGTCATGTGGTAGATTTAAACTTCTTATGTTTATATTGTGTGAAGGAATGAATTCTGTTATTTTAGGTGTAATTAAAAATTCAATTGGTTCACTAAATGAATCATCTTTATTGGAAATAATGATACGTACTGAAGATTTCACATTTGTCATCTTACCATTATTTCCTGAAATATGAATATCGCATTTCCTTTTTTGCAAATTCAATAAATGAGCGAGTTCTCTGTCTAACAGGTTACATTGACTACCATTATCAATAATTACACGAACCGGAATCTTTTTTTTATTGCTACTTTCCAAATAAACTATAGCAGTTGACAGCAATACATGTTTTTCATTTTTTAAGATGGGATTATTAATCTCGTTATATAATGTCATCGAAACCTCTTTTTTTTCCTTCTGCAATTGAGAATATGAATCATCATCCGAAGGAGACAGGTGCCGTATGTCTGCATCTGTCTGGTTATTTGGATTTTCTGTTTGCGGTTTAGATGGAAAATTATTACTTTTTGTTTCCGGCAGAAAACGATGTAGGAGTGTATTATGTCTTTTAGAACAAATATTACAAGAATGATCACTTTTACAATTCGAAACCTGATGCTTTGATTTCAAACAATTAATACATAAAAAATATTTTTTTACTGTTAGGAATCTTTCGTATTCATTTAATTTTAAGAATTCACAACATTTAGATAAAGAATGATTTCTTTTACAAAGGGGACAGTTTTGATCGTTAAAAGAATCATTTTTAGAAAAGAAAGTTTTTATTCTAGTACTCTTTTCCGCATTCATTAATTTCGGTTTCGTATTCGAAACGCATTGTAAGTTTTCTAACACCAAACATCTTTTTTGTAAAAAGTTAATGAAATCACACCATGTTGGCAATTCTGTAGAACTTAAAGATAATTCAAATTGTTTTTTAGTTTCTTTATCGATCTGTTTAAGAATTAAATTTATAAGTAAGGCCTCCGTAAAGGGATTCAATTCCAATCCTATACCTTTGAGTGCTCGAATATTTTTTTGACAGCTATCTGTTATTGTTCGCAAATTTTTAACTAAATCTTGAGACAGATTCTCTACGTTCAATATCTCATTTAAGTGAGAATTTACAATCATTCTTTTGTTTTGGAATCTATCTTCCAATGCTTTAAAAAGCGAAATATATGAATCGTCTTCGGTAATTACATCTAGTGCTCTTCCACAAAGTGTAGATTTTAGATAATATAACTTTTGATTATCTGAAAGTTTATCATTCTGATCAATTAAGGTTATAAATTGATCTTTAAAACTATACCATTCATTATATTGTCCATTAAATTTGGGTAAAGGAATTTCAGGTAAACGAAAATTGATAATAGAATTATCTGCTTTAGATTCATTTGAAATAATTTCATTTACATTTTTACTAATGTTATTAGAGTGTAAGAATTTTCGAAGCCTTACCTCTAATTTTTCTGCCTCTTCTTCCAGTTCTGCGAATGCGTTGAGCTGAACTTCAAGGTCCGCTTCATCAGCTATTTCGAAGTACTGTATTTTCAAATCATCGAGTTTGGTTACTATTTTTTGAAGATAATCCTTCTTTATTTCTAGAGTTATAATGTCTTTATTGTCCTCATCAACATTATCCAAATATGTTGATATTTTTGTCAGTTGGCCTTTCAAAGTTCCACGTTGTCGATTTAGGATAACTAATTTATTTTTATCCATATTTACTTTCATCAATCAGCACCACCACTATTTCATTATATTACGATTGATCTTCCTCCGGTTCTACTAGACCAAATGTTGACGATACTTTATGAGTGGACTGTATATCATTTTAATAATTACTATTCTGCAGCTATTACTTCACAAACATTTAATTAAACTATTACTTACATATATACAATTTATAGATGACGTATTATTAACGTATTCAAATATGTTGACACCATAGTCAACGCAAACTATAAAAAAGGTGAACCATATCACCGAACAAGATAAACAAGAGAGATGTTACTCTTATAACGAAAAACAATACAACTACTCCGCTAAGGCGGGAATGCAAGTGAACAAGAGATGCGCGCCAAGGTTGCGCATATAGCCAAACTAAGGTGAGCGGCAACATTGAGGTATATAAAAAAATGCTGTGAAATAAAATTCAGAAGAAATATGTTAGATTTGTAATATTACTATTTTATTTTAAAATTATAAAGTGTCATTTTCTCATCGACCAATTTAACATTTAGTAATTTCTTATTTTTCGCGTGAAAGCATATTTCATTTTATGCTGAAAACAATAAATAAATACATCTCGTAAACTTTTTTTGGCAACAATTAAAAATTTAAATGGCTTATATTAAGTCAATATAAGTCAATAAGTTTATTATTTTCATATTTTAATTAATTTTAAAGATTTTTTCAATTTTTTTTCCTAAACCATCCCTGACCTATAAGGAAAAAAACAAAAAAAGAATGATCGAAATCGGTCAAGCCGTTTACGATTTTATAAAGGACATACAGACAAACATTCATTTATGTATATATAGATTTAATATTTCTCACTGCTTAGATGTAATTATTCATGTATAAATATCGCTTTATTGTTAGTTATATTATTTAAATTAATAAATTAAGAATTTCTTTTACTTAAATTTCTAAAATTTCATGCAATTATTAAATACAATGCTTTCTTTATTATTATTGTATTTTACTTTTACTTCGTTATTTACTAATTACGCTTTGTTGGAAATAGGTAAAAATGCCTCAGAAAAACGTCATCATCATTAATTAAAAAAAAAAAAAAAAAAAAAAAAAAAAAAGTTATTTCTAAGCATAAAATACTTTTATTAACAAACTATATACTTTTTATGAGAGTTTCAGTTGCCAAATTTCGGCATTATTTATCTTTATATAAGAGAAACCAATATATTTTTTTCTCTTAATCTTCCTACAGACGCAAATAATGTCATTTCATATGTAAACTTTTCTTTACTGTTTTTAAATAAAAATAAATACTTTTACATGAATATTTGTTATTTACTATTAAAATTAAGTTAAAAATAAACCTGTACATAAAGTGAAAATATTTAAAATTGTGTGATTTTTTTAATTTGGGGAAAACATGTCTAGACTGGTAGCGAATTATTTACATCTAGCAATTGATATATCAAAAACTTAGAAGATTTCTGTTATAAATTGACATACATTTAACGAATTAAAGATTTTGTGCATATAAAACATTGCATTACAAAAATAGCCCCTTAATTTCGTTACCTGATATGAAAATTAACCTAAGTCTTTTTCTTATAATATTATAAAATTTTGTCAATTTTTAAAACCTAAAAACACACAATGTTTTTGTGTATAATCTTCATCCCTTTTCCCATAAATATATTGCTATATTTTTTTATATTCATTTTTGTTTAAGACATATATGTTTATGAAAATTTCTGTTTATTTTACCTGAAAATATTACCAATAGAGAATATTAAATCTGCTTTCACAATTTAACTGCAAATATCAGTAAAATTTGCAGTAGAATGAAAATATTAATATTTTAAAGTCTTCCACACTGTCTATATATTAAATTAAAATGAGATGTATTCATATTTTTTGTTTGAGATTTTTTTCTTTTACACAAATTTACCATAATATTTTTATAGCTGAAAGGTCGAAATAAAAAAAAAGGACATGAAAAGTTCAATTCTGACTTTTATAAAATTTTAAACAGTTTTTTTTTTTCATTAAAAAAAAAAAAAAAAAAATGGCCAAAATGTTTCATTTAAGAAATATTATAATATTAAAATCTTTTGCTGAAAATACTATGAAAAGTACCATTTACAATGAAAAATTTTGGAGTTTTATAGAATTTTACAATTTTGAATTTTATGTGTTTTGACATTTATTTCGTATAAAATTTTGACAGAAATATTTCCAATTTACGATGTATTTCCTAAGTCTGACTGATACCTTCACGTTTTAAACTGGAAATAAAATTCTGCGTAATTGTCATTTGCGTTTCCAGATTTTATAAAGGCTTTATATATATGCATATTTAATTTTGTTTAACATTTGATACAAAAAATGCTGATAAGTTAAAAAAAAAAAAAAAAAAAAAAAAAAAGATAAATATTTAAATAAATACAATTTGAAATATCGAACGGTATTTATGGTTTATTTATTTATTTTTTAATTTAATTTATTTTTTCTTTTAATCAATTTATTTATTTGTTTCTTAAATTAGCAGCTTTATTTCAAAGAATTACTTATCTAGAATTAAGTAACATAAAACGTCTATATTTTTAAAGAGTTATGCTCGTAGATATATTTTTGCCCGATTCGCAAAAGGATTGAAAACCTTAAATAATTAAGATTTCAAAAATCACCATTAAAAATCATAATTAATCATTTCAAAAATCATAATTAAGATTTCAAAATCAATTTTTGACCGATCCTTTTTCGCCCCAATTAGAAGAAAATTTTTATGGGTGCTGAAATTTGAATATCTATATTTTAAAAATTAAGTAATTTAAGTAATTAAGTCGGTTTTTCAAGTGCATTTGAAATCTGCTTTGTAATGGCATTTTTCGTAGAATCCTTCGACATTACACTTTGTTCAGTACCAATAAAAGTTACATGAAGATTGATTTGAAAATATTTCTGTATTTTGAGTTTAGTCTAACTTAACATTTCAGCTTTATATATATATACAGGGTGTCCTAAGTTTGTAGACATTTTAAAAATTCATAACTATTGAATGAATTGATAGAATTGAACGTGGTTTGCGAAAAAATCATTGTCGTGAAGGGGATTTCTTTCTTTTCTTTTCTTTTTTCTTTTCTTTTCTTTTCTTTTCTTTTTTTTTTTTTTTGTAAAGAAAAAAAATATATAGTTAAATTTTTTGTCGGACAAATAGTTAAATTTATCGCACGGATGTGAAAGAAAAACATGCAATTTAAAGTCTTATAAATTGCACAATTTTTCGATTAGAACAGTTTATTTCTTATTTTGTCTCCTACTTGTGCATACATGAAGTTTTAATTGCGATGCTGACTTTGTGGATAAAGCGTTATTGGTGAAGATGTTTTCTACCAGGTAAGAATCGCTGTCTAAAGCTGCAATTAGCAGTGTTATAACTCGTTTGGAAACTGTCATTTGTGGTGACAATGGACACATAGAATAGGATGTATATACCTATAAATTTTTGCATGCTAATAAGTACAGTTTTTCAAGAAAATGTGTGATCTGGTCAAGCACAGCGCCATCTATCGACAAATAGCCTAATTATTATTTTTTCCTTAAAAAAAAAAAAAAAAAAAAAAAAAAAAAAAAAAAGAACCTTTTACAAGAATGATTTTTTCGCAAACAACGTTTAATTCTATCAATTCATTCAGTAGTTATGAATTTTAAAATGTCTACAGACTTATGGGACACCCTGTATAAATAAATAAATATACATATTAAAGGCCGTAGACATACACTTAATACTAAAATATATTGAATGTGGCTAAATATTACATTTTTTTTTTAACATTAAGCCATCATTATTTAATGACAAATCTGACAGTAGGATAATTTGTTTTTACTTTAATGTTACAAATTTTCAAAACTTTTGCTCTTATTTATACATTTTATTTATAAAAATGCATTATTAGTCTATTAATTTAGTTTCCCTTTCTGTAGGATATAAATAACATTATGGATCTTATTTTAGAGGTTTCCATTTATGGATGCATGTTCAATTATCCCTCTTATGATATTGATTAAAACAAGAAAAAAAAAAGTTGTTTTTAGTTTCATTAAAACTATTTTCTGATAAAAACATATATCAGTTATTTATTAAAAAAAAAAAAAAAAAAACTTTCTAAATTAGCTAGTTATGTAAAACAATTATTTTTCAGGGACCACAACATTTCTATAAAAGGAAAAAAAAAAAAAAAAAAAAAATCACTAATGTAACTTCTGAAAACCACCAAACAGGCTGACATTTTTAATATTAGTATGAATAAAATGAACCATACCGTTCAGTAAATAGCTATATGCTCAAATGTTTTATTGTTTAAGAAACATTCATTTTTCTTTAAATATTGCTTTTAACATATAGAAGCAAATTAAATGACGCATTGTTCAGTTTTAAGACCATTTTATTTTTGCATAACATTTTAAAAACCAGAGTAATACTTAAGTAGACTGTTTTCCTTAATAGTTCACAATTCATTTGCGTTTATAGTTATTTAACTCAACTTACGAAATAAGGTCACGACATGCCATTACCTATTGACAATCAATACGCAATAGTATTGCTCACAGATGATAATGCCACATTGGAATTAAGTAAATTTCTCTTGCAATTATCTGATTGTCTTGCAATTATCTGAGCGTTTAACATCACAGAATTATACTATAGAATATCTTCCTAAATGAAACATTTATTCCAAACAAATTACGCTGTTGATCACACCTTTATAATAATTAAGTATAATAGTTATAAATTAATATGTTTAATTTTTGTAGACATAAGCATATATCCAAATAATATACGAAATAGAAATAGTACATTCATTTTTCTAATAAATTTAAATAATTTTATTAGTTGTATAAGTCTTTTGAAAATTTAAAGATTATAAAATTAAATTTTACATTTATTTGCTTTTCTTACTTCAGCAACTATTTCAGTTTAGTAATTATAAAAGTCTTACATATTAAGAAACTATTTCCAATTTGAAAATGAATAAAGTTTTCTAGTTTTTAAAGCAAAATAAAATTATGATGTCCATATGTGTGCTGCCCCCCCCCCATGACATCAAAATA
This sequence comes from Salticus scenicus, assembly GCA_963930645.1. NCBI lineage: Eukaryota > Metazoa > Arthropoda > Arachnida > Araneae > Salticidae > Salticus > Salticus scenicus. The sequence goes on from OZ005650.1 coordinate 97,919,982, forward strand.
GTTGCACATAGCTCTCATAGAAAAGCTGATTCAGGACAACAAGAGGGTCACAATACGGCATATGACGACAGAATTGGGGATATCATTCGGAAGCATTCGTCACATTGTTGTACAGAAAAGTTAATTGCCTAGAAATCTTTCCAACCAATACAAGGAGAGAAGCACATGGGAGGCAATTTTGCAGTTTTTGCAACAGTTCTCCACGGAAGGAAATAGTTTTCTCTATTGAATTGTCACTGGCCATGAAACATGAATTCACCACTACACCCCCAGCAGTAAGAGATCGTGTATGGAGTGGAAGCATAATTCTTCTTCAACAACAAAGAAGTTTGAGATGATGCTATATGCTAAGAAGGGAATGACCAAAGTGTTTTGGGACAACTCGAGAATCACACTCGTGGAGTTTTTGTAAACAGAGCACTCAGTGACCACTGATTGAGAGCTGCAAGACCTTGGCTCAATTGTAAGCAAGAGGAAATGGTCAGAACTTTTCACCAAGGCTCATCTTTATTCATGACATAGTGCGACCTCTTGTACAGTTTAGAAAATTTACCACGTTGTTATATATTTTCCCTACGGCCTGAGCCTCAATCCAAGAGACTTTTACCTGTTTCCTTACTGGAAGGAGTGCCTAGAAAGCTCATGATTCACTTCAGACGAGTAGGTAAAGCACTTTACGACATCCTGCCTGAACATGCAAGGACAGGGTTTCTACCAAGAGGAAAAATATTCAAACTCATTTCATGACACCACCATTGCCGAAACCGATATGGAGACTATATCGAAAATTAATCTGGTGTATGCACTATCAGTTGCTTGTATTGGTTGTATGTAATAAAATCGACACGTTTCACTGCAGGCTTTGTAACCTTACTTTTTGATCACCTCTCGTATGTATAATCTAATAAATGTTTTAAAAAGTCAAATTAAATATTATTTAAATAAATATTTCATATTCTCATGTTAGATTTTTAAGAAGAAAATTCAAATTGTGTATCAACAATCAAATTAAATAAACACGGATTCTTAATTAAAAAAGAAAGAAAGAAAGAAAGAAACATGTCATGTTTTCTCTCAGTTTTATTATTTCACAAATTTTCCAATACCTTCATTTAACACTATTTTATAATAATAATCTTTGTATTACTTAATCGTAAAAAATTTCTACAGAATATTACTGTATCGAAATACATTTAACAAGAATCCAGAAAAAAAAAAAAAAAAAAAAAAACTAGGACCCTAGAGCAAGCAGTTCATCGGCATTAATTCGACAACCCAACCCAGAAAAAAAAAAAAAAAAAAAAAAAAAAAAAAAAAAAAACTGAAAAATTAAGGCACTGTAAAAAGCATTACACTATGAAAAATATAACTTCATACTCAGAAAATTCAGTCTATAAAAATTCAACTTTTACAAACTAGTGAAAAGCAATAAGAAGAATGTGAGCATAACACAAATTAAATAATTTGTTTCATAAATAGCGGTTAAAATCCATTAAATATGAATGAGGCTGCTTCACATCCATTATCAATTAAAGCTGCTTGATGCTAGATGTCGCAACCTTAAACATAGTGTAGCACAGCTTTTAACTTTAAAGTTCTTTTTAAAAACAGCTACAATAATTTTCTAATAGTATTTTTCAATATAATTAACATAATTAGTAGAAAATTGTTACAAAAAAATTCTATTGAAAGTTAACGGTGCTACATGTTTCGGGAAAACCAGAAAAGTTGGCAACGACGATGTGGTATAGACGAATATGAATAACCAATGCTGATTTGACAGACATTCCATTAAATTCAATCTTAAAAAGCAAATCCAACATTTTTCGATTTCAAAAATCAGAAGTATAGCATGTGTAATTATTTGGAGAGTGGTTGAGTAATTTTTTTTTTTTTTTTTTTTGTCATGTAAAATTTCGCCATATAACAAAGAATATTCGTTGAATGTGTCTATCATGCTGAAAAGCATGACAACAGGGTTCCTATCAGAGAGTGCAGTATCAAGTTGTCTTAACGAGAATCATTCAAGATAGTTTTTATATATCACTCAAATGTTTGGAGTTTATAGCAATAACAGCAATACAGTAACGTCAGATGTAATGGAAATTTGCCGCTACACATATCAAACATAGACTAAGCAGTGTTTCGGCTTATTATTCCATACATAGATTTAAGTATCATCTAGGTAAAATGAAAAAGTAAATACAGTCGAAACTCGTTGACATGAATCTCGAGGGGAATAACATATTTGTTCATTTTATCAGTAGTTTATGCTATTAGTAACTTAGAAAATAATCTTCATATTGACAAGTTAAATGTAATTCACGTTAATCATGGTCACGTTAACAAGATTTGACAGTATATCAATCAAAAAAGATAAAACTAGTGTATTTTACAATGTATTCCAAATGGTTACGATAGAATATAGCAAATATCGTTCCAGATTGAACGAGAGTTGAATGTAGACGACCGTCGATGAAACATGTCTTTTTGAAAGACGCCTCTAGTGATTCTAATCTATATGAATGTTATTTATGACTTATAAAATTTTGGCAGTTGGTGTGATTGTGACAGAGCTTACGAGGACTTTGGGAGGCATGCTATTGTAACAATCGCAAATATCGTAGATCACAAGTCGTATCGTACACTCCGCAGCCAAAGTATCTGAGCACTAGCAATAAGCCCCGTCTTAAAAAAAGTACACTTCATACTGCTTTGTTTAATAAATCCTTATTGAGTCATGTTCTTAGTCTGTCTAAGAACATGATTCGACAAGGATTTATTCAACAAAGTAGTATTAAGTGTAATTTTTTAAGACGGGGATTATTGCTAGTGCTCAGATACTTTGGCTGCGGAGTGTACGATTCGACTTGTGATCTACGATAGCGGCGATTATTACAATAGTATGCCTCCCTTTATTCCTGTGGGGAGTCGTGCTCTATTACCAAAAATGGCTTGAAGTCTGATAGCATGTTCCAATAACTGTCGACAATATTTTCTCATTGTATTATGATTGATACTTTATGACTAGCAGTTGAAATTCATTTATTTGTTTGTGTCTTTATCAAGTAGGTTATAAAAGCATTTTTCTACATCATTGTTTTAGAAAAAAAAAAATTAAAATGTGTAGAGGAGCAACTGTTGAATATTTTGTATCTAACAGCTTTTCTTTTTCCAGTTCTTGAAGAAAATGTTCTCAATGTAACTTTAATTATATTTAATAATAGGTGAGATAAAACAACGTCATCTCCCACATGTTTTTACATGAAGCATATATATATAAACGATGTATGTTTGTTTACTCTTATCGTAACAAGAAAAAAAAAAGTATAGATTATTTCGATATAGATTTAGATATAGATTAATCCGAAAATTAGTATAGATTATTTTGAATAAATATTGAAATTTAAAAAACAGTTAATAAAAAATGGTTCGTAGAAAATGGCTTTAATCTTCTCTGTTTAAATTTAAATTAATAAAAATATTTGCTTGAAGATATAATTTGCTATTTTTTAAAAGCCTTAATGAATTTAACTTTTTTGATAAAATTTCTCGAAATGAAAACTGAATTAGGTATAAACTATGAAAAAGTAGTCTAATTTTTTCAGCAATTCGTAACATGAAATATTTTTTTCTTCTCTGATATTGCAGTATGACCCATTCTAGGCTTTTACGTAACTGGAATGTGAAAAGTTGTAGAATGTATTTTTGCTTTATATAATCCCTTTAAAAAGTTAATTTCCAACTAAAAAATCCAATGAAGAATTTATTCTATGTAATTAGAAGAATATATTTTTCTTTGTTAAAAAAAAAAAAAAAATGCTTAACACGAAATCTTTAAACTAATTACAAAGAAAAGCAAAACCCAATGCTCTTGAACTATTAAATACTATTAATTTAAGATTTTTTTTTCTGGTGCATAAGATCTCTATAAAATAAGAAAAAAAAAAATATGGAAAAGTATTGATGTGAACTGTATGCCCGGACGCCACGATAAAACGAGTTAAAACACTGATACCTTTAACATGGGAGGTCATACAGTAATAAAAAAAAAAAAAAAAAAAAAAAAAAAGTAAATTATCGGGGATTTACTTAAAACGGGATATCATAAAATTAACCTCACCACTTTCAAAAAAAAAAAAAAAAAAAAAAAAAGCTCATCTAGTTACTAATACATCTTAAACACAAAATTTCAAGATTCTGGGGTTAATAGTTTTCGAGTTATGTGAAATTTTCACATGAGCACACATACATGTACGGGACGTCAAGTCTCAAAAGCGCCAGTTTAATCGACGATTTCTCCACGACATACAATACAAAGAGGTTAGAAATAAAAGAGAAGATGCACAACTAGATATTTAACAGTAAGCTGATTTTCCTAATTTTGCTACACGTATCAAAACTCCAAAACAATGTAATCGTTATAAATAATTTATAAATTATACTAAACAATCATTTCTCTCACTTTAAATTTTGTTTTAAATATTATTTAATTGTCTTTGACAAAAAATAAATAACACATTAAAATATCCTGAAGCAATTAACTAAATTATTGAATATTGCGATGGAAAATTAATTATTTTATTATTTTTATTAACATTATTTCATACGGATGCTGTAGAAAAAAATTCCTTCAGAAGTTTTTCATATATAATAAAATAATATTATAAACGACAAATAATGAAATAAAGCCCTAATTTTTATGTTTGGGATTACATAAAAACAAATAGTTCCAACATAATAGTACATAAAAATAAAATCTTCCTCCATCGTTTCTCTATTTCTTCAAGAAAGATAAATCGTACACTATTTGTTTCAACTGTTGGTGTTCTAATATATTACCTCGATAAATAAAAAAAAAGCTATTATTTGTTCAAGACAAGTACTTGTTTGAAAAATAATACTTGTTTTCCATTAAATGTTTTTGTTTTTACGCACAAACTTGTTAATAACAGTTTATTATCAAATGTTAGATAATTAAACAAACACTTTTGGAATTATTTTACTCTTAATTACATCTAAATAATTTAAAACAAATAGTAAGAATGATCCTAAAAGAGTTTCGACTGTTTTTGGAATGATTTCTGTGTATGCATGTTGGTGTATCTACTTATGTCTATGTGGATACAAGGAGTTCTGGCAACTCTATCTTAATAATTAATTTACAGTTTCATAAAAAAACATATTTTGTTAAACCGTCATATAAATTGGCGTATTTTAACTTTTGGTGCATATTGCACAGTAAATGGTGCTGCTATACTGCAATTTCACAATTTTTTGAAAGTTATATATGAGCTTTTACAATATATAACTGCACAAAGCAATTTGCAGGCCAATTTGCAAATGTAAAGTGATCCAATTTGGGTGCATATCGGTCAACAGGTGGCACTAGTATGCTGCAGTTTTACCCATTCACAGGAAGGCTATATACCAGCTACAATGGTGAATAAATGTATTAAACTTGATATATAATATAGGCATTATGAAAAAGCATGTTGGCTTAATTTGGGTGTACATCGGCCAATAGGTGGCGCTGCTGCTACTTACATGCCGTGATTTTTCTTATGGCTTTCTCATCACCTATTGGTAAATATTGCACCAAACTGCATACATAAAATATTTGAAACTGTTGATTACTGTTTAGTGCATATTAGCCGGTCGTTGGAAACAACATATCGTGTTTCTAATTTATCCTGTTCTTAAATCACATAATTGTTATGTAAGATTATGTGATATTTATTTATTTTGCAAATAATATCCAAGATTAAAATTTTGGCATATTTTTCGCAGAAATTTATCTTTCTATGAAAAGCTTCATTTAAACTAACTTTAATGTAACGACGCTTTAAAGATTAATTTTGATAATGGTTTCCGTTGTACCTACTTATTATAAGCGCGTCAATTTAGATAATCAGCTTTTAGCTAAATGTAAATTAATGCATGCATACCTTAATACCTTCAATATATTTAATGTATTCTTATAAAACTTATGATAAGAGCAATATTTTTATACCTTCAATAAATCATTATTAGAAGAAAAATTGTGCATCTTAATTTCTAGAGAATCTTATCTTAAATGTCTTTCATAAAGATATAAATTTTGAATGATATTTTCCTAACTATTTCCAAAAAATTAAATTTAATTCTTTTGTCTAAAGGTGAAAACTAATGAAACAGATAATTTCATACTGAGAAAATGATTTCAGTGTTAAATCAAAATCAAAATATAATAATAAAATTACCAATAAAAAATAAAAGTTATGATTTTGCATTATGAATAAAATAATTCTTATAATTAAGTTTCCTGCGAAAACTCAAAGGCAAACATAAAGGGGAAATGAAGCGAAAAATATTAATAATAATGCTGTAATACAAATAAACAAGAAGCAACTATTTTTATATTTAAACTTAAGCCTTGACTTTATTTGTATCGTCATATAAACAATAATATTGTCATTTAATTACTTTTTACTTTCTCTTACCCATAGGGTCGAGAAAGTATTGTTTTAGGGTCAAATTTTTGAACATCAGTTTTTGTTATATTTACATGTTCTGAGGTACCCCTGAATACGAAAATCATGTTTTTAGCAAATGGTCTGTGTGTCTCTCTGTGTCGATGTCTGTGTGTCTGTTATCAGCATATCTCAAGAACAAATAGTAGCAGAAATTCCAAACTCGGTATTCTAAATGTGTATCATATAGGGATGCTACAGTAAGCTTTTTGTTGAGATGAAGCAAATAGTTCGTGTACAGGGACATTCAAAAGTATTCAAATACATTACGTCTATGAGGGAATTGCAGGTAAGTAGAGTTTAACATCTATACACTGCACTAAACCAAATAAAACGAATATATAATTTTTGTAATAGATATAGTCAACTGGGAAAATCTTTTTTGTGTATATAGGAGCCTCACCGCCCTCCCTGGGGGGGGGAAGTCCCCCCTCGAGGGGAGTAAATTTTCCTGATGGTTATCTTTCAAAAGAGCTCGCCAATACCTTTAAAACGAATGGTTGAACCATCGATCTGCGATAATTTAAAATAAAGTTATCGATTTCTTTCATTTTTAACTTTTTTTTTTTTTTTTACTGTAATATTGAGAATAAATTCAACTTTTTTTTTTTGGATATTTAGAGTTACACTACTTCTCTAATATGGAAATCGTCTGTATTTTCATAAAAGATAATTTTTTTAAATAATAATTAAAAAAATTATTTTTTAAAAACAGAATTATTTTTTAATAACCGAATTAAACTTTATGTAAATGTAGGTGCATTAATGAAACGGGGGGTTGAGGGTTGCGGTAGCCCCCCTCACACAGAACTAATTATCATATAAAACTCTTCCGAAGCCTAATTTGAATTGTTTAACATAGGTTTACATAACAGTACTCGTTATCTTACATCTTATCGCCAACCTGTATTTATAGAATTAAATTTCAGGGTAAGAGAAAGTCGTGTGAGTGATACACTAAATTATTTCTACTTAAGAAAAAATAAATAAATGAAAAAATAAAACTAAATGTAATAATTATAAAAAATTATGCAGTACTATTATTAAATACTTATTTTATAAATTTTTCCTATTTGCTAGACAGTTCTAGAATGCCGATTAAAATTCTGGAGCGTTTTCCTATATTATCGCGATAAAACGTATTTAAAAATCCCTAAGAATAAATGCGGACATAAGGGGCGAGAATTTCTCGTAATTCAAATAATTAAAAATATAATGTATCGTTTCATCATCTGAAAAGTATAAGCTAAAAATTCTCGATCATTTCGTCAAATTAGTTTTTTTAAGCTTATTCTTAAATTGGGAAATCTGTATTTCTTGTTTAAAGATTCAGAAAATGACTATTTATCCTTTTTAGATGAAGAGGGTATATAAATTTATTTCAGTGTAAAAGTATTCAAACTTTTTTTTTTAAGCTTAAGTGTTTTGCAATACTAGCGCTTGTCTTCTTATCTAATATTTAAGTGGATGTATATTTGATGTTCTAAACATATTATTTAGTATTTATTATATTTATAGTTCCGTTCCATGTTTAAGTGTTCTGTAACATAATGCTAATATGTAAAAACTTGTCTTAAGAAAGATAAGATTCCACATATTAAAAAAATATGACAGATAAAACAAAATAATGTTAGTTTCTAAAAAAATTAACAATAGACAAAATGCAGCACTTTCCGAAATTCTTAGAAATAAAAGAGAAGACACACAACTAGATATTTAACAGTAAGCTGATTTTCCTAATTTTGCTACATGTATCAAAACTCCAAAACAAAGTAATCGTTATAAATAATTTATAAATTATACTAAACAATCATTTCTTGTCTCCTCACTTTAAATTTTGTTTTAAATATTATTTAATTGTCTTTGACAAAAAATAAATAACACATTAAAATATCCTGAAGCAATTAACTAAATTATTGAATATTGCGATGGAAAATTAATTATTTTATTATTTTTATTAACATTATTTCATACGGAAGCTGTAGAAAAAAATTCCTTCAGAAGTTTTTCATATATAATAAAATAATATTATAAATGACAAATAATGAAATAAAGCCCTAATTTTTATGTTTGGGATTACATAAAAACAAATAGTTCCAACATAATAGTACATAAAAATAAAACCTTCCTCCATCGTTTCTCTATTTCTTCAAGAAAGATAAATCGTACACTATTTGTTTCAACTGTTGGTGTTCTAATATATTACCTCGATAAAAAAAAAAAAAAAAAGCTATTATTTGTTCAAGACAAGTACTTGTTTGAAAAATAATACTTGTTTTCCATTAAATGTTTTTGTTTTTACGCACAAACTTGTTAATAACAGTTTATTATCAAATGTTAGATAATTAAACAAACACTTTTGGAATTATTTTACTCTTAATTACATCTTAATAATTTAAAACAAATAGTAAGAATGATCCCAAAAGAGTTTTGACTGTTTTTGGAATCATTTCTGTGTATGCATGTTGGTGTATCTATTTATCTCTACGTGGATACGAGAAGTTCTGGCAACTCTATCTTAATAATTAATTTACAGTTTCATAAAAAAACATATTTTGTTAAACCGTTATAAAATTCGCGTATTTTAACTTTTGGTGCATATTGCACAGTAAATTGAGCTGCTATACTGCAATTTCACAATTTTTTGAAAATTATATATGAGCTTTTACAATATATAACTGCACAAAGCAATTTGCAGGCCAATTTTCAAATGTAAAGTGATCCAATTTGGGTACATATCGGTCAACAGGTGGCACTACTATGCTGCAGTTTTACCCAATCACAGGAAGGCTATATACCAGCTACAATGGTGAATAAATGTATTAAACTTGATATATAATATAGGCATTATAAAAAAGCATGTTGGCTTAATTTGGGTGTACATCGGCCAATAGGTGGCGCTGCTGCTACTTACATGCCGTGATTTTTCTTATGGCTTTCTCATCACCTGTTGGTAACTATTGCACCAAACTGCATACATAAAATATTTGAAACTGTTGATTAATGTTTAGTGCATATTAGCCGGTCGTTGGAAACAATATATCGTGTTTCTAATTTATCCTGTTCTTAAATCACATAATTGTTATGTAAGATTATGTGATATTTATTTATTTTGCAAATAATATCCAAGATAAAATTTTGGCATATTTTTTGCAGAAATTTATCTTTCTATGAAAAGCTTCATTTAAACTAACTTTAATGTAACGAAGCTTTAAAGATTAATTTTGATAATGGTTTCCGGTCTACCTACTTATTATAAGCGCGTCAATTTAGATAATCAGCGTTTAGCTAAATGTAAATTAATGCATGCATATCTTAATACCTTCAATATATTCAATGTATTCTTATAAAACTTATGATAAGAGCAACATTTTTATACGGTCAATAAATCATTATTAGAAGAAAAATTGTGCATCTTAATTTCTAGAGAATCTTATCTTAAAATGTCTTTCATAAAGATGTAAATTTTGAATAATATTTTACTAATTATTTCCGAAAAATTAAATTTAATTCTTTTGTCGAAAGCTGAAAACTAATGAAACATATAATTTCATATTGAGAAAATGATTTCAGTTTTAAATCAAAATCAAAATATAATAATAAAAATATCAATAAAAAATAAAAGTTATGATTTTGTATTATGAATAAAATAATTCTTATAATTAAATTGCCCGGGAAAACTCATAAAATAAAAAGCAAAACATAAAAGGGAAATGGAACGAAAAATATTAATAATGCAGTAATACATATAAACAAGAAGCTACTATTTTTATATTTAAACTTAAATATTGACTTTATTTGTATCGTCATACAATCAATGATATTGTCATTTAATTACCATTTTCTACTGAAGATAAAAAAAAAAAAGAAAGAAAGAAAAATAACTAAATTGAATGATTATAAAAATTGATACAGTACTACTATTAAATACTCATTTTATAAATTCTTCTCATTTGCTAGATAATTCTAGAATGCCGATTAAAATTCTAAAGCGTTTTCATATATTATCGCAATAAAACCTATTTAAACATTCATAAGAATGAATGCGGATATAAGGGGCGAGAATTTCTCGTAATTCAAAGAATTCAAAATATAATGTATCATTTCATCATCTGAAAAGTATAAGCTAAAAATTCTCGATCATTTCGTCAAATTAGTTTTTTTTTAGCTTATTCCTAAATTCGGAAATCATATATTTCTTGTTTAAGGATTCAGAAAACAGCTATTCATCCATTTTAGATGAAGAGGGTACATAAATTTATTTCAGTGTAAAAGTATTCAAACTTTTTTTTTTAAGATTAAGTATTTTGCACTACTAGCGCTTGTCTTCTTCTCTAATATTTATGTGGATGTATATTTGATGTTCTAAACATATTATTTAGTATTTATTATATTTATCGTTCCGTTCCATGTTTCAGTGTTCTGTAACATAATGCTAATATGTAAAAACTTGTCTTTAAAAAGATAAGATTCCACATATTAAAAAAGTATGACAGATAAAACAAAATAATGTTAGTTTCTAAAAAAATTAACAATAGACAAAATGCAGCATTTTCCAAAATTCTTATATACTTATAAATTAAACGTTATTACTTTCTCTTACCCATAAGATAATTGTTTCACGGTCAGATTTTCGAACATCAGTTTTTGTTATATTTACACGTTTTGAGTTCCCATGAATCCGAAAATCATTTTTTCAGCGGTTGGTTTGTGTGTGTGTGTGTTATCAACATATCTCAAGAACAAATAGTTGCAGAAATTCTAAACTCGGTATTCTAAATGTATATCATATAGGGATGCTACATGTGTATCATATAGGAAGCAAATGATTCGTGTACAGGGACACTCAAGAGTATTCAAATACATTACGTCTATGGGGAAAATTGCAGGTAAGTAGAGTTTAACATCTATAGACTGCACTAAACCAAATGAAATGACTGTATATTTTTTATATGCATAAAAACATGCCTCATGTAGAATATGGCAGGGAAATCATTCACTGTTCATTTACAGGGCTAGACAAAAGAACTAGATTATATTGCGACAATAGCTGATAATTGATGGAAGTGCATTTCAGGTTGTGCCGTATATTATTACTAAAGGGTTCTATTCAGGTGCACTATGTGGTTTGTACATATTCTTCAAAAATATACAGGGTTGCAAATATTTAAGCGATAACATTCTTTTTTATTGTTAGTGGAAGTGCTTTACTATAATTTTTACCATGTCCAGGAAAGCATCTCAGGAATGGAAATGAATTCATCACTTGTTTTTTATGTATTAACACGTGTTGAGGTTTCCTCATTAACAAAGTTAAGTTTTTAAAAGTTTGATTACTGTCTGTGTCTATAAGAGTAACTTAAAAACGAATAATTTCAGGAGATCCAAAAGTTGTATTTCTAAATTAATATGAATTTGTGGCTGGAAAAGTTTGATCAAGACTGATAAGTTTCAAGGAATGTTGCATGTGAAAGTTGTCTGAATAATTTTCAGTGAACTTTTAATTTCAATAACAGATTTAAATTCTATATAAATGTTGGTGCAGTAATGAAACGGGGGTTGAGGGGGGCTAGAACTAATTATAATATAAAACTCTTCTGAAGCCTCATTCAACTATTTTAACATAGGTTTACATTTTACTACTCGTTAGCTTACCTCTTAATTTCCAACCTGTATTTATATTATTATATTTCAGGTTAAGAGAAAGTCGTGTTAGTGACACACCAGATTATTTTTTCTATAATATTAACATTATGTTTATTGAAAATTGCATATGATATTTTTTTTATTCAAGAAATTTTGCGATATAAATAATAATAGATTCAAAATTATATTTAAACAAATTATTCAATATCACTGAAATAATTTTTATGTATTAAGTTCTTTTCGTAATCAACATTATTTGGATATGGAAAAAATTAAATTGAAACGAAAATATATATTTTAGTAGTTATATAATTTTAAAATCAAAATTTGGCTAAATTAATTAATTAATTAATTATTTTTTTTAATTTAATAAAATATTGACGATAAATAATAATAATAATAATAATAATAATAATAATAAATATTTATTTATCATATTTCAATAAGACAAGTTATCTTTATGATATTTTACTGAAAATTAAATAGTAGTGTAGAATTAAATAGTATATATATATATATATATATATAATGTATGTCACATAAATGTATGTGATTTACTCAGCACATAATTGATACGTTTCTGAAAAAGGCGGTAGCCCCTCCCTCCTTCCTCAACCTCCTGTTGTATCTCTCTATTTATATATGCACATTACATGCAGATAACTCTGGATTACCCGCGAGCTCACCATGCACGTTGCGAATTATCCGCGAGCGTGGGAAGAGGAAGGGAACAAGAAAACGCCGAGTTACGGACAAGTGTTTTTCAAGAAAAATCTAAAACAAAAGAGTGTATTTTTTTTTTTTTTTTAATGAAAATAAAGAGCTGTAACTTTTTGTTTTTCTTTTTTGTGCGGTACAGTCCTGTATTGTTTAATTTAGTGCATAAATTAGCTTACAGGTTGTACTTTCCGTCTATTGTAAGTGCACGTTTGCTTGTTTATTGCTTCCTTTAGTTTATTTAAAAAAAAAAAAAAAAAAAAAAAAAAAAAAAAAATGTTTACATTTTCACTGTTTTTCTTATTTTTAGAGATTATACAACAATGTTTTTGACTTAGAATGTACTTTAGTTTTTTGCCTCACATTTTCAGCTTTTTTACGATTTATCCGCGATTTGCTATGTTTGCAGAATTCGTGCTACTCTCCAGGGAAATATGAATCAGTAAAATTCCTATTGAACCCAAACCAAGCTTAAATTAAAGAGCATGGTCTAAAACATAGAGCAACATGCAAATTTGCTGCAACAACCCCCCATGGAGCGAGGAAACGACCATTAAAAGTTTTTTAATATATATTTTCCTTTTCCTTCAAACCCCGACGAAATGGTCATTATTATTATTATTATTTTTTTTTTTATATTAATGAAATAAAACAAAACATTAAAATAAATAAATAACTTTAGAGAAAATAATTATTAAACTAAATTAAGAATTAATAAATAAATAAATATACTCTATATAGATTAAGAAATTACTATTTACTATACTATTAAGAAATATATAGGATAAAATTTCCTCTTTATGAATGACGTTGAAATTCCAAATAATCATGTTGAAATTTACGAATTTATTCACAATTTAATAATGACTGTAATGTTAGAAGTAAGAAAATAATCAAATCATAAGCACTTTTCAAGATGAGAACAACATATAAAAGAAAATTTATCGCAATTAATTCCATTACAATCTTGTTCAACGTTGAAGCACATATCGCGAACATTTTGGAAATTATTCAGTTTTTCTTCGAGATAATCAGCTTTACAAAATGCATATTTAACTAGATGTTAAAATTTTGAAAATGTTTGTAAACCAAGCTATAAACATATGCAAGGGCAAACAGAATAATAACGATAAGTAAAAGTTCTTTTTCTTTTTTTACATATGAATAATAGTACGATTAAAATCAGACGAAAAAAATGCAATATAAATAATATTTTCCGTTGTTCTATTCATTTGAAATACAATTTTCACTTGAAATAAAATGTCTTAATAATTTAACACAATATTTATTTTTATGTATAAAAAAATCACAAAATTAAAAGCAGACGATAAATATTTTCTACTAGCGGCTGTGGCATGAAATATTAATAAAAAAAATTAAATTTTAGGGGGGGGGGAACCGTGCAATGAAGAAAAACATTTTTCCATATATTATTCATTTATTTAAATTATTTAGAAAAATAACTAAAAATGTTGTTGAAATAAAATATTTTAATAATTAAAAATATATCATTATATATTTTTTAACTGAATTCAATACATGTTCCCCTCCCTGAAATTATTCGCATATTTTTATATTGTATATTTTATTTATATTTATTAAAAAAAAAAAAAAGAAAAAAAAAAATGCGAGCGGTCACCGGGATTTGATCTCACGACCTTCGTCACACAAGCTGTGCGTTTTAACCACTACGCCACGTTGTCTTTTTAACAGGCCCTTTTTCGTTGATTTTGAGGGAAACAGCTAAAACTTTTAGGGTCGTTTTCTCGCTCCATGGGGGTTGTTGCAGTAAATTTGCATGCTGCCCGATGTTTTAGACCATGCCCTTTAATTTAAGCTTGGTTTGGGTTCAATAGGACTTTTACTGATTTATACTTTCCTTGTCAATTGCGTGTTTACTGAGCGGTTCACAGATTTTATTTATTATTATTTTATTTTTTTTTAATTCATAACCTTGAGTTAATTCCTCGTAACCCACAAATACTTGTACCAAATTTGGTGATAAAAAATTACAGAATTTATCGGAATTCTTTTGTGTATCTCAGTAAACTAATTATGCATTCTGTGTCTAATATTTTCTGCAGAAAACTTGCTTTTTAATATTCTAATAAAATATGTTTATTTTATTACTATGAATGTTATATAACCATGTGAAAATGCATTAAATTTTTTTTAAGTCTATAAACAGTAATGGTACAAATCTCTTTTGTTTCTTCTTATACCCGAGCAAAACTTAACCTTATTCGAATGATTGTATAACGTCATCTGAATTCTTTTGTGGGTCTTGCAGATATTATTAAGTTTATGCAATTTTTTTTGTAGAGCAAACATGATTTTAAGATCTTAATCATGCATTTAGCTTCATTATGTTGCATGCAATGTAACAACGTTGAAATATGTTATGAAATTCTGTCCGTAGGTCATAACGATGATAAAAATTTGATGTGCCACTGTACCCGAACCATATATATAGAGAGACACACGAAAATTTTACAGCTATTTTTGTATGGACATGAACATGTATATCAATTTACAAATCAATCGGGTAATTTTTGCGATCGCTATCACGGTACATACAAGTTCTGTCCATAGGTTGTAAATATGATATTTTTTATGTTTCCCCGAACACGAATACAAAACAAATACATATATATAGCTAATTTACTGTGGCTCTTGAACATGTGAACCAATTTGAAAGTCAATCGGGTAACTTTTTTTGCCACAATTCCGGTACAGACAGGCATACAGACAGAACCTGAACCCAAAATCCTTCTGAACCTCAATAGCGAGGTCTTAACTGATATTTCGACAATTAAAATATGTTTTTTTAGCAATAATGCACACTTTTGACAAAAACTATATAGATGTTCTGTGTATGTCATTTTTTCTTTTATATACATAATATATATCGTATTTAAGTCAAATAAGATTACTTTTAAAAATATTTCCAACAAAGAATATGTTACATGCACACATACAGTCGGCAGCAAAATTATTGAAAGACTAGCTATAATTTCTGTTTAAAAGTTGTGCACTTAATACAGTTTCGTTAAGTAGATGTTTGTCGAGTCATGATCTTAGTCTTTATACTGTCTATAATTAATCTGGTGTGTTAGTCACTCGACTGCATTTCAATACTATGAAGATAGATTGTACATATTAAGTCTTAAGATGAATAACGTAAGATAATAAAGTTCAATGTACTTTAAAAATAATCCAAAACAGATTTAAGAACAGTTATATTTAACATATAATTCTGTGTGATGGAGGCTACCGTCTCCCTCAACACCTCATTCCACTACAGTGCTTGCAATTATTTAAGAAAAAATCAAGACTGTTGTTAATTCGCTTTCCAACATGTCAATCTTGACAAAATTTAATTGGCATCTAATATGAATTTCAACCTCAAAATATTTGAGTTTTATGCAGCTATTTGTTTTTAAGTTATTCTGATAATAGATATGCATACACATTAACCGTTAAAAATTGGGCTTTCTCAATCAGGAACCTCAAAACTTGATATTATACAAAAAACCAGAGTTGAAAATTGAACTTCAAAAAATACTTTGTTTACAGTAAGGGGGTGAAAAATTAATTTTCCTTCCTGAGCAGTGTTCGTCGACATAGTAAAGTGCAGCAAAGCACTTCCATCAATTATATTCAATAGAAAAGACCGTTTAGCATAATTTGGGTAGCTCTGTATATTGTCTCTAAACTATATGCACATCACATTGTATCTTTAAATGAAGTTTTGTAAGAATAACATCTAACACAAAATGAAATACGCTTCCGACAATTTCCATGTATAGTCCCAATGTATCTAAATATATTTTGTGTAGCCCAATAAACGAATGATGAATGATTTCTACACCCCAATCTACACAAGTATACTTTTATGCATATTAAGAAAAAAAAAAAGTGTTAATTTCATTTTCTTTAGGGCACCCTAATACATGCACCTCTGTAGATGTTACATTGTATTTATCAGAAATTTCCCTATTAGACATTTGAATTCTCTTTGATGTCCCTGTATACGATCCTTTTGTTTGATCTAAGCAAATGGTTCGTGTTTAGGTAAAATCCGAAATTTTTTTAGAAAATGTTTGTCTCTATGTATGTTTGCCTGCAACTCTGTCTGTATGAATGTTAGCAAAATTTGGTGGGACCTGTATCGCACGAAAAATGAACGAATTCTACAAAACTTGATATTTAGTTTGATTTTTACATAGATTGTTGCTATTCAGCGCTCATTATGTGGTCTGATATACCGCAATTTTCCTATCTATCAGCTTCTATAATGTACTTGTGCAACAAACTTGATATTAAACAACCATTATTAAACACTATGGTGATTTAATTCAGATGCATATCAGCTGACAATTAACGTTGCTATTTTGAAATTTTCATCGTTTACCGCGATAATACATCTCTGCTTCTATGTAATATAAATGCAACATACTTGATATGGTATGAATATTACGAAAAACGAGTACTGATTCAATATATGGGAGAGACGCTGCTAGAGGGGGCGTTACTATTACGCACTTTCTGTGACTTTTTAAAAGCTGACTACATCTCAGCATCTGTCTGTCATAAGTGCATCAAACTGAATATGTAGTATTTTTATTGTGAGAAGTTGTATTGATTATATTTTCGTGCTTGTTTTATTGTAGGTGGAGTTTATATATAGAACGATGTAATACAATATTCTGTAAGGACTAGAGTACACTAATTCAATTTTCTTTAGATGAACAAATTCAGACTATAAAATACATCTATATAACAGTGAAATAGAAATAATTCGTCTGCAGAATGCTTTAAATTATGTTATTGAAGAAAAAAAAAATAACTTCAGAATACTATTTTTTTTTTTAACATAGGAGAAACAGCAAAATGACAAAGTGTTTCTCTTTGCATGAAAGAATGCATCTAATATAATAAGCCAAGTAATTTATTTCAAAACTGTATTATATCAGGATTGAACGTTGTACATAAAATATCGGTAAAAGGGAATTTTTGGAATTCTTTCACGCAGAATAATTAGTGTTTCCTTTAATTTAAGTATCTAAAATTCATTGTTTTTTTTGTCGTATCCTTTACTTTGGTTTAATTTATATTTTAAATTCATGTTGCATATATTATTTTTCTGAAATATTTATTCTAGTTAAGAAAAGGTTCTAATAGTTATTGTAAAAGAATTAAGATGTTTTTTAATACAATAATTTATAAACACAAAAGCTAAGCTTTTTAGGTAAATTTATTTTCATTCCTCATTAGTAAATTATCATTAAAACTTATGTTTTTATTTTATTATTTTATTATTTTTATTTATTTATTTATTTTATTTTATTTTTTTTTACGTTTATTTGTTAAATTGTAAATATAAAATAAATGTTTTTATTTTCAGCAGTGTACGCTTTAGCGGTAATTTTTATATTAAATTACATTTACATATAACTTTACATACAAACAGATTTTTGAACAAAATATGCTGCACTTTTTATTTTAATTAATTAGGCGTATTAAATTTTTAATTTTCCAAAAACTTAAACAAAACTCAATAATCATGCAAATTTTATTGTAATTTCAATTAGATTAAATATCTGGTGGGACCTTCACTCTACTTTCTCTTACTGTACAACACTACAGATATACTATTACAGTTTAAGGTACTGGATAAGTGGTAAGCATTAGTTAAACGTTTCAGAAGATTTCAGAAAATAGTCAAAATAGTGTATAAACAAATGTATTTGGCATACATTTTTATGTAATTGAGAATGCTACCACTTATGTCCTCCGTTTATACATTGTAGATGCATCCATGACACATTTAAGGCTGTTATAAAAATGTAAAAAAATAATATATTTATATTATTCCGAGTATTTCCATCCGTAACGCTAAGTGAAACCCATAACACTCAGTTAAACATAACTCTCAATTATTTAACTTATTTTAACTTTATTAAAATTCACATTAAGTATCAATGTGAATTGTTTATAAATTGAATGCGTGCCATCAAAATAATATATTCAAATTTAAAACAACACAGAAGTTCATAACATAAACAGAAATGCACTTCGAACAATTTCCAGTTAAGCCTTATTATATCAGAATATTTTTGTGTGACCTTGTAAACGAAAGGCAAGTGCTTTTGATCTCATATTCTATGTGAAATATGCATTTAACCTTCTAAAATGTGTATGTGAATTTTATGTTGTTTAAAGAAGTGTAAAGTTACTCAATTGCACCAAAGAAAAATTTCGACTATAGTCGTAATATATTTAAATTCGTTTCATGTTCCTGTAACGAAATCACTTGTCTGGTTTCAATAAATATTTTCATATAACATCCCCATATGATATAATTCCAGAAAACAGAGGTTGGATTTTTTGCTGAAATTTGTATTTTCTGCCGATAAAAGGCTCAAATATACATACGCAACAATAGACACATACTAAGACCAACTGCTAAAAATGAATTTTCAGATTCAGGGAACCTCAAAAAATGTAAATATTTCAAAAACTCAATTTTGAAAATCTGACTTCAAAATACAATTTTCTCTATCATGTAGTGGTAAGAAAAAGTAAAATTCTTGTGATCAACAGAAACAGACCAATATTTACATGTCTCAAAACATTTAAAAATTTACAAGACTCCTTAAATCTTACATACCGTAATGTATAAATGTTTTTGGTAAGTGCACGCAGGGCCTGATTATCCAAAAGGCTCAGGAAGCACAAGCTTTCCCTCTAAAATTTAAGAGGGGCCCCATAAGGATTAAAAACATGGTCTTGAATTTTTTGTTTCATATTTTCACACTGAGATTAAATTTTTTCTGAGAAATGTTACCTAAAACAAGACAAAACACTCACTATTTCGAGAAAAATCTATTATTTAACCTTAAAAAATATCAATGTCCTTAATAAAAAAGTTGTATGATTTTAATGTTCTGTGTAGAAACCACCCAGATGTATGAAAAAAAAAATAATAAAAATAATAAACACACACTATTTTTTGGTCTATAGCATTTTTATATTACAATATGTAACAGGAAAACAAGATTTTCCGAAATGAAAGGGGCCCCCCGAAATTATGCTGAGCTTCACCTAACTTCAAAGCTTAATCGGGCCCTGAGTGTACGTACCTAAACCAATACGTGATATTATACCATTTTCAACAAGAATTATGTGATAGTAAACTTAAATAACTTATATCACTTTTAAGGTATTTGAAACATATTTACTGATGTTAAAATGCAGACAGATCAAAAGTCGAATGAGCTGAAGCAATAAATATTTCTAAGACTTGTTTTAATGAGTTAAGTACTGAAGAATATAACGTATCAACCATGTACAAGCTTTAATAAAGGCCATAAAATTCTTGAAGATGAATTTTTTGTTTCCCATTATACTATGAGGAACTTAAGTAATTGTGAAAATTTTCAACTTCTGTTTTTTAATGATTTTACATTTTATGAGGTGGGATGAATCTGAAAATCATAAAATAGGCATGGTGACCGTGTGTAGGATGTCAGTTTGCAACTATGTTATCTTGTTAGTTTTTGTTTGCAATATCTCAAAAACAAATAATTGCAGAGAGGTCAGATTAGTTTTAAAATATCACTTGTGACACTAATGGGGACTCTATTTGTTTTCAACATTTTAATAGGAAAACTTTGTAAATCTTTAAAAATTTACGATTTCCTTAACATTAAAGAATAGGGAACTTTTTTTTACATGTATTATATTTTAACTGAACGTCTCACAGTAAAAATATTTTATTTTTAAATAATGTGCATTAATAAGACAGTATGGTGTTTTTGTAAATAAATGTCTAATTTAAACCATTTCTGATTATCTTTTAACGAGCATTGTGTAAAATATAACTTTATACATCACAAAAAAGTAATTTCGGTTTTATGTTCTTCATTATATCACTAAAAACAATGTATATTGTACTGATATAGCATAAGAAACGTGTGAAACTACATATTTCAGCCAGTGAATTCAACTTTAATAAATAACAGCTAATGTTTATGTTTTCATTATAATTAACGATAAATTAAATTGAAACTATAAAATTATTTTTCCAAAAATTATACTGTTTTACAGTTCTGAAAAAAATACTTAAAGTAATTTTCCCTAATATCTCTAAAATCTTAACAAATGCCAGACTATTTAAATTTTGATTAAATGTTTTGTTAATGAAATATTCCTTTGAAAGAGTATAAAAATTTAAACTCTTTATTGCAAATATTTGAAGTTTGGACAGCTATCAGAACAAAGTTTTCTTTAATCAAATATTTAACTAACTATTGGAACAAACATGCAAATAATATTATATGCGCTAAGGAATTTAAATATTTAATCTATAGATTTTTAAAACACTTTATAAATTTTGATTACAGAGATGTGTACAAATTTAGTAGAACAGAAAGTTCTCTCTCCCTTTTTTTTAAATCTTAGTGCTTAAAATATATAATTGTATATAGATTTTTATTATTATTATTATTATATTACAAGCAGGCTTTGGCAGATTTGACAGTCCCTGAGTTAAAATATTTTTTCTAATAATAATAATAACACAGCCTGACAAAATTTAAGTTGATAAAATTTGATTTGATGATTTTAGCTGAACTTTATGTTTTTGATGTGCTGCAACCGAAAATGCAGCCCATTTTTCTCTATCACGTACAAATTATTGCCAATACAGGGTGCTTACCGATACAATTTCTTACATATACCATCATAACAATAGGTTAATTGATTGGTTATTATGGTTTTACGTCGCACTAGTGCTGCGTTATTACAACAATACAACAATAGGTATCCAAGATTAATTAATCATGAAAACATGCTATAAAACTTACCATCTAATTATATTAGTCTAAGAGTAATGGAAGAAATTATATTGGTAGGCACCCTGTATTGGCAAAAACCTATACGTGATACAGAAAAACTGACTTCGGTTTTAGCACACCAAAAAAACATAACGATCAGTCAAAATTATAAAGACAAAATTTTACATGTCTGCCTGTGTAATGTGGCATAATTAGCATTAATAATAATTAGCATTTTTATTATACGTTATAAAAAAAGAGCAAAATAAATAAACATAAAAGATAAATAGTAAAGTAACCGTTGCAAAAGGACGCAGTAATTGAAATGAAAGAATTTTTTTTTTTAAATATAACAGAAAAATCAATGCATAAAATCAAAAACAAATAATTAAAAAAATTCATATTCGAAAGCTTAAATTATAATTTTCGCATGAGCGCGTGAAAATTTTATGAACATTTGTAGGTCATTGAGGGACACTATTCATAAAAAAACTCCGCAAATTTAGTTACCATATCAAATAAAACCGAAAACTTCCCTCTTTAAATTATTTAAATGCAGCAAAGAAAAAAAATATGGAGTATATTTGCAATATTTTTCAGAATATAGTTATTAATAAACATTAGGTTAAGAATTTAAAATCAAAATGTCCAGTGAACAGAATTAATTGTTCTGTTTAAGGCATATTATTGTGATGAAACTGATATTAATTTTGCAAACGAATCAACTGCACTTAATACATTTTTTGGTTGTACCGTAATTTAGCGATTGCTCTACATCCAAAAGGGCTTATTTAATGGCATGAAATCATAATACTATTTTTATCTAGATATTTATTTATTTATTTTCATGGAGCACACTGAAAAAAAAAAAAAAATAAACGAATGAGAGATACGCAAAAATGCACTAAATACGTTTTCAAGCTTTCAGTCACAAAAATCACAACACTTTCTCTCAAATGTGCTGTAATTTGAGGCGCCACTTTCCGATCATCGATTATCGTAAATTATTATTTATACCTCAATTTTTATATTTAGGTTTATGTTAAAAAATAGCAGAGATTTTTGAGAAACAGAAAAGTAGACTGTTAAAGTTAAAGTTATTTTATAAATTTAATAAAAGTTTTCTGTACCACTGACATAGAAATTTTCAATCATCGACATTTATAATTAGTGTTTAAAAGAAAGTAATGCAAAGCATTGTTTTTAAAATCATGTAAAAGGTGATGAGTAAGGCAGCCATTTAGTGGCTTGAATTCATTAAAAGTTATAGGCATGTTTTTTTTTTTTTTTTTTTTAGCATAAAAAGTTGACATGTAAAAGTTTAAAAAAAGTTATTTACAATATTTTTGTAATGACTTGACAATAACAGGTTTCATGAAAATAAACAAACCAGCCCCATACTCTATTTGTATATAGTTATTCAAAAATTTCTGCAGGGTTGGTGTAAATATAATATTAAGTATTTTTCTGAATACATTAACTTGTGTATAGTTTAATTCAAAAAATCTTTCAATTCTACGCTTATCATATATATATATATATATATATATATATATATATATATATATATATATATATATAAGGTAAAGCTAGGAGAGATTGCGCACATAGGGGATCGGCAGGAAGGTGTACAGAGGGAGCTCTGAAACTCTAGGTAGTTCTACAACTTCGATAGCGGAGTGCCCATTTAAATGTGCATGTTCATTGCTTGAATAGTCTAAGATTAAACGTGGTTATTTTGCCTCGTTTTCAAAAATGTTTGCTTAAATTTTCAAAACCCTTTCTAGAATTTTCATACAATGGTAATATTACAAAATATTTTTAATTTAAACTATTTCGCATAGACTCGTTTATAAATTTTACTTGTGGCAGGTGATTGCATGAAAGTTGCATCATTTATAACAACGACTGTAACGATAATAGACAACGTCAGATTAGGTCAATAAACAAGAAACTATTCAAAGTGAAAAAGAACTTTATTAATTTTAAGTTAAACATATTCTCTTGTAACTAAATGTTACTTTTTATAATCTGGTCTTGTTTTTTTTTTTTTTTTTTTTTTTTTTATCTGCTTCTTTAATTTATTTTCTTTAAATAAATTTTTTTATCCTTTTTAATTGTTTTTTTCATTTTGTGTTGATTTTAATTATTATATTTAAATATTTAAATGTAATCTAAAAATATTTGTTTACAGAACCCTTATACCAATATAATTTAAGCGCAATTATCATTGTTAACAATTTAATTGAAGTTAAAATTAGGCAATCTCTCCATTCGCTCCGTTCCATATACACGAAGGCTCTCCCACGGAGGCCGCTACAGCGGACATTTGAAATACCCAAGGAACACCGTAGGAGGAAAGTGGGAAAAATTGGAAGTTCCTCGGAGGTTTGTTAAGTTCTCCGCTGGAGTTCCTAGGGAAAACTTTTTGCTATATGGGCTATAAGGAGAGATTGCGCAAAATAGCTCTCTTGGTATTATTACAGCTGTTGTTTTAAATCATAGTATAACAACAAAATAGTAATAATGCGTAGAAGAAGGATCACTTCAAAGCTATGCACCAACAGTTTAGCGAAAAATTAAAATTTAGATTTTTTATAACGTTTTGTTGAAATGTGCGCAAACTCTACTAGCTTTACCTTATATATATATGCGTGTGTGTGTTAGATAAATAAAATAAAAATTGGTTAGGATAAGACTTATCTCATTTGAAAATGATTAAAAACTTGTAACTATCAATCTGTATTTATCTACATATGGCCTCATTAATAAATCATAGCGCGGCAGGCAGTATCACGAGCTCCCTCTCAGATGACACGAAATCAATTCCAACGGCAAAAAAATCATATTTTCGTTTATTTTTATTTTATTTATTTATTTATTTATTTTTGAATTATTAAAATTCACAGCAATATCATAAAATTACACCACAAACAATTTACAAAAGTTCTATAAACTTACATAAGATATTCTTTTCCTTCAGTGCAGGACACAATTTCAGAATTTCCAATAAAATAGCATAAAACTCAAATTTAAAATTACTGAAAGCACTACAATTTTTTAATTAATTATTCGCTAAAATACGTCACAGGGTTTCTTTTATGACTCCACTTGATCATCAAAAGTAAAAAAAAAAAAAAAAAAAAAAATACAGCAAAAGAAGCCACTTTCAACATTTAAATTTCCAACCCCATACTTAATTTTCTAGTCACTTACAACTAACTACACTTTATATTTTCAATTTATTTCCAATTAAATTTTGTATGTATTTCAACAATGTACAATTTGGTCGAAATTCAATTTTAAATAATTAACAAATATAACTTGTGGAACTGTGAGTATCTAGAATTAACTTGCTAAACTTTGTCACATCATAATACATTGTTTAAATATATGACGTTTTAGATATTCCCAATTCATTTCCTGTCTCACAGCTAAAAGTGAAATGTTCATAAGGACCTTTATTATTAAAGGCATTTTATGAATATTTTACAAGTGTCTATGTAGATATTTGATGTTCTGGATATTTTCATATTAGTTGAAATTATTGTACAATATTCATAATTACAGTTTTACTGTAAAATGAGCATGCAACATTGGAAAATAAATATGTTTCTTTATTAATAATGTAAAACAATTCTATTATGTCAACAATAAATTTGATGGAAGCGCATAGAAATTCTATTGAATATTCACCTTATCGTAACGATCGTAAAAATAAGTAAAATAAAATGATAAATGTTAGTTTTTGTGCTTGTCAATAAATTAAATACAATTTGAATTATAGTAGATTTTAATAAATGACATGCTGTAAAATAGAAATTAATTATTATAAAAAAAAAAAAAAAAGATATATATACTTGAAGCTCAAAGAAAAAAATTATATATTTTTAATGATTAAAGCAGTGTTAGAAAATAGATAATCTTCTAAATTACAGTATTTTCTCTCTCTCTCTCTCGAAACAGACATTTCATAAATATGTAATAAACCTATTTAACATAAATCCTTACAAATGCTTGTTTTATTGCAAAGAACGCGTAAATATTTATTTCATTGAATCATATACAAAAACCACTTTATGATCGACTGACTTTCTTCAAAATGGCTGATGATAGTATTCTGTAAATTTATTTTGTAATATTTAATTGTGAAAATAAAAGTTTGCAATTTAAACCAGATAATAAGTAAGTTGTAAAGCTGCTTCAATCTATGAGTCTTGTTTAATTAATCTAGACTGATTTTTTTTTCCCGGAAATCTCGTGTTTACTATTTGTGCCCTCACAAAAAAAAAAGGAAATTTAGTCGCATGTGATCAGCTGCGAAATCTTGAGTTGCTAGAGAAAATTGAAAAGGAATAGCCGGAGCTGCCTCAACATCTGTGTTATGGCCACGGCTTCATCATAGAAAAACGATGTAAGATCTTCATCGTTGTCAAACGTGATAACATTCCCTACTAAAAACAAACTTCTCTGTAGAAAGGCTCCTGTAACTGATGTGGTTCTGTGTTCTGTCGAATCTACCTTAAAAAAAAAAAAAAAAAAAAAAAAAAAAAAAAAGTCTTTGTATAAATTTGTTTCTGATTTAGATGGTTTTGCTCACTGCTCCCATATTTTAACATCTTGAAGATTGTATTATGGGAATTGAGACGATGTCGCTGCTGTACGATATGTTACATGCGAAAAAAAATCTCGTCCTTATTGTTACGTATTAGTGAAATTTTAAAAGTCAATTTTAGGCTCTACAAATGCCTTAGATTTTTTTTCTTTAAAATTAAAATATCCATAACTTTATTTCAAATTATTACAGATACATGGTTTAACCATTCGTTTTAAAGTTATTAAAGAGTTCTTAAAAAAAAAAAAAAAAAACTTATATTGAACATTGTTATCTCAGGGGAGGAAACTGGCTCTATACAAAATATTTATACTGGTTGTCTACTATTTTTATAAATATTATATTTTTACGATCACATAAAAAGATTCGATAAAAACAATTCTCATTAGGTACAATCATATGAAATTTTGTCTTATGCTGCCATATTAAAAATTTTGGTAACAAAATTAAAAATATTAGTAAGATAAAACATAGGCAGCGCTACTTCTTGTGTGGTATTCAGCAAAAGTTGATAAGCATCGTTTTACATCAAAGTTCAAATATAACATTTATGAAATAATATGCACATCATCTAGAGTTGATAGAAAATATTTGTTTCACACACATAAATAATCAGACGGACAATTTCCAAAAGCGATCAAATTATGTACAAGACATTTCAAAATGTGTCTATCTTCTAAAACCGGAATCCAATATTTTCTGCTAGTAAACGTAGAAGAAATGAATGAATAAGTTCTTCGCTTAAAAAGAAGAATATATATATACATATATATGATATCAGCATTCATAATAACAGAGCATTTTCATGTAAGTAAATCAAAGCACATCTATCTAGTAAGTACAATTTAAAAAACTACAACCACAAACCTTCTTAAATATTCAGATAAGAAATTAGAATAGCTCTGTTTACTAGATTCTCTCATGGTGGCAAAAACCACAAATTTTCCCAAATTTTCTAATAGTTCTTGTGTGTGAGAGAAAAACGCTTATTTTTCACTAAACAACTTGTGTTTTTTTTTTCTTTTGTTACGGAAACATATTATTCATTATAAAAATAAATATATGATTTCATATTTTCAATTTTCATTTCCCCCATTTTTTTTGTGAGAATTTTCGTTTGTTGCAAATTACTATCCAGCGAAGTAAATACATATTCATTTAAAAAATTGGTAACCATTAAAGTAATATATAATGCTTAAACTGAATATAATCGTTTTTACAGAAAAATATTTAAAAATGTCAGTTTTTCCTGATGCATGAAAAATAACGCTTAAAGAAATAGCTAGCTCATTAGCAGAAATACTTTGTGAATGTCAAAACTAGATGTGGGCACTTATAGATATGATTTTCCTTCAGACAACAAATAGATAGTTTCATTTATTATGAATTGTTTGAGAAGAAAATTGCTATTGTTGCTTAGAACTTTAGATATACTGTATCATTTGTCATCAAAATAGTTTGAAATAAAATTGAAGAGAATATTTTATTAAGGAATAAGTTTCTATATTTTGAAAGTAAATTTAAGCTAATAAAAAGTTTTTTTTTCTATATTCATACACCTCAACCGACTTCAAAAGAAACAATAAGTATTGAAACTTTTTTTGACATGACGTATCTTCTTTATTCATATTTGTATTACACAAGAACAATTAAGCTTGATATATTAAAAAAAATGTCAAAAATATTTAACTGTATTTTTATTTTTACTCTGCTACTTAATTTAGTTATGGTTTATTTTATTAAGACGACACTGAGTTTGCGTTATATGTATATTCAATCTAAAAATATGGAACCGTCTCTTGGAATGTATACGTATTTTACTATTTCAAGAAAACCTATAAATTATCATAATCAATTTTTAACACATTTATATTATATAAATCAAACATAATACCTCAAACTATAAAATAAGGATTGTGATGAAAATCAGTAGATAGCAGTTAGTTTTTAATTTAAAATACTGTGTTAGATTAAGATATTGTTTATTATTAAGTTGTACTTGTGATTAAAAGTTGAAAAAAAATTATATTTAAACAGTCAACTTGACTGAAGTTTGAAGTTCATAGCGATTTAGATAAATTTTAACGAAATATAATAATCTTATAAACTACATGAAAAAAACATTGAGGTAGTATAATTTAATTACATCAAATATGAATTTTTAAAAATAATATTAGTGTATTTTTCTCATATAATTTAAAATTTCTTTCAAAACCAGATAGCTGGAGTATAGCTTACCTCAGTAATATTTTATAGTGTGATAATAATGTCTTTCTTTCTTTTCTTTTTTTAAATAATAATCATATATGATTATTCTTTTTATAACTAATAATTGTGTTAAATCAGTCCGAAATTACAAAAGATTTTATACATTTTCTATTTTAAATGCAATTATTTCACTTTCGAGGGAAAAAAAAAAAATCCCTACTGTATTCGAAAGTTATCCGTCATAATCTTAAATTTTCGATAAAACTTCGTACCCATGAGTAAAACTTATAACTAAAGCAATTTTCTTTCATAGAAATCCAATTTACTGAAATCATTATCGTCTGCTCTTATCATTGGGATGCCATTACTTTCGAAATTTCGGAAACAAAACGGATAAGACTACTATTTACAACATTTTATAAGATGAGAAAAATGGGGAATATTCAGCATTTGCAGATAAAACTTGTTAATGTATAAATATATTTAAAAAATGTGTTAAGAATTTTACAGCTGTTAGATATTTCGTGTTTTATTTTTTTTATTATGTTTATAATATTAAATGCCGATGCGCTTATTTTTATTTTTACTTTCATTTTATGATGGTTAATTTAAAAATTACATTATATATATATTAATGAATGTCCTATATCTTTTAATTTTTAAGCTTTTCTATAAAATTTATATTTACAATTTCTATTAACTAGAAATATTTTAATGTTGATAAAATTAAAATAATTCCTAGTCACCTATATATCTGGTTATAATTGAAAACAAATGAGATGAACTTATTAAATGGTGAGAAATACAGCAATTTATTATTATGTATTTTTAAGAATAAATAAATATAAACACTACTTTTCGAATAAAATTACTGAACAAAATTTTATTTACTACAATTCACTACATTACAAGAATACTATAATGAAAGTTGCATTTAGCAATGTATAAAATATCAATAAAATTATTAAAATAGATAAAAAGCGTCACATTACTATTTACGAGTTCTGTTTTAATAAATATTCATGTAAATATGAATAAAGTTGCAATGAAAGGAAAAATTGTTGTGCAGAGATAAAAGTAAAATCTTAATTTTTGATATGTTTTTCGTAGATGGATATATAAAACTCCTCTGAAAAAAAGTCTATTATACTTTATACAGGGTGTTTCAGTGAACCGTTTCAGAACTTCTAAGAGGGGTAGGGTACATCCTGACAACTCGAAATCATATAGCAATGTGGGGATGGAAATGCTTTCCTGAAGCGGTGTTGTACATAGAAGCTGCCGGAGAAATTCGAGATATGCCTGGAGTATTCCAGAATGTTCGGATGTCCATGCGTCGGAGATGTGAGGCGTGTATTGTAGCCCGTGGAAGAAACTTCGAACACTTACTTTAATCCATGTACCTTTTGCTTCTTTTCATGTATTTTTAAAACGATTTCTCACTTACGGTCTCTTTTCTTTATGGTGCTTCTGTGCATAACACCGCTTCAGGAAAGCATTTCCGACCCCACATTGCTATATGATTTCGAGTTGTCAGGATGTACCCTACCCCTCTTAGAAGTTCTGAAACGGTTCACTGAAACACCCTGTATAGGAATTAAAATATAAACACACACACAAATAAATAATTATGTATCCAGTAGATTAAAGACAGCATGTTCATTTTTTTTAATTATTTTTTTTGTGAAAAGAGTTAGCTACCTGCCTTTGATATGCATTGTTTGCTTTATTACATTAATACATGATGTCATTAAAAATGTGCTAAAGTTTGATTAAGACATTTCTGTTAATTTTAAAGAAGTGCATTTAAACATGCATTCAAAGTTGAAAAAAATGAAAAAGGTTACTCTCCAGAAAAATTACATATTTGTGACATGGTGTCCATTATCCCCGCTGTATAGAAATAAATTCTGTGATTTTCTATAAGAAAATATATGTTTTATTTCCTTGTACAATGAACCTATTTTATTTATTAGTATTTCATGCTATCCATTTATTACTTCGATATATGTTTTTAATGTACATTTTAACTTATAATTATCTAAAAGCTGCCAAACAAACAGTATAACATCATTATAACCCTAGTAGGTTAATGTTAATATTTATTTCGCAACAAGGCAATCTTAATCTAAAATATTCAAACTGTAAGAATTTTATTCATAATAATGTTCCACGTTTAACTGATTATAATGTTAAAGAAATTTGAATACAACAATTCAAATTAATGTAAATGCGCGGAATAAAAATAACTTTTCTTTTCCTCATTTTATTTTCTCTAATCGTATAACGAATTCAATTTTAGCAAGCATATTTAAATTACAGAATTTATGAAAAAAGTTCTGTAAACGCAATACCCAGCTGGCTTTTATTACTTTGAATATATTCCAATATTTATTCAGAATGTATTTTATTTTATTTATTACGTATGCAACAAATAAATTAAATCTAAATTTATTTCCATTTTTCATTTTCCTAAAAAAAATTCCTAATTTAATTTTACAGACGAATAGGTTATTAAATAAAATCTGACATTTTTTTCGTCTTTCTATAATATGTAGGAAAAAACAAAACAAAACAAAACAAAAATTAATATTATCGTTTCTATTATCATCAGCTTTTTGTGTTTTTTTATTTTTTATTTATTTCTTTATTTTTTTGGGGGGAATTTTAAATTATTATTTTTGGAATTTTAGAAATCAAATACTATAAAGTTAACTTAGATCAGAAGAAAAAATAACTTATTTTTTATTCGACGTTGCACTTAATGAAATTGAAAATGTATAATGCGTTCATAATCACTCAGTTTAGTAAAAAGTAAAATATGTGACCACAATCAGTCAGCAATAACTATGACTCTAGTATACATAGAGGAAAAAATGGAAATAAACGTATGCAATTTACCTAGATTTTGAAATACTTTCCAACTATACATCATCCATCACATCGTTTAATCATCTAGTTATTTCACCTACATAATGCTTTCTGATTATATATTTTACTTTCATATATATATATATATATATATATATATATATACTGAAATGGAAACCTTATAGACAGGGCAGATAAAAGCATCAGAATCAAAAACAATTCTAAAGTTTGCTGTGAATGCCATTTTGTGTTTAAAATGCAAAGCAAATTTGAAAATACTCTGTAGTACCCAAAATCTAATTTAAATTAAAAAATAGGGGGTGAGGTCACAAAATCATCTAATGTCATTCGAAGAATCCGCTCTTTTATACATATGACTTAATGAATATCAATGTTATATCCATAAAAAATAAAATGTTTCTACAATCATTACCAGTATTGCAAAACAAACAGTATATTACGAAAAAAAAAAAAAAAAAAATGAAACTCAGAAATTGGTAAGGTGCAATTTATTAGTCCGGTATATCATCACAATGCAAGTGTAAGAGTGTGAAGTAATACAAAATCCAGAAGAAATTTTGAAGATAAATTTAGTTTTTATTATTAAAGACTGGGACCTCTCAAATTTTCTTTTTCGATAAAAATTTCGTTAAATTTTAGGTCGCATATTAGATAGTAATGTCTGTTTATTATTTTGCAACACTGGTAAAATAAATTTTAGAGACATTTTACTTTTTATGAATTTCATTATTGATATTCATTAAATCACATGTAGAGGGTCGAATACTTCTAATGATATCATATAAATTTCTAACTTTTTTTTTTTTTTTCGTTTTAATTCTTATCTGATTTTGGATAGAAAGTGTCGGTGGCAGTAATTTTTTTAAAAAGTTTTTTAAAGAATATTGTTATTAAACCTTTAGTATAATATACTTAAATACTTCGAATAAAATGTTTTAAATTATGCACTTCAGAACAAAACCTTTCCATTCCTTTACATGTTGAATTTAAGAATCTTCTATTATTTTATTATTATTATTATTATTATTATTATGTAATAAAAAGAACTCAGTCATTGAATAATTTATGTTCCAAATTAATATAGGAGAGATTAAACGGTATAGTAATTAAGAAACACAGTTAAATTTTTATTCATGTATTCAAAGAATGTATTCCAGATTAACAGGAAACAAATTTCCACCATGGCAGTACATTTTCTTTTCGAGAAACAAAATAAAATAAATAAATAAATAAATGATTGTCTTCTATTAAACATGAAATGAAAAGATAAATTCAACGAATAATAAAGATATTTCAAATACAAAACTTTTAATGTCT
This sequence comes from Salticus scenicus, assembly GCA_963930645.1. NCBI lineage: Eukaryota > Metazoa > Arthropoda > Arachnida > Araneae > Salticidae > Salticus > Salticus scenicus. The sequence goes on from OZ005650.1 coordinate 97,952,729, forward strand.
TCAATGACAGTATTCTTAATAAGATGATTAAAAAATGGTAACTGTGTGTGTGTGTGTTAATTTCAAACTACGAGCAACTTAAAAAAAAAAAAAAAAAAAAAAAGGTATGTTTTAGATTTTTTGTAGAAAACAACTGCTTTTAGACAAGAAGAACAGGAAAAAAAAATAAACGAATTTAAAAAAGAAAAAGCGGCTTAAAATGTGCATTCTAATCTCCCTCGAGACGAGATGAGAAAGATATTAATCTCGTAACAACAAAAAAGATTTAACCTTAATCTTAATAGAAAATGTAATATTTTCATTTATAATATTGCAAGTTTTCTTTTAACATCTATAGTATCTTCTGCAGCCGTAAATTTTAACATTTTATGGCCGCAAGCAATTTAATAAAATACTTCTAGAAATACTTTAATAATCATTGTTCTTATTTTGACACTACCTCTGGGAATGTCATTTTGTTAAATATTCATACCGAATTCTGTTTGAAATTCATTTCAAATGCAGTATCAAAATTTATTATTATTATTATTAATATTGCTATTATTTACAATATTGTATTATTTTCATTTCGATATAAATGAAAATTTATAGGTTTAAACACTTTTATTTTAACTACATGTAAGGATTAAAAAAAAAAAAAAAACTGTTTCGAAAAACTTAACACAAAAAGTACCAAATTAGTTTTATTTGCAATTTATTTACTTTTGTTATGATACTTTTTCAGACTTCATTTACAAGTAGCGAATATAATGCTTATATTTTAATTTCTAAATAAATCAAGCTTAATATCCATCAATTCATTTACTTATTTATAACAGCATCATTTACTTCCCTCGTCAATCAAGATGTTCGTTCTGCATAATTGGCACACAAACATAATGGTCTTCATTCGATGTTTCTTATAATACCTTATGTTCACATAGTTGTATTCTGATATATTATGCACTACGGTAATTTGGTCATTGTCTCAAACCAATAGAATTGTCTAGTTGTATAGTATAATTGTACATTAGACATTATATATTGTATATAAGAGCTCGTCGTATCAGATAAATATTAGAGAGTAGTACATAAACATTATATACAACAACAACAATGAATGCCTATTTTGTCACTACAATTATTCCGCTAATGTAAGTCGGATAAAAAAAAAAGTATAAAAAAATTTCTACTAGCTCCACACCGATTTTTGTCCCCATGTAGATTTTATTGAAATTTTGTGATTGTGAATTTTTAATAACTGTGAAGATTTTTGTAAGATTGTAAGCAAAAAGCATCAGGAGCATGCTTATAGATAATATTAAGAGTGTAGGGAGGAAATACCCCCCCCCCTTTTTTAAAAATAATAACGATTAATTGAAGATATAAAAATATTGCTATTATAATAAGCTTTATAGAAATACATTAAATTATAGCAAAGGTATTAAGATATGCACACGTTAATTCAGATTTAGCTGAAAGCCTATTATCTAAATTGCCGCGGTTATAATAAGCAGGTACACCGAAAGCCATTATCAAAATTAATCTTTAAAATGTCTTTAGATTAAAGTTAGTTAAACGGGAGTTATAAAGCTTTTCAGGGAAATTTCTACGGAAATTGTGCCAAAATTTTATTTCTTAATATAACTTTTCAAAAATAATGAATATATATCTAAAAAAAAATATCCTTTTATATATTAATTGTGGGATTTAAGAATCGAATAAATTCAAAAATTAGTATGTTGTTAGTATCGAAAATCTTTCTTTTCTATAATTATATGTAACAGCGCTATTTACCGAATGTATGCACTTAAAACTACTCAACATATAGTTTCCCAATTAAATATTTTACATATGCACTTTGTTGCAATAGTAAAGAATAGATGCTGATACAGAGCCACAAGAAAAACTGCAGAAGGTGAACAGTAGCAATGCCACTTGATAGCCGATTTACAACCAAATTAAATCGACCTTCTAACTATTTTTATATGTATATTTATTTATTTTTAATCAAAATAATGGAATTCGATAGATGAAATGAATTTAAATTTAATTATTTATGACCTGAAATTTCTGCGCAAATTCATCGAAATTGTAGTTAATTTATTCTTCGAAGAGAATAGCTAAATACCCTAAATTTTTTAGATTTTTCTTCTTTTCTTGTTTCTTTTCTTATTTTACTTTTCCTGATTCTGATCCCAGTAACTGTAAATATGTTCTGATCCCAGTAAATGGTACAAAAAAGTATCAATTTTTTTCAGTTAAAATTTATTATATTTTATATTTAATATTATTAAGATTGTTAATTTTTACTATCATTATTATTATTTATTAAAATCATTTTAGCCCTGTTCTTATCTTTCTTTTTTTTCACGTTTTATCTTTAATTTAGTTAAATGTATTGACTATGGTTTGACGGTTTCCAGCAATGTCCGATAAAATAAATAAATAAAAATAAAAATAAAAAAACAACGCCAAATAACTAATTGGAGGTTATTATTTTTTTCGCGATACATTTCTGCAATTGTGAAGTCATTTCATTTTCTCTGCTAAATCATCCTTGTTCCAATGCTTTATTCATCCCTCCCCCCCCCCCCAAAAAAAAAAAATAAAATAAATAAATAAATAAAAAAAATAAAAAAAAGTTGCACTTCGGGAGTGCCGACAGAAGTGAAAACGTGAACAATTACGTGTGTATTTCTTGAATCGTCAGGAAATATTTTATTGTGTAGGAAATACTTTTAAATAAAGTGTTTTTTTATTCATTAATATAAACTACTATTACAAAAATTATATTACAATTTTATTTAATGCGCTAACTGCAATAGAGGCAGTGTCCGGAGATGAGAAAAGTTGTGTAGAGCCGCACCAGATTGTAAAAACGTGAGAAAAATGGCGGCTTTGGCCTTTCTCACGGTTTTGTGAGGTCTAACTGGAATAGAGACAGTGTCCGGAAATGAGAGAAGTCGTGTAGAGCCGCACCACATTGTAAAAACGTGAGAGAAATGGCGGCTTTGGCCTTTATCACGGTTCTGTGAAGTCTAACTGCAACGTTTCCAGCTGCAATCTTTAAGAGACTGTGGCCGGAGGTGAGAGAAGTCGTGTAAAGCCGCACCAGATTGTAAAAACGTGAGAAAAAGGGCGCCTTTGGCCTTTCTCACGGTTTTGTGAGGTCTAACTGGAATAGAGACAGTGTCCGAAAATGAGAGAAGTCGTGTAGAGTCGCACCAGATTGTAAAAACATGAGAGAAAGGGCGGCTTTGGCCTTTATCACGGTTTTGTGAGGTCTAACTGCAACCTTTCCGGCTGCAATCTATAAGAGACAGTGTCCGGAAATGAGAGAAGTCGTGTAGAGCCGCACCAGATTTTAAAACAATATACAGTATATAATTACTAATACTTCACATTAGCAAGTTAATTGTATGATACATTATTTGTATCATACAAGGATGGAAAGCGTTTCGATGACGCGAATTCAATGATTTTTGTTCACCCTAAAGTTTTCACTTCAAATGGAAAGCGTCAGCTGACGATGACGGGAGTTCAAAGATTTTTCTTCACCCAAAAGTGCTCAACGCGCCTAAAGAAGTTTTCACTTCAATAAATAAATAAATAAATAAAATAAAATAAAAAATAAAAATAAATAAATAAATAAATAACGTAAAATAAAATAAATAAATAAACAAATAAATATATATATATATATATATAAATGATAATTTTTTGTTGCAATATACATGAGTAGCTATAGTATAACTACGTTTCCTAAGACTAGCAGTGAGGACGAATCCAAAGGCTTGGAGGGATGCCAAATTAACCTATAGGTTGGGATTTGGAAAACATCCAGTCATTCGGCGTTCTCTTATCGCTTATTCTCTTAATCAGATGACTACACCCCCCCCCCCCCATTTCAACACTGAAATCGTTGAATCAGCAACAATGCAAACGTTTCCATGGTCTGAAGAAATGTGGTTGATGGATATGATGTTAGTTTCAAAATTAACTCCGGGAAACTTGGGCTTTTATTATTATGAATGACATTAAGAAGATGGTGGTTGCATACAATTGTTTTGGTCAGTACATGACTTCCTATTTCAGAGGCATTCCAGGTTAAACAGTGCATTGAAATTGAAAACACTTCATATTTATTTGCTTATAAATAAGCTTAAACACGATGCAGATGCAGGTTACATAATAAGATGCACAGAAGTATGCGCCCAACCGCTTAAAGGAAAGACATATACATATTGATGTCGATGAAAAAAAAAAAAAAAAAATGCAAAACAATATTAAGGAAGTTCGAAGAAATTTGAGACTTGGGAAAGTGTTTGAAAGTACTCATATATATATATATAT